>CM023488.1:54843548-55512915 GCA_013339685.2 Hyalomma asiaticum
CAGCGCCAGGACCCTTGGATAGTCTCTCTAATTGAGTACCTATCTCATCCGTCTCCACGTACCGCCACCCGTTCACTGCGGCGCACAGCTCGGCATTTCACCATCCGTGATGGCCTCTTGTATCGCCGCAACTACTTATCTGATGGACGCAAATGGTGGCTGGTAATCCCTCGTCATCTACGTGCCGATATCTGCGCCTCCTTTCACGCGGACCCACAATGTGCCCACGCCGGTGTAGTAAAACATATGCACGCCTCCGGCTGCGCTACTACTGGCGTGGAATGTACCGCTTTGTTCGGCAGTACGTACGTTCATGCTCCCTGTGCCAACATCGCAAGAGCCCACCGAACATAATCACTGGACCACTTCAGCCACTGCCGTGCCCTCCCGACCTTTTGATCGCATCGGAATTGACTTGTACGGTCCCCTTCCCTACACACCTGACGGCAACCGCTGGGTGATTGTCGCTATTGACCACCTGACGCGCTATGCTGAAACTGCCGCGCTGCCAGAGGCCACAGCACGTGAAGCGGCTTATTCATCCTTCACAAACTTGTTCTTCGCCACGGCGCGCCTCGTGAGCTACTCAGCGATCGCGGACGTACGTTCCTCTCCGAAGCCGTCGAAGCCCTCTTGCGTGAATGCAACGTTGTCCACCGGACAACTAGCGCATACCATCCACAAACCAACGAATGACTGAGCCCTTTAACCGTACGCTGGGCGACATGCTCTCCATGTACGTGTCCGCTGACCATACCAATTGGGATCGCCTATTACCATTTGTCACCTATGCCTACAACACCGCCACTCAGTCTACAACAGGCTTCTCTCCCTTCTTTCTTCTTTACGGCCGCGAACCTTCGTCATTTATGGACACTATTCTTCTGTATCGCCTGGACGCGTCAGAATCCACGCCTTTATCTGAAGTCACCACGTATGCCGAGGAATGCCGACAGCTCGCCCGTTCCCTTACCGCTCAAGACCAAGTGCGACAGAAGGACCGCCATGACGAAAACCTGCCTTCTCGGTCATATTCTCCAGGAGCGTTGGTCTGGCTTCGCGTTCCCTCGTCCGCTCCTGGCCTTTCCACGAAGCTACTGCCCAAATATCAAGGCCCTTACCGTGTCCTGCGTCAAGCATCTCCGGTCAACTATATCATTGAGCCTGTCGAACCATCCACAGACCGCCGCCGTCGGGGCCGCGAAACTGTTCATGTCGATCGACTGAAGCCGCACTATGACCCACCAGTCGTACCTGTTCCTTAGGTCGCCAGGATGGCTCCTTTTCATCGGGGGAGTAATTGTAGTATAAATAGGGCGCATGTAGGAGAGCCAGCAAAAGAGGAAGACGAGGACAGTTGTTGCTGCTCGTGCTTGCTCCGCTTGAACGGCTGGTCGATTCGGCTCTGCTGTCTTCAATAAACGCCTCACTAGCTGAACGCTAAACGCGTACTTTCACTGTGAACACTGCACGAGCGATACGATTCGACAATTTGATCAATTCGCCAATCCGCACGCTTCTGCAGTTCAACGTCACATGACACAAGCATGCGGGAAGCGCGTTTCCTTCAAAGACCACCTGATCGTCAAAGAACAGAGCACTGAAAAGAATAAGAACGCCCTTGCGTTGTTTTAGAAGATGCTAATAAAGGAAGGGGCCAAAACTACAAACTAAATCGACTACATCGTGGGACTCAGACACAGCTCACTGAAGACACACGTTATATTTAAAACAATACAAACGCAGGAAAGTTGTTACGGGCACAATCTGTGATTTGCATATGAGGGAACACTTTTCGATGAGGCGAAGCATCCAGTGTTCCCCTGAGCCCCGAACAAGTAAGCTCTAGTTACGATGGACAGGCGATTAAGTCAAGTAAGCCTGATCTGTCCAGTGGGTCAGCCAGTGGAAATACTTCCGAGTAGCTTTCAAGCTTGACCGACGTCATTGCTGTGATTCCTTGAACTTTTCTATCTTATACTACCAAAATTTCTTAACTGCTAACTGGCATAATCGAGTCCGTGACTCGCTTCTGTTAATGCTGGATGCCGTCTCACTGCACTTACTTCTCGACGACAGAATTTATGCACTAATAGAAGTTTACAACTATTCATCCGCCAAAAGCGGTTGGAAGTTTCGCCTTGGTTAAAGTTAAAACTAACGACAACCCATAATTTTAATCTAGGCGCCATGCACTTCGTACGAAAATCTGGCACATCCAATGCGTTGAGTACCATCGCCGCGCACAAAGACATGACAGTATGCAGCAGGGCAGTAATTCATGATGTTGACGAGGCCATCTCGGATACTGACCTCCCAGTTCTAAATAAGCTGCAAAAGGAGACACCGTAATCGCAAGTGTGTCTCGCCTCGTCACCTCACTATGCGTCAAGATTACATTTATGAACGAATCGCCCCATCACATGTCAAAGTGGGTCACTTCCACCATGCTTTTCGCCCGTTCATACCCAAACCGCTCCAGTGTTGGAAGTGCATGAAGCTGGGTCATGTGCGTAGCGTGTCGCGATCAGACAGCACTGTCTGATCGCGACGCAATGGGCCCCACACAACGAGCACATGACAGGCCAGTACGCTTAAGTGCGCAAATTGCAATGGTTCTCACAATGCGTCTTTCAACGAATGCCCTTTTATTCAAAGGGAAAGGGTCATTCTGAAAAACAGGTTTAGAGACCACTCGTCTCATCAGGAAGCGGCCGCATCGATTGACCGAATATCTCGTCGACGACGGTGTTCAAAGCCCAGCACAGCTTCGTGACCAAGTCAACCTTCTTCAAAATCACCGCCACCTCTACCACCCAGGCCACATGCGACTGGGTCTAAGGACAAAGCCAGTTTCCAGCAGCGAGACACGTGATGCCTGGCCAGAGGTCCCGAAATTACAGGTGCCCGATGAGCGAGCCAGTCTTCGAGAGCAAAGGACATTTCGTCTGTGCCTTATAAACGGACGGATGAGGACAAAGAAGTCGTGGCCAACATCAGCCCACTGGCGCGTGCGATTAGCGTCCTCCTACATAAGAAGCAGACGCCTACCACTCGAAGCGCATCGCAAGTGCTGGATGCTATCAGTCCAGTTCTAGCAAGCCTACAAAATTCCAGCACATGAGGACTCTAACACCAGCACGATTTCTCTTCAAGAGCATTTGCAGTCGTTTAGAGGTCAAGTCAGAAGCGCGTTCTTTAGTGGAATGCGAAACGCTCAAGGTAATGTTTCTCGAACTTACGGGGGTTCCTCTTTACAAACCGTACACCACTGTGCATTTCAGCTACGCCAAGCAACGAAAGTGCTGCTACATTTTCCGGACGCTTCCAGGCTCATTTTCCGTCTCTGAATTTGGACAAAGAACTGTTATAACGTTAGCGACACTGCAATATTTTAGGGGCGAAGCTCCTTAAGGCGTGGGTCGTTCGTCACCTGTATGTATGTATGTAGTAACCACCGCTTGCCCTCAGCCCACTATTGCATAAAGGCAGGTATGCGGCACAGAAAGCGGGTATGTGTGTCCAGGTTGCTACCTCGACAAACGAATCATCATCATCATCATCAGCTACCTCTTTCCTGAAGCCATGCACTACGCCACGAAGCGCACATGGAAACATGCACCACGATGACACTAAATACCCAACATTAACGAAAGACTGCCCGTTTCTAACGATGATGATGATGATGATGATGATGATGATGATGATGATGCGTTTGTGCTAGCGCGTTATGGCGCGTGTAAGAAGCTGGTGTAAGACGCTGTGGCCTCTCCGCCTTATACTCTTTCAGCAGTCATGTGATGGCGTCGGCAAACGCGGTGCGCGTTCCGGCCTGTGTAAGCGGCTGCGTAAGACGTTGTGGCCTGTCCCCCTCACTAGAGTGTACTGCACGTTTCTAACGCGTTTGTGCTAGCGTCCCCTTAAACGCGAGATCCCAGCGTTCGAATACAGTGTTTCTCACGTCTTTACATGATGATCGACTGGGCGAATTACACGGAAGATTCACGGTATACCGATGATTCCCTCCGGAGCTTCGCCCACTCATCTTCATTCACCCCGTGGATATGCTGTGATTTTTTTGTTCGTAATTTTCCTATTTTTAGGGGCGAAGCTCCTTAAAGCGGCACCCGTTCGTCCCTCGTCGTAGTCGTAGTAGTGCGTAACCAGCCTTACGCTTTGACCTCCAAGGTGGTGCCGGTGGGAGATTTCTCCTGTGCGTTGTTGAACAATAAAAAATTCGCAGCGTGCGCGTTAACTAAAAGCCGAATTCTTCTGTCTCTCATTCCCCATTAGCAGCCATTTCGTGCGTCCCCCATGTATGTAGTAGTAGTAGTAGTTAGTAGTAGGTAGGCGCGTGCCTGCTGGAGCGCACGCACGCGCCGAGGGCGAGCGCGTGGCACCTGGCGCTCACCCTCGCCGCGAGCGCCTGGAGCTAAGCGCTCCCCGGCAAACTCGACACTGCCCCGGCAAACGCGAGAGACAACGTCGGCGCAGGCAGCGTCTCCTAGCGAGTTTCTTGATTGAGAAACACCGACTGCTCGCGTTGGAGAAGCGTTCACCGGCAAAACCCATGTATATATATATATATATATATATATATATTATATATATATATATATATATATATATATATATATATATTTATATATATACACTGGATCTTGACTTGCAATGAAGTGCCGGTGGGAGATTTCACTTGTGCATTGTGCATAGTTGAACCGTGAGGATTCGTAGCATGCGCGTTAACTAAATTAATCCGGACATCCCTAGCTTCGCCCACTCATCATCATTCACTCCGTGGATATGCTGTAATTTTTTTATATTTTGTTTGGGTCACTCCATCCTTTGTAGTAGTGCGTTACTTACTAGGAACGCGCTACTAGGAGGGCGCGTGTGGGAGGCGCGCCCTCGGCGCGAGCCTCCCGGCGCGCGAGCTCTCCCACTCTTCCATCTGCTGTCTTGTGAGAGAGAGACAGAGAGAGCGAAAGGCGCGCGTTGACTATGGAAACGCTCTTTCTTCGATGAACGCGTTACCAGCTCGCAAAGAAGGAGAACACGCCCTCACCCGCGAGAGACAACGTTGGCGCAGGCAGCATCTCCTAGCGAGTTTCTTGATTGAAAAATACCAACTGCTCGCGCTGGAGAACCGTTCACCGGCCACCCATATATATATATATATATATATATATATATATATATATATATATATATATATATATATATATATATACACTGGATCTTGACTTGCAATGAAGTGCCGGTGGGAGATTTCACTTGTGCATTGTGCATAGTTGAACCGTGAGGATTCGTAGCATGCGCGTTAACTAAATTAATCCGGAACATCCCGAGCTTCGCCCACTCATCATCATTCACTCCGTGGATATGCTGTAATTTTTTTATATTTTGTTTGGGTCACTCCATCCGTTGTAGTAGTGCGTTACTTACTAGGAACGCGCTACTAGGAGGGCGCGCGTGGGAGGCGCGCCCTCGGCGCGAGCCTCCCGGCGCGCGAGCTCTCCCACTCTTCCATCTTCTGTCTTGTGAGAGAGAGACAGAGAGAGGGAAAGGCGCGCGTTGACTATGGAAACGCTCTTTCTTCGATGAACGCGTTACCAGCTCGCAAAGAAGGAGAACGCGCCCTCACCCGCGAGAGACAACGTTGGCGCAGGCAGCATCTTCAAGCATCATCAGCATCATCATCATTCACTCCGTGGATATGCTGTGAATTTTTCACTCTCTCTCTATCTTCCAATAATTTCTCCCCCCTTTCGCCTTCCCCAGTGCAGGGTAGCCTACTGGGATCAGCCCAGGTTAACTTCCCTGCCTTTGATATGCCTTTCTCCTCCTCCTCTATGAATATGTCCCTAGCAACTGTATGTTCCCTAACCCATTCCGTACTTCTTTTGTCCCTTAAAGTTACACCTACCATTTTCCGCTCCATAGCTCGCCGTGTCGTCCTCAGTTTAGGCTGAACCCTCTTTGTTAGCCTCCAAGTTTCTGCCCAGTAGGTGAATACGCGTAAGCACACCGGTTGAATGCCGGCGTTCGCGACTTCCTCGCGGACAACTGCCTTGATGGGAGAGACCGTCGCTTCTACATTCTCTGATGGGCGTACGAGAGATGGTGCCGCAGCCTCGATTTCCCGCCGCACGATGCGCACAACGCTATCCGCGGTGCTCGGTTGAAGGGATTTATGAGTGTCTTCGCGCGAACACGTGGCAGCGGTGTTTGGAAGCCGCGTGAACTGTTGGGTTATGCGACGGCTCTTGGCGTCTTCGAAACGGCGGCACTAATTGATAATTTCGTCCACGGTCGAGCAGTCTCTAAAGACGAGCAAATTGAACGCATCATCGGCGATGCCCTTAAGGATATGGCCTACTTTGTCAATCTCGGTCATCGTGGAGTCGACGAGGCGGCAAAAGCTAGAACGTCGAGGATGTAAGTGACATTCGACTCTGTGGCTGTTTGGGCCCGACAGGACAGGTCTTTCATGGCAGCGGACTTGCTACCGGCGGGCGGGCCAAAGAGATCGCGCAATTTCTGCTTACATACGTCCCAACTGGTCAGCTCTTGTTCATGTGTGTGAAACCAAATGCGTGCTGGCCCCTGGAGATAGAAGAGAAAATTTGCGAGCATCACCGTGGGGTCCCATCGGTTGTGCGCTGCAACTCGTTCGTAAAGGCCAAGCCACTTTTCCACGTTCTCGTTGGACTTGCCCGAAAAAGTTCCAGGGTCACGGGGGTTAGTCAGGACGACTGTGTGTTGTGGCGTCTGGGATGCTGACGGCGCCGATGCCGGCGCCGTGTTTGATCCAGAGGCCTGGTCGTCGGTGGGCATGGTACAGCGGTTGGCGACAAATCCGCTGCGAAATTCCGTCTTGTGCGTTACCCAGCACCTCCACCAAAATGAAACGGGCACAGGAACACACTTCTAATGGTAGTGTATTCTAGAACGGAGAGATTAGCCGGTGGAGCCCCAATGGCGGACCGTCAGCCTGCGCCCCACTCCTGCGTCTTCTTTGTTCCCCTCGAGATCGTCGTCGTCCCTAGTCTTGCACCGTGACAATATCATGGTATCGTATGTCGGCTGCCTTACACTTATTAACTTCGAAAGGCCCCGCCACGGTGGTCTAGTGGTTATGGCACTCGGCTGCAGATCCGAAGGTCGCGGGATCGAATCCCGGCCGCGGCGGCTGCATTTCGATGGAGGCGAAATGTTGAGGCCCGTGTGCAGTGTCGTCGATGGTGACGTACATGACTAGTGTATGCAAGGTGTCCCATTTAACTCGCAGCAAGGTTTATAAAAAACCAAGAGGTGTAGAGAAGTCGTACCTGCAGCATATTAACGATAGCCGTGCGTACTTACAGCCAGTATTTTTCTGATAGAGACTTATTAATTGATGGTCTTTAGTTACTGAACTACTTAATTATTGCTCTTATCGCAAAAATGTCGATTACAAAGTTGTAGGGCGCCTCAAATAGTCCCCGAATCAAGCATTCTTATTCTGCTGAGTTATGTGTCCTTGTGTTTTGCGAAAGAGAACAAAAGCGCGCGAAACACTGGAAATATGAAATGGGAGCGCGTCGGCGCGCCACTGCTCGAGCGCTCCGCAACCCTATTCACACAAGATTTCTCGCAACCGCAACCCTATTCACACAAGATTTATCGCTCCTCCGCCACAGCAAGGTCGGGTATGACGTAAAAGAGTTGCCGCGCTTCTTGCGCTGCCGGCTTGCTGTATTGAGCTCTTAAGCCCAAATGAGCGGAATTTTATGGATGTTTAAAACCATCAAATATCCACCCCGCACACTCAAAACAATGATTAGCAGCGAGGAGTTGTGAGAGACTAGCCTGCGCAGCTCCTATCCTACTTTACAGGACCGTGTCCTAGAGTGGGATGAGGAGATAGCGGAGGCATACCACGGGTGGTAGATTGACGTCTACGAAGACCTTCCTCTCTTCTCCTGTCTCCCCTGTCTCTGCCCCTTTATTAAAAAGTGAAATAAAGTTTACTCATTCATTCAAATCATGGGAACGCCCTAAACAGCGAGATCCTGCAACTTCTCCACCTAACTATGCTAATTATATTAGTTAAAAATGGAATTAACGAATATTTGGTACGCCGAACATAAGAAGTCAATCGAAATTATTACTTGAACACACCAGACTAATTACACGTACAACAGCACATCGTAGGGGCCGCTTTACATCCACAAAATGAAGCTCTGTGCTGAGCACAGACACTTGTGCCAACGTTATGTCGTACCATGAGCTACGAATTGTCGCCACGGCGCTCTCTATGTTCCTTGTTAGCCCATGTACAGCATACACCCACTCAGGCTTATTACTACAGACCTCATTACTACACGTAAGACTTCGCTTAGCGTCGAATTGTCGCCGGCAATTTCATTGCAGACTGCTTCGCATGTGACCTATTCCCACAATACGTGGCGTGTGAAAGATTTTTTACTTTTATTTTATGGCGATTGCATTGAACTAGTACCGTTGAAATTCTGACGTCTACGTAGGCGTCAGGCGGAAATTATCATCTTGAGCTACCGCTGCCGCTCCAGCCGTAGCAACCCGCAGCACACCACGCCAGCCCTCTATCATGTGCAAACACCTCAATGCGTAATACTCAACTTCTGAAAGTAAAATTACTCAACAGGTCCTAAGCCATTATTCCACTTTGACCTACACACATGATATCTTGGAGCGTGATTGTGCTACCAGGAAACCGTTACTTCTTTTACGAGGAAGCGTAATTACGTGTCGACGAAAAAAATTCAACTTCCTATCAAAAACGCGCCATTACGGCACCTGTACAATAAAGTTCTTTGCACAATGAAGTTCTTTGTATGTATACGGCACCTGTACACGTTACAATTACATAGGCGTGCAAGTATCACGCGCACAGGATCCGCTGACTTATGCAGGCTAATGCCGACAGAAATACCTGTGGCGTCAGCGCTAGGGCAAAATGCGCCTCAGAGCGCTTGTTATTGACACTCGTGTGATGGATTCGGCACCGCATTCTGTTGCCGGAAGCGCTGTTGAGCCTTCCTCGGCGGCGACTACTAACGGGGCTTCTACGTCCACTCGTACCCAATGCCAAGGGAGAATACGCAAAACATAGACAGTGTGTGAACTAATAAAGGAATATTGCTCCACGACACGTACGCAGTTACCTGTCTGAAGAGCATGGCAAGAGAATGCAGAGTGATACGATGGGGCACAATAACGCTAGCGTTGCATTAATAATGGCCAAGGTGAAGATCTGCCAAATTATTATTATTATTATTATTATTATTATTATTATTATTATTATTATTATCAAGTCCATCAGTTTACGGAACTTATCTTGACCAGCATGCGCAAGTTCATTCCCCAGTATACACCTAAACGTTGTAAATATCACTCCTGGTTCTCATCAGAACTTATAAGTGCACTAAAACATAAAGACCACGCACACAGGAAGTATAAATTTTCTCCATCATCTCATTTGAAGGAAGAATTTTGTCGTTTTCGTACTCTTTGTAAGCGCCTATATAAACGGGATCACAGTGTATATATTTCATTTTTAGAAAAAAGCGTGTCTGACAGGCCAGCTGAGTTTTGGAAGTATTTGCGCAAACGGTCGAGCAAAGGTGGTGAGTCCTTCAGGATACTGGACCCAAATGGAGTAGACGTTCAAGCCGTCGCTGACCGTTTTGCTATGCATTTCTCATCTGTTTATAGGTCCCCAGCCTCTGTAGATAGTAACGGTCGATGGGTTAAGGCAGTTGGCACAGCTGATGCTGTGTCGCTAGATGACGATTCAATTTCAGAATGCATTAGGCGCTTGAAGCCACCCTTTTCAGCTGGCCCAGATGGCATCCCCTCCGCCATACTAAAAGCCTATGGCAGTATACTTGTACAAGTATTGACGTCCATATTTAATAAGTGTCTGCATACTTAAACTTTTCCTAGGAAGTGGAAAACTGCTCGTGTTTTCCCAGTATTTAAGTCTGGCTGTAAAAGCGACGTCTCGAACTACCGCCCTATTTCCCTTCTTTGTGCCGCATCAAAAATTTTTGAGCTTGCTCTCCACAAAATATTGTCTTTCGAAGTAAAGAATTCATTGATTGCGAATCAGCATGGGTTTCTCGCTGGCCGCTCAATTGTCACTAATCTTGCCAGTTTCATGATGCAAGTCTCTATGCTTATATCGCAGAGAGGACAGGTTGACGCTATTTACTGTGACCTTAGCAAAGCTTTTGACGGTTTCAGGCATTCGCTGCTTGTAGATAAACTTGAGCACTACGATCTTGATTCTTCAGTTGTGAATCTCCCGCATAGCTATCTTCTTGATAGACCATGTTATGTTGCCGTAAATGGCCAAACGTCTTCTTTCTACAAAGCTACTAGTGAGGTTCCTCAAGGGTCGGTATTGGGCCCACTCCTGTTTTTAATTTATGTTAATGTTTCTTCGGTCATTCGGAATTCTTCTTCCCTTTTGTATGCCGATGACAAAGATATTTAAGGAAATTCATTCAGTCGTCGATTGTCGCTTGCTGCAATCCGATTTGTGTTCTTTTTCTGAATGGTGCAGGAGCAATAACCTCTCCCTAAATAATTCCAAAACCAAGGTAATCAGTTTCACTCGAAAAACATCTAGTGTGCCATTTTTATATTCTGTCAATTCTGTGTCGTTGTCTAAGGTTTCTGAAATTAATGATCTAGGTGTTCTTTTTGACAGCACCTTACACTTTTCTGCTCACGCTAAGCGTGTTGCTTTGCGGGGTCTTCGCACCCTAGGCTGTGTTTGCAGAATGTCTAGAGAATTCCGTTCTCCCATGCCCTTCCGAAAATTGTACACCGCGATATGTCTTCCTCAACTTGAGTATGCATCTGTGATCTGGAATGGCATTCCAGATCTTCCAGCAGATAATTCCAGCAGCAACGCCATTGAGCGAGTCCAGAAAAAGTTCCTGAACATCTATAACCATAGGTTCGCTAGAAATGGCCCTGATTGTTGCATTGGTACTGTTGGATCACTGTCACTGCCATCACTACACTGCCGGAGAAAACGCGCTGATCTGTTATTTCTTTTTAAGCTTGTGCATGGTATCATATCCTGCCCTGTACTGCTCAACTGTCTTAATTTCCGAATTCCACGTAAGCTGACCAGAGATAATAGACCTTTTCATGTAAGCGCCTGCCTCTGTGAACATTCGAGCGTTGACAGGATGCAACGTCTTCACAATGCTTACTTTTTAGAGCTCGATGTTTTTCACAGCTCCCAGTCGCTGTTCTGCTCCGAGCTTTGCACTGTACTAACATAGTGTCGAACACTGCGGATACTTTTTAAATTTTTCTTTTAATTCTTTTTATTTCTTAATTTTTTTTCTTGTTTTGCCTGCGCATAGTTGTATATGTGCAATTTTATAGCTTTTTGAACCCTGATATTTTATTATGAATGTTGGCCTTTGTTGTTTTTTATCAGTATTTTTTTTCTGTAGAGTCCTTATTGTATTGTTTCTTGTTATTTATTTTTCCGTGCGCCAGTACGGAAACCTTACGGTTGTTCCTGGGCACGTTAAATAAACTTTTGATTGATTGATTGATTGATTGATTGATTATTATTATTGCATGGGTCATTGTAGTATAGTAGCTCCAGATGCAGTAAAAGCGAACATAACTTCATTTGTGCCCTTCAGAGATCACGAGTGAAGAATTCGCAATACTTGTTAAAAATATACTGTTGTGAAAAATATCGCATCGTGCCCAGTTTCTCTTAGCCTTCTTCGTCGTCGGCAGAGCGCTTCGACGATCGCTACCATGAGGATCAACCACCCTATATTAGTTCTTTTAACATGGATAGATCAGCCCAATCAATCAAATCCACTTTATTTCCTACTGACTTGTTGGGTGTCCCCCAGGCTGCGAGAACTGTTTGACAGCACCTGGGGGCCTACAGAGAGCCACATGCTGTCACATTGCATAAGCAAGGCAAGATGAGAGTAGTCACAATATTTCCAAAATAGAAAACGTGATTCAATAGACAGAATCACAGTGCAATACGAGTTTTTTTTTTTTTTTTTGACAAAATAAGCTTGTGACAAGCGTGCGGAATGCACAGTGTTCGTTTTTATTAACGGGATTGCTTTCCAGGAAAACACACTTCCCATAGAAGACTATATTAAAGCTTTCTTTATTTTGGACGGTAAAGCGACGATCTCAGATGGCATTTCAGTACATTGCATGTGCATGCAAACCTGAAAGGAATGTGAGGAAAATAAGCGCTAACACGTTTCCAAAGAACAGTACATCTTCGTCAACACGATGAGCTCGCTATACTCTGCAATAAATGTATTGCTAATGAACCAGCTTAGTTAGGCAATGCTTCGCAAACAAACACAAAAGAGGGGCTTTTACGAGACTGGCTAATATCATACTCGTCAAAGCTCGCGACTATTATCGATCAAAATTTATATATTTCTTTCAACAGTATACGCTGGGTAACGCAAAATTTTCTTAATTAATGTGTACGTCATTCGGTAGGACAGGCCTTTGTCCTGCAATGGACTTAAAATAGGCTGTTGATTATTATGGATAGCGTGGCAGCATTTAGAGCAATAAAAATTGAATGTAATCAAAAGAGCTTGCAGTAATTTCGAAAGACCTGCTTTTATTACAACATTTTGATAACACGCAATGACAATGCGATTTTCGTTTTACAAAACTGCTTGAGCGCAAAACACACGAAAACCAATACTTATTGTACCATTTCGGTCTCTTAAATTCTCGATCAAGGCAAACCTACCAGAGATTCAGCAGAGTAGTCCACGTCGCGGAGCCGCTCAACATATCGCTATTTTTAAGTACTTCGATGCACGTAGCCTAGTGTGAGCGACATGGCAAGCCACCTTGGCACTAGAGACGACGTCCTCGGCATATGCGGTTGATGCCGGAACATCGTAAGGAAGGTGCGTATCGGATGGCTGCGCAGTGCTACGGCCGTACAGAAGAATTAGAGCGGTGAATAAGTAGCCGATGCTGGGACTAGTTCTAAGTAAGAGTGGCATATGTGATTGTGACATTCCCATCCGTGTAATGCGTGGAGACGTCCATGGCATGGACAGCATATCCTGGATAGTTCTGTTCAGACGCAAGGTAAGACCACTGGTCTGTCGATTCTAGTCTGTCGTAAGCGGATATTCGGCGATCTGGCTGCGCAGGATTCCGCCAGTGATCGTTGCAAGGAAGCAGCACCCACAATACATATAGCAGCTGGCACGAACCCATGTATATAAGGACCATGTCGTCAGGCAGAAAATCTGCAACATCCTTAGCGCAGTTGTTGGCATTGCTCCCATGATGGCAGATCTGGTGGTTTTACGGTCATCCTCTTGTTCCTAGATGCCGATATAAGCAAAATAATCGAGCAAGATCGGTGCGAAAAAAATAAGGCTGCGGCGTTAGATCCATAGGTCGAAGCAGGCCAGCCTGCTGCAGAGAAGGGCGTCTGCGACACTCACAGCCATCCCAGGGAGCAACGTATTGGCTAGCAGAACGACACAAGCCAGGCTGAAGAACAGCTGTCGCGCACGCTCGCAGGTGCATGACACAGCCGGGTGTCTGGCAGTTATTGTGTCACGTAGGTGTTCAAGCGTGATGGTAGGCAAATCTGGAATAACTGACGGTAATTCCGTCCATTGAAGTTTTGATGTTTCGAAGGTCCCTAGGGAATACATGCATACATACTTCGTCGCTAGGGCATACGAGCGAAGAGAAGGGTCGAGACGTCTAGAAGAGTTTTTGAATCACTCGCTCGAGGGTTTGATCGCGAAGCTGTTCGCTGCCGATGTAGTGCAACTCAGACATGACGAGTACACGGAATCATTTTCATAGTCAGCGTACGTAAGAGGACCCCCAGATGACGTGAGAGACACTCGGTGTCTTGATGTAGCCTTACACCCAAATAAATTATTTCTCAAACCTATGCTTTTGCGCCCTTAGAGCCCTGCGACCGAGGCGTCCGGTCCGGCTCTTGACCGATGGCCGTTAACCTAGAGCGTGGTGGTCGGTCATAACTCAGAATTCACGGCAACATAATCAGAGGTGCAATTTTGCGACAGTTCAAAGAAGTACTCAGCACTCAAGCTGTGTGGTAGAGTAGTTGCGTTCAAATTGGAAAGAAGGAGGGTGGCGTATGAAATAACACGTGCTTGGAGGTGATCATGCTGAGCGAACACGGCGCCGACTCCTTGCCTTCTGACATCTTTGCAAACTCCAGTAATCGCGGATGAGCCGAGTTAGCCAATAGAGGTGATGAAGTCGGCAAGTTGGTAAGCGTCGAGAATGCAGTCGCTTGGTCGTGGCATCAGGTGGTCTTTGGCACTCCCCGACAAAACTTATGCAAGAACACGGGATTACAAGATTTCAGGTGCGTCGAAAATATGCTCGGCTAGTGTTCTTGCATAACATGTTGAAAGGAAAATTTGACATGTCCATACCTTCATATGTAAAACCATTAGACACTAGAAAGACTCTACACAATCATGACCATGCACTGAAACTAATATATGCTGAAACCAATGCTTTTAAACGCAGTTTCTTTCCCCAGACAATTTCTGATTGGAACGCTCTTCCTGAAACCATTTTCGAGGAGGCTGATTTTCAGACTGCACTGGAACAACTGTTGTTCTAGTTTTCTTTTTCTTTGTTACTAAGTTCGTATTATATGTAATAGTGATTTACCCTGTTTTATAGCTAATGTCGTTATTCATTTGTAACCCGATTCATACTAATTATGTTTTGACTATTCACAATACTGCAGGCCTATCATGGCCTGCAGTATTGTGAAATAAATAAATAAATAAATAAATCACGAGACGGCATGTCACTCTTCAGAATGTTGATGAAAGATCCGGCGATGATGGTAAAATTGCGTGTAAAATGGTTGAAATATGAACATAATCCAACAAAGCTACGAACACCTTTCGTATACGTAGGCGCAGGGAAGTTTCTGACAGTGGTAACATTGACAGTATCAGATTGGACAACGGCACCATTTACAAGATAACAAAGCACAGTAATTCGTTGTCGGCCAAAATTACTTCTTGGAGTTTTGCTGGAGCCCCGCTCGACATTAACCGTTAGAATGGTCGCGAAGCGGGTAGGGTGGCTATTAGTGCCCCGTAAACTCGAAGTACTAATACCGTAAAAAAGATGAGATAAGCGGAGTTTCGAGAGAATAAAGAGCTAACCAACGCGTAAAGTACACATGGCGCCTTTCCTCTCTGACGCCAGTAACCACGCGATTCCTCACAAAAGTTCAGTATACCAGGAGCTGCACATTTACTGCGTCATTTATGCGAGACAAGTCCGTAGCACATAGGCAACGGAGAACCCTGCACATGCCTCACGTTGACACCGTGTTCTCAAAAATCGCGAGTAACTCGAGAAATCTTGAGAACGTGTTCGCTTCTCAGAGTTTTCCGAGCGACGATAGCCTCAAGAAAGCGTCATTCTGACCACTGATAGGGCGCGGAAATTACCCGATAAGACATCGCTCAACAGAGGGATGACAATATACGGCAGCCGGTACCACCGCAAACACTAGCTGCTGACCGACCAGGCGCGGCCATATTTGACTTTCAGGACTAGCTCAACTGGTGCTTCTTAATTCAGATATTCGGCCGCACCCTGGTTAATCCGGACAATCGACAGACCCCGCCGAGCCCCAAGCACCGCGAATGCGCTACGCCAAAAGGGAAAACGGCGTTAGCGTCCTACCGAAACGACGAGTTGCAGAACTCTATCGGAACAACAGTAAAGAGGAAATGTTTCATGACTCACTGCGTTTGGCGCTTTATCACCGCGTATAACACTTGCAGCTATGGTCATGTCACAAGTGCTTCCGGAAAGGCGTAGTCGTCATCCATTATCACTTAATTACGACGAAACATTCATCGACGGTGGCTGCGGTCAATTTCACGACGCACGCAGACTGCGTGTAAGCGCCCCCACAAGCCTATCGCATCGCGACTACAAAAGTACGTGGACGGTATCCGCCCCCGGCTTCTTATCGCAGCTAGCTCCCAGGCGTTCGCTATCTACGATCGCTTAGCTAGCGACTACAGTTGCTTCCCCTTCGTATATGCGGCATAGAACCAGCGGTTTCATTTTGAGTCTGCGCACACGCGTCGCTCGTGTCTTTGAAAATGCGCGCACGTCATAGCACAGCATCTCCATAGGTCACGGTTCCGTCGGTAGCGGGTTCGACCAAACTGTTGTTTCCAGTGGCCCTTTCCGAGCTACGTGGACGCTGCCTTGCTAGCTGCGGTCGTGACGCTGGCGACATTCCCCACAGCGGATGCCACGCTTAGTGGTTTTGTCTTTACAAAATCCAGCCAAATATGTATTAACGAGGTACTACGCTACTGCAAGAAAGCTCCATGTCCTGTGTTACAAGTTAACGGGGCGGGAAAACGCTCGCCTCTGGTCTGCCAGCGCGTGCTTCGCTTAGCGACGTGACCACTGCAAGCGCAGCCATGAACAGGTGCCCTCGAGCACAGGACATCAAAGGCCTGGCGTACGTTGCTGGCAGGCTGGCGTACTTAAAGTTGCTGCGCACTTGCTTCTGGCACGTGGGCACCCGGCGAACTTTGTTGCCGCACTGATGAAAAATTGCCGTGGCTGGGTATCGCGCCACCGCGGCTGCGAAATTTTGGGCGATGCATTTTCAGACGCTAATTTTTCTTGCACACTCTGCCTGCGTCAGTACTCGTAGCGACGCTGCGCCCGCGCAGCGTAATCGATGGAATCAGGCGGCCGAGAAATTGTATCAGGGTGCAGCATAATCGACTAAAAAGCACTGGAACAAATGGCAAGACTGAGCCTGTATCTTGTAGCGATCTCTTATGCTTTATTCTATCCTACCCTTATTATCCAACCTTCACGGCTAGCTGATCGCGTTGATAACGTGAGCGGACCATCGCTCTATCGCTAACCGAGCCCAAAAAGGCGTCGCTGCAAAATACCAGTCCTAGGTTCCCTTTTCGGCTGCACAAAAAGCACAAAAAATTTCTCGGCACTTTCAATTTTTTGGCATTTTCACAGTCTAAGTTTCCAGGTGCCTGATAAACGCATCCAAGCATCGGACCCGTTATCCGAAGGTCATGGAGGCGCCCCCCACCGAAGGGGCAATTTCCTCTTTTCGTCCCATTTAGTTTCTTTCTACTTCACAAATCCAATACTTGAATTAAGAACTTCAATATCTTCCACTATGCTTTCCTACGCTTCATTGTGTTTTGGTTCATTATGTTGTTTAAAACAAACAAACGAGCCTTTGACCCCTTCCTTATCGTTATATATATATATACAAAGAAAGAGAGTAGATGCTGCGACAAATCTGTTTGTTTGTCGACGGTTGGTTGGAATACCATATTTCTCAAAATAAATTTTGGGATGCGCTGATACATATACACGACATCCTCGACGCCTACCAGGTAGAGAAACGCATACGCACTCACTTTTTTGTCTGTGTGTAATAACTAGCTAGCACTCATGGCTAAAATCAACACATTAACTTCCTGAAACTTATTCATTTGGTGGCGGCATTCGTTTCATCGATGCTTTCATCCTTGCGGAGTCACGGTCTACTGCGCGAGCTCCCTCAATGCCATTGCGACTAGTCTTTGCTATTGGCATTTTTTTATCCTCCAGGGAAATGTTCCACATGAACACGTCTTGACAATTTCGACTTTTCCATAGGGAATGCAGGGGAGACCCGTTGAAAAAACCATATTTTACAAGCACATACTTTTCTTAACAGTGGAATATGCATACATGTGTACAAATATCCCATGAACAAACAATGCCTCTTTTTTTTCTGGCGATTCATTCTACCTTAGCTAAGATGAGATAGTGTCTTAAGGAGCGCACTAAAGCACGTTTCCTCGTTGTAAAATTGTGTGCTAAATAAGCAGCGTACCTACTTCAATTTTATGCGCGGCCCTTACACGCAAGATCGCCCAGACAGACCAATCATAATCGTTTGTATAAACAATGTTGCCTGATGTCCATCAGCTTTGCATTTGTTTTACCTTCCCCCTTTTTTTTGTATCCGTATGCGGCATTGTAGTGAAGATGAGCAATTTCTGTCATTCAGTTTTGATGGTGCGATGCACCAACAACACCTCTTGGCCAATGTAGCCCCACTATCATTTTTGTATTTTACGGTGATGCACGTGCCACACGCATGTTTTAACGTGTTCGTCACTCAATTATACATCGGTTTTAACACTAGCCTAGTGCATACATCACTAAAACGTCATCTTTACATTCAGCGTATATAATAATGACAATTTCAAAAAGAAAGAACAAATTTTGTGGTTTGGATATTCTGGTACACTTTCTTTGCTACAGCAGTCATGTCCTGTTGTAATCTAGCTTGAACTAGCCGCTATAGGCTATGGGACCAAACGTCTTTGTATGCATCTTATTGCACATATCATCTTATCACACATATTATTGTGAAATGAAATCCTCTTTTGATATGATTTAATTTTATTGGAAGGCAGTTCGATAAAATTCGTGTGCGTCACAGCGAAACAAAATGCATGAGTCGTAGATACTGCTCAGGTGCGTTACCGCCTTACCTTTGTAGCGTTGCCGTCTCTAAACTCACACGGCGTGTAGTTAGGGGCCTCTAGCATCTCCACAATGTCGTGTGTTCCATTATTCCAGGCGCAAGCGAGGTAACACATCTTCAACTTATCCATGACCACACTCTGCATTCAAGTATCTCGATTAAAAATCATGCCTGGTTGGCTTCATATGAGCACTTCGTCAAGCTTATTAAAAGAGAATCCTTTCTTGACGAACGTCAGCCACTTTTGCCGCATCTATCTATCTATCTATCTATCTATCTATCTATCTATCTATCTATCTATCTATCTATCTATCTATCTATCTATCTATCTATCTATCTATCTATCTATCTGTCTACTAGCTGCCTACGTGACGATGCTATCCTGGTCGTGTCGTCCGCTTGGTATGCACCGAAATTGGCGTGAATGCATGGAAGAAGCTACTAACTGCTCAGAAGGAATCGGCTCACGTTGTGCGGGTATGCCGTTATGCGGATACCTTAAATATACCGATCTCAGCAGCAGTTGTAATGACTGCGCTTGTGTTCACTTTGCGCACAGATGTCGATCCTACTTGAAAGGCTTTGCCGAATGGGAAACAGTGTGACAACGGGAAGGTCATGCGGAAACCTCTGCGGCGAGCGTTTGCTCTTGTACATACTCAAGTGAGCTGTTCGTTTCCGATCATTGAATACATGCACGCCAAGCATTCTGTGACTGTACCTAAGTTGGTACCTGAAATTGTGGGTTAGGGGAGACACCGTGAAATGCAGTGCATGCACTTAAACAACTACCAACTCCGTATTACAGAAATATGTGTAGGGTGGGTTCACTTAGGAATGCCAACGCGCTTCATCCAGCCCCTTACAATTTCGCTGCATTAAAGTGAGATTGGTTCTCTCTCTCCTCCAGGAACCCTAGTATCGCGAAAAGGTCGCCTCCGTAAAAAAAATCAGAAGCCTCTTTTGAGCCGTAACAGCTTGGGACAATATAAAAAATTTGAGCGTTATTGAACATTGTGCCTTTCGAGCGATTTAAGTTTCTAAACAGCAGCGCAAAAGCCGAAAAGTAATAACGTCCTTTCAACGGACAGTGTTCACAATGCACCCCTCAATAATTTTTGACACTCACTGCTGCGCGCCTAAGGTACTTGTCGCAATGCGCTTTTTGGAAATAAACGGACAGTGTTTTACGCTCAAGGAAGACATGAAATTTTTCGGCGTTTTTTTGTTGCAAAAGAATGGTTGGCTTTGTTTTTCCGGGGAATCGTGCAGCAAGATATCATTTTGCAGCGAGATTTGTTGGGGTCAGCTTGAATGCAGCGAATTTTTTTACCGAGATGGCGTGGAGTGGCGAAGAGGAGGGAGAAGCAACAAAAAGAACGCAGGATAGAGCACAAATAAGTATTTACGAATTGTCACTGATGAGTTATTTAAGCGGTGCTAACGCTGACTCAATGCAAGAGCTCCGGATTCCTACGCCAGATTTCATGTAATGCGTATGTGGTTCTGTGGGAATTGCGACGGTTTCCGGAGTCACCGCCTTCGAATATGAAAGATAAACATGTGCAAATGCTTAGGCAAATTCACCAGAGGTCATAAAAGTTAATGATTTGTATGACTGATGGCGCGCTATGCACTATACTGGGCTCTTTCTTGCCAAAGAAACATTTCAATGCCTGAAGCGTCCCTTATGTAACGTTCATCTTCGCGTTATAACTGGTTCCTTAAACAGTGACCATCATTCCCGTTGCATAAAAAAGTGCCTTAGCAAATTTTACAGAAACACATGGTTCCCATTTATCGCGTAGGAATATTTGTAGGTTTCTGATGATTAACGTAGGTTGTAGGAGCTGCAAAGAGAGCTTTAGGAACACTTTTGAAAGAATTTAGAATAAGCTATTGCGCTTTGGAAAAATTTCTCCAAAGAATAATGTTGCGATCAATCGAGATGTGAAAAGATCGTTGCGGTTCTTAAATATAAAAGTTTGAAATGTCGGCCCTTTATTACTAGCAATACAAGCACTTCGTCGGGCAACATTATAACGAATTTATAAAAGTGTGGTCAACATTTTTAAACTAGTAGTTTTGCTTGAAGAACCGAATTACCGAATTGCATTCCTTACTACTTTTCTTCACGATTAATAAGGAAAGAGACGGAGGAAAGAGCAACATGCCAGCCGGAGTCATATAATGCAGCACGGCTTCACAACACAGTGGCTGTACAGATGAACTTTCGGAAGAATTTCTTACCTACGAACCACATGTATGCGCTTTTGAATTTTGAAAGATTGGATCACACGCAGTTTCTAAATTATAATTAATTTTTGATAATATTCTCTTTGTTCATTTATCAACCATGTAGAACCAAATATCAATCATTTTTAAATAATTATAAGCATAATTAAGCAGTAACAGCTTAAACGCTTTAAATTTATCCACAATATATGGCGTAAAACTATGAATAAACTCTAACTTACCTGAGAAAACTTAATACTTGTTCTATTTTGCACAATCCTGTGACAATAAATGTCAGTGTTTAATAGAGCCGGTGTTATTTTACTTGGAGGCACCTTCCGCCTGTAGCGCTTGAAATCGTTCGTCAGGCAACCGCCTCGAGTGCTCCTGCAAGAAAATTTGACAACCGGAGTACATTGATCTCAACGGACCTTTTACTGCAAAACGAATGAAACGCGATAACAAGCATCATTATTTCGTAGTCCCTATTAGGAGGAAACTAATTTTCACTCATTAATACGTGACGTTTCGCCGATTGAAAAGATCAGAGTTGTCGAAAAGAGGTGTTAAGCCAAAACGAGCGAATGCGAAATAAGAGGCCATACCGCTCAGATGCTCCAGCGCTAATGCGCTTGACCTTCTAGAATTAAACCGCATCTCCTGAATTCCGCCGAGCTAATCGTATAAATCAAACATATTATTTAGCAAAGTCAGGGACGTGGCACGTAGTGTTTCAAGATGTTTTGTTCAACGCGTAGGGCGAGACAGCGAGAAATTTATTGGGCTCGTGACGTCATGGTGCTGTAAGCTTCAGCGTAGTTCATAAATCAGAATGCCACCATCATGTCGCCTTCCGACATTGGACATAACGTGCCCAAGTTAAAGACGACAGGAATTTCGACAAATAATTCGGCTGTCTAAGCCACCTTGGCGTTCCACTTCATGGCCCCTAGACATACATCGCCGTGTGTTTTTAGGCTAACATGCGGGTCGCGTTCGATTGCTGTTTTATCTCCTGGACAATAGGGTTCATGCTTGTTGCTTGCTTTCTTAATTCTATATTAGTTCGACAACTGTAGAACTTGATTTGGCAAAGTAAGCGTTCGCGATTCTCTTGTATTACGACAATCCCGCGTGCCCGGCATTCTGCTAGAAAACAACGCTATTCAACGATTTGTCCCGTGCGTCATTAGCTAGGGACAAAAAGACAGATAAGCTGTGTATTACACGAGTGCTAATCACAGAGCAGCAGTTTCTACAGGTCGCACCTCCCACTGTCAAGTTCTATATGAAGTACCATTTCAGAAAACACAATGCCACTCCTAACTCCATGCCCTTCCATAGGAGCTCTAGCCTACATGACAGTTTTCAACAAAATGTGTAGAAGAAATGGCTCCAGAGAACGTTGTATTTCATTTTTTTTATTTGTCCCTCTCATGATCTCTCATAACCAGCGTCTCCCATAATCAGACCGTAGTTTTATGACGTGAAATCCCCTGAAATCAATCAAGGTAGCGAAGTATGGCTTTCAGTTTAGCTCGGATTGGGTACAGCTCACCCATCATGCATCGACCACGTCCATTAAAACGTTCACCACGGTGAGGAAATGTCTCCCAATATAATCGTGGAATGTAACTTTGGATGAGTGATCAATACCAAGGATGGTAGGGCTCCAGTTTATATACCATCAACTCTGGTGAACGAGATCATTCGCTTATATATGCGTCTGATGTACTACATACGTCGTTTTCAGAAAGGGGTCCATATGAAACAGTAAGACAGGAAATCTGGGATATTAAAATGAAACGTCAGCTGAAATAATGCGCATATTCGAGAGCTCGGCAGTACTCATACTAGATGTACCATCGTTATCAGCCTGCATTTGATGTGACTTTCTCAATATACATATATAATACCGTGGTCCTTTGGATGACATAACATACCCACAATATACTTTTCAGTTTAGCGCGCATTGGATACACCTCACCCATCATACCTCGACCACGTCCATTAAAATGTACACCACGGTGAGGGAATGTCTTCCAATATAATGATGGAATATAGAATTAGATAAGCGACCAATATTAAGCAGGGTAGGGTTACAGTTTATGTAATATCAATTTTAGTGAACGACATCATTCCCTGTTGTACGCGTCTGGTGTATATACATCGTTTTCTAGAAGGGGTCCATATGACACAGTATTACAGGAATTCGGGGATATTAAAGTTCGTAGCTGAGCTGAAATAATGGATATAATTGTGAGCTCGGCAGTGCTCATATTAAATGTGGCTTTGTTGTCAGCCTGCATTCGATGTCACTTTCTCAAGGTATGTGGACAAACGCTGGTCCTTTGGATGATATAATATACCCATGCTTATGATATATTCATGTAGAACAGTTCAAGAAAATGTTAGCTCTAACTTACCCAATGTAAGCCACAAGCTGTTCCTGAGTACATTCTGATATTCCAACGTTTTGATAGGGGTCCATCCTCGGGGCCATCACATTGTTTTCTGAGCTGGGGCAGCGTGTAGCACCCGGACTCTTCTTGAGGTATGTGGGTGCGCTGTCACCGTCGTGTACTGATCCTAATCTGCACGTTCATAATTGTGATTTGCTATAAATTAGCTGAAGGCATACCTCCCCAAAACATCTCGGCTAAATTGCATACGACACTCCGAAATCAGTTATAAGAACAACACATTGTGGATTCATCATTTCCCAATTTTAGCCATAAGTACAAACTCTAGAGCACCCGCAATATGAGAGGCATTTTTTTCAGGTTACCTTAGTTATAGTGGCCATTTAGAGGGGAATTGTATGAGAATGTGGCAAACAACACTTTTTGCGAGGCCAGGACCATAAAATTTTCATCCTATGAGGAAAGTTATGAAGAAATAGAAGAATGCTCTATTTTCGCAGAAATAATTTACAAAACGTTCAGCGAAAACATCCGGATCTGTAGCCGATATGCCTACTTAAGGATCCTTTACAAGAATGGCATTTTGTGCTTTAATTGGTGAGTACAATGTCTACATCTAAAATACAATGGGAAATCCTATTTTCAAACAAGCTTATGTTAGAAAACAACAGACTGAATGTGACATGTACATACAGTAACTAGTACGCTAATAATATGGCGACTGATACCGCCCTGATAAAAAGAACTTCCGAAGCCACTGCGTCATATTTCGCAGACACTTATTTAGGGTAGGCATGCTATTAAAAATTGTTGCACCAACAAAGGCATATTATTCGACGGCAGCAAAATTCTATGCAATTAGCAAATTATTCTTTAATTCTTCCGCCTGTCCAGTGTAACCTACGTTTTTAATAAAAGTGAGGACTTAACGGGTAAAGTATGAGTATTTTCTTTAAAAGTACTGCGCTTTTGATTGCCCAATCATATTAAATGGCGTAATGCTGAGATTTCTGAAAAGTTAGGTGGAGTGACGCGTTTATAAGTGGCGGTGCAATGGTTCGTGCCGCTCTTTTTTGTAAAGTGGTGACGACCGAGCAATACGAAGTATACGTGGGGCTCCATGATTCGATGCAATAGGGTAGGTGACAGTGAGAAACGTTGAAATATAATATACGGCGTTTGCATGTTAAAACAGTTTCTAGCGTTAAATAATGTCAAGCACACAAAGCTTAGTTTTCTACACAAATTGTCTATATTTGATCCCCAGTGGAATGAAGGTTCTCGAGTCAAGCCAAGGTAAGTATATGCGTCGAAATTGTCAGTGTGACTTCCCTCAATTTACAGACCACGTGTTTCAGGTGTCAGTTTTCTGTTATACGAGTAAGAAACCTACATGTCTTGTATTCTTTAATAAATTCTTTCGTTTTAAACTACAGGAGCAGTTACTGGCAGTTATTTATTTGCGAGTGGTTTGTATTCCTGAAGAGAGTGACGTGCTATAATTAACGCAGTATCGTCTGCATGTACAGCTGTTTGCAAATAGGTGAAGGACAGAAGGTAATCATCGATGACGAGAGAGCAGAATATTGGTGCAAGTTCTGAATCTTGCGTCACATATTTTTCCGTGAGTTTTCCTTTACATTATTTTTATCGAGTATTTGTGCGCGCAGAGTCCGTTGTCCCAAACAACTGCGAAATAACTTTAAAGACATTCCCCTAAATGCAGTGTTCCGCATGTTCAGCGATATATTACGGTCCACTGAATCAAAAGTATTTTTTACATATCTAGGTAGATACTTATGACGAACTCGTTTGCGTTTAATGCACTCTTATTGTTCCTTCCACGAAGCTTACCCAGTAGCAATATATAATGCACTTTTCTAAAGCCATGTTGACACGGAATTAGACCATTGTAATTTGTAATGAAATCACAGGAAGATTGTCTATAAATTTAGCTGTCTGGATGGTTGCTGTTCAAACAGCGTGCGATCCAGGCAACCACGCCTTGACGAAAAGCTTAATCCCTTTCGCAAAAATTTGAAAAAAAAAAATGGTGCGCGCATAGTTCCACAAGGAGTGCTCAGAAATCACCAAGCCCCACACCTGCACGAGAAAGTGAAGTGAGTGAACAGTTCGCACAAGTTTTCGAAAGCCCGCCTTTTAGAAGCATATCTAAGAATTTCACAAAAATTTGACAAAAATATTTTCTTTTGAAGTTTTAATCATTAATTAAAGAGTGGCCACCCTAAATTGACGTCGAAATGATATATTTAAAAATTCACTGCTTTAGCGCTTTCTCCGAACCAATGCAGAATAGTTCAAATGCACCACCTAACATATAGCGAGTGTAACTATAAAGTTTAGTTTTTTCTGCTCCATAAAAGCCCTGCCTTCTTTGGCATACACTAAAAAGGTTTGGTCACGCTGTAAACAATATTTAAGAATAAAAGCTTGTAGCAAATGGTTTACAAACTTGGATCAGTCATGCGATCACTACAATAGTACTAGAATTATTTGCATCAATTTTCATGCACCATGAGCCGAAACGTTTTTCGACAACTCTACAAGTGTTGAAGGGTTTAATGGCGAGTGGAAGTTGAATTATCAACACAAGCATTTAGATTTGTTTAATATCTTCTTCTTCCATCCTTGTTTTCCAATATATGATCTTCATTTTTATTCCAAAAGTCGTCTCCTCCGGGAGCCATAACCCTTAAATCTTTCCTTGCGTTTTTGTATGGCACTGCTCTACTCTGTGGGGAAGGCTGCTGCACTCGTTGGCATAATAACGCAATTTAATTTTAACTAGTGCAACTTCACGTTCCTATATCGTCTTGTGAATATGACCGGCGCTGCACAGAGGTAGTCAAGCCTGTGTTGGTCCACGTAAATTACTTTAGCGTACACTTAAGTGCATGTCCACGGCCTTTATTTTTCGCTTCTGCCGAAAGGCGACACAAATGTTTCTGGAAATAGAACGCACCTCCATGTGTTTATCAGCATGACACATCGCTAATAAATATATAGGGCGCAGATTAAGGCAAGTGGAAATAAAACAGATATCATTTTAAGAAACGAAAACGAACATTGAATAGGGTAGATTTTTGTAAAACTGTAGACGGCACGTCAAAGTTACTAGGCAGGGACTTGCCAAATACCTGGTCTTTTTCTCTTTTTTTCTGGTGTGCAGATTCAGAAAATAAAAAATGAAAAACCCTGGAGGTTACCAGCAGTTTTTTCCGCCACAGCACTGAGTACCAAGTGATGAGAATCGCTGCTGAGGAAAATTAAATTTGGCTAGGATAATTCAAATTTAGAAAAACACAGTTCTCGTTCAATTTTTTGCATGTGAGCTAGCTCCTACGAGATGCGTACTCGGAATCAGCGTTGTACCGGTCCGTCATGAGGTCGACGCAATAACATTCTGGTGCTGATTCTAAAGTTGCTGTTCACAATCTGGCATAGGCGTCTCATATAGGCATCATGTTATGCTTGGCACAAGTGCTGTAGCAGCAAACTCTATGAGAGCTCACTAGGAGAGTGCGTCGTAGTGAACAAACACTGCTCTGTTATTTCTAACATACTGCTATGTGTACATCAATAAGTTTGTAATAGATGACAGCTGAACACAATATATCATTCTCATAAAAATATCCCATATTGCATAAAAGACATTGTCGCTACCTTCTCGCTAGTAAACTATTTCTAGTAATGTTTCCTACATCGTGGCACATTTCAATTTTATTAGTTTAAATGCGTGCATATTACTCACAAATGCAGAAGCTCGTGCACAGCTGTTAGTACGCCTTCGTACGTCTTTGGTTCGTCCTTAATCAAGACACCCCGGCTCCACGTACAGGCTCCAGCAAGAATTGCATATCCTCGTTTGCAGAGACAATTACATTTTTAGGAAGGAAGGCACGCGACATATGGCAAATTGCGTCTAACCAAACGTAAAACGCATCCCCAAATACGAAGGTGTCCCCTCGTGTGCTTAGAGAGCACGTTGATATTCAGTGAACACACAATAAGTTCAGTCCTTTCTGCACCACGCTTCTTATATATGCATAAGCCGCTCGATTAGGGAGCTGTAGTACGAGCTTCCGTGCCGAAAGCTGTTTGTTTTGCGTAGTTTGTATGAAACCTTCAGACGGTCTTTTCATTTATGAAAGTACACGAGAAAACGGAAGTTGATGCAGCTATGGCTCTGTAGCAACAGCATGTGGGTTTCTGTAGATTTCTCTGCCCTATACCGCCCCTGCCAAATGAATGAGCGAAAGCATAATAATAATAATAATAATAATAATAATAATAATAATAATAATAATAATAATAATAATAATAATAATACTAGCAATAATAATAATAATAATAACAATAATCAGGCGGTCTATGCCCCCGCGAGGCAAAGGCCTAACCCATCGACCTGCAATTATCCCGGTCCAGTGCTCACCGTGACCAGTTTATCCCCTCAAGCTTCTCGATTCCATCAGCCCACCTAACTTCCCGCCTCCCTCTGCCACGCTTACCATCTCTAGGGATCCACTCTGTTTCTCTCGATGACAAGCGGTTATCCTGTGTTCCCATTAAGTTCCCTGCCCAGGCCCGTTTTTTCTTAATTTCGAGTAATGTGTCTTCAACACGCCTGTGTTTCCTGACCCACTCCGCTGTGAAATATGTGTTCTACCGAAAATGACATTTCTTGTGCAGCAGGAAACACATAATATAGTGCAGATACTGCCTTCTCGCAAAAGGCATGTAAAGCCCACACATATACGTGTGAAGCCAGTGCCCGGCACATGACTCGAGCAATTCTTCTTGTAAAATAACATGACAGAATGACGAAGTAGAAAGAAGGTGCGTCTACGTAGCACAACCTACCCTCGTCTCATGATCTCGCTTGTACAAACAACGACCAGAAATAATCTCTCTATACGTCAACTAATGCTGAAATACGAGACAGTTCTGAATATATTAAGAAAAGTTGAAACTCATGCACAACCTCGAAATAACCGCGATTTCTCCGTGTTATCTTATCTGAAACTGGAACCTCCCTCATAGGAAAGTTCAACTAGGCGAAGATATCGCTATGTGAATAATGTAATCAATACTATGTTTCTGGTAAACATACCTGCCGCTAACACGCTTATCTTGGAGCCCGGCCGCTGTCTTAGAAATGGGTGCCTTCAAAAGATAAAAACGAGCGTATTAAGTCAAAAACCATAAAATGTAAGCCAGTTCCACAGCGCTAAAAGCTGTACCATATTAAGAGCAGTGATTCGGCCGCTTGCTTTCTGTGTTTACTGCAGGCGAGTTCGGGTCATTCTCGTTTAATGTCATTCATTATTCTACCTCTTAGACGTATCTCCTCTTTAGTTATAGTAGAGTGTTTTAGCCTTAAAATCTCTAATCAGAATACATCTAGTGTTTTAATCATTTATTAATCTGTGTTATGGAAACTGATCGCGCTATAGGAACCCTGAGGCGGAGCTCAGTGACTCGCCAATTTTTCCCTTTTTTCCATCTTAAGTTTGTCGTCGGCGATATTGAATTACTTTCCCTTTCTTTGATCTCATGTAGCGATTATATACCGTTAATGCTATTGTGGGCACTTAAAAGGCTCCTCTTCGTCATCTGTACATAATCATCATCACAAAGGCTTCTTCTTCATCGGGTGTGGGTTATCTGTAGTCTGTTCGGTGCTTTGGACGCGGCCGGTTCGCTGCATCATCGAGGCCTAATAAATACACCGTCACAACCGCATCCTCACAAGTGGTGGAGAGTGCTTTTCGGTGCCCGGTCCTCTGCCATCCCAATCTCACTCCTGGACCTCCGATCAGGTCGACGATTATGCCATTTCTCCACCGTCATGTCCCACGGCGCGCCGGCCAATCCTTCTACTGGCGCCCTCTCGGCCGCGACTGCTGCATCCCCTCCCTATATGATTGTCAACGGGCAGCAGCGCGACCCCCACCTGTTCGCAGGACTCCGCGGAGCGGACGTTCAGGATTGGCTAGACGACTATCATCGGGTGAGCGCAGCCATCCTTTGGGACGAGCCGCTCAACCTAAGCCATGTGTCCTTTTACCTTACGGGAGTAGCCAAGACTTGGTTTTTAAACCATGAAATCGATTTTCCAGACTGGCAGATCTTCAAGCAAAAGCTTGGACAAGTCTTCGGTACACCGGCCGTTGATCTGCGGTCGCTAAGAAGACACTCGACACTCGTCTACAGCAATTCGGCGAGTCCTACACCTCCTACATCAAGGATGTCCTCGCCCTTTGTCGACGTGTGAACGCGGCCATGACCGAATCAGAAAAAAATTACAGCATATCCACGGAGTGAATGATGATGAGTGGGCGAAGCTCGGGATGTGCATCGTAGATCGTGCCGAGTTCCGGATTAATTTAGTTAACGCGCATGCTACGAATCCTCACAGTTCAACTATGCACAATGCACAAGTGAAATCTCCCACCGGCACTTCATTGCAAGTCAAGATCCAGTGTATATATATATATATATATATATATATATATATGGGTTTTGCCGGTGAACGCTTTTCCAACGCGAGCAGTCGGTATTTCTCAATCAAGAAACTCGCTAGGAGACGCTGCCTGCGCCAACGTTGTCTCTCGCGTTTGCCAGGGCAGTGTCGAGTTTGCCGGGGAGCGCGTTGCTCCCGGCGCTCGCGGCGAGGGCGAGCGCCAGGTGCCACGCGCTCGCCCTCGGCGCGTGCGTGCGCTCCAGCAGGCACGCGCCGGTGGCTACCTACTACTAACTACTACTACTACTACTACTACTACATACATCGGGGACGCACGAAATGGCTGCTAATGGGGAATGAGAGAAGAATTCGGCTTTTAGTTAACGCGCACGCTGCGAATTTTTTATTGTTCAACAACGCACAGGAGAAATCTCCCACCGGCACCACCTTGGAGGTCAAAGCGTAAGACTGGTTACGCACTACTACGACTACGACGAGGGACGAACGGGTGCCGCTTTAAGGAGCTTCGCCCCTAAATGTTCGACACATACTCAAGGGCATCGGTGCTGTCGCGTTCAATGCGTTAGCCATCCATAATCCCAAATTGCGTCGCCGATATTATCGCTACGTGCCAGCGTCTTCACGAACTTGAGTCTGTTCGTTTGCAACAGGACACAAGTGATAACATCACCGCCGCTGACCCCTCATTGCATACGATGATCCGCTCAATCATACGGGAAGAACTCCAGCTTCTTGGCTTCGCCGTAAGTCCTCTGCCTCATCACGCATCCAGTGCCGCTTTCCGAGACATCGTAAAGGTGGAGCTGGGGTCTATGGCTAGTACCGGCTAAACCGAACCTGTGCACCCTAGGCCCCAGTCAACGTACGCTCAAGTTGCCGCAGTTTCGCCAGTCGGTGTACAACCGATACCTCCTACACCGACGCAGGCCCACGTGGCTTCTATTTCTACCGGCGCACCTCGCCCACAATCTTACCCCCAGTGGCGCCCGACACGTCCCATATGTTATGACTGCGGATATCGGGGCCATATTTTACTCTTTTGCCGTAAGCGTCAGCAGGACGAGCGTCGCGGATACGACGTATCCGAACGGGACGACTTTTCTGTGCGAACCTCCTTCCAACGCCGTCCCTATTCTCCCCCTCCCACCCGCTCTGGTTCGCCAAATGCAGCGTAGGACACGGGCCCTAACTGCCGTCCTGCCAGACGTTGTTCTCCGTCACCACTTCGCCGTTCTACGTCGCCACTACGACCACTCTCCCACTTCTCCGATGGCCGTCAGGAAAACTAAGTCATGCCGCTTTTGGAGGAAAAGCTGCATCTAACGACAGGACAGAAATTCCTCCAGCGCCCCCTTGCAATGTGATTTTGGTTGTAGTCGAAGGTATTAGAGTGGAAGCTTTGTTCGACACGGGTGCTTCTGTGTCGCTTATCCACGGTGATTTGTGTACAAGTCTGCGAAAAGTTACGACCCCCTATGACGGTCCTGCACTCATGTCTGCTCAAGGGGACGCCATTTGCTCTTCCGCTATGTGCAGTGCTCGGGTTTACATCGACGGAATACTGCATTACATACAATTCGCAGTGCTGTGTTCGTGTGCGCACCGAGTTATGTTAGGCTGGGATTTTCTTTCTGCCGCATCTGCCTCCATCTGCTGCCAACAGCGTGTTCTTACATGGACGACACCGACCATTCGCTTCATGCAGGTGATGCACCACTTCGTTTGCTGGCTGCCGAAGATACCGAGATACCTCCGGGCCATCAGCGGATTATTACAATCACGTCTGATGTCATCGACAGAGGCGACGTGCTCGCACTTCCGTCCGAACGCTGGCTCACAAGAGTCATTGCTTTCGCCACAGGCCTCGTTCGGTTTGCTGATGGATCTGCCCATCTTTGCGCAGCAAACACAACATCTGAAAAGTACTCATCCCTAAAGGCGCTACATTGGCTTGCACTACTGGTTGTGACGCTCTCTGTGTTGTTCCCCTAAAGAAAGCTTCATCTGCAGTTTCTTCTGTTGCAAGTTCCGCTTCTCTATCTGCCCTTGCAGCGGCCATCAGTCCCGACCTGTCTCCTCTAGAGTCGCAACAGCTACTTGCCTTACTGCAAAAACACAAGACTTCATTTGACGCGCACTCCGCTTCATTAGGACAGACCTCCGTTAGCACACATCGGATAGAGACAAACGGCAGGTCCATCGTGCGTCGCCGCCCTTACCGCGTATCGCTAGCCGAACGGAAACTAATCGAAGAAAACGTCGCCGATATGCTGCAACGGAATATAATACGCCCGTCTACTAGCCCCTGGTCATCCCCTGTCGTTTTGGTGAGGAAAAAAGACGGCTCTGTGCGATTTCGCGTGGAATACCGAGCTCTCAACAAGATCACGCAGAAGGATGTATATGCTATGCCGCGCATTGACGACACTTTGGATTCTCTGCAGGGCGCAGGGTACTTCTCCAGTGTTGATTTACGTTCGGGCTATTGGCAGATTCCTATGCATGAGGACGACAAAGAAAAAACTGCATTTTCAACACCAGATGGACTTTACGAGTTCAAGGTCATGCCATTCGTTATCTGCAATGCTCCCGCGACATTCGAGCGCATGAGTGACACCGTTCTCCATGGCCTGAAATGGAAGACTGGCTTGTGCTATTTAGAGGACATTGTTATTTTGTCATCAACATTCTCGCAGCACTTGCAGCGTCTTGACGAGGTCCTTACGTGCCTTGCCATACACCGGCCTCCAGTTGAACACCAAAAAGTGCCACTTTCCGGCAAAGAGCATTAAAGTGTTAGGCCACATTGTGAGCAAAGATGGCAATCTTCCCGACCCTGACAAGGTTTCGGCGGTTATGCATTTTCCCCGCCCCGAAAAGGCGAAAGACTTGCGAAGTTTCTTGGGCCTCGCTTCCTACTTTCGCAGATTTATACGTGACTTCGCCTCCATCGCTTCACCTTTGCATAAGTCGCTTCGTGCTGGTGTTCCCTTCGCATGGTCACCTGAATGTGAATCGGCGTTCGCGCGTCTTAAGCGCGCCATAACATCGGAACCTGTACTCTGCCACTTCAATGAGTCTGCAGCTACACTCTTGCATACGGACGCAAGCGTACACGGCATTGGTGGTATTCTGTTACAGTGTGATGTGTCTTCACGAGAAAGGGTCGTCGCCTACGCAAGCCGAGTACTGACTAACGCAGAGAAAAATTACACGATCACTGAGCAAGAGTGCCTAGCTGTCGTTTGGTCCATCCAAAAGTTTAGGCCTTATCTTCACGGGCGCCATTTTACTGTCGTCACAGAACATCATGCATTGTGCTGGCTTTCGACGCTTAAGAACTTGTCCGGGCGCCTTGGTCGTTGGATTCTTTGTCTGCAAGAACACGACTTCATTATTGTTTACAAGAGCAGCAGAAAACACCAAGACGCAGACGCGCTCTCTCGCTGCCACACCATGCAGTGGTCATTCAGATGCCATCCGTAACACGCCCTCGAACGCTCACACATCGTGTGTTTTGCCCTTAACACCTCCAGATGCGATGTCTCCGGACGACCACAACTCTTTTGTATCTCATCAACTTGCGGACTCTTATTGTCGACGCATAATGGACCGCCTTCAAGGAGCTTCGCGCCCTCCTAACGCCCGCTTTCGTCGACAGCTGGAGCAGTTCAAGCTCGACAACACCGTCCTGTACCGCCATGTCTATCACCCTGATGGTCAACGCTGGGTGCCTGTCCTGCCTCGCTCGCTTCGGGCCCATGTCTTGAAATCGTATCACTGACGCCATGACTGCTGGCCATCTTGGCGCCAGCTTGTGTGAGTTCTGCCTCAGCTTCTGACGTCGCTGACTTTATACTTCAAGCCGTGGAAAAGCGTTCATGTCGCAACTGGTAGACGAAGTACTCAAAGCATCTGGCACCACTCACAAGACTACATCTAGTTACCATCCGCAAACGAAAGGCTTGACTGAGCGATTCCATAGAACGCTTTCCGACATGATAGCCATGTATGTGCGACCAGACCACAGAAACTGGGACACAATTGCGCCTTTGTGACGTTCGCATACAACACCGCTGTCCAACGTACAACCGGATACTCGCCCTTCTACCTTGTTTATGGCCGTTCGCCGTTTTCCTTCCTTGACGCCTCTTTCTTCGCTGCGCACATCAAAGCCTCTCCGTCGTCATCTGAAGCATACCTGCCCCGTCTCTTGCGCTCTCGCCAGCTCGCGCGCACAAATACCGAAGCAAGCCAACAGTATCGCAAAACTAACTATGACGCCTGTCGTCGCGTCGTGTCCTTCCGGCCTGGCGAGGAAGTGCATTTGTGGACACCAATTCGCTCTCCTGGCTTCTGTGACAAATTTCAGTTTCGTTTCATCGGTCCCACCACCGTCTTAGCGCAGACATATCCCGTGAACTATCGCGTAGCACCTGTTGTTCTTCCAACCGACCGTCGCTGCCGCGCTACTGAAGTGGTTCTCGTTTCCCATATGAAGCCTTTCACAAGGCGCACTCCGTCTCTTTAAGCTGCGGCCAGGATGGCCGCTCTCGCCCGGGGGAAATTAGTGTGGGCACTGAAAGGGCTCCTCTTCGTCATAATCATCATCACAAAGGCTTCTTCTTCATCGGGTGTGGGTAATCATCTGTAGTCTGTTCGGTGCTTTGGGCGCGGCCGGTTCGCTGCATCATCGAGGCCTAATAAATACACCGTGACAACCGCATCCTCACACTATTTTTTATTTTACTAGTCTGGCTTCTTTTACCAATTCTAAATCTGGATCTATTTTGTCCCCTTTGGCTCAGCTATAAGAAAAGTTCGGTCCCATTTTCTACTGCTGTTTAATGAGCGTGAGCACGGCAGCACAATATCACGATAGGCGCCGACAGTACGGGCACCTAAAGTGCTCCGGCATTAAAAACACAAAACAAAATGAGAGGCACCTGTAAAATACAGCGGCACTCAAAAGATGTTGTGGTACTTTAAAATTGTACCCACATATATCTTCGTTCACTATACATGCTATGATTTTAACAGTAAATTCATGAATTTAAAACGCAGTTTCGGGCGAAGGAACACACTGTTAAGACCGCTTATTCCACACGTGCAGTAAAAACCTCAGTGAAAGAACATTGAGTGCTTTTAAGTTTGTAATGCGCTGGAAGGAATATGAAATCGCTTCTTCGAAGGTGTTAAGTTGGGGGAGGCGATGTTGACGAGGTCAGCAATGTCACCCTGGAAGTCTGCTCCAACCAAGCATCAGTTACAAGGAGTACATCTCAATATCGAAAATTTCATTAAACGCGTTTCCTATATTGGGGAAACATGGCATATAGATACATGATGTCATTTGAACGTCTTCTAAAAACAAAACACTATCTAATTTACAAAAACTGTAGTGACGGCCAAAAGATCGAACAGCATGAGAATTACGCTCCAAGTGTCAAATTCTTAAAACAGCAAGAAAAGAAGTGGAGAGGCACAGCCAACTGTAACTTACTCGGTCAAACAGAACACTACGTCTATATTGTTGAATACGCTTCTTTTTGTTTTTAGAAAAGTGTTGAACGCATTCAGGCTTTTTTCTGAAATCACAGTCTTCTCGGTGTCATCGTATATTATGAACGTGTCTGTTTGTTGCTGCTGAAAAAAAAAATATATGACTGCGCCCTAATAAGTTATTATATTTGAAACCATAACACTTCCTCGTCAAAGCCAGAAAGATAAGCTCACTTAAGTCAAATAGCGTGATTGTCAGAGCAAGCTCGGAATTCAAAGTCCTACTGTGGTTAGAAATTGCACATGGTCATTGTGCACAGCATTACATATCAATGCAAATGTCTTGAAATGTATCGCCAATTATACACGTTCCAAATTATAAAAAAATCTTCGGTAGTTGTCAAGTGCATATATTCCATGTAAACAATTTTACTAATAAAACGCTTTCTTTCTCTGAACGCTAAATTAGTTTATGGTTTAGGCGATAGTCATAATGCATTGTGATGTGGCAACACTGGACGCGGCCACTAATGTTCTTGAGGGAGCAGTCGTGGAATGATCCGTAAGCGCAAGCATTAGGGGAGGCTGGGAGGCTGTTAGGTGCTGGTGCAAGCGTGCGACTGCTGGTGCAATAGGTTTATTTACTATCTACACCAAGCAGGAGAAGCCGGCGTATCCTAGTGGTAGCACGCTTGCTTGCCAAATCAAGGGCACATGTTCGATACCGCGCTAGAGCTTGGAAGGTGGCATGTGTTTTTATGTGCTTGTTTTGCCTACATTTCAATTGCAACCGGCCACAAACGCTGATTCTTGTCTTCATTTAGACCAACCAATTATATTTTAAGGGATTACAAAAGATCAGCCACGAATTTCATGATGGGCGTCGCTGGGTCGATCGCTGGAAGCGTCTTGAAAAATGCCAAACATGGCAACATGGTACAGCTTGTGCGGCTGTCCGCTCATACGGTAAATCCGGGCGTTTAGGCGGGCCACCTGTTAGGTCGACTTTTAATCAACCGGGAGCTGCGCGCCTCCGCTCTGGACTATCCACAGGAAGGCATTACCACATATCAACAAAGTAAAGCTCATTACAGAGACAATCGCAAGATATACGTGGGACCCACTCACAGAAATAACAAGGGAACAGGCCACAATCAGGAAGAAAATACAAATTTGCACCCTCCAGCCACTACCAAAATTTAACCGGATGAGATTCAACCGAACTGCCTACACTGCAACTACATGAAAACTACTCAAAAAATTCACAGCATATCCACGTAGTGAATGATGATGAGTGGGCGAAGCTCCGGATGTTCATCTGAGGTCGTGCCGAGTTCCGGATTAATTTAGTTAAAGCGCACGCTACGAATCCTTATGGTTCAACTACGCACAAGTGAAATCTCCCACCGGCACTTCATTGCAAGTCAAGATACAGTGTGCATATATATATATATATATATATATATATATATATATATATATATATATATATATATATGTGTGTGGCCGGTGAACGGTTCTCCAGCGCGAGCAGTCAGTATTTTTCAATCAAGAAACTCGCTAGAAGACGCTGCCTGCGCCAACGTCGTCTCTCGCGGGTGAGGGCGCGTTCTCCTTCTTTGCGAGCTGGTAGAGCGTTCATCGAAGAAAGAGCGTTTCCATAGTCAACGCGCGCGTTTCGCTCTCTGTCTCTCTCTCTCACAAGACAGCAGATGGAAGAGTGAGAGAGCTCGCGCGCCAGGAGGCACGCGCCGAAGGCGAGCGCGAGCCTCCTGGCGGCGCGAGGTGGCTACGTACATACATACCACTACTACTACTACTACAGAGGCGGGAACGACCCACACCCTAAGGAGCTACGCCCCTAATACCTTGGGAATGCGAGGAGTAGCCTCCTCCGAAGACAATACTGCCAACTTCATCCCACAAAGCGTGGGAGTCACTTCAGTTGTCGACTGACAGTCAAATTCAGGTGGACGCAGTTAAATGCGCCGCAATGGTCATGGCAAGCAATTTTCCCCCACCCTTCGGGCCACCGGCGTGCACCGGCGTGCCATAAATGAGGTTGTTGCTCTCTCTCCTCTTTTAAAAGCGGAGCTCTTTGACCCGGCTGCCATGTCCAGCGCGAATACGTGGGCCGATCCTGGTGGCAGCCACAGGAGTGAAGTGCAGAAAACTTCAGGCGGAGGTCAAAGTTTCGGGTATGATATGCCTATTTACCGCAGCCCTGGCATATGGTACGTCTGTTTTAGATGATTCTTAGTTGACATGGGTTCAGGAAGATTGCAAGACCTCTATCGCGTACCCGCATCCGTGGGCCGAGCACTACTGGAATGAGCCACAAGCGAGTGCAGTGTCTTTAATCATGGCGTAGATGACGTAGATATCACTTTAGTGGTGTAAAGATCAGTTGTTCATTTCCGTCATATATTTACACCCTACCTCCGAAATATCGGGCTATACCAGATGAACGACCACGACAACACCGAGAAGTAGGCAGCTAGATAGACAGATAAATAGAGAGACAGACACGGTCAAAGTGACTCAAGTTCACCAAGAAATGCTCCGCATTTAATTCCACACACAAATAGAAAGAACGCCTGCTTGCTAGGTCCCCTGTTCTATGCTTCATACCTCGTCCTTCTTGTATTTGCGGTAGCCGCGCGGTGGCAGAAATGCTTTTGGCCATGTACAACTTCACATTGAGGTTGCGGATTTTATAAGAAGATAATACTAGAACATGAGGCTACTGACTGCGCGATTATTATCATATGCGGAGAATTGCTTACTCTTGCCAATTAGTAGTGATAACGCGATAATGTTCTTCAGAATATTATTATATGAACAAATGTGTCATCTATTACGTGAGGCCAATGCGAAAAACTTAGCTTCTCCTCGCATATACAGAACGCTACACCTGGCACATGCTCACTGACCTTTAAGGTATATATCGCTTGCACACGTACTTGCAATTCCACTTTGGTCTTATCAAATTTTCGTAAGAAGATGTTCACCTGATAAGCAAGTAAGAAAAAAATGCGTCAACATAACACTGTCAGCCATTCACTCATCTAATGAAGTTCTTATATAATGAAGTTCTTTAGCAGGTCATCCAATCGTATCTCATTTTGTGAAAGACTATTCTAGGTTCGCAGAAGGAGAATACGTAGACAATAAAAAATTAGCGATGACCATCGGAAGAAATGCCAGGTACAGAGAGCATATACGATACATAGCTCTGGCGCTTTGAAAATCTGGTATAACAAGTCGCCTGATGAAGTAATAATTGATGCATTTCAAAAACATCTGCCCAACCCCCTAAAATTTAGATCAAATCTAATGATAATTCTGTGTCTTTGGCCATCCGGTTTTCCTGACGATGTATGGAGCGTTAGGTTTGCGTCACATCTTCTCCTATAGGCGAGTTTAATGGGGCAAGCCTATTGTGAAATACGGTGCCAGATGCTTTACGTAGCATAGTTACGAAGTGATTACGATTTACACTGGCAGGGGACAAAAAAAGTCACAGTTTCGCCGCAAGGGCGACCCAATGAATGCGATAGCAACAAAGGAGACCGCTAAGCGAAGAGCATGGACGCAGCTTGAAATTTCCAGCGCGTCCCTCGAGCTCAAAGGAGGCCGCTCAATGAACAAGCAGAAGATGAGCACGAACTATAAAGTGAAGCACGCACGAAACAAACGCACGAAACGAATGCACAGATATACACCGAACGAGAGCGAATAAGCTGTCTCAATGGATACTCTCAGTTTGAACAGTGCTCCTGTTGCAAAGGCGGCCGTTGCGCTCCTCGCTCCATCTCGCTGGTAATGAAGAAACGCTTATAAGCGCCAGCCGTCTCTGAGTCCGCCAGCGGTAAAGGGTGTGTATATAAGGCTCGCCATTAGCTCCCAGAAGGATGTGCTCTTTGTGGCGTAGTGGTTAGCGCCACGCGCTGCGGAGCGAGAGGTTCCTGGTTCGATTCCGCGCTTCGGAAGAATTTATCTGAATTATATTTCTTTGGGATTTATATATATATATATATATATATATATATATATATATATATATATATATATATATATACGGTTCATGACGGCAGCGACGGGGACAGCAACAACCAGCCGAGACTGTCCATATAATAGCTATCGCAAGAAAAAGTATGGCCTCCTTTACCCGCATTAACAACGACCCCTTGCGCTAAAAATGTTCGTAAGATGTCTCAGGCAGTCCTTAGAATACCGAAATTAACAAAATTAGAGGGCGCGTTAGCTTCGCTTTAAGGAGTGCAGTGCAATATCCCCCTTCACATTGCCTTCAAATTCGCTCTCCATTCAATTGAGACGCATAGCTGCGATACTGTGACGACACAACACTGGTTTTTGAAGCTGGCGACAACAATGCTCAAGGCCAACGACGGATATGCTGCGTCATGTTGCTCTTAACGCTATTAGGGTGAACCACATAAATGACCATACAGAGAATCAAATCAGGAATATCGAATATGTAGACAAATATATTGCAGTGAAACCACGGCGAAGAGCCGCACAGCCACCATACGCCGTGGAATGCTACACAGTCTGGAAATATCAGTGCAATCGGTGGTTGAGTGCCTAGTCTGCTTGTGGTTGTAGCAACACCTTTTCAAATCTCAAATCGATTGGCTTCGTTGTGTTTAAACGGCAACAGAGGCGATTTTTCAGGGTCCAAACACCTAAAATGTTCGTCACTGTAATAATATATGCCAAGCCAGGCAGTTGCAGGTGAGTTAGTTTGCCTGAAAATGAATTTTAAATCTCTATTAGCGAATTCCTGTGCAGGCCACCCTGTGTTTTTGACGTTATTAGCTCCAGCACTGCCTACACGAGCAGGCTGGTCACCGAAGGTAAAACAGTGATACTGCAGCCCTCAAATCGTCGCTGTCGAGCACAAACAACCTGGCATATCACTGAATATACCGTGGGACGACATCGCCGCTTTCATTTTTCTGGCACCAGCTCCATATTTCTGATGACGGGAACACTTGTCACATCACTGCATACGCTGCAAGGAGCGTCTACCTGTTTTGGTTACCGTTGGAACGCATCGTTCATTTGTTTATTTAAAACTATTGGTGAGTATCTGTGCGAACTGAACCTCCCTGCCTACTACAGGACTTTCAGTGTTCATTGCAAAAGCAGCGATATCAGGACATGGTGAGAAGAACGACCGGAGTTGCCCTTTAAGCCTGGTGTCATTTAGCGTAAGCTGGGTCATTTCTTCTGAATGACCGCGTGAAGCACTGAGCCGTACTAACAGGCAGTTAAAATAAGGAGCGATTTCTTATACGAGGCAAATGGTACTTTTATGCAAATATATACTCACGAAACTGAAAAACAAAGACAAATAATCCATTATGTCGGTAACCTTGCTGTAATTTGAGTCTCGAAATTTATCCATGTATTCCTGGCTTAAAAGAACGGCCGCCTTCAGAGTGATATTTCTGGGCCTGAAAAGAGAATTATATTCACGTATACCCACAGAATTACTACTACTGTCGGGATTTATTACTAGCCATGTGATACCCAGTAGCCACATAATACCCACCACGTGCCTTCTCAAATGATAGAATGACGTTCCACGTTCACTGAAGGAAAGCTCAGTGAATATGGTACATATCGCGCTGATAACAACCAAGGCTGCATGGAGAGATTGTTGGAGCTGCTCTACGTAAAAAGGAAACTAGCACTGAGGTGCGGGGCGCGATATTCTGATTGTATTCCGCGCCTTGAGTTGCATTACTGCAGTATCTTCTTGGGTGCGTGGTAATGACGCGGTGATTCCGGGGACATTTGGCGGAGTGTCATTGGGTGGCTTCATCACAAATGTGATTACTATGCCAGTTGTTTGTATATGTAGGGTTGCTTCAATAAACATCATTTGAAAGTTAAGCCTCTGTGTTGTATCCCTCAACACTTCATTGTCTGTTCTTTAGCGCTTCGTTTTTCCATTTCAAGCAGTGAACAACTGTAGCCTATTACTCAGACACAACAATCCCTAATTTTTTCTTAAACACTGCTTTGCACGTTGCATTATTTATGTCATTATACCAGAAATGAGGGCGATATTCGCGCCGCATTCGTGCTGTTGACCTCCCCCGTATCAACAGATATAGTATATTCATATTACTCACGTTTATAGAACCTATACCATCGACGTCACATACCATAATTGTGATTCGTGACTATATATAGGACATCCAAGTGACCCAGTCCTTCCGTAAAGCGCGGTAGCGAGGTGTGATGACATAGGAAGGGGTGTTGGTTTTCCAGTAGAACCATATTTTACACGATTCTTACACGCCGATGATAATAGGGGGCAAGTGGGATTAAACCAGATATTTCTCAACGTTCCGTCTTTCACGCTGCACGAGCGATCGTTTTACGTTGTAACGGGCTCACTGTGCACGCCTGTAAACTAACCTGCCTCGGAAAAACAAGGTTGGGTTAGCTACGGCTGGCTTGGGCAAGCGACCGAGTTCTAGAAGACAGGACCAAGTTCTTACAAGGAGACTGCCTTGCGTTCTTCATTTTTCGCTTGTACAGCAATGACTCCTCTGTGCCCGGTTGCCGGTCGATCATTGCGAGGCACGCAGCAGAGTCTAATCCATGCATGTGTGTGGCATACAGCCATCAGTTTACAACTCTTCTTGTCCACTTGGAACGTTTGCATTTAGGCCCTTTACTGAAAACAGGTGATTTATTTAAAATTATTGGTTGTTTCGACGTTCGATAAGATACGCGTTGCCCAACCCTCCATTTTAGCTTTCACGTAGAGAAGATTAGAGCAAATTATTAGAACAAATTACAGAGGGGATGCAATGCATGAGTGCAGGAAAAATTGGTACAATGCTTACCTATTTCGAGCTGCCTCTCTTGAACAGGAGCGCTAAAATTAAAAGCATCGTCTGGACCTGAGGTATGTGCTGCAGGAGAAGAATGTTGCTTCTACTTTATTATTTTTCGGGGAATTTGAGACAATGCCAATCCCGACAAATATCCATAGAAATTTATTCAAGATTTCAGCTTTTAACATGCAAGTGTATTATGCCGGGGTCTACACAGAATTAAGTGACGCACTTCCCTTACGGAAGCCGATGTCCGAAAAAAATGGTGAAAAAGTACCACCCTCTCAGACTCGATCCCACATTCACCCGGCATGCGAGGATAGGGGCTGAAAACTCTACCGATGGACCACCGGAACATCGATCACCTAGGGGGCAGACGGGCCTCATATCTTCACTACAGCCCTTACAAGTTGCATCTAACTGCATATGCTTACAGGGCGCTAAATCAACATACAGAAGAGAGGGACACACTCACGCACTCTTCCTCTCTTCTGTCCCTCTCTTTTCTCTCTTCTGTGCGTTGATTTAGCGCCCTGTAAGCATATGCACTATTATTAACCAACTAGCCCAAGAACTTTTAGATGCGAAGCAGCTCTTTGACTAGCCTGTGTAACGCTGTCCCTCCGCTGTCCCTCCGTCCGCACAAACGCAAGGCAACGCGCTTCCCTCGGCGCAGGTGTTGGAGCAGCTGGGCGTTGACGTCACGCTCCCCTCGCACGCTTCCTTCGCAGGTGCGCGCGCACGTCGCTCTCTCCCTCACCCGCCGGAGCGCCCGCAGCTGCCGGCTCCAACGCCCGCTCGCCTCCCGTGTCTGCGTTTCAAACAAACGTTTACACCAGTAAACGCTACACCGAGTTTCGCTTCAAACTGTTCTTCCAGCACCCGCGTTAGCGCCGTTCAACCCGTGACGCCACTCGTGCGCAACGCTGCTCCTTCGCATCCCATCAGGGTTCCCTTCGGGGAGATGGTCCAAGTTTTTATAATTGCATCTAACTGGCGCCCGGTTAAACCATAGATGTTTAGGAAGACTCTTAATGTCGCCTCTTTGCTACTGCAATCTCGGTTCGTTTAGGTTCACTGCTCTCGTACCGCCATGTGGGAACGACAGAGTGAAGGAGATTGTCGTATTAATGGGAGCAGGCAGTCATCGCATTGGTAGTCTTCGTGCTAGGGAGCGTACGTGTCGGGCGCGCTTCCTCGGGCACACATGTAGGCTCCCTGCTTCCCGCCTCGTTCGCCGCGGAATTGAGGGGCGAGGCGGCGTGACGAGCGGGAGTTCCTGGGGCAAAGCAGAAACTCGGTCGCTACAAAATTTGTTTTAATGATTTGATTGGTCAGCGAGGTAAAAAGCACGATAAAATATTACTCTATCTCCCGCTAAAGGGGACCATGAGGCGATGCGAAGCAGCACGGGGAGGTGCACACCGCGTTCGCATCGGTTTGACTAGGTGTTTCCGTTAATGGAGTACCTGCTTATCATGTGTTGCACTATCCAAGACTTCTGGTAGATGTTCACGTTGAAGTCTCCCACCATGGTGAATGGATCATTCTTGTACATGCCGTATTTCACCATTGATCTTTATATATACAATTCTACGTTCCCTTTGCAGAGGTTGGGTTCCAAGTATACTATCATATCGCGACACTGTCATCATCATGGAGCTCCATGCTAGGGAAGCCCAGCACAAACGGCAATGTCGGCGCGAAACTGTTACAGATGAAATGCGGGCTCGAGATGCCGAGACGCAATGGTCACGTCAGCAAGCAAACCCCGCCATGCGTAACGTCGATGACACGTGGAGAGGAGGTGTGTAGAGAGCGTCACATGGAGAGGGGGAGTGGATAGGAGGTCTATGGAGAGGAGGTGTGTGGACAGGGTTTGCGCATGCGCAGTAAGGGTGGTCACGCCGCATACCACCACCACCACCACCGCATTTAACAACGCCATAAGCTGTTTCGCATCTAAAAGTGTCTTGTGTGGCCAGGTGTGTTGAATTCCCACTCGCACTACTCCAGGAACGCTCCGCTGATAAACCGTTCGGTTTCATTTGCAAGGTGTCACCGCTTGCGGAGAATCCTCGCTTATGGCAGCTTTGTGCAGGACTCTAGCGGATGCAGTTAAGTGTCTCCGGAACAATGTGAGTTGGTCGAAAACTTTCGCTTTGATACAACTCTCAAGGGTCCCTATGCCATATCGAAGTGCCACTGGTGTCTACATGTAATGTGTACACATGTCGAGAGTGCGTTATCCATCCTCCGGCCGTCGATTTGCCAGTTTGCCGCTTATGGATTCAGAGCTTCGCGAAGACAAGTTCCTCTTATGTGTTATACCGATTTCTAGGACAGATGGATCAAAACACATTTTTTATTACACTTCCTGAAAGGTCGGCCTAATGTCTGCAGTATTTTTGGGTTCTTCGTTGCACAGGTGTCACACTCCTTTCAAATTTTAGCGTGATTGACATCTCCTTATGATCAGGTTAACTCAAGTCTATAGTTGCATAATTTGTCTAAACAAGAACGGTAAAAACCTGAATGAGATTCAAGTGAAATGGCGGGATCGAGGTCCGGACGCCGCTGAATGTTATTGCTTGCTGGAATGGCGAAGGAGTGCACCTAAAGTACACTATCGTATCTCAGGAACCTTAATAGTACCACGCCCACCCATCATCGCTTTTTTTATTTATTTATTAGTTTATTTATTTAAGAAGCCCTTACAGGTCCCGTGAGAGGCATTGGCTAAGGGGGCATCACAATAAGAACACATGCATACGTAACCGGTACATAATAAACACACAATTGGCATAATAATGAAGTAACCGCATGATTTTCCGCCCATATTACGTGATTATACATGTATAATTTTAGAGGTTACCTGTATATAATTACAGAAAACAAAAAGCTAGAGTTCCTATATAGCAGGAAATTCAGTTTTGGGTTATTAGGAATAAAACCGCGGAGAAAATCACGATAGCCGTAAACTGCAGGATGACATCAGGATTACATGCTGCATTTGACTGGTGACGTGCTAATTAGAGAAAAAAGAAAACATGTCTTATGCAAGGGTACACAGTACAGTGTTATATACAGGAATGCAAGCCGAATAAAAAATAAACGAAGGGTAGTGATCTCATTAACAAGAAAACTAGGAACAAGCGTAAAACAAGGAAGCGCAGTTCCGTAACAAAAAACAAACGCGATGTGCTCACCTGTCTATATTACGCAATGGATTGCGAAACCATGGGCTAGTGAAATTTTTGAAGATTTTTTTTTTCTGATAGGATGGAATCTGGAGAGGCTTTCCCTAACCAAATACCCAAGAACACGCATGCCGCTTCTGTCACCGCCTGTGCTTTGACGAGAACGTCTTCACTCGGCTTTACGCTGGGCTCCATGCGAATTTTGAGAAGCGTTCGCTAGGCCTCTTTGCGCTTCCCGAGGTGTTTCCTGGAGTCCCTTCTCCACCACCCCCCTCCCCCTGACAAAATTCTGGTGTGCCGTAGACAAACCCGCACCAGCCAAATTCCTATTACCTTCGCGAGCCTTGGCGCTACGAGAGGAAGCATCGCAAAATTTTTTTGTAAGTTCGCAAAGGGTTAGGAACTTAAGGAAAGGGGGACACTGACCAAATTGGCAAAAACGTAATTATATAACTTACACAGATATTCAGAATCCGAGCCTAATGTCAAAGGCAAAAAAGTCGATATGAGAAAATACGCACTCACTGCACGAGATGTTTGCAGTTTCTTCATAATCTGAAAATAGAGTAGGGACATGTTTAGCAGTATGATCCTAGAACTTTGGATAAATAAAGGTTTACATGCTACACAGTGAAGTATTCTACGGCTCCATGCAGCTGCGAATATCAAACAATTCAAACGATTACACAAACTAGCCTACGCAATGAATTCCACAGCAAACTATATCAGTGAACGGCAATAAATACACATGGTTATGATGTGCATATCAACATAGAAGAGTTGAACATGTAGAGTAATGGTAGGTCAATAAGCATCACACGGTTCCTTTGTACTTGCGAGTGCAGGTGGTCGCGGCAATGTTTGTTAGCTGACGTGAATATTTCATATTGGGTGACAGAGTGACACAAAAGGCAGTTGGGCGTTGTGTGGCGAATATCACTATCTAGACATGAGCGAATAGCTCAAAAAGACGCTATGCCTATGAAAGGACACGGAAAGGTAGCAGCCTAGTTCCTGGTCAGCTTCTTTGCTTAGCCTGAAAGATTATATGACCAAAATGTCATTCCCTCGCCATGTCATTCTCTTTTCAGTCTTTTGTTTTCTTTTTTTTGTATGTTTTTCTTTTCTTTGTCATGTTATGATATTTAGATAGATATATATAAATATATTTTAGAGTTTACATTTGCGATTGCTTATAGTTGATGTGAGCGTCGTCATTTAATTCTATCTGTAGTTCAGTTTTTTGCAACCCTGTATTCTATTATTTCTGCCACTGTTGATGCCAATGAAATACTTATGTTTACATTTCATAGGAGGTCCCATTTCAGTGTATACTACGGGACCTCCTTCTGTATATCCTTTTTTGTACATCTTTATATGAAATAATAAAACTTGATTTGATTTGATTTGATTTGATTTGAAAATTAAGGCACCCAGTAAACACCTGCCCAACCTCATTTGCTTAAATTCTCAGAAAAAGCTATCTAGAAGCGTCTTTTAATAGCTACCTTACCTGCCAAATATCACGACAGTGGTCACTGGGCCATTAATAAGAAGCATGTGGCTGCAATGGCACTTGTGTGCTGTATTCGTATAGGTGCCTGAAACGTCACCCACAATGTGTTCCCAGAATGACGCTGATATGGCACACCACCACAATGGGACCAGACATGGTAGCGTCGACGTCTCACTGTCTTGCTTCCTGCCTATTCACAGCAATTTTTTAATAGTATATACATTTACCATCTTACCCACTGCTCTCCGTCGCCCCCGCCTCCCTGGCCTTGTAGGAGGATAGAAGGGATCGAAAGGGAAGCAAGCGCGTCTGAACACGATCGTTTAGCCTGCCAGCATATTGTAATTCTGTACCTCCATTGCGGGATATTTTCATCAGTATCTTTATGCAGCCATGAAATTTGGCATTACGCATGTTATTAGGTACCAATCCATACATAATTTTGAGACGCTTCTACTAATGCTATGACACTATGCAATTTTTATTTACCTTTTTCAGCAGTGCATGCTGCAAATAAACAGGAACTTGGATGTATTGCTGGTTGAAAAGTAACTGCATCGCACTATAGAAGCTGTGTTCTTGATACAGCACTACATCGCCGAGCCATATAACTTTGAAAAAAAAAAGAACAGCATTTCCAGCAAATCAGATTTTACTCTGAAATGAACAATATGAGTGAAAACTGAAGTGCCTCAGAAAACAAAGAGATATGTAGTGGCATGATTGGTATTTTAAGTATGTTTCCCCTGTACAATATCCGAAAACGCGCAATAAGGTGGCTGCATAAACTCATTGGGGCTGAAACATTTCTCACAACTGACAACTAGTATAGACGGGTAAGGAGCTGTTGTTTGCAATTGTTGCGGTGTATGATCAGTGTTACTCAGTTACGTCAATTATACTCATACGATCCTTCCTGTATTATTGCCTCTACGTTTTCTATCTGTACATTTTCTTTGAAACAATGAAGGTTTTACGTAACGTATAGGGAAGACAAGCATGAAATGCTCGCAATGTCGTTTCTGCCGTGAGATTTTTCCGATTTTTGTGCCAGGTCAGGTCAAGAAACTACAAATACTAATGTTGCTGCAATGTACTATTATGTGGCAAGATAACCTAGCTGACCTTGCAATACCAATTGGTAAAAGTGATTTTTGCAATACTCCACCAGTGCACATCGCATTTACAAGTGAATTCCTTGACTTATCTGGGGGACGGTTAGGCTTTCCGTGTAATATAATTCTCTAAACTTTATTCATACATTTTAAAACGTGAACATTTACTTTGTGTGTGTTGCTTTATACAATAAATGAATAAATAAACGCAAAATACACGTCATCATGACGAGAGGCATTTAGGAAAATAACCATATTCTCAAAGAAAGCGTGACTCAAAAAAATGTCATGACAGTGTTTTCAAGGCAAGAAACCAACAATTATCCCCAGGCGCAGAATTCCAGTAAACCGAAATATAATTAGTGGATAATATTTACAAGCCTACGTCATTAGCCTGCCCTTTACGCTTGAAGATTTGCTGCGCCGCTAACAATTTCCTTCTGAAGAGGTTTTCAATTTTCCTCGAATAGACTGTTTAACAAATTATAACAAGCCAGCTTGAGCTAGTTCTACGGGCCTCTTTTGTGACTATTTTACTCTTATTTTGTAATATGTTCTCTAAATTTCACGATCTCAAATGCCACTGCAAAGAGCACATATTCCATCTGTTAAAATTTTTCGGTTTGTTTTCCACTATGCTAATCGTGCACTTGCATGCTCATGGATGCGACTGGTGTACTAGGCGACGTAAGTGTAGGTTAACATTCTAGGTGGCCGAAATATTTTCGGACCCCTCCCCTGCGGAATAGGCATGGTGCACAGCGGAGAAAGAACAAGGGCAGAGATATGAGGGCGCAACATAGGCGCTGACTTCAACTGAGCTTTATTGGCGACTGCGCCAGAAATAAATGCAGGAGAAATAACCAGCTCATGAGCAGAACGTTCTGTTTCACACCCTGTGCCCCATCCCATCTAAGACAGATAATCGGTTTCCTTTTTGGTGAGGGCAATCGATGGCATACTGATACTCACCTAGCTGATCCACTTTCTCCCGCTTGTATAATTTCTCGGGAGGGCTGCGCGCAATACTTTGTTACAATTGTGGTCTTTTTGAAATCCGGCTTACAGCCACAATCCCTGCAATGGATGCCTAGTGCCCCTGAGCGGCTGTGTTTACATTATAAAAATGCTCTCTTAATCGTTCATTTATGCATCTGTCCTTTTGCCCAGTCTCTGTCTGAGATGCCATGGGGCACATGATCTAAACCAGATTGTTATGTACATGAGTTTGCAATTTTTCTTGCGTATATTTCTACCGGTGTCGCCATATAGAAACATACCTAAAGAGCGGACACTGCCGTAGGGCCCTGTGGCCCAGCTACTACCAGTGCGACTAGCGGCTCGCCAGACCGGCAATATTGTCTTCTGAGATTGGGGACGTCTGGTTTAACTCTGTCTTGGTTTCGGTTTTGACAGCAGCGCTTTTGACCCTTGTTTACAAGGCTGTTAAAATGTTCAACCACATCATCTTTAGTGAAGCTTCAGTGTTGCATTTTTAGCATACACAGATGTATAAGTAGCGAATCGCAATATTTTTACTAAAATATACACACCGCCCCGCCACGGTGGTCTAGTCGTTATGGCACTCGGCTGCAGATCCGGAGGTCGCGGGATCGAATCCCGGCCGCGGCGGCTGCATTTCGATGGAGGCGAAATGTTGAGGCCCGTGTGCTGTGCGATGTCAGTGCACGTTAAAGAACCCCAGGTGGTCGAAATTTCCGGAGACCTTCACTACGGCGTCTCTCATAATCAGAACTGGTTTTGGGACGTTAAACCCCACAAATCAATCAAAATATACAGACCAAGATCCTCGAAATACTTAGGCAAAACAAAATTTTGTCATGCCAACAGCATAACATTATGCAATGAGAGTTGTCGTTGTTGTATTTGTTTTCACTGTTTATCCTAAACCGCTTTTCTGAATTGCATACAACAGCAAGCAATGGTGGCACTGTAGAAAATCTTTTTTTTTGTTGTTGTTTACACGGGAAACTGCAGAAGAAACCATGCCTCATGACACACTTGATGATGTGCATAATATTACAAAAAGAAGCAAGAAATATGAATGGTAAAGCGCAGAACGCCAAGTCAAAAACCACAGAAAGAAAAGCGCGGGGGTGCTGCGCCTATTTGGTCTAAAACATCCGTGAGAACCACAACAATAGTTTAGCAATGACACCAACGCGTTAAGTACAACCCACGCTTACGAACAAGCCCCGGTAGGCGCCAAAGCACATATTGTGTGCTACGCACGCAAAATACACTCCACCAGCATCAATAAACACCTCTCTAACGTTGTTGAACGCAAGAAACTGCAAATTATTTGTGCAGACAAAAGGCAAGCAACTTACTGCAGCAGCGAACTAGCGTGTTTCTGAAAAGCACGGCGAGGTGGGCGTAACCAGAGGCACAAGCGTCAGACGACCGGCACAGCCGGCTCAGTATCAAAGTTTCTCTGGAGACAAAAGGCCACGGAAAGGACGTTATAGAGAAATATATGACACGTCGACACAGCCCGCTGGACGTATGATAAGCTGTCTATCTTTGAAGCGAAGTGGAAGCGTCCATCGCTACGCCATCTGGCGGGTGGTCAGAACCTCAATTTCTCGGCCGCGAAACGGCCCTTGTGACACACTTTACGTAGTATGTTTCTCTATGGTGTCGCCAATAAAGCTGAGTTGAAGACAGCGCATGTGTTGGGTCCTTTTCTCTGTGTACTTGTTTTTCTGCGCTGTGTACCAAGCCCATTTCTTTTGACCAACTCGGCAAAGCTTCCACTTTATCTCCCCTGCAGAGTGTCTCTAAATGATGTCCTTGTTTTGGGCCTTAGAACCGGGGATATAACCGAAGCCATGCGTTTTCACGCACTGATGAATAATGTTCTAGAAGCAGAGAGTGCACAAAATCACAGGATCCCTTCGCACACATACAAATACAACGCTACAACAATGACGGCAATGCACACAGTGCTCGTAGTACCTATGTATTCAACAACCAGCATTCAGTATCAAGTCCTCAACTATGTTGTGCAATCAAAAAATTGGTCATGTTCTTCATAAACTTCAATAAAGAAACGAAAATCTTCATGCAAACGTACCATTCGTTTTACCGGTTCAAGCACAGATGCTTAAGAGATAACAGCTGCTTCTTGATTGATTGATTTGTGGGGTTTAACGTCCCAAAACCAGTTCTGATTATGAGAGACGCCGTAGTGGACGGGCTCCGGAAATTTCGACCACCCGGGGTTCTTTAACGTGCACTGGCATCGCACAGCACACGGGCCTCAACATTTCGCCTCCATCGAAATGCAGCCGCCGCAGCCGGGATTTGATCCCGCGACCCTCGGATCAGCAGCCAAGTACCTTAGCCACTAGACCACCGTGGCGGGGCAACAGCTGCTTCTGCACGTCCGGCTGCACGTCAGCGTTATCACAGAAACAGCTTTATGAAGACAAGCGCAGCAGAGAGCTTACTTACGGAATGAATTTTAGACGTCACAATAGATAAATCCGCTGTGTTTTCATTCCAGAAAGGTCCTATGAACTACTCAGCCTACTATTTCATGACAAATACGTACGTCTTGTAAGTACAAGTCACTTCCATACAAGACCTTAGTTCAGATTGAACACAAAATTAGCAATTTATCCGAGTAGAATTCGGCTCCGGCTTGTTCTCCGTTCTGGCTTGTTATCCGGAGTTCTTCATACTTACCCAATTTCCCAAGAGCAGGTATTACGAAAGCACTTGTCGAATACAAAATTCTGGTTTTGTAGTGATTCACACTCAAAAACAGGGATCGTATGACAAAATCATTTTTAAGCGCTGTATATGGCTTTTACGGAAACCAATTACGGACACAAATCACTGTTGATAGGTTTATCAAAGTTGAAGATGGCGTCAACAATAATATATTCCATTCACCTTTTACTTTGGTTTGCGCTGTCATGGGCTAGTGGACTTTGCTAAAAGTTTAACTGATCGGGCTTTGCTCGGAGCAATGAAACTCATTTCACCCCGCAGTTTCCGAGCTCTTTCTTTGTTACTAACAGCCCGGGAACACCAAGGCGCATGAAACAAAATTAAAACACTGGAGTTGGCGAAAAAAAAGCTGTTAAGTGTTGGTGATTTGTATTGTCCGCCGTGCACTAACTCCGGTTTATTGTGGTGTATACATTACGGGATGAACGTGGTTGATATGTCGAAAGATACATCTCTTGACCACGGGTAACTACCTATTAGAACATCAAATGCCCACTTTTGTCATCCATGACACAGTTTGTAGAACTCCCCTTATAAAACACTAAGCAATAGTTATATTGAACACAAGAGACGCGCGAGACACGGACACTACGGAAGAGGAGTGAAAACTCTAATCTTCTCTTTTGTCTAACTAGCTCGCCTTTGTGCTCTTTTAGGTAATTATTTATTTTAGAGAAAACCACTGCGGGTGCCGTGATGATTGCAGTATTAAATGCGAAGCATTTCTTAGCGAACTTCGGCGAGTTTGAGCGTATCTATCTATCTATCTATCTATCTATCTATCTATCTATCTATCTATCTATCTATCTATCTATCTATCTATCTATCCACCTACGATTTTGTGCTCTCCTGGCCGTTTCGCTAATGGGATGTTTACGAAAATCGGTATGCCACAACATGACGACATGACGAACAGAAATTACAGGTGGCAACTTGAAAATTATGATATCCATGTCATGAGCGGCACGATTTCCCTGCCACGATCTTGGTGCTCTCCTGGCCGTTTCGCTAATGGGATGTACGCGAAAATTGGTATGCCATAACATGACTCCATGACGAACATAAACGACTGATCATAACACAAAAAGCATTATATGCATGTCATGAGCGGCATGACTTACATGTCATGGTCTTTGTGCTCTCCTGGTCGTTTCGTCAATGGGATGTATACGAAAACTGGTATGCCATAACATGACCGCATGACGAACATAAACGACAGGTCATAACACGAAAATCATGACTTGCGTGTCATGAGCGACATGATTTATATGCCACGCGTTTCTTTAACGGGATGTATACGAGAATTGGCATGCGACAACATGACTGCATGACGGACGTAAATGACAGGTCATAACATGAAAATCATGACATGCATGTCATGAGCGGCTTGATTTACATGCCACGGTCCCGGCGCTACACTGCTGTTCCGTTAATGGGATGCATGCAAAAATTGGTATGATACAAGACTGCATGATGATCATAAATGACATGTCATAACATGAAAATCGTTACATGCATATCATGAGCGGCATGATTTCAATGCTACGCGTTTTGTTAGTGGGATGTATACCAAAATTTTTATAGCACAACACGACTGCAGGGCGAACGTAAATAACAGGTCATAACTTTGGAATCACGACATGCGTGTATGAGCGGCATGGTTTACATGCCACATTCATGGTGGTCTTGTGGCAGTTTCGTTAACCTCATATGTACCAAACTCGGTATAGCGAGACAAAAATGCACATCCACTTTACGTTCCTGATGCGTGCTTCGCATTTCCTTGATGCCCACTGCACGTGCGATCTGCCATTTTTTATTGTCTTAACTAGCGCTGATTTAGTGTTTTCGCCATGGTCTCTGCGCGAACTCACAGTTCCTTTAAAATCTTATATGTCTTGTGGGAGACAATGCATTCAAGGTCGCGTAATAATACACTGAGAGTTCTCAATGTGTTGAACGGGGACAATTTTGCAAGTTCGGTGCCTGGGCTACTCCAGTAACGACAAATTCGAATCGTGCTGCTATGTGCTCCTAAGTGCCCAGCAAATATAGCATATAAATTTCTAATTTATCGCATCATGCTTTCGAACACTTAACCAGCTGAAGTCGCTCCTCGCAGTTGGCTCTTTTCATGCTCTCGTTGCTCTAGGCTGTCCGTCCTGGCTCACCTCGTGAGCTTGGATTTGTGCTGCTGTGTAATCCAATTCTTGCTATTTCGGTCGTTGTGTTGTCATATCCAAACGTGTTTTTTCTGCTCTCGGATACAAAACACCTTATAAATACGTTCTTAAAATGAATAAATAAGAAAATAAATCAATAAGAAATATGTAAATAAATAGTTAAATAAATCAGTAAGAACTTCAATATTCTCGCACTCCAGCCTTAATAAAAACGACCATCTACTGACTCAAAGTTTGAGACGATATTTTCTTCTTCGCAGCTTATTGTGGCCCCATTTTCGACATCCTCACAAATGCGATAATTAGGAAGCTAATTAGGTAGTAATAACTCCAATGCTATGAAATTCGTACGTCTTTGACACTTCATGGAGAACTCCGCAGCTTATTTCCTTCTGACGAGGGTTGCTCTCTTCCTCGAACAGAACTTTGAAGCAACAGATTGAAGTAGGCTTTTCTGGCATATATTATGATCACTTCGACTTTATTTAGTGGTTCATTGAATTTATTCCTCGAACTACCATGCTATCAAGAAGCAAGTTCCGTTTCTGACCTTTTGTCGACTTTCTTGCTCCTAACGTACATGCTCACGGTCGCGGCGCATATTTCATGATGCTATGCGCGTAGTTCGAGAACACATGACGCATATAATATTTTTTTTATTTTCCGCGCTCATGTGTTTGGGAGATCTATCAGCGAATGTTTATTTTTAAAGCCATGCGGTTTAAAAGGTTTGGGTTCGAAGCGTTTTAGACGACGTACAAAGCCTCTGTTAATTGGCAACTTCTGTTAAGGCACTATGTGAGCGTTGGTGTGTTTGTGAAGAGTGACAGTTAAGCGACAGGTTATACGGTATGCAGAGGTAGGCAGAAGGTTATACGCAGCGATAAAATTACTGAAGCTACTTTCGCAATTTTATCGATAAAAATCAAAGATGGTATTCGTTGCCTTCCACCCTGCCTTGTACTGCGCTGTATACATATACAGCCCTGTCGATACGTACTAGATATCGACCATGTGCCGCCAATGATTTGCAGCAGTTCTCGTTGTCCTTGAAACAAAATTCTCACTTCCCTGCTTCATGCAAATCACACTGTTTCTCTCATCTGTCCACCGTAACCAACAATGCACAGATGGCCAGCATTTTCTGAGTACTCCAAGAAGTGTTACAATTCGGATTTAAGCAACGCCATCAAATCCCAACGGTCCAACGCTATCGCGAAGGAAGGACCTGGTCCTTGCTACTTGATATGCATTTTCAAAGAACGCCATACTTTCAGTAACCCCTCCGTTTTCAGTAACGAGTCAAATCATCTGTAACCGTTTCATAGTTTATTGGTATTTTTTAGTGACATGTAGTGCAGCCCTACGTTTAGGCCACAGTAGGATACCCGAACAGATATTTTACACAGTAAGATTTATTTGTATACATCTCTGCGAATGACACTTGGTTTCTCGTGCAATAGTAACTTTTCTTACGTGACAATCAAACAATGGATTTTATATCTTTTCGGAAAGTGTAGAGTCTTGCCGGTAGCGGTGTACACACTCGGTTTATGCAAACCTGTAAAATGAGAAAGATATAAGGAAATCAATTTCCTGATACACGATGTGGTCGTGTTTAGCGGAAACGGCATTATTTATTAAAAACAAACACAAGTGCACGTGCAAAATTATCAATAAGCCAGCTCCATTATCATAAAGAAATCGTTGACTATTTTTACCAGATATAGAATATTCATTATTCTCCTCATGACGCTCCTACCTTTACTGCCTTCATAGTATGAAAGTACGAACTGCATATGTATGCTTGTCAGATTCCACATACTTTACTTCCAATTACTTTACAAATTTTTGAAGCAAAGGGTTTCACAACAAAATTGCATGTCCCCATTAGAAATAGCATTACATAGATATTTATGTTAAAAGCAAGTAAATACTTTTGATGAATATGAACAAAAGATTATCAATGATGTGCTAACGCATATACGTTGTGTTTACACAACATGTCGGTCAAATTAACAGATAATCCGCCGTCCAACACTCTGTTCTTACCTCCATCAACTGTTATTTTGATGAATATGAATTCTTCTAGTGCATGCAAATCCAAATTTTATTGTGTTGATTTTAAGTGCATCAAATTTCTACACTTTTTCTCGCAACTATCTGGCCTGTCTTACTCTCTTTTCTGGCATCTCACTCTCCACAAGTAATAGAGGTTTCCTAGGGTACACCGATTGGTAACATGGGCTCTGCAATTATTCTATAACCGACGGGCTTTCGTCTTCGTCGTGATGCTGGCACCGAATTCAAGGTCTACTATCGGCGGTGCTATTTAACAGTGCGTGCTCCGTCACATGCTGATTCCTGCCACTAGTGATATCAGTGCAAATGCTGTACTTTCTAAAGCAGACGAGTCATCAATAGAGTTTGTTTTGACGTGGTGGATTGATGGGCATCGCAGTGTAATGTGGAAAAAAATTACAGCATATCCACGGAGTGAATGATGATGAGTGGGCGAAGCTCGGGAGGTTCATCGTAGATCGTGCCGAGTTCCGGATTAATTTAGTTAACGCGCACGCTACAAATCCTCATGGTTCAACTATGCACAAGTGAAATCTCCCACCGGCACTTCATTACAAGTCAAGATCCAGTGCATATATATATATATATATATATATATATATATATATATATATATATATATATATGGGTTGCCGGTGAACGCTTCTCCAACGCGAGCAGTCGGTATTTCTCAATCAAGAAACTCGCTAGGAGACGCTGCCTGCGCCAACGTTGTCTCTAGCTGGTGAGGGCGCGTTCTCCTTCTTTGCGAGCTGGTACAGCGTTCCTCTAAGAAAGAGCGTTTCCATAGCCAACGCGCGCCTTTCGCTCTCTCTCTGTCTCTCTCTCTCTCTCACAAGACAGCAGAGGCACGCGCCGGGAGGCACGCGCCGAGGCGAACACCGAGGGCGAGCGCGTGCCGGGAGGCACGCGGGTTACGCCTGACGCTTGACGACTGACGCGTGACAAGGTTAGACTAAGAGGAGCTTCGCCCCTAAAAAATCAGTTTCTGCCAGAAGGATGAAGCAATGAAGGCGATAGCAACGCATAATATAATATACGAAGTAAGGGGCACACATTTAGGGGCAATCTCAACTGTAGTGAACGTGGGTTGAATAAATAAGCATGCAGTTGCGTAAAGTACCATGTGACGGTCGAGCGGCAGACACAACTGTCCAGCTGAGCTGCGAGCTAAGTCCTGTTGTTTTTATGTCTTCTGCCCCGCACTTCACGCAGTTCTACCGCGCTAAGCGGAGTGCAAAGTAAAGAGTAGTTCGCTTAAGAGGTTTGCCTACGGGAACAAGGAGGGGGATGCCATAGACTGGGGCATATGACAAGCAACACGAAAGATTGAGCTGGACGCCAAATGTAAACAGCCAGCCACACGAGACGACGCATGTCCTGGATCTAACGCTGCGTCAAAAAGACTCAGGTACCAGTCCACCAAATTAAAAGTGTCCAAGGTAATGCACTCAAAATTCATGACCGGCGTTTAACCACAGCTTCGCTTGCTTGATTCAGCTGTTGAAAATTTTCGTTTTAGATATAGTACAGACATAAATGGCAGCCTCGGCGTGACTGCGGACAAGCTTTCTATTTGGAGGCTTTGTATTCTGAGATCGAATATATTCCTAAATATTATTAGACAATCATTATGCAGGACAGCGTTCACGCATAGCTAACTAAGCGCTAAAGGAATGTGAAAGATACGTGTCCGAAAGACTGTGTTCACTAATGTAAACGCATATATACAGAACTAAAGCTGTTCGCTTACCTTTGTAACTTTCCCGTCTTCGAAGTCACAAGGCGTGTAGCTAGGAGCATACAGATAGAGGTAGACCCGGAAATCTCCTCGCATTCTAGGACAACCGATCATGCACCTTTCCTTGTTTATATCCTGTGATAAGTGATCAAGAATGTTGGTTATGCAATGCGATATGTTTGTAGGATATATCCATAAAATTAACGTGCAAACACTTTCGAGTGGTAGAATTTGAAACAATAATTATTTAGGCGGTGCTCTAATTTGCGACGTACGTGAGCGCACGTAACCCTTCCACACATTCGTGACTACTTACTTACATGCTTAAATGCATCGCCAAGATGTCACGTGACACTCCCCATAGAGGATGCCATCGGTCGCTATCCGCAGCAGATGATTTGCGAGAGCGACATGCGTTTTTTACGTGCCAGTAAATTAGATGAGGAGCAACCAGCAAAATAGAACAGTGTCCGCACATTTCAATACCACAGCTCAGCTCGGTTTGGATCGAAGTAATTATAGTTACAGATAGACAAATAACGTCGGGTGAATTTTCTGTAGAAGGGGCACCTGAATACATCAGCACCGTTGTCAAATTGGTCGTGAAAACAGTTTGGAGATGCCCGGTTGTAATTTTCACTGCTTCAATACGCATTCGACAGGCCGACTCCGAAATATTTCGGCGAAATATTCTGTGCACATTTAATAATGCCCGATATAAAACCCAGCGTTCTTGCGCTCCCGAAACCACTATGTGACACTACCGGCAGGCGTGGTATTATTCGGTGACGTTGCAGTAAAATATTTTTAAGTTCAAAGGCATAGTTAGCTCGCGTTTCCTCTAAAAGAATCGATTTACTTGAAATCTAGAAAGAAAGAAAATACTTAGAAACCGTGGGGTGCCACCGTTGGGAAGCAAGGCTGCAGGACGGCTTGTTTTCCCGCGGCCGCCGAGGGCGCGCCAATATCGGAGGTCTGGCGGCTACTAACAAAACATCATCTGCAGAGTTGAGGGGAACGCGCGCAGTGAAATCGAAACCGCGTTTTTTATCGCCCTAAATCGACGCACACTGTGCAACAGAACCATTCATTTTGTTGATTGGAGGGTCAGGATAGCCGAATACGCGCTTAGTACAAAATGTTCAGAAAACGTTTCACAACCCCTTTAAGTGTTTCATTGTGCAAGTAGATCTTATCAGTGTATAGTAAAATTGCTCAAAGATTACAACAGGAAGCGACTTCCCTGCACGGAGCAGAGATTACGTCCGCAAAAACAGAAAAAAACTATAGCTGTGAAGCATGTCCTAGTCTTCAGCCAAGTGCCGTCTAATAAAGGAAATCGTGTTGGTGACAGCTAAAACTTGTTTACATTTTATGTTTTATTCCACAACAGCTGCCGAGTTAATAAACCGAACGTTTCGCCGCCACAGAACCCCGTAGACCTACAATACGGGGTAAGAGGGAACGGAGCAAAGGGGCGTGTGCCCTTCACTTCAGACCTGCTCAGGGGGATCGTTGCCCCCTCTGAAAGAATTGGCTGCTCAAACTCAAACCAAAGAAGAGCGTAACCCATAGGGTATGTTGCATGAGAGCTTTCGAGCATTACAAGAAAAAATAACCAAAAAATCTCGTGCGAATTCAATGAAAGCAAATTTGTATAAGGAGATTCAGGTGGACGTAACCACCCCTTCATGCCAGAAAAAGATATAAAAATATATCAGCATAAATATAAGGTAGGTAATGGAGCATTCATTATGGAAACAGATATGAAACAAATGACAAAATATGGTCGGTTTTCTATGAACCCTGACAAATCTATCCCTGTCAAAGGCTTGGTGACTAATGGAGTAAAGTATTGATGTATTATGCTAGAAAGAACAGCACGCGCCTCTGGCCACTTCGGGAAGACGAAACCTCAAAGCCCTTCTAGGACATCCACGCAGAAAATAATGAACCTGTGCACACTAACATGTGTTATATTGCGCCGTCCCCTTCTGAGAGTCGTGTAAATCACGATTCCTTACTAGGTACTCTTCCGTCCGTCACGGCCTTGGAGATACATTTTTATACACGATAACTTTAAATTTGCCTGTAATAAAGGCTTTTATCAGCCGAAATTTACCTGGGTGTGGCGATTTCATCATCTATAGCAAAAGCTATTGCCACGGCGCTAGGATAACTTTCCATCTAATAACTGCGGTACAGAGTAACTGCTATGGAGAAGAATGCCGCAGTACGACTCCCGCACAGCACGTTTGAATTCCATTAAAATTCAGTGAATTCTAATGCAACCAAAGCCATTCAATTCGTCATGGTGCTATAAATGAAAAAAGTCGTCTTTTTTGCGATATCATTATAAATACCTCCAGAGGAATTGGCCAGGCAATTTTGAGAATGTAAGTACAGGTTAGCTACAAGGTCGTCCTCTCTAACTGAGGATACCCATGGAAGTTCGCTTGACTTAATATATACGTAAAGAAATTTTCAGTACGCCTCATATTGCAGCGCTGAACAGTCACGCTCACTTGGAGAAAATAAGCCTTCAGTTCCTTTGCGCTAAATTGGAAACGAAAAGCAACATTGGGCCGAACGCCGCAGTATTTATAAAATAGACGCTGAATTGCTATATATTATGAGCAGGCTAGTCACACAGCCTACCTGTTCACTCGAAACTCTATACTATGGACGAACTAGAGGCGCAGGCGAGGGTCAACATGAGTGGAGAGAAGAAACATTTCGTTACTGCCTGATATACTGTTTCCTCGTTAAAACGACAGATAGTAGAAATATGCCGAAGTCCAATAATATTGTGACGGAGACGCAAGAGTGATGAAATGATTATTTGCAGTGTTGGCGGAACCGACAAAATGGCTGAAGGCATACGCACGCGCAAGCGTCTCAAGAACACTCGTCGTCGTTCTCACTTCGTATGGCTCAACACTTGTCCTCACTGCAATGCTTCGTAACATCACTCTCCCGCGGCGGAAGCGCCATCACGGCGCTTGCGAAGACGACGAGAAACTAGCAGAGCAGTATGGCTTGAGTCGTGAAACATGAACAACGTCGGTCTGCTGCGAGGAGGTCGAAGAGGCGGGGGCGAGTGACGCTATCTCGTAGTTGACGTCACTAAGCTGGCGCAGGACTTTGTAGGGCGCGGTATAACAGGAGAACACCTGTTCGGACAACCCGACGTGGCGGCGTGGTGACCAGAGGAGAACGAGAGAGCCCGGCGTGAACTGCACACTCCTATGCTGGCAGTCGTAACGAACTTTTTAGTGTTCTTGTGACGAGGAAAGGCGATCGTGGGCAAGTTGACGAGCGGCACGGGCTTGAGTAATGGCCCCGCTGGCGTACTCAGTCAACAACCGTGCAGCTGAAGAAAGGAGTGTGTCAAATGGTAACTTTGGGTGCCTGCCGAATAGTAGGTAAAACGGTGAAAAACCTGCGGTATCATGTCGGGACGAATTGTACGCAAAGGTAATGAATGGGAGTGCTTTGTCCCAGTCGCGGTGGTCAGGTGAGACGTACATTCATAACATCTGAGCGAGCGTTCGGTTGAGGCGCTCGGTCAATCCGTTCGTCTGCGGGTGATAAGCGGTGGCAAGCTGGTGTTCAGTGAAGCACGCACGGAGGATGTCATCGACGACACCTGAAAGAAAATATCTCCCGCTGATCGGTAAGTAGCTGTCGAGGAGCGCCATGCTGAAGAATGATGTCATACAAGAGAAAGTCGGCGACATCAGTGGAAGAACTTGTTGGCAACGCCCGGGTGATGGCAAAGCGGGTGGCATAATCTGTTGCCAGCGGTAACACATTTGTTTCCTGAAATGGACGTAAGAAATGGGCCTAGCAGGTCCAGACCAACACGCGAGAACGGTTCTAGAGGTACGTCGATAGGATGTAGGAGGCCGGACGGAAGGGCAGAAGGGCGCTTGCGGCGCTGGCACTGGTCACAAGCAGCGACATAACGTACCACAGAGCGATACATACCAGGCCAGAAAAAACGACGCCGCACGCGATCGTCGTGAAGTTGGTGAAGAACACTGGATCGTAGATGTTGAGGTAAGACAAGCAGAAGTTCCGGGCCATTGGGGCTGAAGCTACGACGATACAGGATGTTGTCGTGTAATTCGAACAGGCGAAGAGAAGGGTCTGGTGCTGAAGACGTTAGACTGTCTATGATGGATCGTAACGAGGCGTCTCGTTGCTGTTACGCTGCGGATGTCGCCCAAAGCACGAATGGAGAGTACGCAGGTGTCTGAGTCAGGGTTAACGACGTCGGGAGCATCAACTGGGTGACGTGATAAACAGTCTGCATCTTGGTGTAGGCGTCCCGACTTGTGATGCACAGTAAACGAGTATTCCTGGAGTCGAAGTGCCCATCGAGCGAGACGGCCAGACAGGTCCTTGAGCGACGAGAGCCAGCAAAGGGCGTGGTGGTCGGTAACGACGGAAAATGTGCGACCATACAAACAAGGTCTAAATTTGGTTACCGCCCACACCAAGGCCAGGCATTCACGCTCCTTTATTGAGAACTTCTGTTCCGAGGTCGAAACAAGACGGCTGGCATAGGCGATTACTCTGTCCTTACCGTGCTGTTTTCGGCCAAGGACAGCACCTATTCTATGGCCACTAGCATCAGTTCGAAGTTCTGTGGGCGACGAGGGATCGAAATGGGGCAGTATTGGTGGCGTAGTGAGCAAATGAATGAGGGCAGAAAAAGAGTCTGCCTGCTCTAGGCCCCATACGAAGGGAACGTCCTTTTTCAAAAGATCAGTAAGCGGTCGGGCTATGTCCGCGAAGTTTCGAACAAAGCGACGGAAGTATGCACATAGCCCACGAAACTTCGGACGCCCTTGGTTGAGCACGGCACGGGAAATTCCCTCACAGCCCTCACCTTATCGGGATCCGGTTGAACACCCGCAGTACTCACAAGGTGTCCAAGTATAGTGATCTGGCGCCGTCCGAAACGACACTTGGCGGAGTTGAGCTGGAGACCAGCTCTGCGAAAGACATCCAGAACGGCCGACAGACGTCGGAGGTGGCTGTGAAACGTAGGTGAGTAGACGATGACGTCGTCTAGGTAACACAAGCAGATGGACCACTTATATCCTCGAAGCAAGGAGTCCACCATGCGTTCGAAAGTTGCTGGGGCATTACAAAGTCCAAACGGCATGACCTTGAACATGGTAAAGACCATCGGGCGTGACGAATACAGTTTTCTCGCGGTCCATGGGGTCGACTGAGATTTGCCAATAGCCGGACCGAAGGTCGATGGATGAAAAGTATTGGGCTCCATGAAGGCAATCGAGGGCGTCATCGATGCGAGGTAACGGATAGACGTCTTTATGGGTCAATTTGTTTAAACTGCGATAATCGATGCAGAAGCGCCATGTGCCATCCTTCTTTTTAACAAGGACAATCGGGGAGGCCCACGGACTAGATGAAGGCTCTATGACGTCTTTAGCAAGCATTTTATCGACTTCACCCTGGATGACTTGACGTTCGTCTTGAGAGACGCGGTAAGGACGTCGGCGTATAGGATGTGCGTCACCAGTGTGAATGCGGTGAGCTACAACAGATGTTTGGCCTAGGGAGCGGCCATCAAAGATGTCACGATAGGACACAAGAACGCGATCGAGATCAGTAGCTTGCGTTGGGGTGAGATCAGGAGCAATCATTTTCGAAATGCCGTCGACTGGCGAAGGAGCGACGGGGTTGTCATCCGGGGAACGTAACATAACATCAGCGTCCAAAATCGCAACCTCGCAATTCTCCAGCGCAGAGATGGCGGCCAACGCTATGCCTTGCGGAATAACTTGAGTCACCAGACTCACGTTGAGTATGGGAACAATCGCTTGATTGTTAGTCACGGAAACAATGGTGGGCGCAAAGGCGACGTCGCGGTCCAGCAGTACGTCCACAATAGGCGACAAGAGGTAGTCAACATCGGTCACGTCGCGTGAGGAAGTCAAACTGACGTATTTAACGGCTTGAGGCGGCAAACGGACGTGATGGCGAGAGCACAAACGCGGAGATAGGTCGGCTGGAAGGTCAGAAAGCTGTGGCAACTCAAGTTGAAGAGCGCCGGTTGAACAATCTATGAGCGCAGAGTGAGCAGACAGAAAATCCAAGCCGAGGATCAGATCATGGGGACACTGCTCTCTGACGGCAAATTCTATGGAAGTAGGACGACCAGCAGTACAAACACGGGCGGTACACATCCCAAGAACGGCAGGAGTACCTCCATCAGCGACACGGAGTGTGCGGGAAGAGGCAGGCGTGAGCACTTTATGCAAGCGGGGGCGAAGGTTGGCACTCATTACGGAAATTTGCGCTCCAGTATCTATAAGGGCAGAAACAGTCACACCATCCACAACAACTTCTAACAAGCTTCGGTTAGTCGGCAGCGTGAAGAGACGATTTGTGGAGGAAGTCGTCAATGCAGCGTCACCTCCCGGCGCTGCACTGTTTAGTTTTCCGGATAAGCGGTAGCGAGGTTAAACGGGGACGACGGTCGGCGAACCTGCGGCGATCGAGACGACTGGCGACCGCCTGGGGGCGAGCGTGACCGGTGACCACGTGGCGACGGTGATCGGCTATTTAGGCTTCTGTACGAATCGGGATTAGACGACTGGGCAGGAGGCGCAGAGCAGTAGCCGGCCTGTCGGTAGTCGTCCTATCGGTAGTAAAGAACGTACGAAGCCCGAGGCGGCGAGGACCAGCGGGTGTTGCAATCACGGGCTACATGGCCGGTACGACGACAACGGAAGCAAATTGGTAGTTGTCAGTGGTTCGCCACACGGCAGGTTCGCGATACTGTGTAAGAAACCGCTGCCCGTAATAGGACGACTGCTGACGCCACGATGTCGGCTGTGGACTAGCTACGGCGCACACAGAATGGATGCCTACGTTGTCCAGTTCCTGCCGTACAATGGCTTGAACGATCGGAGTGGTGATAGCCGTCGAATCGCCAGAACCGGCATAAGCTGGAGCAGGGGCCATCGCTTCAAGTTCACGGCGCACAATCTGAGTCACCTGGTCCAACGAAACTGAAGCTTGCGGTTGTGTCCTAGTGCATTCTTCGCAGGAGGAAGTTGCAGCCGTATGGGAAGCCTGGCCAACACGGTGTTAATTAGTCGACTTTTAGCCTGCTCAAAGCGTCGACACTCTTTGATGACGGCGTCTACGGTCGAGTAGTTCTTACACAATAAAAGGTTAAAGGCCTCGTCTGCAATCCCCTTAAGAATGTGGCCAACTTTATCGGTCTCCGGCATCTCGGCGTCGGCTTTACGACACAGTGCTAACACGTCTTCTATGTACGAGATGTATGACTCCGCAGACGTTTGCGCACGAGACGCGAGAGCTTTCATCGCTGCTAACCTATGCCCGACGGGCTTCCCGAACGAAGTCCAGCATCTTTTCTTTACAGATGTCCCAGCTTTCGAGTTCGGCTTGGTGGTTCTCAAACCACACTTTCGCAGTTCCTTTGAGGTAGAAAATCAGATTGGCCAGCATGAGAGTAGGGCCCCATCGGTTGAGCGTACTCACGCGTTCGTAATCTGCCACCCAGTCCTCGACGTCCACTTCATCAGAACCCCCAGAACCGCTGAACGTACCCGGATCCCGAGGATGCGTAAGTACGAGCGTTGAAGCCGCGGGGGCGGACTCAGGCGCTGTTTCTTCCGCCATGGTAGAGGGACCCTCCAAGCGACGACCGCTGCGAAGTTCCGTTGCGAAGCGTGTCGTACCCAGCACTTCCATCCAAATGTGACGGAGACGCAAGAGTGATGAAATGATTATTTACAGTGTTGGCGGAACCGACAAAATGGCTGAAGGCACACACGCGCGCAGCGTCTCAAAAACACGCGTCGTCGTTCTCACTTCGTATGGCTCAACACTTTTCCTCACTGCAATGCTTCGTAACAATATACTCCAAAGAACGCTACAGGAATTAAGGATTCTCCGTGAGACATTTTACTGTCTTTGGGGTAGACACGGCACATTTCGTTTGAGCGCTAAGAGAATGACTTTATCGAGCTGATTTCTTTACAGAAGTCACTCGATTTGAAAGGCATTTTATAGCGCTCAGTACCAGCTTGTTATTGTCATCACATCATAATATCGTCCACTTGAAACAGCGTTAAAATCCGCACTGTTACAGGTGTCTCACAAGCCAATTAGCAGCTGTCAGGACAGTTTCTGAGATCGAAAACGCGTCTATATTAGAAGTTTTTTTGAAGTGATGATAAACTATGGAGCACCATTAAGGCGTAAAAATAGACCAAGATTAACAGAGAATCTCGTAGATGCCTAGTTTATTACTTCTATTAGAGGTTCGGCACTTGTTGTTCCTACTATGTGTGAAGCGGACTATTTTTAAATGGCATAAATATTCACTTTAGAGCTGCCAGTGTTGTTGCACTTCGTACGCGCCTGCTGAACAATTCAACGTTTCATTGTCCCATTGAGAAGGAGGTATTGGAGTTGCGTATGCATGGTAAGCGCCAGTGTGTGTCCGGTGACTTCTCATTGAAGTTGAAGGTCTATCTCGAAAGTTCTGTATCGTTCCCTTTTAAAAATTTATCCTTTTAATATTTATCCCCAGGAGTCATTGTAGTCGCAAACATTGAGCTAATATCATTTTCGGAAGATGGTTTGAACATCAATATTTGAGCAAAGTTGCTCTGCATAACTCTAAGTTCAACACCATGACTGCTCTAAATGTGTCAATGTAAATTAAGGACGTTCCCGAGGCTCAAAAAGCTATGGAATGCACTAGGAAGTCGAGAGGCACTCGGAAGTTAAACGCAAAAAAAATGCCAGTTTCGGAGAACACGTGCAGTTATTATTAAATGTTGTCATTGGAAAGAGATATAATCAGTATTTATTATCCCCATTATGTTTCTGTTCTTCGTTCAAGACAAACTTTCATTGTGGGTATTTTGCAATTAAAGAAGGTGTATTGTTTATCTGACAGGCTATTAACATATTAGTCTTCAATAACTTATACTTACCGGTTCCATTTTTCCTTCTTCCCAGTTCGGTAGAACTTCGGAGCAAATGAGCGAAACACGTAACAGAGCTGATCTAATGCTACTTGCAGTAATCACCCGCCAGTGGCGATAATCTTCATCCAAGCAGCTCGCTTTGCTGGTCCTGCAAGCAAAAGCTCTTTTATTGTTAAACAGGCACTAAAACACAATTCAGGTTTATATCATTTCCGAAATCCTATAATGAGGGGCAAAGTTTCAACACATACTAACTACGAACTCGAATTCCTTCATGCTAAAATCGTGAGTTTGCAAGAATGCCTCACCTTGTGCCCGGTGCGTCATCACCACCTCAACTACAATTTTCGTATGGTGCGATTATCCGTAACGAAAACTACACAAGAGAGATCTACGGATGCGAGGTTCGATTTGAGTTATGCGCCGACTTGCAGAAAAGTATCCCTGAGTACGTGCCAGAAATTGCCGAGGAACACTTGATTGTAAAAGAAATGAGGACTTGCTGCAGCGCTACGGAGGTAATTCTGACCGGAGCGGAAATTGGTGTCTAGAACGGGCTGGTTTCCACGTGCGATATTCCTAACTTTGCGATATTGCTGCCGGCATAACTATCATGCACTTCTGGAATAAAATTGGTTATCACACGTCCTGTCGTAGTTCTTCGTAGTTCATGTCACTGCAGTGACAGTGCTGTTGCCCTATAGTTGCTCTGTATAGTGCAATGAACCCACTATTCTGAAAATATACACTCTGGAGCTTTGTCACAAAATGAAATGAAAACGTGTACATGCGTTCACGTGCATGACGTTGCTCCACAGCCACTGTATATTAACGGTGAAAGACAAAATGACGCAAATTTCTCCAAAACCTCTCTGGCTGAAAACAGACAAGTTCCAATTGCATAAGGCTTCAGTGTAATGTCATATTAAGTACAGCTGTTTGCGTACATGGCACGGTTGAAAACCAAGTGAGTGTAAAGAAAAGAGTGATGCTATTATTGAAATTACCTAACAAATTAGACTATTCTTGCGCTCAGCAAACACACCCAAGATGGCCGATTTGAAGTTTGACATGGGTTTGCTAGCTCTTTGCCTCCCTAGGTTTTGTTCTGTCTGACTTAGCAACCTATTTACTCTTACCTCAACTGGTCTTGCTTGAATTCGTTTGATTTTATTTATTATCAGAAAATACATGGTACATTGTATGTGAAAAATAAGCAGATACAGAAGGAGGTCTCAGAGTCGCGATAATGTGAGTGAGACATCCTATAAAATCATGCGCCAGAGCAACAACACTATGATATACAGTGACGAAGATAGAAATAAATATACAAAATTTGCATATATGCACGAAACAACAAACATAAGTTGTGCATAATGTACAGATGAGCACCAAAAAAAACCATATACACTAAAATGCGACAACCGTAACTATGAACAACATAAAGCTTTATGAACAATATAGGTGAAGACGCAGTGCTTTTAGAAACATATCGAGGGATCCATTCTTCATATCCCTAGGGAAGGAATTCCACAAGGATAAAGAGGAAAATTTTGCGGTAGACTTGCCATAATTAGTTCTGGGTTTGGGTAAGAGAATGTTGTTAGCCTTTGCAAAACGAGACGATGACATTTGAGGAAACTGGCTTGAGTTTAGCAAAGGAATGGGAAGCTTTCCATTAACGTATTTAAAAATAAGAATGCCAAGAAAATATTTGTTCAGGCTCTGAACTGATAAAATACCTTGTGAACAAAGTAAAGATGACGCATTTTACATGAAGCTATTGAATGTTATTATTAACTTAATTAAGTTTGTCTTAATCGTGTTGAGTTAATAGGGGCTGTCAATTTAGTCTTACTAGGATTAGTTTAAATATTCATCACTTACTCTTAATTTAATTAGGCTTACCTTAAGTATTCCAAATAGGTGTACATGTCTTAATTATTCTTCGCTTTGTTAGTTTAGGTGATATAATATTGACTTAATTGTGCTAGCCCAGCTAGTTATGGCCTATTTAGTATTACCTTAATAATACTTGACGGAATCAGTCTTATTTTAGGTAGGCTTGCCCAAACTGCTAATATGGGCTTAGAATCTCGCGGGTCATTTGGCTAACTAGGCTGGCATTGAGCTTAGATTAATTAGGCTTGACTTAACTTGTCTTAGCGACCTTAAATTAGCTTTGCTAGCTTGGCATAGTCATACTAGCTATACATATCCCAGGGGAGTTGCCTGCGGATATCTCACGGTTTCAAGAAAAGCGTAAGCAGCTTCGCCGTGAAAACCGCAATTTGCAAGAGGCCGCTCGTTCACTCAAAATAATGACAGGAGACGTTATAAGGATGCGCCTCCTTTCACAACGAAATCGTCGCTTCGAATATCCTGCGTAGCGTGAAAATGTTTTTAACACACTCAGACGTGTTGCGATTGAACTGTAAAGGCGCAACGTTCCTGGCGCAGTAGCACACGTTTCCCTTTCCACCGTTCGTTAGCGTCATTGCAAAACAAAGCAACCAGACTATTTCACTCGTATACCTCTGTAGCCGGAGCGAGAACCCGGCACGCAGCGCTTCTTTGGCATCGTTCCTAACGTGAACTACAGACTTCAGGGCGTATAATATACTATAATGTCATACTACAAGTGAACTGCCCCCGTGTCGTCCTACACAATGCTCAAATCCGTTGGATCTAAAATTTGAAGAAAGTCGGAAAAAGACGAAGGCAGATGCTGCGACATGACTTGGGCACTCCGCAATCTTCGCCCAGAGCGCAGCGGCCTCAGCTCTCATCTGGCCGCCCCTCCTCGCCTCCGCTGTACTCTTAGGTCTGCCCGACGGCCGCTCCGGCAGCGTAGGCAGCTGGCCGCAAAGCGTTACTGAGGAATCTCGTGAACAGAAAAAGCATCGAAAGACTCTGGTTTTACTGATGTGGTTGTCCAGCATTAGCCCACACGCAACCTAATTTCCCTGGAATCATCTTGAAATCACTATATTGGGATTTCCAGTTGGCTTGCGATCAATCTTTATATTCGAATGACTTCTCTCCTGCAGCTTGGGATCGCGACAATTTCACTGTTAAGATTTGACATTAGCCCGGCAAGCTGTCGATAATGTTACCCTTCTTGAAGACGCTTATGGTGACGGCTCATTATCAGACCTCCTAAACATTATTCGGGATTGGCAATCCCTCAACAGATGCCATACGAGAATGAAGTAATGCGTTTGTTGAAAAAAATAACTTGCCTAAAGAAAATTATAAAAGAAACCAACATGAGAAATAGCAAACAGTCAGGCTACACATGTGAATATATGTAAGATCCAAAGACTCGTGTGATACTGAAATTCTGAAGAATAACATATTTATTTTACTGTAATTTCGAGAAAAACAATCAATAATTACGTAATATAACACTAAATACTCAAATTGTTTAGTATATAAAGCCCGCTTGAGGCTTATTATCAATTAAGTTTCCGTAGTTGCTCTCATGTGTAGCAACAATGACGTTCTAAAGTATAGAAAGCACTTAGTGTTTTCGCTCGGTGCATTAAGAAGTGCTCGACTTAGAAGCGCGAATTCACGCCTCCTTAGATCTTAGATATCCAAGATGGGCGAGGAACACATAGAGCGCTTACCGTAGAAATGAGAGGACTTGATTTTGGGTACACGTTGATATTGTAAGCGGTGTGTCTGGTGGTGGAGACGCAGCCATCACAGTGGCTGCATTGCTAGAACAACCCAGAGCTCCTGGGCCGTTGGGAAATTCTGAATGGCGGGGCTCACCATCGTGCACGCAACCCAGCCTGCGCACAAGGAGCACACTCACATACGATCGCACAGGCTTGCGTGGCTGGGTTCACATTCCCAGGTAATTATCTGGCTTCCATAGAATGGCTTCCAGTAATAGAAAGCAAACACCAAAGGTAAGTCTTCGACTTGGAACTGAATTCGCTCGCTTAGGTAGGTGTGTGTATTTCTCCTGCATAAATATTTTGTTTTCTTTCCGTGCATGCGTGGCAAAGCGAAAACGGTTATAATATTTTAGTAAATTCTGTTATAGAAAATATTCACGACATAACGTTGATGAACTGACTTCTGGACGACTGTTTTCTCGAAAGTGCGTGAGTGAGAATTTGAACACTGGCCCCACTGAGCCTTCCCGAAACACCGAAGCACCTCTTGCACATTGCAAATGTATCATTTCCTGGTTTGATGTTCGAGCAATCGTGTTCCCCCTTATTTCGTGAGTTGTTCTGTACCTTCGTGTACTTATTCCCTTGGTTGCTATTTGTTCGTCTTCATTAATGCCATCGAGTTGCCGCTACTCTCGGATACGCCCTCGGTTGTCATCAAAACATTAGCGTCAGCAACAAACTGAACCCGCTATCTCGTGTGCTACAACAATGCCACCTTTTCTGCAGCTTAAGCTGTTATTAGCTCATTAGCGTGGTAGAAATTGGAGCGATGGTGTGGCGATACCAATACAATGGAAGAGGAAGGGGAGGGGTAAGAGAGAGGAACGAAGGAAGACTGAAAGGAAAGATTGAGAGAGCAGGCAGCGAAATCTAGCTTAGGCTCCACTGTACTGTGTCCTTTCCGCAAGAGTTCAGGCTTGGGCTATCTGGTTAAAGTTACGAGGAAGGCAAGGGAGCACAATCATGGTGGTTCTGTGTGTTATTGTCTATCATGTTATAAAAGCGACCACATATCGGAAAATAAAAGTCAGTTGTAATTCAGCGCCTGTCGTCATCTGCTCTCCTGTGTTTATGTGTGTGCGTGTGTGTGTGCGTGTATGTGTGTGTTTGTGTGGTCTAAAATTCAGCACTGTTCCCCTTTCCTCTGCGCAAGCCTGGAGCCTTTGTGACATAAACGAATGTTGCTCTTTGTTCTGGCACGCTTACCATCCACCCCATGTACAATGCTTACGGAATGAAAAGCGCCGTGCAATTATTGAATATTGCCTAAGTAACGAGCGCAATCACTCGTTTAGGACGGTGTCGTACCGCTGCGAGTATGGCCTTCAATTATGGTGCTGGTTATGGATCAAGTACACGAACCAGTATCCCGCCGATGGTGCGTGAACTGGTGCTGGTAGAAACAGAAGTATAGGCAATGCAGTACCCTTAAATTTCAGTGTTTTAATCTACGAGCATTGCCAATCATGTGCAGTACCGGGATGTAGAAAAACGCTCCACGCCGTGGTTGTAGGCTCACTGCTTGCTCACACATGTGCATATGCGCCGAGCGGTACGCGGCGAACATGCCTGTGTGGAGGCATTTGCGTTGTGGGGCCCTGTGTGCTAGGGTCAGTAGGAGAATCCGACCAAAGAATCAACGGTTCAGCTGTTTAAAGGTCCCGATAACTGGCCAGGACTTCTGATTCGCGATTTGAGGATGATTTTTTTTTTGTTGTTGAACTGAGTATGAAATTGGCAGCAACCGAGACTTGGGGTGGCCTGGTTGTGAAGCCTTGGTAGTTCGTTACGATATCTTTGAACTCCTGTATGTCGCCTGCGGCTGTTGAAATAACCACAATTCGTGCTTAAAACATTACTCAGCATATATAAAAAAAGGAGTGCCGCCCAATTTTTCATCTGCGAAGTAAAAGAAGTTTACAGCTAAACCAAAGAACGGTCTAGAGAGAGCCAGAGAGAAAGAAGGAAAGAAACTAGAAAAAGAACAAACAAATAGTCTGTTTCTCCACAGACGGCAGAAGCGCATCTGCGCTTGGCCTGGACCCAGTATCCAAATATTTGCCTTTAGCATAATGCTACGTGAAAGTGCGAGCAAGCTAGACAGCCCTGCCGTAGCTCAACTGTTCCCTCACATTTCAGAGGCATGGAACTAGATTCAAATTTATTAGCATGATGCTTTAAATTATTGGTTTTGCTACTCTTAAATTCTAGCTACATTGTTCGCATCACTTGAGCGTAGAGGACGCGTGTACAAGGAAGTCTCCGCCCGGACACTTGAAGGAGGATCCATTTATAACCAAGAGTAATAAAACGTTATATGTTAGGCGTCTTGTTACGCGAAATGCGCAGTAGTATGAACATTAGACATATAGCCCGTGATTTATTTGTGGGGTTTAACGTCCGAAACCATCTCTGATTATGAGAGACGCCGTAGTGGAGGTCTCCGGAAATGCTGACCACCTGGGGTTCTTTAACGTGCACTGACATCGCGCAGCACACGGGCCTCAACATTCCGCCTGCAGAGAAATGCGGCCGCCGCAGCCGGGATTCGATCCCGCGACCCTCGGATCAGCAGCAGAACACCATAGCCATCACGGGGCACATATAGAACCACCATCACGGACCACCATCGCGGAGCACATATAGAAGCACGGCTACAGGAATGCCTTTGAAGTTTGCTTTTACGAATGTGTAAGGGTAAACTTCTGCAAGTATTATGTTACTGAATCTGCTGCTGAAATAATAAATTAATTATCTTTAGTGGAAGAGATAACTTCTTAGGCATGATTGCATTTACTTTACCGTTGAGTATAGACTCAAATCATTAGTAATTATTATTTCCTAACCTCATTCATTCAAAGCGAAAGAATTGTATGCGTGTTCAATAATAAGATAGTTAGTATCGGCATATACATCAGCTTCTTGCAAGTTCAGCGACAACCAAGTACATTGCCCGGGTAACAATGTTATGCACTTCCCTTTTCCTTTAAATTGGCACTGACATTTGTTCTTCTATTGACGAAACGACTCTACACAGATTGCACGTGGATCGCCGTGACAAAAGAATGCGAAATTGCGAATTTGGCTTTTCAGTGAGGATTTAATTATGTTCGTGGCAAGTAACTCGTAATTGAAGTTTGATGTTTGAAGTTCATTTCAAATATTAATACAAACTTGGAATATTACACAGGATAATTATACAGAAGGAGGTCCGAAAGCAATAGGCTGCAGGAAGACCTCCAGTACATAATTGCAAAGGAAAAATAACGAAATAAGCAGTGATAGCAACATAACAAGAAAACGAGTGGTTTGACGTAACAACACTACGACGATTATAAATAAACAAAACTAATAAACAAATTATTCATAAAAAATCTACGTTTATTAATTAAGCAAATAAGAATACAATTGGTTTTTTTTTTAAAGGACCGATTGTGGAACATTCTTTCATGTGGGATGGTAAAGAATTCCACATGAACAAAGCGAGAAAATACCATAATATTACGACCATAATTATTACGAATTTCAGGTAATAAAAAATTTCCATTGGAAGCAAATCGAGTTCGGTTAAAGTTACGAAGAGCATCATGGCAAAATACACTTGATGGTAGAAGATGAATCATTGTCTTGAAGAGCATGATGGTGAGATGATATTGAAATAACTGGCAATAGGAAGTATATTGAAGGAAGTATATTGAAGGAATATATATAAATAAAACATTTCGTTGCATTTCAATTTTAAAAAGGCTAATATTTCGGTGCGTATTTCGCAATATATATTTACCATTGCGAGATTGAAATGTAGCAATTACTCACAAATGGAAAAGCTCATGGGCTACCCGTGTAACGCCCACGTACGTCCTTGCCTCGTCACGAATTAGGGCACCTCGACCATACCCGCAGGCTCCTTCCATCATTGCGTATCCTTAAGAGAAACAAGGATTTTTACCATGGTTGGCGCGTACATGGTAGTCCGCAGTTGTGGAAGTAAGTCATCATGCCAAATGCGAATACAATGCATAGGTCTGTACGACAACTTCATTAAAGATACGCATACAACAATGAAAAACATTGCCTTTAGAGGTGCCTGGAACACTTTCTGAACTTTGCATGAAAACGCTGTCAATCATGAGTAAAGCTACAGTGGGCATGTGAGCCTATTATAAATACGTTTTTCATATAAGCGAATTTGCAACTTTACCTCAGGTGCAGCTTTAAATTGCGTGGCTGTATATATATATATATATATATATATATAATTCGGGGAAGAAGTTCTGTGGGTCCGGTTCAAAAGTAGTTTAGAAACAAATTGCGCACTTGCGACGAAGGCCGTGCCACGGCCGAAACGTTGAATAATAAACGTGCGATTTTCGCAAGTGCGCAATTTGTTTCTAAACTACTATGTATATATATATATATATATATATATATATATATATATATATATATATATATATATATATATATATATATATATATATATATATACGTCATTAGAAGCAAAGCTGCATGCTTTGTCGACGAACTGTGAGTGCCTAATTGTGTGATTCATCAAAGCTCTTCAGTTGTTTGCCGATTCGTTTTCAATTAATTAAACATTGTTACGTCTCTCATTTAACAAGCACCAAAACATGTATTTATCTTTTTACCTATGATGCTACATCCTCGCTTGTTTAGTTAGTGTTCTCTTTTGTCCTGTAAAGCTGAGACATCACCTACATACGTTTTAGAGCTTTACACATGCTTGTTTGACATACGCTTCTTACATATGCTTAGAAAACACACACTATTCTTGCCATTGCAGATGTGCGGTAATGCTTCATGTTCCACATATATTGTCGAGTGTGCCGTGGGGTGCCACCGTTCCACAAGGTCCATTGGCGCAGGGGCCTGGCTTGTCGCGAGAACGGAAGCCCCGAAAGGAGAAAAAAATCACAGCATATCTACGAGGTGAATGATGATGAGCGGGCGAAGCTCCGGATGTTCATCGGTAAAAACCGTGAATCTTCCGTGAATCTCGCCCAGTACATCATCAAAGACGTGACAAACACTGTGTGTCGCCATCTGGCGCTCTCCTCTCACACTTGAGCACGCAGCGAGCGCCTCCGCGCCATCTAGTGATCAATTCACGTACTAGCTAAGCAGCACCGCAGTGCTCGGACAGACGGACGGACAGACAGACAGACAGACAGGCATACGGACTGACGGATGGACGGACGGACGGAAAGACAGATGGATAGACAGACAGACAGACAGACAGACAGACGGACGGACGGACGGACGGACAGACAGATAGACAGACTCCCATACAACGTATTCCCATACACCTGAATGAAGCGAGCACCGCAGCGCCATCACGCCATCTAGTGAGCACTTCATAAAACTACAGGTGGCTACATACTATGCACCGAGGAGGGAACGACCCACGCCCTAAGGAGTTTCGCCCCTAAGAGTACTAGCAAAACCCCTAACGCCACCTCACCCCTCCGAGAACTTTCGTTGGGATACCTTTAGCACGCTCTTGGTGGAGCCAAAATAGTGATGGCGCTCCGATGATGGAACACTTTTAATAATTGTGTTCTAACCTTCACTTACAAATAGCCTCGCCAAAAGAAATGGCGTGTTCTGCATAAAGCTCAGAAATAGCATAGCTTCTGCCAGTATGAGGAGTCGACGCGAAAGTCCCCATTGCCAGCTAGTACAGGTTATACTACCGCGTAATAGTGCTTTTAAATAGAGGTATGGGAACATCAAAGTGTTCGAATACGTTTTCAGCACAAATATACTGCTTCCAATATCGAGTATCAAATACGATATTTCGAAAAGATGCTGTCAGCAACAAGATTTTGTTAACTTTGACCGATCCACTAACATGTGTTCGACTGAAGGAAGGAAGGAAGGGGAAAACAGAAAGGCAGGGAGGTTATCCAGAAAGGCGTCCGGTTGGCTACCCTACACTGGGGGAGAGGGAAGGGGGAATAGAAAGATGGGAGAGAGAGAAGGAAGGGGAATAATGAAAAAGGCGTTGTAGGACAAGTCCAACTGTCAAAGGCGTTCGTGCAAACCAGTCATCTTCAAAAAGCGTTGGACTGAAAACCCATGGCTATTAGCTACACATGATCAACACGAATTCCTCAGTCCTAACAGTATTGACGAAACATCATAGCAGACTCAGCGCATACAAAAGCTAATCATGCAGGAATATTACTTCTTCCGTACGCTCGTGCTACTGCAATGCATGCTAAGCAGGACAAACAAGTCACTGCGAATGGCGGACAGTAGGTTTTTTTTAGAAGGGACACATTACGTTCTACTGAGGTTTCATTCTCTATATTGGCCATAGATTTCTCCATATAGGTGAATGGCCACGTGTTCCAGCTGTGTGATTTTTTGCCTTCAGTGAATTAGGTTGTTGCATATATTCAGAAACTCAAGTGATGTGTGCAATTTACCTAAGCATTCTTATCAATGCCGCTGGCGTTCTTTTCTTCTGTGGGAGTTTTTAACGACGATAGGGAAGGTGCTGCTCATGTTGAGCCTGTCATCGGAAGTTTTTCAAGTGCAAAGATTTCGTTTTTCCTGAAACGGCATTATTGTTCCGTTGGTTGTTTGAGATAGCGAAAATTGCCGGAAGTTCTTTTTCTTCAAATGCGAAGCTTCTTCATTTAGAGTGGGTGTTTAACCTTCCACAACTACAGGAACAAAATGCTTGCCATAACTGACCGGTTAACCCTTTACGTTGTCAGACACCGTCTGGAGAGGGAAACACAACCAAGGTCAATGACCGTGCACTGCGCCCTTCACGGATTATAAGCACGCTTAGGAGTTCCTAGATTTAGTTTTTATCGTTTATTCATGAAATACTGCTGGTCTTTAGATGAGGCTGTAAGCAGGAGGGAGTAGTAACAAGTAATAAACGAAGACTACATATCAAGATACAACAATCTTGTCACATGAATAAAAAAAGGACAAGAAAATCTCTCCTCAAAAGCGAGAGACAAAGCATATACGCAACTTTTCAAGCACTGGTATGCGCAAACCATTGCAGAAAGAAAGTGAAGACGCGATGAACATTTTACATCAACTAAAAGTGGTTAAAAAGGGGCTAGAATGAGCTCTTGAAAAAGCATATGGGCTAGATTTAAAACTCTTGCGGTTGTAACGAATTGTGAACGAGATTGTAACTGAAGATATGTCATATGTGATGTGCAGGGACTTAAAATGAAAGATTCCGCCTGGCAACATGGTTTGCAGAAGAGGCGACATGCATTTCACAATAGCTTTCACAATAGTGTTTTGACAGAGATCGTAAGCAAACTGCATGGATTGACATTGCGGTTATTATATTTTGCATAACCGCTAATGTTCGTTCTCTATCTCTAAAAGACGTAGTTCTTGTAGCGTTTCACTTACTCTCGTCCTCGTGTAAGATATTTTTATGAGGGTATTTTCAGTGCTTGTAGGCATGCTTCGTTTAGAGGGACGAACTCCCTCCTGGTTGGCAGTCTCTATTTGTGTAATACTTATTTTTAGCACACCGCAAACCTTCGGAACTTCCAAAGTAGATCCCAAGTAAAATTATAGGATGAATTTGAGTTAACTGAAGCTGAAGCAACCTTTCAGTATGATCCTATAATATGTTTGTGAATCTAGCGCCACTCCAAGATATGTCAGAATACGTAAAGTCCTACTTTGAGGAGTGTGCGCTCCTTTAGCTATTAAACGTTTAAAGACCCCCTTGTTTCTTTCTTATTATGAGCCAATAACGAGTCGTTACCTTATTAAGGGCAAAAGGTTACACAGGGCAAGCGCTAAAGGTGCATTCACTCCATCTTTTATATTGGCATTAGTTGTCTTGCTTTCAGTGTCAGTGGCCTACAAGTTGTTTAGAATGGGTTTGGGTAAACTACTTTGCGTCAATTATGGCGTAAATATTACTAATGAAAACATTGCTTTCCTTTGATGCGAGCGTCGTATTTTGCTTACCTGCTGCATATCGAGATGAAGTGCGATCGTTTATATCGGTGAGTAAGCGGTTCCTGGAGGTGATCGAAAAAAGGACAAAAGTTTAATCAATAGGACACTTATATCTCTGCTGAAATACTCATGTGTATACAGCGTATCGAAAAGACTACTTTACAGGGACCACTACCGATTGACAGTCCGCTTTCCTGCGGAGCCGTACCGACCTACTTCACGAGAGGCACCGGTAAGAAATAGCTATACAATAACTATAGTCAAGAATAATATAATATTAATACATGTATGTTATAGGCAATATATTAGACCATACAACTTTTATTCAAAAGAGCATTTAATAGTCACAGACACTAATTAAAATAAGTAAGGCCCTGAAGATTAAAATTACAGACACGTTCTATTTGAATAGTGCGACATGGGCCAGGGGCAAGAAAGAATCAAGCAAATAACAATTAAATCGTGTATGACTCACACCGCTATTGCTGAATAAGGCAATGTTGCTGGATTAAATCAAAGATGAGGTCGGAATATAACTAGCAGACACCAAAGCAAAAGATTAATGTTACATATCTTTGTTAAATACGATGCACTTATTGCTCACCGCCAACTCTGAGGCATGTTACAGAACTAAAATCATTATTAGTTCTGGTCCCCAAAAGTGCATGTGCGCTTCTATGCGATGCCCTGTGAGCGGCGTTCGCAAGCACAGTTTTTTCTTCTCTTTTGCACATGACTTCAGCCGACTAATACAATCGCAAATGGAGGCCGCAAGCAGAAGAAAAAGAAGACAAATGCAGTGTGCGGCGACTTGTCCCGTACGCAGCGTCTTACAAAGCTATGGGTTTCTGCGTAGCTTCGCACCACGGGAGCTTGCGTCCTCTCATGGCGCGAAGTTCCGCACAAGAGAGAGAGAGAAGACGAAGAAAAGGAAAGGCATGGAGGTTAACCAGACGAGCGCCCGGTTTGCTACCCTGCATTAGGGGTAAAGGAATGGGGAATACATAAAGAGGAGTAAAGAGAGAAGGCGAACGGGAGCTTCAGTGTCTGGCACTGTACTAGGAATTCCCAGTCTTCTTTGTTTTAGTGCGGAAAGATCGTCGACCCATGGCAACCACAGTCAAACTGAAAGCAGTGAATGAAGGCTACCCAGTACTTTCAGGTAGGCTTCGGCTACCGGACTCTAGCCTACTTAGGAGTGTGCGTATTGTATCCAAAAGAGGCCGAAGCATTGCTGTGATTTCCTCCTCTGTCTCGGGCAATCCGTCGGAAAAAAAGCGCTCTGTTCGACTCCAGCAAAGTCTGCTGCGTCTCTTGTAGTCGCTGCCGCTTTGACGTTGGCTGTGGCGGTCGCTCCGGTTGCAGTTTTGGCAACATAGGCCATTCTTCTGTATTCACACTCTCCCGTGCGACGTTGTCCATATAGTCTAGGTGGCAGAGGAGGGGGTGTCAACGGCTTTAAAGTACTTTTAACGGGGACGTCGTTGTTTGTTGAACAGCGACGGCGCTGGGGGCGTCGCCTTCGAACAGCTGCAACCTCTTTCCGACGAGACAAACCGTCACGCACCATCCGATTGAGGATCTTCGTTTCTCCTTTACTCTGGGGCAGTCCTTTGAAGAATCGTCGTGGCATCCAAGGCAGTCAAGGCACTTCAGGTCCGTGGCTACACAGTAAGTGAGTGAAAAACTTTATGGGCCAGTGTGTTTGGACCCCCGGGTCCCTGGACCACCGCGCGGTCCCACGCCACGTCTACATGGCGATGCACAAGAGTCTGTAGCGTGGGGTTCACAAGAGCGTGAACATAATATCGTGCTCGCGCACACAGCGCTCACGTGTCCAAACTTCATACATTTACAGCATTGGAGCGGCTTCAAAAAGAATGGTCCTACGGGATGCCAGCAGTGTACGACCTTTACGTGCGATGGGAGGCGTTCTCCTTTGAATATTAATTGCACTCAAAGATACAACCTCAGACGAGATATGTGAATGATGTCGATATTGTCTATAGCTGGCTTTATGAATATCTGCAAGTCAGCGCTGGAGATGTACGCATCCACATCGTAGATGACGCCAACAGTTACGCCATTGTCAAGTGGTATATACGAGCGTACGTTTATCCCATCAAGTTCAGTAATTTTTGCTAAACGTGGTCCATGCAGCCTCATGTGCAGCGGCAATAGCTAGTACATTTTTCCTTGTGTTCAACCTGACTTCAGTCACTACATTCGGTGCCACCGCTTCGAAAAGAACCGACACAGACTGTCTGCTGAGTCGCCTCAGGTTGCTGGTGGCGTGGTCTGGCACAAAAATAATTGTACTGACCGCGGACTTCCTAGTGGATTTCAGAGGCGACATGCTATAGAGAAGGCCCGTTGTTCCTTCGCTTCGCCTTGCGGCTTCGCACGACTCTTTAGTTCTGCACAAACGCACAGTGTAGTATGGCAAGGGGGTGGGACGCGTCAAGCTGAGGCCACGCGTGCCGCGTCTGCCACCGAATCTGGTTCGACGCATAAGCCTTTTCGATGCGCTCAGCGCGAAGCCTTAAGTGATCGCTCGGCCTCGCAGTGCTTTGCGAGGCTTTTTTCGAAGCCTTGCAGCAGAACAAAATGCCGTTGTGGCCGCGAGAAACACGAACCAGCCAAGCTCTAGGGGCGCTAGCCTTGCGCCCCTAGTGCAAGACCCACTTTCTTTCTAAATGCTCGATGAATCAATTGGAACTCGTTTACATGAATTAGGTGAAAGGGAAATTATTCTGCTGAACCTTGCACCGATGAAACCAAGCTCTCTGGATGCTTTTTTTATCGTAGCGGTTCTGCCTTAACTGCCGCTTTGCCTTCGAAAAACGTGGCGAAGTAGGCGGAGTTCTACGTGGCGGATATATTTTTTTTTCTTTTTTTATCAAGGAAGCTGTACTAAGTCGTGGCTTGCCCGTCTATTATCCGTGGTCGCTACAGACAATTTCCCAGCGCGATGTGCAAAGAAAGAAAGAAAGAAACGAAGGAAGGAAGGAAAAATGCCATGAATCCATTGTTCATGTGCTTTCCGTGGATAACAATTAGCAGACCGGCATTCAACTTCGACTCACTACCATGCACTTATACATGATAGCGATTTGGGAAGGGCAATACCGAGAGAGATAAATAAAGAATGAAAAAAAAAGCAGACAGAAGAAAGAAAGCACTTCTGAGGTCGCGTAGAAAAAAAAAAGCGAGCCCGCGCTCGTTCTCGACATCTACCCACAACCCTGCCCTCAGCAAGCTTCGATGTGCCAACATTTGTTACAGAGCGAGAATGGCATCAAATTTTTGCCTTTCGCGGAAGTGATTCGCGATTCTTTCTTCGTAATGCGTCCATTGCTTCTACTTTTCGGGCCTTAAAACTCTTTACTGTTTTCCTTTACTTTTTATTGTTTTCCAACTTTCTGTATGTCGCAGGAAGAGATTCTGTGTAGGCTTGGTTTATTCTCTTTCAGCATGCCCGCCTTACTCAACGCTCGCCTTTCGGGCAGAGAGGAACTTTCCAATAAATTAATAAAGAGGTATACATCAAACTATTAGTAACCGGCCGATAGCGCATACTATCATAATGAAAAAGCAATGACAGCAGCTGAGTGTTCAAGTACCACATTTGTTATGAGACATATTAGGAAAATTGCCGTCTGACAATAGCTTTTGCCCATTTACTCAATCATGCATAACACGTGCCTCTTTTTTTCTGTGTCACAAGAAATGAAGGTAGACTTCTATCTCTACCTATATGAATCCTTCTCTGTTATACTGGTAAGAAAATCGCACCACTGGATTCCACCACTTGATTCCGCACCACTGAATTCCGTGCAGACTGGAAGTCTGCACGCCGCGTAAGTGTTTCTAACAATTCAATGTAATACCACTTCAACTATCAATATTATTACCCAGTCTGTGCCGTCTGCTGTGTCATCAAGGCTTGACCGATGTCAACGGGCGTCAGCGAACGTGGGACGAGAGCCACTGCGCGTCGAGCGCGGCAGTGAGTAGTGGGTTGGGGGCAATAGTAGGGGCTCCTCTTTCCCCTTCTGCGTTAGAGATCATCCGTATAATTGGGCGGCATTTAATAAAATTTCGCCATTTTACCATTGACTGGAGGAGGCTAAGCGTCAAAGCCACCTTCCAACTTCGTCGATACCTCTCACGTCGTTTCTTCGTCAGGACTCGCGGGGGCTAGAGGAACATTTAGAGCAATTCCATTGGTTAGTCAAGGCATTCTTTTGTTTAATGTGGGAGCTGGAATTTCCAATGTGTTCTGCTAACCGCATTTATCATTCCGTAATGATTGGCTATCATGACTAACCATCACCTTTATTGAAAGTTCGAAGAAATACCAAGCAGCCTCTGATATGCATTTATTTAGCGAAGGCATACCTGTATACTTTGTAGCTATGGAAAAAATCTAGCCAAAAGAAAGTACAGGGTAACACACCTAATATGTTCTTGAGCCCCAGCTCACATGAAAACTTAGGAAATGACTGTACGTGAAAGCTAAACGTGTCTACCATACCAAAAGCTAAAAGATGATTACACGGCTGGTGTTATAAAAGTAGGGAGGGAGAACAGAAAACTAAGTAGCAAGATAAGAACACTTATTTCAACGTTGTAAAGCGAAAGGTCGAGTTATAAATTTAAGGTCATTTTTGAAAAAAGACCCTAATTCGGAGAGGCAATACAGTGAACCAAATTGAATATTGAGTTTTCTGGTAGAAGGGCACCGCTCCGTTATAGGCAAGAGCCTCATGAGCATCCAATCATCCGTTTAGAGGCAGCCGATACGTGACTCAGTAGAAAAAGTCACGCTGCACCGTATTCCAAGTGTCACAGTTACGTGATTTCAACGAAAGCAGTGTTACAACAGTACTCTCGAGGAATTACGGAGGGAGCTAAAGATACCCTGGCCCTTCAAGATACCAGGAAAGAAAGAAAAACACAAAGAAAAGAGAAAGAGGGAGAGAAGAAGAAAGCAAGAGAAAGAATGAGCGAAGTGGATGATGCTGAAAGATAGCATACTGTTCATAGGGTGCTGTGACTAACATAACGGATACGTTGGGGCACATCAAATCGACACCATTGCTGGTTATGTCATGATTACCGACTGATGGACCGCTTTGCTATTCCGGCCGCTTTCACGTCGCATAACTGGCCTTAATATATGTTTCTGGAGATCAAACAGCTGTATTGACTTCACAGACCATCACGGACATATCGCTGATAACGGGCTGAACTATTCGCCCATAAAGCACAAAAGATTGCTTTGCGATCTACAGAACACCGACGTATGTGCGTACTGATCTGGGTAAACAATATTTTCGGGCTGTGAGATCACTGCACCATGTATGAACCTTCCAAGTAATCTCTAGTTTCTCCAGTCTGGAGTGGCTACATTGGCGTTCTTTCGGCGATACTTGCCGACGGACTTTGCGAGACTTTACTAGATGTGGCCAGAGACCTACGTGGCCCAGCAGTGACGCCATCACACGAGGTGTTATCTTGAAAAAAAAAACCCATTTCTAGTTAAAAAATAACCTCACTTTCGTGAGAGCACAGCTCAATTGATGGTAGTCAGCAGAAAGCTTTGAGGTCGTTTGGAATATGAATCCCGTTTCCTGTTATGTCAACTATGCACGCTACTACAGGCACCCGGCCCCTTTTTGACTATTTGGCCAATGAAACGTTTCGTGGGTGCGTGACTACAATTGAAGCGTCTCAGTCAGACATCGTGATATGCGTAATTGAGTCGTATGGAACACTTTTATCGAGTTGGCTAGCGCTGCAGTTACTGTGCATTAACGAATCCAGCGGGCTCCGTACGTTTTGCAGAGTTATATGGTTTACATGTTACCGAAGTGGTGCCTGGGTTCCTCCGTTCTTTGTGCATGACTACAATACATATCTAGTCCGCTTTAATATTACTACCATTCTATTTAACCAAGTCTGATGAAAGAGTTATAAAACGCTACTGAACAACGTTTGAAACTCACACCACGAAGAGGAAAACCACATCTGCCAGTCTGAACTGCATCTGTTTGGACGCCACAAAGGCATTGAAGCGGTTCAAGGTAGCGCTGGCTTTTATCAGAGTTTCAGTAGTTTTCTGGTATTCGAGAAACGATTGTGAAGTTTTCTGCAAAACGAAAAGGTATATTAACACCACATGAAACATTGCCCCGCCACGGTGGTCTAGTGGTTATGGCACTTGGCTGCAGATCCGAAGGTCGCGGGGTCGAATCCCAGCCGCGGCGGCTGCATTTCGATGGAGCCAAATGTTGAGGCCCGTGTGCTGTGCTATGTCAGTGCACGTTAAAGAACCCCATGTGGTGAAAATTTCCGGAGATCTCCACTACGGCGTCTCTCATAATCACGGCTGGTTTTGGGACGTTAAACCCCCCAAATCACCAACCACATGAAACAGTTGCTCAGAAAACTAAGAAGTTATTTTCATAATAATCCGGAGCATCACATTTCATGATTTCAGAACTCAACATGCCCACATTTTATGCTTCATGCATTGAGTACTCTTCCTTTAAGGCTTAAAAATAGGACGATGTACAGAATTTCATCGCGCTTTGCTCCATACACAAAGACTATAAAGAACTTTGCAATGGCTATGTTTATATATGGGTGCACTACGAATACCTTTGCAACACATACAAACTTGAATGTCATTAGGACCTTTCACAGAGCACACCACTTAAATGTCTCGGCTTAAAACAATTTCGTGCAATTCATACGTTGCTCTAGTTTTACTTACCCAAACACTTAAATAGTTAATGGGCATATAGATTCACTTTTAGGGGAGAAATGCTTTTGCTTTATCTTTCCTCGCTTGCATCACCTCTTCACGCTCTTACAGTACCTACGGCACTGTCACAATGTGACGCGTAGAAATGTAGTTTCTCAACATCGCGGAGGAGACTCGGAAAACGGTAACCCTAAAGCAGAAAGGGACACTCTCCGTTCGCCCACATGGAACCGCTGCGGCAAAAGATTTTTGGGCGAAACGTGTTCTGGCAGCCGAGTGGAATACATGGATCTGGCACCTATCGTACCGTTGTTCTTATCCTTTCCACAATCTTCATTCTTTTTTGAACTCGACTACGTAATTGTCTTTGCTGGACATGGCAAGATAAATATTGCGGAAATCTCTCCATTACTCCTTCAGAGTGTAGGGAACAAGAGTGGCCCATGCCGCAGCAATATCGCCATGGGCATGACCTCATGGTTGCGGCGCTTGACCGGCCACTTGACCGGCCACCTGTTAACGTGTGTCTGTTACATGGAAATCTCTTTGTTGGCGAAGTTGACTTACTTTAGCCATGTATCTGTATGTTTGTCTCTCTGTATATATATATATATATATATATATATATATATATATATATATATAATTGTCTAGGGCTCCGCGCGTACTCAGTGCTCTTGTACGTACCATTATTCGGATTAATTGAGACGGCAGAGCATCTACACACTGAACGTGAATGATCGACTGAGACACCAGAAAAGAATATGTCGTCATATACATCATGATTAATGGCAATGCGATCACTCATGGCTAATTCCCGTTTGGCTCCGCCTGGATTACGCGTGTGTTCGCCACAGAGGTGATTCAATGGTACTATTGAATCGTATGTTTTTCACAAACAACCTAAATAATGTTTGCGAATTACAGGAGCATACACTATGCTTAGGGTCCACAGGAGTTCAACAGCAAGAGCATGCCGTTGTTGTAACTTGTTGTTGAAGCGTAGACATAGAAAGGGAAGAAGCAGACAAGCGTTCACCTAACGTGCGTCAGGGGATAGAAATAGAGCACGGGCCCACGAGGTGCCTGGAAAGTACGCTACTCGAGTACGGCAGGCCATCCGAAGGGGCGCATAGCGTCAAAACACATATCAGAGTAGCAGTTGAGATGAGCGCTGGTGGTCAGTTTGAACAAAGATGTTGATCCTATTCGTAACGCTTGGCCGAAGGTCAGCCAGTTCGCCAGGGGCAAAATTCTCGCTGATTGCTTTGCATGATATCGATTCAGCCCATACGTGGGATGCACCTAATTATCTCACCGACGATCAGCTCCTAGGCGCCACCACGGCAAAAATTCTGTAGTGGATGGTCGCCTGGTTCATCAGTACGCCTTTTGATATCTCTGGGGCCGCCGTTTCAACTTCTTCCGCGAAAAAAAAGCTGTCATCGCCGTGACACTGCACACCCCCTCTTTCACTTTTCTTCCACAGAATGGCCATTGAGATAACGAATAATCTGATCTCAGTAATGGCGAGTGGATGCAGAGCAAGCTTTAACGCGTACGCACTAGTGTCAGGATTTAACAAAGTGTGAACGGTAGTGGCGCTGCTATACATTGCGCGGAATCAGCACAGTGTTGCCCGCCATTGCCAGCACCATATGGTATGCAATAAACCAACGAGTATTTGCTAATGGGTTCTTTCATTGCTGACTTCTCGAACTTCGATAGCTTGAAGTTTAGACGACGTCAAAATCTTTAATGGTACTACTATACAGCGTTGATATCCAATATGATACTGCGCACCAGTTATACCAGCTCATTGCCTTTACGTGGTCCCTAAACTTGTAGAATAAATTTTTGTCTTCTTCGTTATATAATTTACTGATTAGCGATCTTTCGAAAGTATCACGTTTTCCATGCTTTCGATCATGCTTTTGACTGCGTCCGAATTTTAGTTTTAATCAGCATTTCATGAGTTTTTTTGGTGTTAACAAAGCTGTCCTTATGGAGGAAAGTGAAGTACATACCTGTCTAGTTACATGTGCATTAAGTTAGACATTGCATACAATTAGACATATTTGAGACTTCTAATTGCATATAGAAACCTTTCGCTTATCCGTTGCAGTTATGCCTCGATAATGCGAAGGAACTAAGGCAGATATAGATGAAGCTTTCTGTAATGAAGAAATAACGCTATGTGGAATATCATCATCAGCAGCCTGTCTACGCCCACTGCAGGGCAAAGGCCTCTCCCATGGATCTCCAATTATCCCTGTCCTGGGCTAACTGGGCCCAATTTATCCCCGCATAATTCCTGATCTCATCTGCCCACCTAACTTTCTGCCGCCCCCTGCTACGCTTGCCTTCCCTAGGAATTCACTCTGTTACCCTCAATGACCAACGGTTGTCTTGTCTTCGCATTACATGGCCCGCCCAGGCCCATTTCTTCTTCTTTATTTCTATTATTATGTCCCTAACACGCGTTTGTTTCCTAACCCACACCGCTCTCTTCTTGTCCCTTAAGGTTACACCTACCATTTTCCGTTCCATAGCTCGCTGCATCGTCCTGAATTTAAGCTGAACCCTCTCAGTTAGCCTCCAAGTTTCTGCCCCGTAGGTGAGTACCGGTAAGATGCAGCTGTTATACACTTTCCTCTTCAGAGACAATGGTAAGCTACCATTCATTATCTGAGAATGCTTGCCGAATGCACTCCACCCCATTCTAATCCTCCTAATCACCTCAGGCTCATGATTCGGATCAGGGGTCACTGCCTGGCCTAAGTAGACATATTCACTTACTACTTCCGGTGCCTCGCCAGCTATCTGAAATCGCTGTACTCGCCCAAGGCTATTGAACATTACTTTAGTTTTCTGCATATTAATTTTCAGGCCCACTGTTATACTTTGCCTATTGAGGTCAGTAATCATGCTTTGTAATTCATCTCCCGAGTGACTTAGCAAGGCAATCTCATCAGCAAATCGGAGGTTACTGAGATATTCCCCATTAACCCTTGCACCCACCTGTTCCCAATCCAGCGTTCTAAATACTTGTTGTAAACATGCTGTGAATAACATTGGAGAGATTGTGTCACCTTGCCTTACGCCCTTCCTTATAGGTATCTTGCTGCTCTCCTTATGTGAAATATACTGAAACACTATTTCAGACAACTTCTCGAAAACATTCGGAGGTTACCGCCGAATGTTTTGATTTCACTTTGATTTCCCACATAAGTGAAACGTTATGAATAATTTATTATTTGGTACAAAGATGCGTACAATTTACTTACTGGTATATTTTAGAGTAAGTCAACAGTACTTACCTTTAGGATAACAAATGTTGTTACACATACTTGCAGGTCTAGAACATCTTTATCCATTCTCTCCAACAACATGTTGACCTGCAAATCGAAGCACAAATTTCTCAATAGGGGGTTCTGTGTAACTTTTCTTCGGATTTTGCAAATTCTACACAGTATGTTAAGTGCGAATGTGCTAATGATTCCTTCAGTTTTCTAGTATTTCCCATCCGTATTTCACTGTATATGTATCACCACCTATAAGGCTCAGAATGGGGTGCACTACGCGTGTTAACTGGTTTTAACGAATGTGTGGTTAAGGAAAAACCCGCAACAAACGTATGGAACGTAATGGTAATTCGTGTTTTTACCTGAAGACTTCCAATCACTGTGTACCAGCATTTCTCGATTTCCTTGATGCCATGTCATATAATTCGGTGGGCGTATTCGAAATGCAGGATGCACTGTGATCGTATAAGTCCGATTGGTCTAAAGAGGAGAGGTAGGTAGGCAACGAATTTTATTGATTGCCGAGAGAATTATTCTAGCGGCAAGGGGAAGAAGGAGGACTGTTTCACTTTTAGTGGACGAGAACAGATCGGAATAAGAACGCAGGAGGGAGAGAGGTTCACGTTAAAGTGTTTCTCTGGTTCCTTAAGACGGGGCGGAAGGGGGTTAAAGGGGAAGCTAGGTGCGATGGAAGCATTGAGACACGGGAAAATCGGCAGGCGATTGTTTGAAGCATGTGAGATTCAAATTCTTGTGAGGACCTCGCCCACGAGCCTGCCATTCTTAAGGTCAAAAGTGCTTCCACTCTTTTGCCGGCCAATGAGCGATGGGGACAGTACCTGGCAGCACTTACATAGTAAACGGTCATTCGTGTAGTCGTCGCAACCAGTTAAAAAGCGTCTGCCTCCCTGTAATATGAAGAGCAGTGGCCCCACAAACTCAAGATTTTCTTTCTCCTTCCTTTCTGCGGATATCACCTGCCGCACTATCGCTCATTCCGACAATATAGTCGGCGCGTTAATAAATTCGAATACTCTTTTGAAGCTAAGCGAGAGGTGGATATTCAAGTTCAAGACGTACACAAAAAGATGGCAATAGCAGAGAAGGTTTGGCTCCACACCCCTCGAAAGTTCCGCTCTCTCAAGTGGCGTACCTTGGTAGTCACTACGTCTGCCCTACAAAGCTTTCATGGAACGTTCATGGAACGCATGTTTCGTTTTATTTAATTTTTTACAAAATTACAAAAGTAATAACGTTGCAAATATATATATATATATATATATATATATATATATATATATATATATATATATAGAGAGAGAGAGAGAGAGAGAGAGAAAGACGCAGGGAGAGAGAAGGAGGGAGGGAGGGAGGACAAAGCAGACGTGAATATGAAGCGATTTATTGAAGTTTCGGTTAAAGACGGACCTTCATCTTCACACCGAGCATGGCATGGGTGCGGTTAACACACATTCGGATATCAGTGAAATGTAGACACATAAGAAACAAGGACTGAAAACCTCGTGCGAAATGCATATCAGTAGATTTTTACTAGCTATCCACAATGTAAATATCTTTTGGCTGATATTCAACCTTTGTGATGGCGTTCCCTTGGGAAAGTACCCTTGGGAAAGCCGGACATACTACTACTTCGAATGTTGCGCTTTGATGTGCTCTCAATCTATATGCTCGCATTCTGTACGTACACGTGTCCACTTATTTATTTGTATAAATAAATAAGTGGACACGTGTACGTACAGAATGCGAGCATATAGATTGAGAGCACATCAAAGCGCAACATTCGAAGTAGTAGCATGTCCGGCTTTACCAAGGGTACTTGCCCAAGGGAACGCCATCAAAAATGTTGAATATCAGCTAAAATATATTTACATTGTGGATAGCTAGTAAAAAGAAAGGCAGCAAGCAAAAGTGTTATGGTTTGGTTTTAGCGCACTGCATATCGCTAAGATGCCGATACGTGTTCGGAAGGGTGATTATATCAGCATGCAGGATACAACGAAAGGGAAGGGGTCAAGGGCTCGTTCTTTATTTGTTAGAAACAAGTTAATGAGCAAACTTGCTTCATTGTCTGTTTGCTCATTAACTTGCAGGATACAAGTATTTCTAAACCATCAGCTGACGCTGTTACGCAGCGATTATGCGCATTGAGTTAGAAGAAAGTCCGAAAGGTATCAGAACGACCGACCGGAATTCATTGATTTTGTGGGGTTTAACGTCCCAAAACCAACTCTGATTATGACAGACATCGTATTGGAGGTCTCCGGAAATTTCGACCACCTGGGGCTCCTTAACGTGCACTGACATTTCACAGCACACGGGCCTCAACATGTCGCCTCCATCGAAATGCAGCAGCCGCGGCCTAACGACCGGCATTCGACCAGTTATTCCCGAAAACTTCGTCAGTTGAGTGAAACAAAGCTTCGATTAGCAAGTAAAGATGAAAAGCGTAGAAAATTTCTATGTGCTATGAAGAGAGGCTGCTTATTCTACCCGCATTTTCCCTTACGCCGGCACCGCCATGGTGATCTAGTGGCTATGGTACTCGGCTGCTGATCCGAGGGTCACGGGATTGAATCCCGGCCGCGGCGGCTGCATTGCGATGGAGGGGAAATGTTCAGGCCCGTGTGTTGTGCGATGTCAGTGCACGTTCAAGAACCCCGGATGTTTGAAATATCCGGAGCCCTCCACCACGGTATCTCTCATAATCAGAGCTTGTTTTGGGATGTTAAACCCTAAAAATCAATCAGTCACTTACGCCTGGAGCGAAAATGCTGGAACGCCTTCTTTTCTTTGAACGAATTGGAGTTCGTACAGTGACTACAGGCTCGTATTCGCGTCGTCCTTGCGTGATGTCGCGCATTGGCGTCCGTATTAGTTGCCGCAGGGAATCCGAGAATTGTAGTTCTCATAATCATATCCTTGTCCGCTCAAGTTACGTCATCGTTCTTTTTAAATAACAGTGTGCGCTTTCCAGACGTCTTTATAAGTGAAGCTTCCATTTCCCTATTACATATTGTGCAGTAAAATTTGCTGACATATTCCCAGGGTTCTGCGAGTTCGACCGGTGGTGTTCTCCGGCAATGTTAAAAACATGTTGTAGGTCTCTTTATAAAAATTGTTCACAGTGGTCACTATGACCGCCTTGCCCACGTAATATACAGTGGCAATGCACTACAAAAACAGTTTCATAAGAGCAGTGCATGAGATTTACTTACGAAAGCGAAGAACAGAGCCATATACTCGAGAACGTCTGTTGTGTTGCTCATAGTTGACTTCTTGAATTCAACAATATAAGTTTGACTAAGGACGATACCAACCTCGACAGTGACGACTCGAGGATCTATTTGGAATATTATAAAGTATCGTGTCATAGACTGTTGACAAACATATAATTATTTTTGTTCTACAAATAGCTGTGCATATAAGTAGCAGCAATGAGTATTTCATTTCGTCAAATATTATGTGATTATCTGCAATATTTTACAATAAAACAGAGCTCCGATTCCATGGGACACGTTCTGACACGGTTATTTTTATGAGGACATAATTGTCAATCTTCTACATCGTGAACGGCAGACATTTTCTCGTTGACGAACTGCAATTGTGCCCATCAACAAGCGCAATCAGCCCATTACCGTGAGCCGTAGAGAGAGCACAGGTGTTCCGAAGTTACTGATGTTATGACATAGTCCCGACACGGTGGTCTAGTCCCTATGACACTCGGCTGCTGATCAGAGGGTCGCGGAATCGAATCCCGGCCGTGGCGGCTGCATTTTGATGGAGGCGAAATGTTGAGGCCCGTGTGCTGTGCGATGTCAACGCACGTTAAGGAATCCCAGGTGGTCAAAATATCCGGAAACCTCCACTACGGGGTCTCTCATAATCCGAGCTGGTTTTGGGACATTAAACCGCGCCAATCAATCAAATCAATGTCACGACCTAAATGGTTTGCTAGCGATTCATCCGTAAAATTCCAAGACGTTAGGTTGTTTTATCAAGCGGGGCTGTATAGAGATGAGACCCGTTGTTATTATGCACAGGCAGCACCTGATAAGTCACCATGCACTGACAATTCATCATCATCGCGGCAAATGGAACGTGGCGCAGCCTGGTGGCGAAACCTTGATAGTACGTTCTCGATTCTTAAAACTACTACGCGTCACCTGCTGTTGTTCATATGACCATAACACGGGAATATTACAGTCGGCAGATAAAAGCGAATCATCATCACCATCATTTTGTCTACGCCCACTGCAGGGAAAATGCCTCTCCCATGGATCTCCATTTATCCTTGTCCTGTGCTAACAGGGCCCAATTTATCCCCGCAAACTTCCTGACCTCATCTGTCCAACTAACTTTCTGCTGCCCCCTACCATGCTTACCTTCTCTAGGAATCCACTGTTACCATTAATGACAAACGGTTGTCTTTTCTTCGCATTACATGGCTCGCCCATGCCCATTTCTTCTTCTTAATTTTGTATAATATGTCGCAGTAAGAAAACTTCGCTCGCTGGCGCGTGATATGACTATAGCGCAGTGGAACACTCCTGGTCTTCTACATACCCGTCTACACCGCCTCGACCAATCACTACAACTTCGAGTTCCGCGTGGGCTTACCCGCTGTGAAACGACTGTAGCTATGCACGTCCTGTGGCTAGGCACGTCATTCACAAGAAGTTACGGCTACAGCATTGGACTGGAAGACAGGGCTGCCTGTGTTCACTGCGGCAGCGAGGAAACGATTGTGCGCGTCCTCTGCGATTCGCCCTGGGTACTGCTCCCAGCGACAGTCTCTAGCCGCAGAATTATCACGCCTTGATGGTCGACCGCTGTCTGAGCAAATCATACTCGAATGCCGGAACGATAGTGTCTCGCAGCAGAAAGCCACGAAGGCTGTGCTCAAGTTTTTGCGCGCAACGGGCCTCGTGAACCGTCTCTGACACTGCCGTGCTTGTGTGTGTGCGGTATTCGACCTCTCCCTTTCTCCCTTTATTCTTTTCTTCCATCCCTTTCTGTCTCCCTTCACCCCTTCCCCAGTGCAGGCTAGCAAACTGGATATTTTCCTTCCGGTCAACCTCCCTGCCTTCCGCCTATCATTCTCTCTCTCTCTCTCTCTCTCTCTCTCTCTCTCTCTCTATTAATATGTCCCTAACACGCGTTTGTTCCCTAACCCACTCTGCTCTCTTCTTCTCCCTTAAGGTTACACCTACCATTTTCCGTTCCATAACTCGCTTGTCGTCCACAGTTTCAGGTGAACTCTCTTTGCCTCCCAGTTTCTGCCCGGCAGGTGAGTACCCGTAAGATGCAGCAGTTAGACACTTTGCTCTTCAGAGACAATGGTAAGCTACCATTCATTATCTGACAATGCTTGCCAAATGCACTCCACCCCATCCTAATCCTCCTAATTACCTCAGCCTCATAGTTCAGATAGGGGTGACTACCTGGCCTAAGTAGATTATTCACTTACTCCATCCAATGTCTCGCAGCTATCTCAAACCGCTGTGCACGCCCAAGGCTACTGAATAGTACTTTAGTGTGCTGCATATTAATTTTCAGGCCCACTGTTACACTTTGCCTGTTAAGGTCAGTAATCATGCTTTGTAATTCATCTCCTGAGTTACATAGCAAGGCAATGTCATCAGCAAATCTGAGATTAGTAAGGTATTATCCGTTAACTCTTGCACGCAACTGCCCCGAAACCAGTGTTCTAAATACTCTTGTAAACATGCTGTGAACAACATTGTAGAGATTTTGTGCGCTTGTCTTACGCCCTTCCTTATAGGTATTTTGCTCCTCTCCTTATGGAGGACTGCGGCGGCTGTGGAGCCGTTGTAGATGTCTTCCAGTAGTCTTACGTAGTGCTCGTATACGCCCTGATTCCGCAGTGCCACCATGACTGCTGAGGTATCGACCGAGTCCAATGCCTTCTCGTAATCTATGTAGGCTATATACAGGGGTTGATTATACTCCGCGTATTTGTCTATCACCTGATTCATAATGTGAATATGGTCTGCTGCAGAGTAGCCTTTGCGAATCCCTGCTTGTTGCTTAGGTTGACTGAAATTTAAGGTGGCACAAATTGTGTTAGCGATTACCTTGGTAAATACGTTGTAGACGACTGACTGTAAGCTAATCGGCCTGTAATTTTTCAAGTCCTTTGTGTCACCTAGTCATCCTAATCATTCTAATCCATCAGAAAGCCGACATAAAGGACTTCAAGCACAAAGCGAATAACCGCCTCATTATTTCCTTGTTCCGCAGTAAAAGCGACCGGAGCTGGGAGGCGGCGCTGCATTCACGGAAACTGAAAACCTGCTGCTAACGGCACGGCATGCATGCAGCGTCTCCCATGTGCAGCGCGTATGCGCTCTGTGACGGCACAACCTGGCGCAAGCAAAGCCGACGGCTGTGGGCCACTCTCTGAAACATGTGCGGCATAGAGACTCCGCAGGCAAAGCATTCTGACGAAAAAGTACGGCGCATCCGCTAGGTCGCGAAAGGCCAGATCACAGCGAAGCTCGCCGATAGTTTGCTGAACACAGGTCACTTCTTAGTGATGTGATGTTTTGGCGCGAACATGTCACATTTTGTAACGTGATCTTGAACGGATTTTGTCACGTGATCACGAAGAATCTCGTAACTCAATCTCGCGTCAAATTTCCCGGCCAATGTCATGTAACGCAATGTGACGTGACATGCTTCCGCCAAATTCCTGCAATACAATGTCCCGTCACATATTATCCCAAGAGCAGGCAGAACGATATCACGCGACATGTTCTTGCGAAAATGAGCAACGCAATGTTTTCGTGACATGTTTCAGCCAAAGTCACGCAAGGCAGTGTCATATGACACGTTCCCTCCTATATCACACAGCGCAATGCCACATCACAGGTTTCCGCCAAATCCACGCAACGCACTGCAATGTGGTTTTGCATGATGCCTGTAAAATTACGGCTTGTTTAAACCGCTTCGCTGTTAAAACTGACACCGATCCTGCAATATGTGGAATCTGCCCGAATTTATTTATTCCTTCGTTTCTTTCTTTCTTTCTTTCTTTCTTTCTTTCTTTCTTTCTTTCTTTCTCATAATTTCGCTCCATGGTATGCAGCCGTGGCTATAAGGATCGTACCTGCAACATCGAGCTATACGTGTTCCATACATTTGGCTTGGCATAATCGCCATAATATTGCAGTGGCCTGAGGACAAGGGTGTCCTAGAGCAAGAGATGAAAAAAAAGTGCGCTCAAATTCAGCCTACTAAGAGTCGCATGACCATCACCTTCCAGTAGAGGGCCTATAGCAAGTGTGAGTCGCTTATTGTCTGTTTCTTTCCCACGCCGCCGACGATGGCACGTCAAGATCAAGCAAGAACAACTTCGCTTCTAAGTAGTGTTACAGTAGGGCGCATATACGTGTGCGTTGCGAATAATTCAAAAATATGTTGCCATTGCTCAACGCAAAATATCATTCCTTGCAACGAACGAGCTTGCGTTAGATGTACGCATCCCAACTAGCTGCGTCGACAACGTTATGCACGAAACTGCCCGGTATGTGGCCATTTTTTCCCTCCCCTACACGCCAGTGCTTCTGCGAGTAGTTCGCCTACGATCCGCGGGACGCAGAGTGTTGTCATCAATAGCTGCTTTTTAGAACGGCACGCCTACAGGGCCATTTCTGGGGGTCAGTGCTCTAGTGCACGTAGCCGGTTTAGTCATTTTCGCAACCCTTATTTGAATGCCTAAATCTAATTTTAATGCCTAAATGTCTATGTTGTCAGCTCTTGCAGCTGGCAAAATAAAATACTATTAAAAGCTCGGATATTTAGAGTATTTATACAGAAGGTATATGACGGGCATTAACTGAACAGTGATTCACATCTTCAAAGCACATATATTAAAAAGTAACTGTTGCTCAGATTTCTTTTCATTCGCACAGCTCACCAGATTCTCGGGCTTCCAGCTTTTCCTCAACCAACTCCTTTTCCTGAAGAAGTCCGGTGACATTCTGCTGACACGACGAAATCATGGACTGTGAAATGAAGACAAAGCAACGTTATTAATTTTGCACAAGTGTGTAAAAGCGCCATGTCCCTTCAAACAAAATTGTATCTGTGAGTGTCTTTGATGGATTTTTTTTCTCCATAGACGTTTCATATATATCAAAACGTGTTGCAATTTCTTCCTACTGTTGAGGTTTTTTTTTTCAGATTATGGAGCTGGAAAGTCTTTTAAAGAATCAGTTGCAACTAGCAGTTCAGAACATAACTATGTGCAGACGCTAATTCTTGTTCGTGTGACTTGTGAACGCAAGTACTCACCACAGCTTTAGCACGAAGTTCGTGGAATTAAAGCAGCAAACTTGCTTAGTGGCGAAATGGAGTGAATTGTGAAAACCCTGTCATATTTGTGTGCAATGTCATACCTTAGGAAACACATTGCTTGTCAGGAACAACACAAATGCAGAGAGGCAGAGAGAGAGAGAAAGAAAGCCCTTTAATGACCAGGGGATCCACAACTCCCCGCACGACCACACCGCAAATGTACTTATCAAAGCGCTGGTTCCCGCAGCATTCCCTCATGAAGTTCTCATGACTTCTTCTCTGCATTCCACTAAACTTATCACATAATTGAGGTGGTTTGAAGCATTCCAATTATTTTGACCACCTGAGGTTCTTCAGGTGCTCCTCAGTCAAGTGCACGGGCTCTCCTACATTCATTTTGCCCCAACCGAAACACAGCTTACGTGTCTGGGATTGGATTCTTCGACCTCGAGCTTCAGAATCCAGCGCTGCCGCTAAGCTTTATGATCTGTGGTGTTTAACGTCCCAAAACCAGCTCTGATTATGAGAGACGCCGTAGTGGAGGTCTCCGGAAATTTCGACCACCTGGGGTTGTTTAACGTGCACTGACATCGCACAGCACACGGGCCTGAACATTTCGCCCTCATCGAAATGCAGCCGCCACGGCCGAGATCACATACCGCGACCTTCAGATCAGCAGCCGAGTGCTGTAACCACTAGACCACCGTGGCGGGGCGCTGCCGGTAAGCTACCTAGTCGGGTGTGTGAACTTGCCTTGTTTGGGTTATGCTCTATAGGTGCACGAGTACTCGAACGTGTAAATTACTTGATACTTCCTCACAGTGAAAGTAAATTTCATTTCATGATAATCAGTGCTATTGTTCCTTCATAGCAATCAGCGAACCACTCCTGAAATTTTTAGTCAGGAGTCATCACAATGAATTAGCACGATATGAACATTCACCAAATTAACCGCTCATAGTTTAACGGAATGCGTCTCGGTTACAGTGACTCCAGAGGTGACGAGAACGTAATAAACACTCAGTAGTGTAAATTATGTTAAACTCACCAGTATCATGAAGCTCCTGACTGTCTTGACCCGTTAGAATAGTAATACGGTGAGGAATCGAATCTGCTTCGGGTTTTGCCGTTGGAACATCCTCAATGAGATATTTGTTGTTGATGCGTCCTTTCTGTAAAGAAAACATCGAAAAACAAAGTGAAACTTGATGCAGACACCATTAACAGTGACAGACACTTCCCCTTAAAGCGGAGGTTTTGGGAGATTGCAAAGCCCAACGGCAGACCAAAATAACGATAACCATGGGATATTGGCTGCGACGGATATTTATCCAAGAAAACGTTGATGTGCCTCAGAAGATGAATCGTCATTCTTGCGCGCAAGCACCGCTGCATATAATACGTGTGGCCATCAGCAAACACGCGACCAAAAGAGACTGCATGGCACCCCGTCATTGTAAACGGCGTTAGTAAATACGGCAGTCTGATGCTCCCTACCAGTGAAGCATGTAAAGTGTGCACTACGGCGGGCTGTCTTCGTCGCGTACGAAGTTTGCGTCACTAGTGCTACAAAACAGTAATAACAAATCCACCAGAACGTTTCAAGCCGCAAGCAAGAAGACTACACAAAGCCATGTAATACCCATCATTCCCGTGGCCGCTTCGGGATTGCAGCGCCAGAATTCCCTCTAGTATTCTGTAGGAAAGTGCAGGCGGCAACCAGAGGGCTCCACCGCAAATAATTTTTCTTCGTACACGCTAGCACGTATAATCTTCAGTGCCCCGCCCCTGACTTGTTTCCCAGCACAGGTATCATAGCGTGAAGAATGCCACATATTTGTCTCGATAGCGGTTTCACAGCCGTCTAGGCCAGCACCGACCAGTGTGCCGATGAAAAGATATCATTTGCGCAAAGTGCTATGAAGATATAAACCTAAAGAGTGCGTCACGACAAAAATAGAAACATGAAATATATTTCTGCGCAGATGGAAAAGAGACGCTGTAGGTTTCAGGAGGAATGCTTCCCGAACGTGGCGCTCCTTCCAATCCCAGGTGACGCTGCGGAGCGTGTAGCGAAGGGGCTTTTGGCCACGCTCTCGAGCGGCCCGTGAAATTTTGTCGATGACTGTACATATACTTGCACAGGATAGTGTTGAGGCGTACACGTCTCTATCGTATCCCGCATAACAGGCCTTTGAAGCTGTCCATGCGCTATGCCGATATATTATATATCTTCATCACTGCACTGATAGTAGATTAGCAGTAACTAAATGAACTAACAAAGCCGTCCCTTGTAGGGCATTCTAAATGGTCCTTCGTTTGGCTGCTACGAGAACCAGGTGTGCTTTTTTCAGAACAGAATGAATTCTTGATAAACGTAACTACTGTACAAGCAGAATGGACATATATTTCTCCGTCGTCTGTGCGTTTTACTCTGCTTGCGCACTTATGATCTCTTTTTGTAAAAGTGCCTTGATTAAGAAGCCGCTGTAATTGCAATACAGAGAAGGCAAAATCAATATGCGTAAAAATATTCGCAATAAAACAAACCCAGTTATATTTGCTTGCATGATACCATGTGTACTGTGCCAACGATTACCACCGGCACGAATGTCGACGAAGTTGGGTTCCAGACCCCACTGTTGCTCGCTCTCATAAGTTCTTGCTTTCATGATGAAAAGAATGAAAGGACCAACGAAAACGAAATAATGCAAGTAGCTGTAAAATTGGCCTGCTCTATTATTTCACTGAGATTCAACGGGATATGATATTACCATGTACGAGAGAGTTCGCATCAGCATTGGTTAGCCACAATATGCCCGCGCAGGCTGTAGTTTAAGGAACTTAGTTCTGCGGAAATGACGATTTGCCAGTTATCAGCCAATATTAGGCACCACTAACACTAGTTCAAGCATATTTACCCAGCATCAGCCTTTACTTCCGTGTACTGTCCCACAAACACGGCGTTCCTCGTTGGTGTTATGCTGAAAATAGCTATACGTACAGCCGCTTTCACTTATACAGCAATTTCATATGCAACTGAAGTTCAAGCTGCAATGCCTAAAATGTGAAAATATTGGAATAATGGTGGCTGCAGTAGTTCATGTTATGAATTGGCAAATCGGAACACACGTGCCCAGAAGTAGGCAAGAAATGCCCGAGGAAACGAAGCACAGACGAACATGGCCGCTTCCTACCAAGTGTGTTGGCAATTCAACAGCGCATATTTATATAAGGCATGTGTGTGTGATAGATTGTGCACAAATCGCGCGTAAAATAGGCAAAATAGGTACCAGCAGTGAGAGTGAAAACGATTACACCAGGCTTTGCCTAAAGTGCTCATATTCCATATTGTGTAAGGTCACCAATGGTCGACTTATGCGCCTATGTCCTAATCTTTTACTGGTAAAGGTTTTGAAGGTTCATTAAGGTACTTGTGTATCATTACAATGATGACTATCCCGAACATAGCACATTCGGAACTGAGGGAGCTAGCCGCAGCTTCTGCATTGTTAGACTAGGTTGAACGTGCTGCCTTTAATAACGCCCTGTAGTGGTACCATAGCCTATCGTTTTTGCAGCGCCCCGTTTCTCCATTGGTAATCTAGCTGCCTGTGAAACGCCGCTAAACGTAATCTGGGCACACACCCAACGGTACACTTAATAACATTTTTTTCATATTTGACTCTCCCAGGTTATAATAGGAATGATCTCGTTAACTTTCTTTTCACATTTGACTCTCCTAAATCATAATAGGGAAGACCTCGTTTCACTATGAGTACCTAAATTCTTGCTTGCATATTCATGAATGCCCGAAAGTATCAGTAAATCACGAAATGTTTTCTGCCCAAGAGGCTACGTATAGCGAGCGCTGCTTTTAAATGAAGGAAATTATACGTACAACTCGCAGGCCGTCATTCATCGATATCATCACTGCTGTATTACTTGAGGAATCTTTGTAGACATCACCACTCCACGCCCTTTGAGCTTTCTGAAATTGAAAGTGGCATCTTAATATCATGGAAAACGTTCGGCAATGGAAGGACACAAGGTGCTGTAGCTTTTGACGATGCGGAAAGCTTTGCAAACTCTGAACAAAGATTATCAAAACTTAATTTTTAAAGCATATTAGAGAGTAATGCAACACGGTGAAATAGTTCTCAGCATTGGGACGTAGAACACGTTTTATAACGAAAAATACTGGTCGTACTAAAATGGTTCTATTCGCCTGTGGAATAAGTTACTTATGAGCTGAAAAGTTCAACCTACTCAAACATATGACATAATATTTCAGGTGCAACAGTGCCGGTAGAACATTCGGAAACTTTGAAGGATCATGCTAAACCTCTATCTCTCTCTTCTCTATCTCTCTTGAAATTAGTTTATATGTTTGAAGCGCGTTTTATTATTTACGCCGAAAAGCATGCTTCTACACTACTTTGTACGACGGCAGTCGATGCAAGAGTGAACATTTTCACACTCAGTACTACGAAGGACATGAACATTCAGATTCACATGCCTTCATTCACCGTAACTGCTCGATAATCTTGCGAAAAAAAGACGTACCTGGTCTGTATATATGCTAGTTACTTGCTAGTATTACCGTTATACGTTATAAAGATCGCATGACGCCTCGGAGTCTTACCATGTTCGTGTGAAGCATACAACCATACAACAGTATATCTGAGTGGATAAAGTTCTAGCCCATGCCGTCCAGTTCTGCGTTACCGCCTCGTCTTCGAAGAAGTTTTTGCTTCTTACCCATTGCCCCGCCACGGTGGCTAGTGGTTATGGCACTCGGCTGCTGATCCGAAGGTTGTGGGATCGACTCCCGGCGGAGGCAGCTGCATTTCGATGGAGGCGAAATGTTGAGGCCCGTGTGCTGTGCGATGTCAGTGCACGTTAAAGAACCCCAGGTGGTCGAAATTTCCGGAGACCTCAACTACGGCGTCTCTCATAATCAGAGCTGGTTTTCGGACGTTAAACCCCACAAATCAATCAAGCTTCTTACCTACTACGCCTTCGTTATAAATGAGGCACAAAGCAATAAAATTAGCAACACACGCAACAAGTACGCGTAGCCCAATGATGCGGTTTAACCTGCGGTTTGTCAATACTCTGTGTAACACGGTGCTGATAATAGTACTTTGAATGCCGTTAGGAAAAGAAGTCTTCTTATGTGGTATAGTAGACTAAGAATTCTGTGACAAAGAAGTATGAGAAATTGAAGATGAAAGAACATTCAAAATATTGGATGCGTTTTTTTCTTCCCGGACTTCTTGCCCCCAGTTTTCCATTTACTCACTCTTATTAGGGCAAAAATATTTATGAATGCCATGATATCTCGTGAAATGTGCTTGCGTAACCTTTTATAATTTCACTTAAGGTGATATAGTAGGGTGACGGAAAGTACTTGGTGATGCGACGTGGTTTACGATTTTATCTGAGGGCCTCGTTGTCCAATGTTGCATGGCCAAATAAAAGTCCCATTCTATTCCAGTTTATAGTCAATCTAGGTACAGGTTTATATTTTACAAAGACAAGATGGAGGTTAGGAATTAGCTTTGTTGTGAGTTTCAGCTTAGTGGTTTCGGGCACTCTTCCTCCTCGCTCACTTATGATGACACAGGCAGCTTAAAAGATACTTAAGCATCTGCGTTTGCGTAGTTTTGTGTCTGATGCTTACCGTTAGTCATAACGTAGAGTTCTGTGACATCAAATGATATGTATGCGATCGGACATGCTTTCTTTTCGCAAGCTTTGAACCTGAACTGATATGTAGTTTCAAGCCACCATTAAACGATACGGATCGCCTCTTTGACACTACATGTACGTTTCTATGACAACAGAAACGTAGTCCAGACAGCACTTTCAGATGATTTTCAGTCTAGGAAATAGCAATAAATTCAACATCACTCATTTTTGATGTCCCAAATCAGTACAAAAATATTGCCAAAAGTATTATATTGGGCACGACCCGACATTGGTACTGCAAAAACATCAAGGAGGCCGCACTCTCTACGGGCTCCAAATTGTTTTACTCATTGAGAGCAAAACCATTCATGTCAAGACAGTTCAAGAATGGCGCTGAATCGCTTGGTGCATTAGGCGGACGGAATCACTGAGGAGTTCCGAGGGATGTTCCAGCCGTCTTTGACGACCTTGTAGTTCAAAGGTCTGTCGGTCAGGGGCAAATGTGACAATGGTGTGAGTTGGACTTCGGCTTGCGCGCAGTCAATTACAACATTATGATAGCATAGAAAACGTAGCCCCGGATAATTTCAGGAAAGTATGTAAAATTGCCTTCACTTTTGCGCTTAAAGCGTCCTAATATAAATAAAGTGGTTATACGTGCGAAAACCGCACCACAATTCTGAGAGAGGATGTAGTTGATAGCTCCACGGATTTCAAGCACATCGGGATAGTTTGATAGCAAAGTACAAAGCCACCTAGCGTTCCGGCTTCATAAGATTGCGGGATTCGAAACCGCGAACTTCGCACTGGCATTGAAGTTTCCTACCCACTAGACCATGCCGCCAGGTAATTAGCGTCTTTTACTGCAAAATGAGGGACATCGGCCTTATACATACACATGTTCTTGCTCCCTCACGGAAATGTGCCCACACTTACCTCGCCGAAATGCACATCATTTCCATCCTCGTCAATAACTAGCATATCTTCAGCAAAAGGTTTTGCCTTTTCCAAGGTTAGGGTTATCTCTTCGTTCACACGGAGAGTGTAGACATTTTCCCCAGACCTCTCTTCAAGTATTCGTGGGTAGACAAAATATTCCCGTATATCTGCTGCAATGTGAAAGAACGTATCAATCAGCAAAATTTACAGCAAATACATTCAGTCTATCGCTTTAGGCTAATGTTTACGCTGGGTTTTTTTTTTTAGACTTGTCGTACTTTACCATCAAGTGGAACGAGGGGGAGCCTGCTTCACATCAGGCTGTGTCTTTGTAGAACGCGCAGTTCCTCGCCAACGTGAGCGCGAGAGCGCAAGCGGAAACACGTCAGCGTGTAACTTTTGTTAAAATAGCGGGCGTGAAGACGAAGAGGGCCTATGCAGCCACTGTATATGTCGTGCCTACGCAGCCGTGACATATGCTACGCTAGGACGACAGCTGCGACAGTCACGTGGTCGGAAGTACTATGGCAGCATATCCACGTCTCCTGTAACTTTTCTAAGACCAGCTTTAACGAGGATGTCAACTGCACGCATTCTGAAGGTAAACAAACCGGTCGTTAGCAGAGATGTACAATGCCTTCTCAACTCAAAAAAATGTCTAGCGATGTCTTTATGACACCGCTAGCGTCTTAGGTGGCCGTATCGAAAATGTGTCTGATCTGTGCTTCTTAGAAGAATGCCTCTCTATTTATTGTAGCAGGTCTATGTTTCCTTCCAGCCACAGAAGTCCTAACACATATGGTTCACAAGTGAAGCTGTCTCAAATATCAAGGGAAAATGCAGTTCGCGACTAATATCCCGTAGTTCGATCATTTCTTAATGGGGGTGTCCACAGTGTTCGGCCCGGCACTCACGAAATATGCGGTGGTTCCACATAGCTTTCGGAATATCTTATACATTTATGTCTGCCGAAAGTGCAAAGAGTTTGTTCAGTAAGAAAAGGAAAAGTTTCGATTCATGGAATCAAGTGTGCTTATCTGGTGCCTATAATTCATATGCCTCATTATCGCAATCACTGGCGGCCAATCGTAGCCTAGACATTTTACTATATGCCGTATTTCGCCATTTCGCAACTGGTGCCATGCCAAGCACAGTCCAGAGACGCGATCGCAGATCTTTGAGAATAGAACGCTATCGCTTGCTGCAACGTTACGAAGTGGGGTGCTGTTCTCTTTGCGCGTTATGCAGATTTGCCGCTGCTCTGTGCGGCGCTGTTTTCAAGGATTCGCAGCTGCCTTTTGTTTGAGAAGATACCCTTCTTGACAGAGTGGCGCATAAAATATATGCGAACAGAAGGCCTCAGGCCAGTGGCGCACGTAATCTGTCTTGTCTGCGGGAGGTGGCAGAGCCATGCTGTTTGCGCTCCCTCGGGGTGAAACCGTGGACGCACGAATGCCGTCCGCAGTTGGTGCAATATGGGCTTGTTACGATAGCCTAGTGGGAGGCTCAATCCATAAACTTGCACGGTGTTCTTTGATTAGATTTCCAGCAGCGCCAATGACCTTCTAAGAGGCCCTCAAGGTTCTTCGTTCATCGACTGCTCCAATTATGATGAAAAAAACGTGCCTGTTTGCTTGGCTAGCAGTTGATGATGATCCTGATAATGATGCTGCTGAATGCATACAGCGCTCACCGACCAAAGGGGATTCGTCAAGCGTTCTTGTTGTTTTGTTGTTGTTGTTGTTGTTGTTGTTGTTGTTATTGGGGCATGTATAATTGGCACATACCCACGAGGGGGATTGGCCACTCTACAGGTAATGATGAACTACAGGTAGTTCATCATTTCACTTCTGACCGCAGCCTAGGCGGGATTGCTGCCCATCCCACTAACACGCTGAACAAATGACAAAGACTTTCTCCCCATCTTTTCCTCCCTCTATCTCTCTGAGGAGCATAGCGAACATGGAAACAACTGAGGAAACACCTCATAACCACTGTGTTCCATGACCATCGGAATGTCGCCGCTGGTATTTTCAAAAGAGTGCCAACGAAGAGCGTGGACACCTTGACAGGTAATTCACGCTAACTACAGTGTCTAATTGTAAATCCGTACGCGCTCAATATATCAAGAGGTCATTCTCGTCAAACATTTACTGTTTTTGTTTCTCATATGTTAACTGATGATCTCTAAAGAGACGGTGAGTGTAGCAGCCTAAACAATGCATTCTGTCTGCCGAACTTGTTGAATGGTCACTGAGGCATATAAGACTTGTTAAATCTGAAAGAGAGACAATGTATCAATCGACAAATTTACTTACGCTGATCATCAGAACCTAAGCCCAACGGGAAAGCCAGTGCAGGTCCATACAAGTGAGCACAGAATGGCTGCCCGAAATGCGTTCGCTTCATGAAAGTACAGTTTCACCATTACCTGAAAATTGAGTTCCGACATTGTTAAATACATTGTGCAGCCAATCATACAAAAAACCCGTGCTGACATGCTACACATGGAACTGTTTGCTAACGGACACGGAGGACACATAGCGAAGGCGTGGAAAGAGTGTTCGATCAAGCCCAAGCAATGAATTCCTCGACGAATCATATACATAAATAAAAAAGGGACGTTCTTATATTACGCCACCGCACACAACACGCGTGATAAGTAAGCATACAGAGTAAGACATTAAGCATCGTGCATTCCTGAGTCACAGAATATTTGCAGTCGCTACCTGCGTGGGCTCTGTCTCGGTTGGCCGAAAAATCATCGCTAACAACGCCGACCAAGCAGTGGCACCGTCACGGCGCTGACAAATAAGTGATAAATGGGATTTGATAGAGCAAAATCCACCATAAAAATGTTAATAAGCGGCTTAACTGCAATCTATACAAACATAGCTCGGATCATGATTTGTATGAACTATGAAACATAATATGGTATGAGGAAACTGGAATAGGAACTTCTCCAGCATTTGTACCATACCAACACGGGTGCAGCTAGGCGGCACTTCCTGTGCAGAGGAGGCGTTGGCCTTAGCTTACGAGCATAAAAATTCCTGCATGCGGCCCGCAAAATATCGCAGCCAAATATGAACCACGTCCGGTTTCGAAAATAATGCGTTAAGTGGTGATAATTCTGAAGCAGACAGTAGAATTGCAGACAATTCAGAAAGAAGGTTACGTGCCCTCATCGCAGACGTGCGGCAACTGGAAGAAGTACCCAAGTCGACAGCAGATCTTCTGATTCACAGAACACGACAGCAGCACTCGTTCGCAGGAACCTGCATAGAAGCAATTCCCTAAACTTCACCCTTTTTATCAGGAACGCAGCCCTTGAGGGAAGGACGGAAAGCGTTCAAACATGTGCTGTACCACCTGAATGCAATCCATTAGCTGGTGAGTGACATGAGGGCTTGCCTTATTCATTGTGCTCATCTTCACGTGTGGCCTCGAATGAAAAATAAATGCGAAACAGTTTTAGCGACGAGTCCCTTGACATAATCAACAAGAATCGGACGTGTTGCAATGACCGCCAAAAGAAGGCAACCGGAAAAAACCTTGGTGCTTTGAAAAAAGTGACAATAATAATGAAGCACTGGGCTTGTAATATTCTTTTTACCGCTTGCTCACTCAGATCTAATATAAACGAACATATGCTAGTAAAAGCAGCCCCAAATAAACACCTAGAGTTTATTCCGCACCAATGGCTATTATTCTCTGCGTCATTGAGACGTGGAAACAGCATTTTCAGGGCTCAATGGCCGGAGAGTGGCTGAACTTTCCGTCTGCAAAAGAAGAATTCTAATTGGATTAGGTTTTTTTCATTGTCTTATATTTTAAGTTGCGTGGTTGAGCTGTCATAAATGAAAAGCTGCGCAATAATTTTGCGCAGCTAATGAAAACTGCATAATATCTTCAACCAATTTTTTTTAAGTTAATAGCCAACGTTTCAGAGTCCATCCAGCTGCTTCAGCAGGGCACGACTGGGGACTAGTTTGCTTGCAGAGGCAAATAGGGGGAAAAGGAAGAAGTTGGAGAAACGCTGATAACTTAAAGTGATGAGAGTTTAGGAGACCAGCACGCTCACCGGGGTGCCATATTCTAAGGAGGCTGATGCCTTCACACGTCTAGTAGGGAGAATACGCAGGCAGGAAAGAAGACCTGGTGTATACAGCAGCTTTAGCTTTCCTTGCGAGCAGTGAAAGTTGTTAGGGGTTGCTTGGATATGCCAGACTTCCAGTATAAGTCATTTACGTAATTCCTTTCGCTGGCAATGACGGTATTATGTAGGGAAGTTTATCCTATGGTCTGCTTTTGCAGAATGCCCCTCCCCAACCTTTTAAATGTGCCTGCAACTGCGCGCTACAAGCGAACCAGTCCCCAGTCGCCTATTTATGAACTACTCCAGCTGTCTGTGCAACGTACTTGCAATGTCATTGCAATATTGTACCCGCCAACCGCAAGTAATTAAATTTGTTTCATATATGCGACTATTTGTTTTCACTGTGATATATTTTTATACATGTAATCCGCTTCTAGAAAACATCCTAAACGAAGGAAAGGCGAATTGCATTCTTAATTAGCAAAGGATAAACCTACCAATAATTTGTTATGAACTGTGCTTTAGAAGGGGCATCAGACGGGCATTTGATGCTTGCGCCTTTTGTGTAGTTGTTACTTTTAACATGAAGTATTAACAAAGCCAGTGTTCTAGCCAGCAGTGCGAAATTCTTATCAGTGCTTTTCAAAACAAGGTTGATCTCAACGATCCATCGATAAGGTTCACGAGCCGGTGGTAATCCCGGTCCAGGTCCTCTAGCCGGTCGATTTATCCCGGTCCTGTGCGTCTGCGACCACGCTATCTCTGCAAAATCCTTGATCTCATCTCTTCTCAGCACACAGCCCTGCTTGCCTTCGCGTGAGACCGAGGCGGTTAACGTAAACGACCAGCAGTTATACTTGCCTTATCTTGCTGTGCCGTCCGCACGCACATTCGTTGTTATTGATTCCTATTGAGGAATAATTAACACGCGTTCGTTGCCTGACCTTCTCCACTCTCTTGTCCTTTAACGCTGCACCTGTATTTTTCGGTTCCATCACTCGCAGCCCCGTACATAATATAAGTTGAAGTCTTTTAATGAGACTCCATGTTTCTGGCCCGCTGAAAAGTACCGAAATGATGCAGCTCTTACTGCATGTTTTTTTTCTTAAGTGGCACTGGTAAGCTGTCACTAATTATCAGAGAATCCCTTCTTTTGTTTTAATTTTGTTAGACTCATGTTCTTATCAGCGTCGCGTTAGACCTACGCTGTACATTTGCTTACAAGTTAAATGGCTATGACTTACATTGAGACAACCTGGTAATCCGAGACGGAGCAGCCGCATTTACATGCGGACGAAAAGTTTGAGGCCAGTTTAATGTGCAGTCTTAGTGCTGGTTAAAAAACGATGGGTGGTCGAAACGTTCGGAGCCTTCCTTTACGACGCCTCTCAAAAGGTGCATCGTGTTTTTGAGACACACACACGTTACAAGTTATTGAGGCTTCGTAGTAAAAGAATACACCCATTGTACAATTATTAGTGGTCATCGTAAGCTGTGAACACTTCACCGGCCAGCAGTGCTGTGTTCAGTTTTTCTAGGTAAACCAATTTCACACAGCCAAGCTATGGTCCGCAAATTGTTCACCATAAACGCAAAGCACCAGATCAACAACTGACGGCAAACAGCATATATTTCTAGGCAGTCAGACATACATGCGCCGAGCTCAGTGTGAGTAAATAATAATTAGCCGTAAACGAGAGCTTTTCTCTAAAAGCGCTTCTTTTCACTGTGAGAACCAGAAATGTGGGTTCAAAAAATGTAAGTATAGGCACAGCTTACTTGACTAGACCAAGGGGATCTTGCTAAGAAACTTTGGGCCACTTCTGCGCCCAAAATGAGAGCCCAATACCACAATGACAGAAAAACACGAAACAAGTATCACAACACAAGACCGATTATAAGGCGCCTGCGAACAATGAGAACATTCTTCCACATGTTCCTTCTAAAGATGACGTTCTAGCTGCTTTCGAAAGTGTCGCATGGGACCATTGGAAGTGCTCGCGTGAATTACAAAATGCATCATGAGCACGTGTAGTGTTCCTACAGCTTTGCTGGTGATTCACATCCGCAAAGCGTAATTGCGCTTACTTGATTTTTTTTTGCTTTCGTATAGCTATGTTGTTAAATACGATGCAAGTATGCCCTTCATCTACTCACCCCCACAGGTGGTCAGTATGAACTCAAATATATAAGAAGGGCTGGCATTCTCGCACTACAGTATTTAAGGGAGAGGCTTTTTTTTTACTTTAAAACTGACGTCAGCAGGCCTTTGCGGCTATACACCAGCCACCAAATTTGGTTTGTAGAAAGCTGATTAGCAAATATGAACTACAGTGCTAGCTCACGGTAAAGTCCTTGACACTTGATGCCTAGACCCAAAGCAAAAAAATGGTTTCAGAGAAAGCTTTATAGTTTTCTTCAACATAACTACTATAAGAATTGTAAAACTGGTCGCTTAAACATGCTCTATAGTCATATTTCACGGTTACTTCATTATTATTCTGTGACTCATAGTCTATTCCACGTGCTCAAAGATGTTATTGCGAAGAGCGCGTTTTGACGGCTTGTCTTATAGTTATTAACTGCGCACTTGTATGCTCATGGTTCCGGTGGATGACATTTGCAGGATGCTATGTGCGACGCTCAAAAACATGTTGATGTACCTATCTCCTTCTGCATTAACTTGGGCATGCATTTGGGGAATTTCCTGCTGATGTTTATTCAAAGTACCACATCCTTTTGTCTGAAATGTTGTAGTTGATGTAGACAATCTCATTCAAACCATACGTTCCGGTTAGACAATGCTGGACGCTGGATGTAACTCTACAGATTGACTACTTCAACAAATTTTGGAGCTATTGTCCACATTTCCCTGCACAGCAGTAAGACTTAAGGAAGTAATGTCTCCATACTGAACTCCTAATAAGACATTAGACAGTCAATACACTGGAACTGCCTAGCGTCTTTAGCAATGCATAAGATAAATGATCATAATGTGTATGTACATAACACCCTTGTGTAAATGCAGATGAGGTTTTTTTGATACTTAACTGGTAAGCGTTTCGGTGCACTGCTTAATGTCCAAACCGCAATGAAATGCAGTGAGGTTTGTGGGAAAATTGAAAGCGATTTCATTTCAGATTGAAGAAAAGCCCCGAGTCCGTAGCGATCGCTGAAGACACAGAGCTTAGACATATGGCAGTCGAACGAGGAAACCCGTACTTGGTAGTATAGTTCTTGGGTTTAGAAATCGCTGCGCATTCCAAGGAGTACGTCCTAAACAATTTCATGTGTTCTGAGTTTGCGTATTTCCTTGAAAAGTTCTTTTCATTTTTGCTGCGTTTTCTTCGGGTCGTTTTTACGAATTGTGTCCTTCATTGACTTTTTCTACGTTGCGCTGTAGGCATCAACATAACCTAATTTGTACGTATTAGGATCCTTTATTCTCGGTTATTGCATACTGGGGTATCTTCTATAAATTTGTCATGTTGTATTCATAAAACAAATCTATGCCTAAGCATGGCTAAGCCCTTTTATGCAAACAAATTTATGTGGCTAGTCGATCACTGCGCAGTGCGAGAGCTCGTTACCGTCGTTTCGTTATTTGACGAAGCCATCATCGAAGTTGATGGCGAGGTTTCCCATGGGAACCTGTGATGCTCGTGGCTGTCGCGCTCCTGTATCTTGACGCTTAGCTCCCCGAGGGCCGCGTTCGTACTCGTTTCCCTGAGGTGGTTTGTACGGTCGTACACACATCTTCACTCTATCCAGCAAGCAAGGCGAGCGACATCTACACGGTGCTCAGAAGCAGCTCGCCCCTTTAGCCACAAGGACTATGAAGCGCACTTGAGCACAGATGGACCAGCGATTCGCTCCCCACGACGCAACGCCTGAACTTAAGCACTGTCCCAGCTCTAGCGAGAAACTACCAGACGGCGGAGAAAGCGGCGCGTTTTCCCTTTTGAAGAACCTGTGAGTGAAGTGGCCAGTCATGTAGGCACGACTGGCGAGGCCACGGCTGCAGCTGCGGCGTTTCGCGTGGCATAAGTTCTGCGTTCCAAGGTGAAAATGTGAGGAACGACAGAAATCGCTCGGACTAGGATTAAAGATATTTCGCTTTTAAATATAGACGACAATGACCAAATATTACTATTCACTATTGATTATGTGATTGCGTATTGATTATTAAATAACTGACAGCTGTTGCTAATGATGAATAGGTAATCGAACTTGTGTACCCATTCCTATTGTGTACGCTGCACATAAAAGCACAGATTTGATTACATGGAGCTTGAACGCAAATGTCAAAGGAAAAAGAATGATTGCGCGCTACACAAGCCATGTTATTCGTAAAGTTGTATCATAATGAAGTAACCGACCTGCTTGGGATAGACGTGACGTGAACAATGGGAAAGCGGGCAGAGATCGATTAAGACCGTAAGCTCTAAGCTGCACTAGTTTTTGCTAGAACCAGCATGGGGCAGAGGCAGTGAGCAGCCACTGACTGCGTACGCTTTGCGGACCAATGAGGTTCCTGAGCTTCCTCATGGCGTAGGGCTAACTAACAAGGACGGGTTGCTGCTGAGAACCCTCGAGCAGCTGAGATTGTTCGTGGGATGGGGGTGTCGACTGAACCCTGGGTTACGAGCCAGAAGCAACAGCTCGGTGAGCAGAGACTAGGAAAGGAAGGGCGGCTGCTGCAAGACTGCTCCTCCCCCGCAAACCCGGCCATGGTGGTCTTGTGGCGACGGCTCTCGGATGCTGATCCCAATGTCGCGGGTTGAGATCGCGGCACTGATTGCTGCATTTAGATGTGAGCGATATGTTCAAGCCTATGCACTGTGTGATGTCAGCGCACGTTAAAGAACACAGATAGTAAAAAATATGGAGCCCGCCACTATGGCTTCCCTCAGTAATATAACGCCAGAAAATCAAACTGCCTCCCGACCCCAGCAATATTAGAAAGAGCGCGGTGAAAACATGACCACCATATACGACCTTGCTAGAATGTGATGTTTTCTGGGACTGTAGTTGGTCTGATGATTTTTGTTCTCTTTTCCAAGCTGCACAGCACCTAGAATACGCCGCTTGGTTCCCGTTGTAGTTCACACAATAGGCCGCCTTGGTATTGATATCCGCAAGGAGGTCCTGGATCCTGCGTTTCGCAGAGGCGAGTTCTCTCCGCGTAAGCTCTATCAGCCGAGGCTATATGGTTACAGTAAGATCTCCGTCAGCTTAGAAAGTGGGCTCCTACATGCAGCCTAAAGTAACCGATATCAATGCTCCCTGGAAAGGAAGTACATCAAAAGACCACAACCAGGTTTTTTGTGGAAATTTCTCCGTTTTCTGTTTGATGAAATATTGTACAAGTGTTAGTTTCTGCTACCTCGAGCCCACCAGTAGTTCTTCAACAGCAAAAAGTCGCAATTGAGCTTCTGAAAAGTTTGTGGCCTGACCCGTGCTTAATGAACCTGGTCTGACATTTTGCGGTCCTCTACATGGTCTCACTTGATGGCCATACCTGTTTTCCACTACTCTTTGAGTTTCATAATTCCAATTTGGTAGAGCATTCCGTCCTCCTACAAAAGCGTGTTACGGCGTGGTTGACGGCTTCATCAAAAGAAAGAAAGACTTCCAACGTTGTGCGTTATCTGGTGGAATTGCTACTTTCATTGTTCAGCACAACTCCATCACCTGCAGGTCCCACGGATTCAGCGTAGCCCATGGTGCGACCTAATGTTGGCGCTTATGTTAGTGAAAAGCACATACGTCTGTTTTGTCCAAGAGAAATGTATTACACATTGTACTGATGTGATACCTTAAGCGTCGTTCCTTGTAGTATTCGCCACTCCAGAATAAGTGGTTCATCTGGCAACACTGCTGAGAAAAGCAAAGATGGCTTCCATATCCAGGGTCACGGCCGCGCTACCATAGCTGCGCTACCATAGCCGCGCTTCCGCTTAGCGCTGCGCTAAAGTTTCTTTATTGTGGGTTCGGGTCAAGATGCTTCGTCGAATGCGAAAGGGTTATTGCGGCCGAACATCTGATATTAATCGGTCTAAAAGATTTGAGCGGCGAAACAGCGGAAATAATTGCGCTGTGCGTTCAAACGTCGCACTTGTTCGGAGACCCGCATCATATTTTCTTAAGGATAAAGAGCCTTTCCAGAGAGCCTGAAGTTGAAGAAGGCAGGTAGGTGTTCATGCGTAGCAGGCCTCTCCGAAATATGCAAGCGCCTGTGCGCGACGTTGCTCCATTGAGTACAAATGCGTCACTTATAAAGGTGTGAAAATAGTTCAGTTCTATGCGCGGGGCCGGGAAACAAACTTAGACGCGCGGTGAACAGGTCGGGGGCTCAACAGTTTGAACGAGCGCAATAAATCCTGGATTGTCACCAGATGAACTCGAAATGCAAATGCGCTACGTGAAACGATCACACGTTACCTCCACAACCACCAATCAAATTACGAGGCGCAGCGCGCGTATGGGACGAAAGCGGCGAACGAAGGCAAGCGCTCGCTTTATATCTACTTACTACAATGCATGCGGGCAAAAGTACGTCAGCAATAACGCTACCGCGGTTCAAGTTGAGCATAGGTACAATCAGGAAACGTTACCATATATACATGTATAAACGATGTCGCTATTTTGTTCTCGCGCTTGCCTAAACTAAACTACACTCCGGCTCTTCGAAAAGCGCGCATGATAATAAACGCGCGCACACACAATCTGTGTACTCGCCGGGGAGGAAGAAATCTTCGCGAGTGAAGTGCCTGGACCAAGCTAGCATAGTTCCCGTCACGTTCTTGCCGATGCGCAAGTTCCTAATCCATATTGCCCTGCGCGAAGCGTCGTCTGCTTTTTGGGGGAACCGATTAAACGACGTGTTGCTGTCTTCGCATCGCGATGACACGCACTGAGGCACGCAACAAGTCTTTTGATGAGGATACTTTCTTTTTCGGGCTGCGTCAAGGCGGCATGGCGCCGATTAAGGAACTACAGAGCTGTTTTACAGCCCGCGGTAATGCGATACCATGCCGCGTTTCGAGGCCGACCTTGGATCGGCTGGTTCCAGGAGCGTCCGCTAGGTGGCGAGCATTTAGATGGAGTCGCGAATTGAGCAAAGTTTTATGAAAGCATGCCGAATTACAGAAGAACATATGAATGGCTATAATAGTGCTTATCAGAGAGAAGCGCAATCCGCGTACATACATTACATCCAGTACATATGTGGCGACACACTCTGCGCATAAGTGCCGCGCAGCGTCCACCTCACTATTATTCGGCACGGTGTAATACGGCTACACGTGCATGCACTGCGATAAGCCACAGCGCCGCCGCAGCGTTCCCGAAGTTTATGTCACCGGCGGTGGCCATAGAGAAACATACTAGCGTAAAGAGCGGACATGACCACTGGGCCCTGCGGCCCAGTTACTGCCAGCGCGACTAGCGGCTGGTCAGACCGGCAATATTGTCTTCCGATAATTTGGGACGCCTGGTGTAGCTCTGTTTTGATTTCGGCTGTTAAAACATTCACTACGTCGTCTTTAGTGAAGCTTTAGTGTTGCATTTTTAGCATATACAGGCGTATAAACTAGCGGACTGCAACCTTTTTAGAAACAAACAAAAGGAAACATGATCCTCGAAGTATTCAGGCGAAACGAAAGTTTGCTCATGCGAATACGTTAAAATTATGCAATCAGAGCTTTTGCTATTGTAATTGTTTCCGCTATCTAGCCTAAACCGCTTTTCTGAATTACACACAAAAGGAAGCAGTGGTGGAACGGTACAAAATATCTTATTTATCATTGTTTATATGGAAAGCTGCACAAAAAAACATGCCTCATCACACACTTGATGATGTGCATCATATTACACAGGGGAGCAAGAAACATCAATGGTAAAGCGCAGAACATCAAGTCAAGAACAACAGAAGAAAGCGCAGAGATGCTGCGTCTGTTTGGTCAAAAACAACCGTGAGAGCCACAAGAATGGTTCAGCAATGACAGCAACGCGTCGAGTACAACCCACGCTTACGAACAAGCTGCGGCGGCCGCCAAAGCGCATATTGTATATTACGTACGCAAAAAGCACTCCACCATCATTAATAAACACATCTTAACAATGCTCAAAGCAAGAAAGTGCAAATTATTTGCGCAGACAAAAGGAAGCAACTTACCGCAGCAGCGAACAGGCGTGCTGAAAATCGCGTGGAGGACGGCGTAACCAGCGGCACATGACCGGAGCAGCCGGCGCAGCATCAACGTCTCTATGGAGACGGGACTGACGGAAGGCAGCAGAAGGGATCTTATCGAGAAGTATTCGACACGTCCATGCAGCTCGATGGAGGCATAAGCTGTCTATCTTTGAAGCGAAGTTAAGGCGGTCATCGTTACGCCGTCTGGCGAGTGGTCAGACCCTCAAATGTGGCAAAACGGCCCTTGTGGCCACTCTTGACGCAGTATGTTTCTCATGCGGTGGGCAGAAAACCAATCTGCCAAGCTTGACAGGGGATCACTCCTTGGCTGCCCAGACGAGTTTAGCGTCCGTATGCTCGCTCCACTGCTGTTACTTCTGGAGATAAACGAAGCAGTTCTCGCGATAAACGAAGCGAACGAAAGGAGCTTCTGGCGGTAAATAAAGCGGTTCAACACTTTCGCCACATTCTCTAAGTGCAGCGCTGCGCTATCTATACCGGCCACAATCCTCTGACCTACGCCTTCTCTCAATGCCGCGACAAACTCGCTCCCGTTCCAACAGAACCAACTGTCGTTCATTGTCCAGTTTACCACGGATATCGAACACGTCAGTGGGAAAGACAACGTGGTCGCCGACGCACTTCACGTGTGGATGCTATCACCTCTTCGCAGATAAAAGCTGACGTCATCGCCGAGGCTCAGACTACGGATGTCGAACTGCAGGAACCTCTTAACGAAGGGCCCTCACTGCGGCTGGAACAAGCCCCATACATGGGTCGACAACCACAGTCTGCTGGGACACGTCGACAGGACGAAGCAGGCCCTATGTGCCCCTATCTCATCGCAGTGGCCTCTTCAGCCAGCTTCACAACCCCAGCCATTCCGGCATACGCGCCTCTACACGCCTCCTGGCTGACCATATAGTCTGGCCCTCCGCAAAGCGGGATTGCGGCAACTGGGCGCGCTCCTGCATTCAGTCTATAGTCACCAGGCACATTACTCCATGGCTAAGAGTATTCCCTCAGCCCTCTGGTCGGTTTCAGCATGTCGACATCAGGACCCTTCTCCCCAGCTGGTACCTTATCGCAACTGCCTCACCGCCATCGATCGGTTTAATTGATGGCCTGACTGCATGGCCACTCGAGGGAGTCACAGAGGAAGACGTCGCTCTGCCTTCTTCATCGGCTTGGATTCGCTGTTTCGGCGCGCCTCGCAGCGTCACCTACCTACCAGGAAGACAGTTCGAATCGCATCTTTTCAGGCTTCTCGGGATGACCATCGGGGCTTGAGCACTTGAGGACCACCAGTTACCAAACCTGCTCCAGCGGGATGATCGAACGCTTCCACTGGCTGTTCAAAGCAGCCATCATGTGCCACCCGGACTCAAGATGGCTCGAGGCCATCCCAGCCGTCGTCCTAGGTCTACGCGCCGCCTTCAAGCCGGACATCCAGGCTACACCCGCGGAGCTAGTCTACGGGAAACCACTCCGGTGTGCCAGGCGAATTACTTGCTGCACTGCCATCCAGCGACGCGACGTTAGACCCCACCGACCTTCGTCGCCCGGCTTCGCCACACCATCCCCGCTCTAGGCCCGGCACCCACATCTCACCGCTCTAAGCCCGTACCTTTCGTCTTCACGGAGCTATATAGCAATGCGCACACATGCTTTCCTTCGTGACGACCCCGTCCGCAGGGCTTTCCAGCCGTCTTACAGTGGATCCCACCTTGTTGCCCATCACGACGACAAGAACTTCAGCACACGCGTCAAAGGAAGTGACGTCCGCGTTTGCACTGACAGGCTAAAGCCAAGGTACATTGGCTCCGCAGAAACAGAAGGTGCCGGTGAAACCACAGGCGTCCATCTACAACCCCGATATCGCAGCCTGCTTGCGTCAGTACACGGTATAGACAACACGTACGCCCTACCGATTTTTCAAGCACTGAGGGCTCTCCTCACCCCGAGGGGATGGTGTGGCAACACTCTGCGCATAAATGCCGCGCAGCCTCCACCTCACTATCATTCGGCCCAGCGTGATACGGCTACGCGCTGCATGTACTGAGATAAGCCATAGCGCCACCGCAGCGTCTCCCTAGTTTACGTCACCGGCGGTGGCCACAAAACCAAGCTGCCCATTTTGATAGGGCATCGCTCCTTCGCCTGCCCGGACGAGTTTAGCGTCCCTATGCTCGCCCCACTGCCGCTACTAAAGCTAATAAACAGTTTCTTTCGTTTATATGTTGGGATCCGTCCTTCAGTCCGGCCAGACGATTCCACACATCCATAACATCTGCAGAAGCCATAGGTTATTTACTATCTGGGTAGGAGGATCCGCTGTAGCTTTGTAGTGCGTGCTTTCGTGGCACTTCGCGGGCCCGAGAGTCCAGTGGTCTGGTGGTTTGATACCCCCTACCACTTGGAAAATTGCGCGTGGCTATTTGAGCTCCTTATGTATACATTTAAATTGTAAGCGAGGACAAGCGGTGCTCCTTTCATGTTTTAAGGGGCGAGCTACCTTGTTTAAAGAGGGGAGCTTTAAGCTCGCCGCCCGATGTGTGGGCCCATTCTGGAGGCAGTGCGCCATGCGAGATGCAGAAAGCTACGCGTGGTTGCAGTAGCGTTAATCGCGGTGTGCTTGGTGAGTGCATCATGTTAGTAATGCAAAGATTCGTCTTTATATTCATCATACTTTTATACCCTACATCCAAATATTTGGGCATGCTGAGCGAACGACAGTGACATCACCCATTCTGATTGATTTGCGGGGTTTCACGTCCCGAAACCATACCTTTATGAGAGACACAGTAGGGGAGGGCTCCGGAAATATTGACCATCTGCGGTTTCAGTGACCCTAATGAAAATGCAGCCGCGGCGGCCGGTATTCGATCCAGCGACCCCCGTACGGCAGCCGAGTACCATAGCCGCTAGACCACTATCGCGGAGCGAGAGCACCCAGACGTATATAGATGGATACGTTCAAGGTGACTTAATGTCGCCAAAACACGATTCGTATTTAATAAACAAATTAGAAATGCAGGTCCATCATTGCAGCATTTCGAGCATGCACTTTTGCCTGAAAACAGGTATGACTGCCTCCCATTTCGACAACTGGCAAGCTAATATATATATATATATATATATATATATATATATATATATATGTTTGCGTGTGTGTGTGTGTGTGTGTGTGTGTGTGTGTGTGTGTGTGTGTCTATATAAATTACAATGCTAGCTCATTGGAGCTTCTTTGACCCTTCATTATATGAACCGCTGGTAAAAATTCATTCAGTTTACTCCACGCACTGATATGCCATTGCAAAGAGCACGGCTTATCTAATAGATTTTGTCGCCACGCTTTTCGTTACTATGGTGCAGCTGACGTGGTCATGTTTTTGGCGAGTGATCTTGGCACGACGGCATGTACATCGCACAAAAGCAGACGATGTATTTGGATGTGAGCCACGAATTTTTCCGCGCTCATTTTCCATGCAAGTACTAGAGTGAACGCAACATTTATTTGCATACAATGGGCATCTGTTTGGGGATCTTCATCCAGATATTTCATTATATTGTTATGTTATATTCTACATTTTTCAGGAATCTCCATAGTTATAGTAGAAAGCCTGGCTTAAATCCTAAAATGTGCTATTACAGCGCGGACGTTTGACGCAGGCGTTTCAAAGGAAAGACCCTCAGAAACGATTTTCGCTCTAGTGCCCACAATAAACACCAGCTCATATGATTCTGAAATTGGGTGCAGGTATTAAATCGGTCATTACCAGATGAAAATTGCTATAAATCAAGGCATTAAGAAAGCGAATGTCAAGTACAAAGTCAATTCCGTCAGCGTTTGAAGAAACGTGTCCGACCAAAGGGAGCATTGTGGGTATATAGGTAAGTATGAAACTACAGATTTACATGCCAGTAATGTTCCAGCAGTAATGTGCTATGTACGTTAAACTATTATAAAAGCGTTGTTATACATATAACTACCTGTGGATATAGTCAAACCGTGCTGGCGATTGCTATAAGTGTTTGGCGCAATCTTTCTAACAAGTCACCAGCGGACCTTACATTTGCGCGTGATTTCGTTTCGCGTGCTCATTAACTATTGATGTTTTAATCGTTATTATGGAATTACTGTACTACTCTTCCTCCAATGATTCCTCATATGTTTAAGAATACAAATAAATAAATTATTTATAATGAGCTTAAAAATAAGACACTTTCGCCGGCTTTCGCTACAGCATTCAATAAAAATTCTTTTACTAAAAAACTTGTATAACATTGTCTTGCTCTCGATGACAAACCCTCAGTCATCCACAACCTCCCCTATCGGGCAAGTAGACAGTTATTTATTTTATAATACTTTTATTCTAGGTAAATACGTTGTCACTGTCACTTCATGATATCCCGCTGTTAACAATAACTTCTTCAGAACTTTTTTATTTTCGTCAAATGCACTAGTTTTAAGAATTTTACAAATGGTCGCAAAAACGTGCTCTATATCTCTCTGATCTCTAAGTTAGTGCGAGTCGGCCATTCGTTGTGTTTATTTCATATGCATAAATATCATTGTAAAAACACGTCCAAGCTGTTAGACTTTTCTCAGCAAAACTTCGTAAGTGCCGACCCCTGTACTTCCATGCAAATGGTTTGGATGTGAATATTTGCATCATGCTATGCGCCTCGCTCAGAAACAGGTGACGCATGTAGGCGTGAGTCACAAATACGTGGTTGCTTATATCGCATGCAGCTGCTAGAGTGAGCGCAAATATCGTCTTTTGCATTTTCGCGCGCAAGTATCGAAGAAGTTTTCAGCGGATGATTAGTCATAATACCATGTTCAAGCCTAGGTTTATTGCAGAAATGTTTTCGTCGAGAGAAGTCTGACTTGTATATTCTGGGAAAATGACGGCGGACATTTGACGCTGGGGTACCTAAGGGAGTCTTGAACCAACCCTCAGCCCCGGTTTTGAAAACGACTGGGTGTGTATTGAAATTCGCTCAGAAATTCACAGCCGAAAGAATATTGCAAAACAATTCGTTGGAAGCGAAGATAGTGCAATGTTATTGCGAATATATTCCCAGTTTTGTGCCAGCCATACGGAATACGGTCTATAGGCTCTTGTGGACGGTGTCTAAGAATGCGCCCCGCCCAACGAGTTACGTCGCCAGGCTACAACGTCGAATCGGAATGGCAGATTAAGAGCACGTGACTACCGGGCCACGCACTTGTGGCCACCTGCTTACTCTCCGCCTTGTCTCAGCCGCGTGTCCTCACAATCACTACAATTATTCGTTCTTCAAAAGCTTTTTGAGCCTTCATGAGACACATTTAGACTGGGAGATGTGCGCGCTTGCTTTTTGAGCGCATTGCTTGTCTTCGACGTTATGCGTCGAAGAAACTACGCAAGTACCAGCGTTATTTGACCTTGTTCTGCCTAACCCAGATTAGTTAATGGTTGATTAGTGATTGTAGACGGGTTAATCATCCTGTCCGGCTCGAACACGTGCCCCCTATTAGGTATAACTCGAAAGGAAAAACTTCAGGGCTCGGGCCCATAGGTATCGACAGATCAATATGCAATAAGATGCGTTGAGCTTTCTTAAGGCGGATGGATCCAGTTAAAGTGTGAATACACCCTACTATGCAATAGGTCAGTTCTAACAGCGAAGCTGTTTCAGGTTATTGCTGAAACTGGGAAATCCGCAGAGAATTTCGCTAGGCTATGTAATGCTAGCATAAATTGCCAAGCTGCAGTAAAGCCGATTGAAGCACTCTAAGAATAATTAGTTAAGGCCTAGTGTAGAGCATTCTAAGCCAGCCAAACATAATTAGGAATAATTAAGTGTAGCCTAGTTCAGCCAGGACTCCTTAAGGTAAACCTGAATCAAGCGGAATAAGGCGCCCACAAAGAAAGTCAAGCCTAATTCAGCTCAGAATAATTAACCTAACGATAACTACGTTGAAGCTATGAAGAGATAGCTAAAAACGATGTACAACAGCGAATGTCGCTGGAGCGAACGTTTCGACAACTGGGCTTCTCTTCATCAGGGCAGTCCGACGAAGCCAATTCCACTTTGTCGAAACGTTGGCTCCTGCGACATTCCCTGTTGTACATCGTTTTTAGCTATCTGTTCACCGATTCAAGCCTCTATCTTCCCGTGAGCTTCTTTTCTAGGTTAAGGCTAAAAATTCACTAATAATTAAGCTAATATTAATAAAACTGAGAGAGAGATAAATCTAAATAAGTGAAGCCCAATTAGGGGAATCTATTTAGGTATAGCATGGCTAATGATGGAATAATTGGGCCTATTTGCTTTAAATAAAGAATATTTACCCACGCCTAAGTGTGTTCTAACTACCTCAAGAAATATGAAGTTAGGACTTAGAAATAGAATGCTAATTACCCTAGCACTAACTAATTTATTCTTGTTTACGATCAGAATAATTAATTCGTGACTTATTACGCTGTCACTACAAAAATCTCGCTAATTAGGCTAATATCATTAGCTCTGGTGTAACTTAGCTTAGTCTGAAGTGGCCAAGTTAATTATGCTACGACTGAATAACTCAAGTGTAATTAAGTTATGCTTAAATATGCAAACCTTAAAAACTTGCCGAATATGTTTTGCCCTAAGTGCAGTTTCTGTTTGACCGTTTTAATAGCTGGTGCCTTTCTCTACACCTTTCTCTACTTCTCTCGTGTTAATGTTTCTTACATCTCTTTGCCTGGCTTTACTGATCAATTTTGATAGTTCTGCAAATTCAATCTTATCTTTTGGCGAAGTTATTTTCATTTGCTGGCGTTTTTTATTAAGTCCTTGGTAGATTGGGACAACTTACTTGTTTGCTTAGTTGTTTTACCCCCGATCGGACATAATCCACCTAATCTCCCTTACTCTGCCGTAATCCGCTCCATATGCGTAGTCCACCTTAGTGCACTTTGATCTGTCTTAATTAACCCTATTGTGCCTCAATCAGTTCTAATATACCCTAAATACCCTGCTCCGTCCTATTCCGTTAATCTATCTTATCCATGGAAACTTTTGGGTTAGACTCGAGTCGTCGTCTTGAGTGCAAGTCCTAGAAGGTAGTGTATCGCAGTCTCCTGTAGTCTAAAACAATGTACAATCCGTGACCGATAATTCGTAAAAGCATATGAATCGTTTATTATTTCTTACATGCGGCTGGCATGCATTTGTTGGCCCCTTGGGTACAATGCTTACGGTGAAAGTCGGACCGCGCCGTTCCTCTTGATACAGAGGCAGTTCAAGTACACATTAGAATGGCTTCTACGAGGCTTGTGCATTAATAAATACATTTTACATATTTCCAGCAAATACTTTGCCAAGGCGCTCATAACGCAAAGAAAAGCAAGCGCATGGCACGCGCGTACTTTCGGTAAAGAACGCGCCAAGGGAAATGATGCTATTTTCCTCAGCCCTTGCTGGAGGATGGCTCAACGTACATTAGAAGAGACGAAGGAAGTTATAAGGTAGAGAACACCGTAGCTAGGGCTCCAGAAATATAGACCCTCCTGGGGTTCCTCAACGTGCACCGACAACCTACGCTAGCATTTGCGTTTCGAGTGAAAATGCAGCAGATGAGGCGTGATTTCAACACTGAATATCTTCAAAACTGCGTATCGAATCTGTCAATTGGCCAGAACTAATGGACAATTTATCCTACTTATGCTGGTGTGCGCGCACCAGCATAGGCAGATTTGCTCTGAACACGAAGCCCCAAGAGTGTCCCTTCCTATGAAGGCAATTTAAACTAGGGATCAGAACCGTAGAGGAGGATGTATTCCCTTCCTTTACTGAGACTACAGGCCGGGGAGCTGATGGACCACACTTGCCTCTCGCTGTGATAGCTTAGTCACTTTTGTATTTGCTCGCTAAGCTCACTGTCATGAGATCATGATTGATTTATCCGCCTTTACGCCCCAAAATCAGCTATGATAGAGACACCGTAGAAGAGGGCTCCGGATATTTGGACCACCTGGGTTTCGTTAACATGTCCTGACATAGCACACTAACGGGCCTCAACATTTCGCCTCCATCGAAATGCAACCGCCGCGGCCGGCATTCTATCCCGCGACCATCGGATCAGCAGCCGAGTAGTACAGTCACTAGACCACTGCGGCGGCTCGTTGCCGTGTTGCTTTGGGAGGGAAATACAGAAATCACCCGCCTAGTTCGATTTAGATGCAGGTTAAAGAGCCCAAGTGGAGAAATATGCTCCGCAGCCCTCCACTATCAATCTTAAAGATGTGGACACCAGCTATCAAGAAGGTAACGTTACGCTGATGCCAAAACAACTGCACGACAGATCATCCAAAAACTGCTGATCAATGTTTCATCAACAAGTATTCAACCTGCTGCTTGGCAGCAAGGAATAGGAGATGCATCATAAAACCTATTCAGTACAAAATGACCTTCTATCTCTGGCCAGCCAAGCATAAAAGAGTTATCGTAGAAGCCGCACTCGACAGCATTCTTAACTACGCAGTATATTTTCCTCATTTATCCATGACTCCCAGGCATCACCAATACTAGCGGTCTAATGAACATGTTTGTGTTTTTCAGAAAGGGTGCAGCGTACTCCAACATTCACCACAGCCTAAACTGATCTGTCATCTGCACTGCTTATTTTGACAGACAAGGAAATTACGGAAATGTTCATGTGACTACACACATTTAATTCGTTGCCTTTACCCGCGTAGCAAAAAATACTTTTCGCAGTTGTTATACAGCATGTTTTCAGGGTTCTTATAGGATGCGGTTTGCAAATATCACTAGAGAAAAAGGGACCAAAAGGAGGGACGTCGTAAAATGTTGCGGGGGATGTTTTGGGAGAGAAAATCCCTGCCCCCCCCACCTGTATAAATGTTCTTGCACGTCTACGCACAAATAACAACACGGAAAGGTGCTTTATTAGCTTCCTGAAGCCTTCGCGATATTTTAAACATTGCAGCGACTATTAGCTTTTCGCTGGCCTTCTCCACCGTGGTTTAGGGCATTCGAAGGGCTCAGGGTCACTGTGGCCGTCCCACCCACAGATAATCTTTGGGCAGCATTCAGGAAAGAAGCCGTCCTCTTCACACTTTGAAAAAGTGCAGGTTTTATTTGGAACATCAGGGCATCTGTGAAGGATAAAAAATTATTTTGTCAACTGAAAGGAAATTGTCAACTGAAGAACCCTTGTGGAAATGTGGACATGCGTCGATAATGCGATTATAGTTAAACGTGGTAGTAAAAAACTGACGAATATCGCCAAATTGTTTGCTTCGTGTGACAACACAAGGATGAAAGTCTGAGTCATTCACCCTTTGGAATATTTCTTAAATAGATGCGCTATTAGGAATTTTTTTAAATTGCGGAATATTCACGCGTTTCCTTCGTATGCTGGTTGTAAACTACATAAAATGTGTGCACAGGGTCGTTTGATTAAAGTTTGCTTTTACGCCAGAAACAAAATCAATTGTAGGAAGAATTTCTCTAGGTGAACCTCAACATGTCTTCCTTTTTCTTTAATGCAATATCTAAAGTATCGAATACCGACCAGCCGTGTTAGCAGTGATGCTTCTTAAAATACTGGTGTGATAAGTGCCTTCAGGAGATGCCGCCTGCCTCTTTGCCGAATTTATTTGGAAACAAAATGTCTACAATTCAAAGAGATACTGCACTGGGCTTGACACTGGCTATCTTGGCGTCGTACTTTGTCATTATACCATGCACTAGAGATCCTCCAAAACACTCTTTTAACACATTTTAATCAAGCTCAGCAGACATTGCTCTATATGGATTTTTTCTGCTTTCGCATTGCGTATATGACGCAAACAATTGACAATGTGCCACACCACTCACGTTTGGTATGTGCTTGCTAGGTTACAGGATTCTATAACCAGCAATGATACTGCGGCACTGAGTGCATGCGAAAAGGACCCTCCGCCACGGCGAACTCTCTTTACATGAGGCGACTCTTATGTCTACGCTGATGTGCACACAAGCTAGCACGTACACGTGGACATGCGTACCTTAAGTTTTCTCGCAGGCATCCTGCTAATCCTCTTTGCCCCCCATTCCATGACAGAGTGGCATTAAAATACATCCAGGCATTTATAGTTCGGTACATCTCAATGTTTAAAAGAAATTACTGGGCGTGTGTGCTGTCCACATCGTTCCATTAGGTTCTGACTAACCCTCCTTCCAGAGCTGAAGAGCCGGATACCACCACACTTCGAAAGCTTGCTAAGGCACTCGCTGACACTGCCAGTTCCCTCCTACCGTGTGCGAATGTCGTTGACAGGCGTTGTACATAGCCGTGTAATGTATTATTGGAGATGTCAGTTGCGGGATATTTTTGCGCTATTATAGAGGCAATGGTAGAGTGTCTATACAGCCAGCTGCTATGGGGTGGTTGCAGTCGACAGAAATGGTGCCGATGGTGTCCGCCGCCGCCACCCGCTGCCGGTGTCCGTAGCCACTATCACTCACAAGGAGAAACAAAGCTATATGGTTGTACGATTTAAACCCAGCTCAACAAGCGCAGTGCCACTACTACAAGCCCCTGACTAAATATACGATGAGGGTGAGAAAGAGAACTTGAATAATAATATATGCTTCAGCACGCGCCTCCAAAGTATAACAGACGTAATCCAATTAAGACAATGTGAAGAGGACGAATGTCAGTATACTACAATTTCGTTGGTAGAAGGAAAAAGAAGGGACAGGTTCGGGGTTCCAGTTGTATATTTTCCTTTATAACTAATTATTTTTTAACTTAAGCATCACGCAAGCCTGAACACAGCCCCTGAACACTCGCAGCGTTGCTTCGAACCCAATGCCGGGCATCACGTTGAGCTGGCCATCCGGGACCGCAACCAGTTGCGTCGTAGAGCTTCGGCCTAGATGCCACGAGCCATGCCTTCAAAGTCGTAGGCCTTGCCATCATGCCGTTGCCGCGAACACAGGTGCTGGGCAGCACTAGGGGCTGGTCTTCGCTGACTTGAAGGAAGGCCACGTCGTTGGTGCTCTTGGACGCAGCATCTCTCAGGCCACCGGCCGCTGTCTGGTATCATCGCGTCATCCATGAGGCCGGTCGCGTCCGCATAGGGTGACAGCCCAGCACACAGGGCCCGCAACCGCAAGCACCCGATCGAACACGGGAATGGCCGCCCGACCAAATTCGTCATATTTCTTCCACTTGTCTCAACTCGTCGGCATTCGTAATAAGCAAAAACAAAACTAACCCGTCACAGGATGACCATCACTTCGGGTACTTATGCACTTCTCCTTACTTCTGTCCCATCACTGCTGCTTTGGTACTCTAGCTTTCCAACATCTCCTTAGTCTTTTACTGTCTCGGTCAACCGATCTGGGAAAGGACCCAAGAGCTTCGTTCTTCATTGCGTTAGAGTGATAACGTGATTGGATGGTAAATTTGGATCTTTAGCCATGTAACATCACTATCCTAGGCATGGAGCGTAGGGTTCCCACGTTGAAGTTGTGTATAACTTATATATATTGGGGCACCGTTTCAATTTATTACGCGCAGTGCATCCAGTGGCTTAACATGCCACCTTGAAGAGATATATCCTACTTGACTCCTCTTGGAGCGTCTAAGGTAGTTGGAGGTATTTTGCTGCGATAGAGCTGGATAGATGCTCCGGTGCACCTATACGGGCTTGTAATTGGCATCCGGCTTAGCCCAGACCAATTAGATGATGTAGGGCTCTCATTGGGCGGAACAACCAACAACCCGCGCGTTGTCCCCACAAGGTTGGCCGCTAAGTATTCTCAGCCAAGACACTGGTATGGCAGGAGCAGTGTTGTGAGAAGTTTACAGTGTCAGCCATCGACGGTGGTTTCATCTAGACGACGACGAAGAGCACGAAGAGCAAGATAAAATCGACAGTGATAAAGATGAGGACGATGATGAACAGGAAGAAGAAATCAAATAATAAGAAAATGATCACGACAGGAACAAGAGGACAATGGAGATGGAGAACATGGGGAAGAAGTATTAGAGGAACACGTGAGGACGAGGATAAATACTATGCCAAACAAAAGGAGGAAGCAGACGAAGGCGAAGCAGAAATGAACGCAATGGGAGAGGAGGAAGAGGCAGAGCAGAAGGAGGAATGGAGAGAGGGAAATAAAGAATGACAGGGCAAACTATGACCGTCAAGCTTACGCTGTAACCGTCGAGCGTCATCTGTGCAGCCCAACTTTTTTAGGTGCCTCTACGTCTACCTCAATTTGGGCTTCAACTTCAATGGAGGAAGCCACATCTCACTTTCAACATACAGAGGTTACCGAGACTGCTGCATAGGCGAGCCTGAATTCTTGCAACCATGCGAACTGGAAATGCGCCCATTCCTGAAGCCGCGGAAGTACAGTCGTTATGGCGAAGCTGGTCGCTTCTCTGCTTTTATACAAGAGTGTAACGACGAGCTTTCCCTACTCAACAAAAAATCCTGCAGATCCCATTGATTCTGGGAATCAGCATCATGCAAAGGAGGCAGTGAGGAACGTTCTATGAACAACTGTATGGCATTCAGTCAAGTGTTACTAGTAGCATCAACGCCATGTGCGCTAACTAGCAACGTCGACGGGGCTGTGGCGCCTGAATGGTAGCCCATGGAACGACGTAACCTTGCATTCGGTGCAACCTCCAAACATCCGATTTCTTGAAAACAATGCACGCTAAATCCGCTGACTTGCGAATTATAAACATTGCTCGTGGAAGTATTACCACGAGATCGACCAAAGTTGCGCAAAAGGATGCCGACCAGTTAAAGAACCCATGTATGTCTTCCATTGATTGATTGATTAAACCCCACAAATCATCATTAATTTGTCCTGTTTAACGTCCCAAAAGCAGCTCTGATTATGAGAGACCCCGTAGTGGAGGTCTCCGGAAATTTCGACACTCTATGGCTCTTTAACGGGTACTTCCATCGCACAGCACACGGGCCACAACATTAACTCCATTGAAATGCAGCTGCCGCTGCCGGGATTCGATCCCACCAGCTTCGGTTCTGCAGCCGAGTGCCATAACCACTAGACCACCGTAGCGGGACAAAGTATGGCTTACATTGCCGTGACGGGCTTAGCACACAACTTTCGTTGGCGTTAGACAAGCGCCATGATCACAAGCGCTCGTAAAATATGTTCATTTGCTATAAACAAAGTGGGAATAGTCTCTGTAACCTAGTGGTAGCGTGCTTACTTGCCACCTTGGCGCCTTGGCGGTGTCGTTTGGATACCTCCTCCGCTCGGTAGGTGCGTGTGTGTCTGGTGCTCCTCATATCTAAATTCCATTTTCAAGCTATGGCAGACGGCATGACTTCCTTCTTTAATTGGGGCTCGAGTAATATGTTAAATGTCTGCTTTTTTTGGTCATTGATCCACATAGGCTCTACAGAATCAAACAAATGTGGCGCATACACTTATCATCGTCATCATCTTCTTCTTCTTCATCTTATTAAGTCCACTGCTGGGTAAACGACTCTCCCAATAATTTCCAATTTGCCCTCCCCTGAGCGAGTTCTTTCCACCTTATGCCCGCGCACTTAATTTCATCGCTCCATCTAACCTTATGTCTGCCTCTGTTACGTTTTCCTTCTCTTGGTATCCATTCCGTAGCTCTTACTGTCCATCGCTTATCTGTCCTACAAATGTTATGCCCTTTCCAGGTACACTTTTCGTAATTTTTAATTTTAAAAGAATATCGGCTACTCCTGTCTGCTCTCTCATCCACTCCGCTCCTTTTTTTGTCTCTTTGCGTTACACCTATCATTGTTCTCTCCGTTGCACGCTGCGTGCACCTTCATTTATTCTCTAGATATCTAGTTAACCTCCATGTTTCTATGCGATACGTTAGTACAGGAGAGAACGCAGTGATTAAATACTTGTCTCTTTTGTGACAGTGGCATGTCTCCAGTCATGATTTGGGAATCTCTCCCGAATGCGCTTCACCGCACTCTCATTCTACTGAGGATTTCCTTTTCAGGGTTGGGCCTCTCTGTTAACAACTGCCTATGATATACGTGTTCTTTCACACATTCTAAAGGTTCATTGTTAATATTAAATGCATACCACAGTCCAAACACTACGAGTATGAAACACACGTGTTTGCAGTTGTAGGGGTTGTTCTACTCTACTGCTAGCAGTGGCATCGCCGCTAGCAACCCCGTGCCGTGGGTTCGAGCACTCGAAGAGCAGAGAATGAGGTCATCGCGTACGCGAGCTCGCTATCTCAGCAATGCATCGCCGCGCTGCCGCGCGCGTCGGCCCGTGGCCTGTCTCGGGGCAGGATAGCACGAACCGCCGCACGCGGCGAAAGAGGAGAACATTAGGCGTCACTCTCCGTGCATGGTAATTTAATAAACACATTAAATGAAAAAACAAAGCAAGGCCGAGTCAGTCGAATTAAACTACAAAGAAAGAACAATAACGATTACCAACACGCGAACACAATAACACAAACAAAGGACAGCAACAATGAACAACACGCGAACACACAATAACACACAAAAAGACCATACAGGGAAGGAACCTAACCCCCGGCCAGCGCACCGGCGATCGCGCGCCCCTAGAAAGGGGAAATAGAAGGAAAAGAACATACCGAGATGGGCGACGATCGCAAGCTGCTGCCGGGGTCGCTGGGGCCCGCAAAGGCGCGTAATCCGACCGATGGCCTGGTCGGGCCGGACAGCCACAAAAGTACGTGTGCACCCTTCCAAGTCCCAGCGAGCTTCTCCCAAGCATCTCCCAAAACCAGAACGCGCGAACATTCCAGAAATTACTCGCTGTCCAATGGCAGCCAAGTTAAGACCACATGGGCGAAGCGGGAGGCCCGTCGCCGCGATGGACCGCCGCTCTGTCCAGCTGGGAGAGGGGGATGCGGGGACATTCCGTGGAAAACATGGCGTCGCGCTGGACCCGGTCCTCACACAGTATCGTTATTCGTGCCGTACCTGACGAATGTGACATATTGTGTGAAAAATAATCACTCGTATTTGTCCTAGCATTTCTAACATCCCATCCAAATTTTAGTATGTACAAGGTAAACGACACGACCGGGAGAGCACCGAGATGTAGGCGGCTAGATAGATAGATAGATAGATAGATAGATAGATAGATAGATAGATAGATAGATAGATAGATAGATAGATAGATAGATAGATAGATAGATAGATAGATAGATATGATGAAAGTCACTCAACATCGCCAAGAAATGCTTCGCAGTTTACAGAGAGTCGCTTGCTGTTAAAATGAAAATACTAGTATAGCAAGGTACGCCAGGCCACCAGCATGCAATACCTCCCAACCCCCGAAGTGCAATATTATTTCTGAAAATTTACAAGAACCAAGCGAAAGCAAATGTGCTTCTTATTGTGATTTGAAAGCAGTGAGGAAGGGAAATTTCTAGAAGCACGTATAGAAATAGACTACATCGACGTTTCCTTCCCCGCAATTCATGCTCACTCAAGGTTATATAGAAATGCAAGAAGGATCTTATTAAACTACACTGCTGTGAATTTGCATGTCTGGTCTATACGCAAAGGACTAGTCTAGCGAGATTTGTACGTAATTTCGTACACATACATTTTCATGGTCTATGAACATTGGAGTTATTATATCAGGAATTTTGCTGCCTCAAAAGCCAATCGCCATTATCAAAGCAACATGTATTTTTAATGTAGAGTAGCAAGATACCCTCACTAAAGTTAAATGTCATAATTAGTTTTATATAAAAGAGGGTACATACGTCGAAACCTTGGGTTACACGAGATGTAATCCACATTAGGAGAAAAATTATTCGGCTTCGGGAATCACTAAAATAACTTAAGAGCACCACAACAGGTTCTCTCTGATCACCGATCTGTCTCGACAACTAATAGAAAAGATGAACATCGAACAATGCAGTTTTTACGAAGTAAAGTGAACTAACATGATGAAAGAATAAGCATCTCATGTTTGACAGTTTATAAGGCCTAAGTCATCTAATAGAGATGATTGTTATAAATAACGTTTCTACATCAGATGAAACAGAAATAGCCAATACATTTAACGAACATTTTGCATCTGTTTTTACTTGTGATGACAAAGCCATCCCTACTTCTAGCAAGTTTAAAGACCTGCCTGCCATTGAAAATCTGAAAATCTGGAAATCACAGAAAGTGGCTTATTTGAAATATTATTAAATTTGAATGTAAGAAAATCTTGTGGCCCAGGCGATTACCAAATACCTTTTTAAAGAGATATGCTGAATGGTCCTGAAAGATTTGGACTATTATTTTAACGAATCATTATCTAGTGGTGTCCTGCCCGAGGATTGGAAACTTCCTAAATTAGCGTTTATTCATACATGGGAATAAACAATAGGTTAGTAATTTTCGCCGAATGGCTTTGACTTGTGCATGCTGCAAGTTATTGGAACACGTAATACGTAAACACATTTTCTGCTTTTTTGCAGCCACACTCAGTACTTTCAGCAGTTGAGCATGGTTTTAGGCGGGCTTTTTCCACACAACACAACAGGTTGAAATTGTCCATGACTTCGCACTCGCCATTATTAATCAGTCACAGATAGGCGCTGTTTTTTTAGACTTCGCGAAGGCGTCGACAAAATCAATCATTTCAAACTACTTATGAAACTTTGGGAAGTACTGAAAAACCCATTAGATACAAGCATACCTGATTTCTCGAAAACAGTATGTTTGTTTGAATGAACATGCTTCTCAAAAAAGCTTCCTGTCGATTCCGGTCTCCCCCAAGGATGAGTCCTGGGGTGGTTGTTGTTCCTTCTTTTTATAAACGACATTGTGCATGACTGTGGCGTTAAAATAAGACTATATACCGACTACTGTGTTTCTTATAGTGAGACAAATGCAACTTCTGATCAAAATACACTGAGTTTCGAATTATATAAAGTGATGCGTTGGTGCAGGACGTGGTAGATGGCTGTGAATTACGATAAATTCGCTGTAATGAGCATAAGTAACAAGAAAAATCCTTCTTTATATACATATGCAGTTGACTGTAAAACGTTAAATCGCGTCAATGAATTCATATATCTATGTCTCATTATAAGTGATAACACTCACTGTGTTAGTGATACACTGCTATTTCTAATAAGGCTTTGCCTAAACTTCATTTTTGAGGAGGTCTCTCAAGAGTGCATCTACCATTGTAAACTCGTCGCTTTGAAAACTTTAATACTGCCGATTCTAGAATATGGATATGTTATTTGGGACCCGTTTACACATACGAACACACTTAAGCTGAAGAGAGTTCAGAGTAAAGATGTACGGTTTATTTTAACAGTTACGGTTCCTCAGTTACTTCACCAAGCAGACTTAAATAGTACAACATTGAGACATAAAATCGCTCGCCTTAAGGTCATGTTTAAAATTGTGAAGGGTGCTTTAGAAAGCCGAACACTTGACTATATTTCACTTTCCAAAGGTTATTCTGCAAGGCTACGACGTCCGTACCTATTAGTGTCATTTAAATCCAAGAACAATGTTTTTAAATATTCGTTTTTTCCTCCAACTGTAACTGAGTAGAATGAACTCGATATCACACGTAGCAACGGTATTTGACAGTGATAAACTGCATGCCCTCCTTGTATTGTAAACTTGATGTATTTTGCATTATCAGACTTGTCTGCATTTTGTTTCATAATGTAAAGTTTAGACATTTCACATTGTTATTTTCAGTTGAATTATTTTGTATTGTCTGAAATTATTGTCCGTGTTAGGAAACCTTGTATGTTCTGTACTTACCCTGCTAGAACCCCTATCATTGAGATGAGCAGTATTGAAAGTAAATAAATAAATAATAAATAAATAAAAATGCCTTACAAGGCAGTACGCAGGGATCCATTAGAACACGTGTAACTCATACAAGGACCATCCAGGTTGTCCGTGTCTCCATTTTTTAGATATCCACCATAAGGAAGTCGACAATCCCCTGTGCATATAACATTGCAAGCACTTCTTTCATTCTCCAGTATTTGTCTAGCAGGTGCATCGTCACAATAAACGGGGAGAATGGGAGTTTAATGTTCGCTCCTTTATTCCTGTTTCTTACGTTCCCCTAATCAAGGTAGCAATGCAAGTTAAAGCTGCGAAAATAATAAATAAATAAATAAATAAATACGCTCGTGGTCTTCCATATCAAGTCGAACAGGTTGTTTTTTGACCACTTATTATCCTGTTAAAAAATATTGGTGGACGCGTATGCCGTCCATAGAAATTCAATAAAACATTCTGATTGGCGAGTCACTTCATGTTTACACGGAAGAATGGTTCCGAGCAAACTGGAAAGGATTACAAGTTACGAAGACGAGTACTAATTCATGTGAGATTTCCCGAGATGAATCTTTTATCGAACTAGGCATATTTCTTTAACGGCAACCTCTTGTAAGATGCTGCAACACAAAATCTATGAGAATAGTACAATGTCCCTCGAAAATAACGACCTCTTCACCAGGTTTCAACTCAGCTTCAGGAGAGGTTTTAGTAAGCTAATCCCACTTTCGGAATTTACCCATTACCTTTCCCTTCAGTTCGATCTACGTAATCGGACTGACGCCATTTTAATTGACTTTTGCAAGGCTTTTGACAATGTACAACATTTTAAATTACTTCTTAAACTCCATTTTATTCTGAGAAACCCCCAAATGGTGCCACAGATTTGCACTTATTTTGACTCTGCGGTCCCGATTTGTGTGCTGTGATTCTACGGAATCATCTGTAGTTGACGTCTTCTTAAGGGTGCCTCATGGATCCGTGCTTGATCCACTTCTATTCTTATTGTTTGTTAATTACCGCCCAGATCATGTTACTTCTAAGATGCACCTTTACGCAGATGACTGTGTTATATATCATCCAATTGGTTCCATCGCTGCTCATAAGCGGTTCCATCGCTGCTCATCGCTGCGCTTAAAATTTTCTTTCATATTGCGATTGTTGTGCTACCTGCAAAATAAACATAACTTTCCAGAGAATGGTTATAATGTCTTTTGCTAACTGCAACTACCCGCAATTTTTTGTTATGCTTGCGATGGTGCAGAACTAAAAGAATGTTTAGTACGAATATTTAGGTGTCATATTTACACCCACATTGTCTTGGTCGAATCATATGGATACATCTGTGGTAAACCGGTAAAAAAACTGTGTGGCATCCGCAGATCTTTGTCTGCCTACTCCGAAGGACACTAAATTACTGGCGTACAAAACATTGATTCGCCAAATCCTCGCATGTGCTTCTCCCGTGAGGAACCAGTACAAGCAGTGTGAAATTAACCTTATCGAATTGGCCCAGCGGAAGGCTATTTCCTTCATTTTTTGTCTGTTTGACCGACACTTCTCACCGTCAGCTGCTTTTTCTAGAAATGAACCTGCAACCTCTTTCCAAACGACATAACATAAAATCCGTGAAGCTTTCGTACTCCTATAAAAACTCCCTTTGTTCCCTGCCTGATCTCTTCCTTTTGATGCCTGCTTGTGCTGCATCAACAAGAGCTCATCACGCCTCAAACATTAGATCATTCCATGCACGCACTAATACGTTCAAAGACAGCGTTTTTCCGCGCACGATTGAACACTGGAATTTGTCGCCAGCTGCATTTCGTTCATTACCAATTTCTTAAATTATGGATGCCATTTCTGATGTTTAGTTCGTTTACATGTTGCTATCCTGTTGTCACGTGTCTGTTTCAGTCTCTGTTGTTCGCATATTGCTCTCTCTCTCTCTCTCTCTCTCTATATATATATATATATATATATATATATATATATATATATATATATATATATGTTACATTCACCACTGGCGCTCTAGGTGACCGCCGATATTTCGTAGGTTAGTTTCGCTCGCCTACATTCGCATAGGCAATTTCATATATCTATGGGACGTGAAAGCCCTAATGATGATAATGCGTGTGAGGTTTTACGCGCTAAAATCAGCTATGATTATGAGACGCACCCTGTATTGAACGGTTCCGAGGTAATTTTCTCCACCCGCGCCTCTTTAACAACCATCCTAATGTAACTACATGGTTGCTCTTTCAGTTTTAATCCCGTTGAAATGTAACTGCCGTCGCCGGGATTCCATCCCGCCACCTAGACCTTTGTGAGCCAACATCTGGCCGCTAGGCTAAAAGAGATGGGAATGGGACAATGAGTTGAACGCGCCAGTGTTGGCGCAAATAAGTGTGAATATTTCGGCTTTTTGCTGTCTACGCGACGTGTTCTGTAATATTTCTGGGCCTAACAAATTATGCTGAAACTGGTACAGGCTTTTATGAAATGTCTCTTGCATGGTAATGTCACGATGTGTCAAAGCAGTTCGATAGAAATACTGTTTTTTCATTACACTCAATCTTAATCGCAATCGCTCGAGCCTAATCACCTAATCATAATTTTGGGAAATGTGCGAGCGGCTCTACTATAAATGCAGCTGCGCATATGTTATATTTCAAACGTTCAACCAAATCTGCAAAGTTATCTAATTAAACCAAAGCGATTGTACGTTACTGACTTATGTATACTTACCGTTATCATCTCCTGAGTATATTGGTGAGGAGAACGCAGCGTATATGAGTGAACAAAGAGCGAGTGCAGAGAAGGCATTCATTTTGTGAGTTGTTGGTTTGTCCATTATCTGAAAAGTGGGTTCCGGCTTGTTAGCTGCGGGTCTTCTTCTAGCATAGCAAAAGTAACAGTATAATGTAACAGTGCAAAATCTTTAACAGGCGGCTACAGGGGTGATAATTAATAGGTTTATGAGTAAACGTATAATCTTTTGTTGAAGTACAGAACGAACGACTTTTTAAAAGGACAAAATAAACGTTGGGGACGTATTCAGGCAGCCCTCTCCTAGTTGTCATAGTCGCACAGAAAGAAAGCCAGCATACTGCTACGAAGCGACCATGGTCCGTGGGTATGGCACATACCATCTATGGAAAGGCACATGCCATCTTTCTCGTAACAATATAAACACCATGCAGTCCTTTTGTGTCAAAGAATGTACGTAGGAACGAACTATTTACGATGCGAGTGTTCATGAACGTCGAATATAGCAGGCAGTATTAGTAAGAAACGCTCAAGTTATGACTAGCAGTTGCCAAATTGACAGCCTTTTAGTAGTATGGAAAACAGGCCCTCTCATTTCTGTGCGAAACACGCCAAACTACCCAAAAGAGCACTACACACGACGAACAGTATTCCCGTCTGATCAGGAATGTCTTTTAATGTGTCAGTATAACGAGGCTCTGTGCTGGCCATTTCTTTAGCGCCACGCAGTGCCTACTCAGAACTTCACAGGTCAGGATTCTGACATTTTGGGAAGGTGCCTGCTGGAGCTTGCATAAGCAGGCAGATGCTGGAAACTCTTCTTTTATGGTATATTCCTAGTGATGTGAAAACCGTTACACACGGACGTAGCTGAAATGCCTCTTGTATGCTGTATAGTCACAAGAGCTTCGGAGATGCCCTGAAGGAGTGCATTGCCCACATCTGGAAGTTTTACCAAGCATGTCCGCTATGCACAAAATGAATTGATGAATTAAGATGGTGCAAAGTAGCTCATGCTGATTATAAAGCATGAAGATATGCTCTTCTGACTTTTCAGTTGAACGCCCATCACGATCATGCAAGGCTGGTAATTTCCGAACTTGTCGCTTCGTCTTCTTACGTGTATGGCAATACACTTCATGAATAGAAACAACTGATTCAAAAGGTAGGTTTTAATGGAGGTTCTAGAGATTCTGCGACACCTACTCATTATAATTTTATTATTAGCCTTAGGCGAAGGGGCCGGCAGCATATAGAGCACTGGGTAGTGCCTCCGAAACGATGTCAACAGATTACCTTAAAATATATAACATGATTAATAAAACATCGCTCTAGGTATTGATCAGAATTTCCTTACCTCTCATACCCAAAAAAGAATGATCAAGCAGGCAGCGCAATTATTTAACGATCTAACCTTTTAGGATGTTTCTGAATGTTTACTGAGACGTTACATACTTGCGCACACAGAACAACCGAGCACCTGTGAGATCAGTCCTTGGTGCCCTTCCGCTCAAATTTAATTTAAGGCAGTTACGCGTCCATATAGCAATGATATTCTGGCCCACAGAGTATAGTAAACGAAATAGATCAATTTTCGCTGTTCGGGGCCCCGCCACGGTGGTCTCGCCATGGAACTCGGCAGTAGGTCAGAAGGTGGAGGTATTGAATCCCAGCAGCGATGGCTGCATTTCGATGGAGACCAAATGCCAGACGTCCGTGTACTGTGGAATGCATGTGCACGTATAAAGAACCTAGGTGGTCGAAATTCCTCAAGCCCACCACTACGGCGTCTCTCGTAATCATCCGTAGGTCACCATTTCTGAAAGTTTTTCTAATTACTCCTTATGTATCTTAATACTTGCTTGGATATACATGAGAAATATACCATACAGATGCCAAATGCGTAAGTTATTTGTGTGGAAACATAGGAAGGCTATTGGAATACAGAACAAGACTGCCGGAGGGATGTCGCGGTTTTGGGGCGTGGAGCTCCAGAAATGAATAAATTAATTATTACTTCTCTTTTGGGGATCTTGAAAGGGACAACAAATAGCAGAACGGTTTTTCGTGTATTGCAAAATTACCCTTTCACAATACCATCAACACCACTCTTTCCCCGAGAGGACGTTTAGTAAGCAAGGAAACGCAGAATAAGATATTACAAGTTGCGACGCCGCATTCACGTTTCCGCATTAACCTTCCGTGGCATCATTAATTTCGAAGGCGCCGATTAAGGAACACAAATGTATTTTCTGCCATATATGAGCAGCACTGCGTTCTAGGGAGACCAGAATGCTACGGACTGCCGGTAGCAAGTTTCATCAAGTAACATTTAGCCACGGGGCCAAAATACGAAGAAAATACCTTGAAGTCCATGACCTAACACTTACATTCGTGCGGCTATATTTCGGCGCGAAATTCGAAAGTGAAACCTTCGTTTTCAATAATAATACTGAACCTACTGCGGGAAGACCAATCGGTATAGAATACTCATAATAATGTACCGGGCTGAACCATTCAGTGCTTCTCTTTACTGTTTCTTGAACACGACCAAATTTCCCATGTGTCGATATTCATAACACTTCAGCAATGGAAAAGCCTTCACGTGATAAAGCAGTGGTCACCCGCTCTAAAACAGGCATGCAGCGGAAAAAGCAAACGTTATAATACCAGTTACATTTAGGGCTATGTGCTTCTGTTAGCTTGAAAAGTTTACGTGCTTTCTATTCTCTGGCAGCGCAGCACTTACCGTGTGCTATTAGGACAGGAAAAAATCTTTTAGGAGGAACGTTCTTGATGTGAGCTTTCCGAGAGGGGAACTTGTCTGCTCCAGGGAACAGCATGTTTATATACGCATCGCTCGCTCACCCTTAACGTTAAAATGGGAAGGAGAATAACAGAAAATACGTGCATCAATTACCGAAGGGAAAGGGAACTAGCTGCATATTTAGTCAAAGAATAGAGGGCACAACGGGTAGAGAAGCTGTATGCTGATTGATGAGAAAAAGATATGTAGAAGAAAAATGAACAAACATAGGAAAAACATCGCAATGTAACGGGCAAGGAAAAAATGTACGCGGCTTCCGCTGTCACGCAGAGCCAGATCACGTCGAAGCTTGCCGTTAGTTTACTGAAACAGGTCACTTCATATTCGTGTAATATTCGGAACTTGTCACGTGTCATCACGTGAAGGGATATTTGCTGAAACATGTCAGTGGTCAGCCAAAATATTAACGCAATGTCACGTTACATGTACCCGTCAAAATCACGTAACGCAATATTACGTGACAGATTCCTGCCAAAATCACTTAAGGCAACGCCACGCGGTATGCCATGGTGTGTGGCAAATTACGGCTATCTTAAACAGCTTCATTGTTAAAACTGGCACGATAAGTTGCTTACGGTTAGCTTAAGCCGCTTCAATGCTAAAGAAGAAAGGATGGTCTACCATACGTCCATACTGGTTAAAGCCACGACAAATGCTGAGACAATGAGCGCGGCGGTATCATTACGGTAGATGCGAAATTCTAGAGGCCCATGTACTGTGTGGTTAGCGCACGATAAGGAACCCGACATGGCCGAAGTTTACGGATGCCTTTATTGCTGGGCGACTCAACATTACATTGGTTCGGTGAAGGCGAAGAACGTGCTACAAGCTAAACAGCAATATTTGAAGGTGATTAAGTTTCGTCATCAACACTGAAACGTCTGAGATCAACTGGGTCCTGTTGCTTGCAACCCCCTTCTCACAAAATATTAATGAATATCAGTGCATTCTTTGCAGAATGATCTCACTGAGTTTCCTCGTAACAGAAGCATGTGTTCTCGCGCATTTCAATTACAACTCGAGCTGAAATGGTGTAGCTCTTAGTTAAGTTGCGGTTTGGAGCTTTCCCCACTGATTCACTTCAATGAATTCAATTTTATTCGCTATGTTTCTTGCGCCATGGCGAAGGGTTTGCGTGGTCGGGAGCTCCGGGTTTTCGCAGGGGTTGTTGGAAATGATTATTTCGGCCACGGACGGCAACGCAGAGAGCGACGCTAACACCGCTCATATCTTTTTTCGACACCAGCTCATTAAGGCTATGGCGTTAAAAGACTGTAGCTGCTGGCTGAGGCCCATTTCGACCGGTTAATAGATAGAGCTGCACCCACAATCCCGTACCAGCTTTCTTCTCAGATATTTTCGTGGATGTGCGAGGTAGAACAGAATTTTGTAGGGGACGTCACGCACCTGCCGGAAGGAGGGCAGGTCGACTGACATAACGGACAACGCCTCCGATGTCCGTCGAACAATCATCGTCACCAAGCCATGTACTCTGCATTAAAGCAATGACACGCAATCGGGTAGCAGGATGACGTAACCAATGGTGAGGTCTGTAAGGAGAAAGAAAAAACAAGACAGGAGACCTGCTTCACAAATCCGCCATCCTTCAGTTGGCTGAAAAAACTCTTCTATCCCTGCTTTCTTGCGACAGTTATCGCGGTTTCGGCACGTAGAACTCCAGCAGTTAAGATTATACTATATCAACGTCTTCATACAGCTTCCCTTTGTTAAGCTGAAGGTTGCGGGTTGGACTGACGCTGGGTTGTCGCTTCTTTTTCTGGCAATATGGACGCCGTTTCAACGTTTCTATATTTCAAACATTGTAGTCCTACCTGTTTTACATGTGCGGCTGTACAAGTTTTCCACTAACTCATTAAGGACCCCCACACATTTAAAAGTGTAGTGGGTTAAAGCCGAACAGGTTAGGAACTAATCATCTAAATGTGTGACCTATTTGAATCATGAACCAGACCTTCGTATAACTACTTCCTGGATGTAGGGTGCTCTAGTGTATACTTGCTCTTCTAATCCCATTTGATAAGCAATTACTATCTTCAACTGAACACTTCTCATCGGCTCTATCACCTCAGTTATAACTACCAGGAAGAACGAAGCCATACTATTGCTAAGGGCTATTGCTAAGGGCAGTCTAAACTTCGCTGATTTTACTGTCTCTGTTTTTAGGGAGCATGTTTTCACCATAGACTTGTGACCAGCGTCCTCAAGTTCGCGCCTTTCGCGTTTTTCAATAATTGCATATCGGGGAAAGCAGTAGAAACATTGCACCAACTGTTGCGTTAATGCGCGTCCTTGGAGGGTAACTTTTCTTTTACTTCACACTTTTGCTTTCTGTCTGCATACAAACGGCTCTTACTCAAATTTGGCTAGTACTGAAACTGGCCCGATTGCATAGATGTTTAACTTAGCAACTCTGCTCCAACGCTATTTCTGGAAACAGCCTAAGCATTATGCACACGTGACTGCTCAATACTAACATAGACGTTCTGACGCCTGCCACTCGCAAAATGAAGCGAAAAGTTAGCCCTACTAAAATGCATGTTCACTCAGTACTGTCGCACATTGTGTATCTCATTCCTTTTGAGCCACGCTAACACAACTTGAAAGCCTCGCAAAACAACACGTGTGAATCCGTGAGACAACAGCCCGACATTCCCTCCGTTGTCGTTTCCCTCAGGCATCGCACGCTGTGCTTCCCAACACGACGCGATATTTCAACCTAGTGGACAGAACACAAAACGGGACACGTTTGGGAAAGAAAAACGCTTCATGATTTAAAATCCCCAATTCTAGCCACCCTATCATGATGAACAAGCTTCACCTCGTGAAAACATGTACTACCACAGAGAAAACTATCATGTCTTAGTTTCTAATATATGCGGCCTCTGGCGCATCACATCGCAGGCAGCACGCTAAACATGCCCGATATTGGTTTTCTAGCAGTAAAGCGCTGCCCATCCACGACTGGTGCTGCTGGCAGCAAGCTAGTATCGGCTAAGCCACCGTCAATAACTGGCAATGTCGGGCCACTACAGCCTCTAACCAGTCGATATCGGCGATATCGGCAACGCGTTCACTGTAATCCGCAACATGGTGCCGCGTTTGCCGCGTTACTGACGTCATCGGCTGAGCTGATAATTATCTCCGGCAAATGTGGCGCCGATTTTGCCATTCGTTAGACAATATGGGCTAAGCCGTCGCCTTGTATTTGCAACATTGGGTCAAGTATGCCACTTTAAAGCCAGATCGGCTGAGCCGATAACTTTCTTCTGGAAATGTGGCGCCGATTTTGCCGTTCAATATAGGCAATTGTGCATCGCCTTATATTGGCAACATTGATCCGAGTATGCCACCTTAGAGCCGACATCGGGTAAGCCGATAACCTTCACCTGCAAAGCCGGCGCCGATTTAGCTGTTCTTCAGCATGGTCTGAAGAATGGCAAATTTGGCTCATTATTTGCCTGGAAAGGTTGCTTCATAGAAAACATTGAACCATTTCTGCCATCCTTGAGGCAACGTCGACTGTGCTGATATCGACCGGATCTTTGTGGAAGCCTGCTATATCATATAATTGAGATCCGATCGACATAATCATGACCGAAATTCACTTAAGAAATCGGATGTATGAATCAGATGTTGGGCTTCATATATTTTCTTAATAATTATTTACAGGTACTGCTGTCTAATATTTAAGAGGCGTTACCGGAGTGGTTGCAAGAAATGTACAAATTAGCAACAACAAAGAAATAAATGATCAAAACGCACCGTTGGACACTTGTGTTACAAATTGTGCACGTGATAGACTATTGCAAAGTCAACAGTGCACGGAAAAAAGAATACTTGCAACAATCCACAAATGATTTAAATGGTGCAATGTTCGAAAGATTGTATCGGTGGGTCACGTGAGTAGCATGAGTGGTGAAAGAAACTGGTGTAGCTATGCGCACAGATTTGTGCACAATATGTAGCATGATAGGCCCACCGCAAGTGCGTCGGTGTTCTCAGCGATCCAATGATTAAACTTGGTAATGCTCTGAAGGGTAGAAGTTTCGGTCGTAGCAATTAAAGATGAATGTGATTGCTTTCCTTTGGACGGACTTAAGTTTATCTATGTCATTTACAAGATCTGGGAACCGTACAACGCTTCACGTAAAGGCGTTTCAGTGCCGCACCATAGCACACAGGCTGTGAGCAGCACACAATATTCTGTTCGCACTCCCTTCGCATAGCACGGCCTACAAAAAACATGCATATATAAAACGATTGATATATACATCTATAGGCTATTTTGTGGGAGCTTTGCGAACTATTCTAACGACGCAGTTATCATTAGCCAGAAGGATCGACAAGCGTGGTGGAATATAATCGGAGAGCGCACGTCAGAAAATTATAATTAACAGAAATTGAACCAATGCGTCTCCACATCGATCGGCGTAACCAACACTGGCGCGCTGAAGCAAAGAGAAACAGTCACAAGCGGGGTTATACTACTGACATTTAGCGACCTATGGAAAGGAACGGTATACGGAGGTAACAGCGCCGCAGCGAGGGGACATTTGTTAAGTGCACCAGGCTGCACTTAACAAATGCAGACCCGGTGAGTGTCGCCGCCTTTGTGCATTAATGTTTGCCTACGAACATTCATGCAAAATCACTACACACAAGCTAAACAAAAAGTAAACGTTCGTATCACGTGGCTCTAAGTCGGCAGCAACCAAATGTAAAAAATGTTGGCGACAGAGGGACGCGCGTCCATTTCGGAGCTCACCACCGCCTTCACGGCTCGCGGAGCTTTCCGGCCGCTCTACGCAGCTACATTGTGCGCTCTACAGTTTGCAAAGGAGGTCGTTCTGAACATGCTTATGGTGGCATTAGCTCCCTGCGGAGGGGGGACCGCGCAGTTTTCTGGGAACTTGCTTTTCGTGCTTTCTCGTCGCGGCAGCGGTATAACAAGCATCCCACCAACATGCAAGGCCACAAACGAATTTCTACTGGCACACGCAGATTGTCTACGTGTGTCGGTGCATGTACCGCGTTTATCGATTATTTAAGTTCATTCCGCGGTTCCTTGGCAAATGTTTCTCTTAAGAAAATTCCCAAACCAACTGCGACATCGCTTGTACGTGATCCCTAGCCTGCGCTTCTTGGTGAAAGTACAGTGCCGTTGACTAAAAGCTCAAGTGTGCACAGCGGATGCGAAAATTCGGTAATTTGCTGGCCGGATTTTCAAAAATGGACATCTCGCTTTTGCGATATTAAACGCCGTTGCTACCTTAACATATTATTTGTTTTGTGAAGTTCGTAAGTCCTTTATTTTTGAATTCCCTTAATAAATGACTCGCACTCTCCCAAAGCCATTTCACTTTGCATTGTTAATCATCTGCTTGTTATAAACACTCATTGTGTGGGACTTAAAGTTCTTGTAACTTTTTTTTCTTGCCCGCATTTTTAAAAGCAGCATGTTTCCGAGCACGCGCTCCTTGGTGTAGAACGCGCACTTAGACTGTTCTATTAGTGAATCTTGCGAAGCACTTCTTTGTATTTATAAGGTTATGAGTTGAGGAAAGAAATGTTTATGATAGACGAGTTCACGGAAACATGCAATTTGGGGTAGCAGTTATAAGAATCCACCCGTTTGTACATACAAGCAAATCTGTACGAATTTCCTTGTAGCTCTGTGCTACGTGTCATCGTGTTTATACGAGCTTTCAAAACTTTGGTGAACATTGTTGGTTTTGCGGACAGCTATGTATGGCTCTGCTAGTATGATCTCATGTTGCACGTACCGCGAAGGCGCTATCCAATTCTTTTTTTTAGAGAGGGGGGGGCGTCGGATAGGGGCGCTCGTTGAGTTTTCGGTGTGAATGAACAATTTAAAAGTCTGTATTTTCGATCTTGTGTTTACAAGGAACATGTGTGGTAGTTTCGCAGGCAATGGCACTCTTAATAGAGGCTTCAAAAGATTTTCTTCGACAAAAACCTGCTCATAATGCACCTTGCATTTATCATTTAATGACACGTTTTGCCTAAAGACGCAATCCGTGGTTTGTGTCGTGTTAGATCATGTCTACATGTTTTGCTTGCTGTTGTATGGTCAAAATACGAAATTCATAATAACGCAGAATGCACCTATTTCAGTTAATGCGCCGCTTTTAAAATTCTTATGCCAGAGAACGTTCACTCATGTTTCTTTTTTCCTTGGGTGTCTAAACCGGCACTATGCCAAGATGTGGTTGTGGAATATTTAATATAGATTCATTGAGCAGTTAAAGGACAACGTGTTCGCTATTTTCTAATGTAGTGTCCGATTATGAACATTTTTTAACATTTCTCGAGTTTCTTCGTTTGTTCAAGAGTAGCACTAACTGTCCACAAGTTGTATACAATGCTAGTGTTGTGCTGATGTGCTCTAACGCTTGGCCATGTTTTCATACGTTTTCCCGCAGGTTGCGCCTTTGCCGAAGCTTTTTCACTGCGACGATGCAACACGAGGGCAGCATATTATCACTGAAGAGTCCAGAAATTCGTTGAAAAATTGCTTTTCTGTGTAATCCTCTCTAGTTCTCTTATTTGTTTTGTTTACAATGCATTAGCAGAATATAAAATGTATCTAACTTGCCCCATTTATTGTGTTAATAGGGCTTTCACGTATGCGAGAGAGGCACATCAACACAAACTACCGCTGGTCCACCAGATAATGTAATGGAACGGTTGAGCAGCCATTCTAATAGGGCAAAATACAAAACAAAAATTTTGAAATGCAAACAAAGGCAAACTCGTAGGGTAAACCAGTAGAAACACCATAATGGCTGCAATTGGTCGCGCCAGTAGTTTTCCAATATTGGTGGGGCCGACACCAGGCCAAAAAACCCCCCAGTGCCAGCTACATCAGCAAATGCCGCCTAGCCAAAGTCGAGCCATGCTGACTGGCCAAGTCCGACGCATGGTCGCTTAGCCATAATAGACCCATTCTGGCTAACCATCAACGGGGAGATGTGGGTGAAAGTAGCGCGAGCACGATTTGCAGACTTATGCCTGATATCGCTGCCGACTTTGGCCCACTCAACGCCCACATCATTATGTCGGGTTGATGCCTGGGATTATTCGGAGCTGGAAAAACTTCACAAAGGGTGTAACAGTGCCTGAGAGTAAGAGAAAATACGGTGCATCCCATGCCCGATGAACATGACATCATGCAAGCTGTCCGCGAGAAACTCATCTAGTCCAAATTCTTTTCACACCCAACTGTCAGAGTAGGGCCAACGTCCTTGTGCATTTCCGTAGCAGTAAGCGCGAAGTCTGTTTACGAAGCGAGTTAAGAGCACCGTGGAGAATGTAGGCAGTACTATAAAATGCAAGTATGACGACATGAACAGTCACATCCTTCCAGAACGTCTGTCTTATGGAAAACACATACGCCCCGGGTTCTATTTTGTGCGCATCATAATGGGGATTATCAGTTTAATGATATGATTTTGAGCGAAGCGTTGCAAAGTCATGCTGGGGGACAGAAGTACGCAAGCATTTCTCCTTACATTCTTTTAAACGCGCTTAATGGTCACTAGAATCTCAATTAAATTTAGCCAAGCACCGCCACAACTGCTGATGTGGTATGTTTAATTATCGTGAGCTCACTTTGTGAAGAACAGCGTGAATGAGTGGTAGCCTGCTTGCATAGCGCCTCGAGACCCAGGTTCGAACCCTACTGCGCAATAGGTTGCTTTCAGTAATTTCAAGACCTTCACCTCAGAGTTCTTTCTATATCCATGCTTCAATCACAGGCTACAAGAAAATGTAGTCGTTGTTCAGCGAATAAAAATAGTTATTTAAGTTCGCTTTGTTTGACATGTAGAGCAAAAGCAACAATCGTACAATCGCCACGTGGGCACGCAGAACGTAGCCAGACACAGAACTGGATGGTGATGGGGCTTCCTAGTGTGTTCATCTTCTTCTTTACAATTCTCCCCACCGTTAAAGAGCAGCCATCCTCCGACCTAAAAAGAGAAGATCGCATCGTAATGAAGTTAGAGTCGGTCAACATGCGCAATCTCTCTCCCATGATGACCAAGATCAAAAGAGGGCTATACAGGTGCGATAGCGTAATTGAGGGGGCTACTTTGGCGCAACGGCACTGTTGAAACTGTAGTACTTAGGTAGGAGCTTGGACGAAAGGTTAGAAGCAGCAGGTGAAGCACATCACCACGCAAAACAGCCGGTATTGAAAGTGTGATGAGAGAGTTTAGCGTCATGACGCTCTTTTTTGTAACACTGGTGAGCAGACGTGCGAGAACGCGCAAATTGTCGGCATTAATGGGCGTTGTGAGTGGCTACAAATGCAGGCACACCGCGGGGTCACGGCGGCAGAGAGAGAGAGAGATAGAACTATTTTGAAGGCAGAGAAGACATGTGTGAATGGTGTTGCAGGGTTCGCGGCCGTAAAGCACCAAGGTAGGTGAGAATCTGGAAGCGTGTTGGGGTGATCTTGTATGCATGTTATTAACGAAAGTACAAGATCCCAGTTGAAGTGGCCTGATGGGACATTCGTTTAGAGCATGCCACCAAATGCCATGCTCGATTGTTCTGTTAAGCCGCTGGTCTTTGGATAATATGTGTTGTTTGGATTGGCTGCGCACGCAAGTGCTTTCCTCCCGTGTGAACACTTGCTGGTTGAGCGTGCGCAGCGAAAGGCTGTGTTCTCTGGAATCTCTCTTCAAAACTTCCTCTGAAGACACGAAGGCTTCATTTAGAATGACGTCTGGATGCTCAAGTGTAGTGGTGTGTAGCAAAACTATAACGACATCTTTCTTGAGCTTGCATATTTGTCATTACTAACATGTACCAGAATTCGGCTGGTACAAAACTAATTCTTAAACATAAACGCCCTTCAATCTTCGTAATGCCCACCAACGCGAAGAACATCCTTCTGAACGTGTTTTCTGTTTTGCCCAGATGGACTTCTTCGAAGAAGTTTTGGGAGCAGTTAGCTCAAACACACTTTGCATACATGTTATTGTAAACAGCATGGCCAGTCCATTACGCTTTTTTCTGCTTGATTTTAAGCTGCTAGCCGTGCGCTTACTAGCGAGGGCGAGCGGTGGCTGATATTTCCACCATGCCACGCACTTGTATGGCGCATGCAAGATCCCTCATATCGCTTGTACTCCGTAGAATTAATACAACTATGCTCCTCTCGCCTTTTAATGTGCAGGTATTTTGAGAGTTCGCTGAGAATATTTATTAGTAATACCATAGTTTCTTTTGTAATACCATAGTTGTATTAGTACTACCATAGCTATAGCCATAGTAATACCATGGCGTTTTAGCCGACGTAGAAAACGTTACTTCAATTCTGCACTCAGGTATTACAATGCTACACATTCTATGTGCTTCTAAACAAAGTTTTCCTTAAAGGATTTCTGCGCCACTGTTCAATTCGGTGCACTTGACATTACTCAAAAATAGCGCCAACTACTTCCGGTTACTCTACGGGGGTTGCGGATTCATAATAAGTGTTCAGATAAAGGCCCGCGGGAGTGCCAATATCGGAATAGCGCCATTAAGTTAAACCGCACGTGCATACAACAATACTTTTAAGCCCCAAAGCCAGAGAATTCCTACGTAACAACCATGATGTGTAATCCTTAGTGCCACGACTGAGCTCTAATATTGTTACTATGGGGTGTATTTGGCTCGATGAAAACGGTAGAAGAGTCGCTGCACCGATGCATTTGGCAGCCTTTCAAATGGCGCGAAGTTGTAGGCATCCATGGAAGCCGCGATAATGGACGTCTCACTGCATTTCGAGGGAACAAGTGCTCTCGTACTAGCAGAGTGGCAAGGGAAACCTGCCTGACGTCGGTGAAATTCCTCGCGCCCCAGTTGCCGAACTACTGACGCAAGGTCTGATGGACCTTGGTACCTGTTCCTGTCGGACCAAGGAGAGACCAAAGTCCGTCGGACCTTAGTCCTCCGATGGTCCCTCCACTTGTCCTAATAGGAGTCTGTTACCGCCCACTTGATGCCGATAAGTCGCGCACAAATCATTTCCATAATCTTAATTCTGTCACAACAGCATTTCCGCGCGCCCCGATTATTTTATTTCGTGATTTCAGCTTCCCCTGCATTACATGGTCCGATCTAGCACTGAATTCCCTATTGCAAAAACCAGCGCCCCCAGTGCATTTCCAGTACGTTTTCCGTACTGGGAACGATGATATTTCACTGGGCGGTACACACTGGGACGCTGGCAGCGCTGCCTTGCACTGGTGTGCGCTGGCGTTGTACTGGGACAAGCTGGCATAGCTGGAATGTCACCGGTACCAGTGAGAGGCTCGCTGGAAAGTGCTGTATACTGGGAGGCTGCGAGCTGGCACGAGTGCGGAACACACTGGAACACAATGGAAGACGCTGGCGCTGGTTTCACAGGCGCACGCTATGCACTGGGGCCTGTATTAGTTGATTTCACTAGGTGTGAAGAGTCTGGGAACATTTACGGCTTGGCCGTACTTCATCGCTGCGAGCTACAGTGTGCAGCAATTCGCGGCATACGGCGTCCGCGTGCACTAAGCGCTAGCAGCTGTGAATGTTTACATTTGTGCATTTTCCCCGCACTTAGCTTATACGTACACGCAATGTCACGTCTATGAACCACTCTGGTAATAGTTCTGCTATAGTGTTCACTTGTGTGGAGGATTCGGTGCAAATAATTGTAAAATTTTACATCGCCGCGCAATTTAATGACGCTCTCCAAGCGTGGATCCCAACTCACGCAGAAAAAAAAAACACCGATCGGTATCGCCACGCCGCAAATGCACCTCTGGCGATTGCTGCACCTTCAATTAGTTTAGATGCGCAAAACATTAATCATATTACAAAGCTTCTTGAGCTAATATACAATAATTTTAGCTTTTTAAAGCCGCCGAGCCCTGATCGGTCTGTCCCAGTATGCTTCCAGTGAAGCTTGGGCAGAGCGTACCGGCCGAGTCCGTCTACACGCGAACGCCACTCCAAGCATTAAGAATACGCTACTACGACGAATCAAAATTACTGCTCAGTACAGCCTTGGCACCGGTTATCCTGAACAGATTATTTTTATTTCTTCCCGTTGCTTGAAGATAAACGGTGAGCATCGGAGCGACGCACTTTGAGCAAGCACATATATCTCACGGAAAGTTGCTGCCGCACTCTTCTCTGACTCAAATGCAATCACACATATTTGTCGATCAGTACGGCTTACTGAACAAAGATAATGAGAGGTTTCCCACTGCACTGCGCTTCTTTTTTGCGTGCGAAGCGACTGACAGTTGTTAGCTTCGATGAACCTGTGTATGTCAGACACTGGTACTGGCGCTTTTCTGAAATATCACCGTTTGAGCGAGCAAACTTCTAAGTGCCACTTGAAGTACACGTTCAATTATCGAGCGGCATTATAGTCTACACAAAACGCATCTACATATATGTCGACAATTTGTAAGAGCAAGAGAAGGCTATCGAGCTAGGCCGTACCAGCCGATAGTCCCTGCCCGTCAGTCTACCTATATTTTTTCAGTATTAGGTATGAATTGTATAATATGCTGACTGCTGTCGCCATTATTCGTATGTCATGCGTGATCGGCGGCTTGTTTCGTTTCTCTGACAAACGTGTGAAGTTCAACTGCGCATAAAAAGCGCGTTCGTCTTGTGTGTACCACTGCAAACGACAAGTCTGACGGCAGGTGACACCGCTGACTAACCTGTTTACGGACAGGTGAGTGTGTTCTGGCGTGGCGCAGTGGTAGCGCACTGGCTTGGCAATGCGAAAGTGCCACGTTCGAATCCTGGTGTCGGGAGTTTCTTTAGTGCTTTTTTTTGCTATAACTTTCTCTTCTTTATATTTGTATATTATTTAACATGCATGGCAGGGAAGCACCACGTTTGTTTGCTCTAAAGCGGTTTTGCGTGCCAGTAACCCGCGCCTCCCAGTATCCCGTGGCACGCCAGTGTGCCAGCATACAGCGTCACACTGGGCCCATAATCCGGCATGGCACTGGATGCTGGCTCCCAGTGGTGCTGGGTTTTCCTATAGGGAAGTGACTTCTTAAACTCTTGCTTAACTTTCGGACTATCACATCTGACCTCTAAGCCGACGCGACAGATGGAACACTCATTCAATATTCTAAATCTCTTGCTGACGTCCAGATCTTTTTGGTACAGTGTCACATTGATCTGCCATTAGCGATTGTGGCTACACACTGCGCATGAATGCCGCGCAGCCTCCGCATCACTATCTACCGGCCCGGCGTGACTTGGCTGCACGCGGCATGGCCCGCGATAAGCCACAACGCCACCGCAGCGATCCCAACTACGTCACCGGCGGTGGCCACAAAAAGTGAGCTGCCAGCTTGAATTGCGGCTGACCTATTGCGACTCGGACAAGCGTAGCCATGGTGTGCCCCTCTGCAACTGCTATCTGAATAAACCAGTTGTTTTGTTGTTATGTGGGATTCGTCCATCCGTAGATTCGACATCCCACACGATCATTCTGTTCTTCACACATCCTTCAACACTATCGACCTACTCCGAAAAAAAATTACGAGAACAATTACATTATGCGATAGGGGAAATTACGGCTATGAGCCATAAACTAGCAGCTGTCTCTGAATCATTTCTGATTGATTTTACGTCGCTCCCTATCGAGACAAACTAACAGCTATTCAACTCCAAACTGCAGCACTTGAAAAAACCCATGTTCTCACTTTCTGTCCTTTTGAGTTTCCCACTGCTACTTAAACCACATGGTCTACATCTCTATGCTTCAACGCCTCGCTAAAACGCCTTGAAAATAAAAAGAAGCGTCAATTCCGATCCGCTAAGTTCGCTGACATCCAGTCTGCTAGGGATAAATTTCGAGCAACAGAAAATCTTTTCAAATCCCTCGCAGCTAAAGCCAAACGCTCATTCTACTTTTACCTTACCCGATATGCTCTTAAATAATGCTGCACAATTGTGGAAAACAATTAACCCATCATCCACGACGTCTTCATTTAATATAATACTTCGAGACGAACATAATGTTTTAGTCCCTGAGCACTGTATCACGTGTGTAATAAATGATGCCTTCTGTTCTGCATTCACCATGGAACCTGACGGTGACCTTCCTGACGCCTTTTCTGTATGCCATCCGATCACGTCGGAAATAACTTTAGATGCCAGATGAATTACAAAAATAATCGACTCATTCAAGCTGACTTCGTTCATGGGTATAGATGGAACTAATACGAAAGTATTGAAGAACACCGAAGCTGTAACAAGTGTCATTTTGTCAGACATTTTTCAGCATTCATTTTTATCTGGAGTGGTGCCACAAGACTGGAAGGTAGTCAAGGTCATTCCCATTCCGATGAAAGGTAACTCACATTCACCCAAAAACTATCGTCCCACATCACTGATAAGTGTATGCTCTAAAATAATGGAGCACATAATCCACTCCCGCATAGCTCACTTCCTCAAAGCATAGAACTTTAACAAAAATCAACACTGTTTGCAGAAAGGCATTCCTTGCGACACCCAACTAGCTTTGTTATCCACGATATTAGTACTAGCATCGATTTAAATATACCGGTGGACGCACATTTTCTTCCTAACTTCGAGAAAGCATTTGGGAAAGGTTCTCATAAACGCGGGTTTTTAAAAGTTTCCTAACTTTGTCATGACCCGTCCGTTTTTCATTGGATTTGCGACTTTTTAACACATCGTCAACAATTCGTCCACGCCAGTAATCATTCTTCCCGCTTGCGCCTCGTTATTTCTGGCGTGCCACAGAACACGGTCATAGGTGCATTGCTTTTCCTCATAATAAGAACGACTTACCGCATAGCCTTTCTTCCTACATCGGAATTTTCGCAGATGATTGTGTCATCTGTCCTTCAATTAACAGCCTAGCGAATGTTCATCACCTTCAATCTGATCTTCATAGAATCAATACCTGGTGTCAAAAATGGTTAATGTTCTTAAACGCAAACAAAACGTCGCTAGTCTCTTTTCATCACCTGCCATACTACCCAGCACCAAGATACCTAATTACCAGCACGGAAATTTCATCTGTAAGTTCATACAAGTACATAGGTGTCCATTTGTCTTTGGAATTATTATGGTCTCTTCACACAACGCACGCTACTAACGAAGCTAACCGCATTCTTGGTTGTCTACGTCGGAACCTCGACATAGCTCCAGGCTCTGTGAAGCTACTTGCATATCAGACACCAATCAGGCCCGAACTTGAATACGCATGCGCTATTTGGGACTCTCATGGCAGTAACACCACTCAAACAATCAAAGCTGCACAAGACCGGGCTGAAAAATTCATGTTTTCAGATTATTCATATCAGTCAAGCGTAACCAAACCTAAATATTGCGCTAACCTGCAAGCTTTTCATGACGCCGCCGTATAGCTCCTGTGTGCCTTTTCTTCAAGTTCTACCACGCATCACCTCGTACTCTCCCCCCATCAACCCAATCCATCATCATTTAGTCCGCATCAACCACGGGAAAGCAGTGTACCCACCCAGTTCTCACAAGACTGCTCACCTATCATCCCTTTTTGTGAAGACAGCGCAAGATTGGAGTGGTCTTCAACCTGACGTTGTGCACCACTCCAGTGTCATCAACTTCAAAGCAGCGATCGAAGATCTACACAAATAATACATTGTAATAGCCCACCCCTCATGTAAAACCCCTTCATTGGGGCATCTGAGGTACTGTAAATAAATAAATAAATAAATAAATAAATAAAAGCTGGTACTGTTTGTACCACGTCCACAATAGCGATGTTAGGTTGGCCAGGGAACCGAACTTCGGTGTGATACGCCAAGATTTCAGCGCCTAAAATGTTCGGCATTGCGAAATGACGTCACTTATGGATTCCAGACTGTCTTTTCCGATAATAGAGCGGTACACGTTCTACGTGATCTCTTTAAGAATACGGGCAACTTTGTCCTCTTCTATCATGTGGGTGTCCAAGGCCTTGTAGAACTGGAGCACTTTTCCGATGTAGGTCGTGCAGGTTTCTCCGAGAACATGAGCGCGCTGCATGAGCGTTCGCTCTGCACGCTTCTTCTAGGCTGTCGGATCCCCGAAGCACTTCTCTATTTTTCCCACAAATTTTTCCCACGTTATCAACGTTTCTCCGTGGTTTTCCATCCACACGGAAGCAGTTCCCTTGAGGAAGAAGGCATCTTTCTTATGCTGGACTTTGGAATTCCAGTCATTAATCTGACTTGCTTGTTGGTAAAAGCTGAGCCGTGCATGCCCTCTTCCCTGGCGTTCGCGGCGAAGGTTCGTGGCACGATGTATTGCTAGCACGAGATGGGGGAAGAAGGTGGCGTGCTGTGACGATTGCAAGCCATCGCTGATGGTAGATCGGACATTCGACGACTTCGACGAAGCTCCCGGTAGTGTGCCTCAGCAGTTGGTTCGTCATCCTGCTTCGGGAGCGCCGTTCTTCGGGAGCGCCGCAGCAGTTCCATCTAAATTGTTACGATGGGGTGTATTTGGCTCCATAAAAACGGCAGAAGAGTCACCGCGCCGACACGGGGCTGCTCCAAGCAAAAGCGTACTTCGTCCTCTTCGATCAACCTCTCTGTCGCTGTTGCGTAACAACAGTAGGCCGCGGACGATGCGCCTTACTCGTGTCAACACTTCCTCTTATGCGTTACACAATGAGGATGATGATGACGAGGATTGGTTTTGCCCTGACCATTGAAACGGGTGATCGCAGGGAGGAATGGGGTATGCGCAGGAAATATAACAAAATAAAGAAAAAAGAGTTGCCCTCGGTTTAAAGTTGCAACGCCGCCACAGCTGGAACGTTATACCGAGCAAGTGATAGCATAGTCAACACTGATAGCAGAGCACGGAAACCATTGCTTATTATGGCAACGTCACAGTGGTTTTAAAAGGTGTTCTGATACAATGTTTCTAATATACGCAGTATATTAGAGGGATTGAGAAAGAATACAGAGCGTCTCTGGTTATATTCGAAATAAACATTCGAAATGCTCAAGCCGAAACATTTTGAAATTACGCTCAAAATAAGTTTATTAGGGCCGCGCACAAATTCCTAGACTTTCCGCGCTTCCGACACGACAATTCGACACCACAAGCTGCCCAAGACACAATTAAGTGGTTTCAGATCATGATATTTAGGAAAGCAAGCATATCATATATATCACTTGCTGGGACATGTATCAAAGCTATGACATGCACATTCCCATGTAGCGCTGCCCTGCGAAGCTAAGGATGGAGTGTGCTTTGTTTTTCATGGCTTCCGAGCGCGTGCCGAAGCTCGGAGGCTTTGATAGTCACTTAAGATGACGTCAGCTGCGTAGTTCAGGCAAATACGTTTTGTGAATTGAAAATTGTTGTCACTTCTGTAAACCGACGCTGATGACGCAACGAAACAATCTATCAGCATGCTCACCATCATCAGCATGTCCATGCCCACTGCACGGTAAAAGCCTCTCGGACAGATCCCCAATTATTTCTGTCCTGTGCTGACTGTGCCTAAATTATGCACGTAAACTTGCTAATCTTATTTGCTCACCCAACTTTCTGTCGCCCCCTCGAGACCACGCTTGCCTTCTCTAGTAGTCCACTCTGTTATCATTAATGACCAACGGTTGTCTCGTCTTCGCATCACATGGCCCACCCATCAATATATATTATGCATTAATGAGTCAGCATTCCTAAGACACAAGACGTACAAAATTTTCAGAAAGCTTTTCAGTACCCCTCAGACGGTAGGCTTAACTTAGTGTTCTGCCACCGCAGATCAAAACGGAAGTATGCAGACAAATGCCACACTTTGAGCATATACGGCGACCAGAGGCAGTGTCTGTCCGGTTGTTGGTGAGTGATATCAAGTTTCATCAAAGCCGCACCGTTGATCTTGCGATTATCGACCTAAAACTGCCTGTGCGTGACTCTCCCCGCCACAGGCGCAAAAAAAACGCTTTTTGCCCTGTTCATCCAGTACAAATCTCTACCAGAGGCGGCTCCTGGAACCTGCCAATGCGGCTCTGCAGGAAAGCAGGTATCACCAAAGGTAATATCACTGATATTGGGATGGCTTCAAGAGGTCTATTTTATATTCGTGTTGACACCAAATTCGCGTGCCATCGTGCATCCTACTAACCTGGCTTGATGCATTTTGCTCGGGAACAACATCAATAAACAGTTACCAGTTATTGCGTATATGCAACATTTATTCTCTTAACGGGATCAGTATAGAGCATGAGAGCAAGGTAGCGGATTATAAAGCTGAAACAAATGTGCCATTTATTACAGCTACAGAACAAGAATTAGTCAAGGAAAGCTTAATGTGCGTTAGGATTGCTTATACACGCCGTATAAGAATCTTTCAGGCCTACATTAAGGTTATTCCGTGATTCATTTAGTCTGCTCCTAGGCTTGATGTATCTTTGCAAATAGCACGTCCCATGTGTTGCGCTTTTGATGTTGGGAATCACTAACCAAGCACTTCGCACATGCATGCTCGTTGTGGTGTGGGGGGGGGGGGGGGGGGGGGCCCCCCCCATATTTCCACGATGCTACGCGCGTCGTTCAAAACAAAAAATAGATGACGTGTCTTGACTTGTTTCTCGCATGCGGCTTCTGGAATTAAGGCGAGTACACTCCAAGCCCTCTTGAACGTGGCTATATTTGCGGAGGTGGCAACACATGTATTTGCAATACCATGTTCCTTTCTCGATTTGTGTCATAAACATTTGTAACAACGTACGGAACGTCATTATGTGCCCTATTCTGGCATTGCAATTGAGGGCGTTTGACGTTGTTCTTAGGAAAGACTTTGTTAAGGTATTTAGGTGCACTGTTCACTTCGGTACATGTGGAATTACTCCGTGATAATGAAATCTCACTTGCAAGTCAGCGCTCGTCCTTGTTGGCCCCTTTGTGCTTGTCTCTATTCCGCCCTGCTCCCGTAATTGCTTACCGTAACCTCAATAGTTATTAGAAGAGAAGATGTTACAACGGCACTGTTTATTGAAAGTGCGCGAGAACCTTTTGTTAAAAGATGCTCGCAAGGCACCACACCTCAAATTATTCTTATTCTTTGAAAATTCCTTGATGATGTTTCTGATAATGATCTGAGTGGCTCACTGAAAGGTCATGCTTAATCATAAGTACTAGATGCCAGCTGCAAGTGCATGCCTGGGGTGGGCTTGCGGCTGCGTCCAAATGGTGCAGTTGTACTGTACTGACACCTGGGAATCGCTATTCAGCACGTTGCTTCAATTACTTTGCACTTTCGGTTATTGTGGCATTGTAGCTGCAACACAGCTAGATTTGTGGGAGCATGCCTTCATGTTCGTGAAAGCGCTGCTATAAGGTTTTCTGTGGGATGTAGCTTTTGTTTCGAGAAAGTGACGCCTATGCGAGCATGTGCTAGCATCAACAACGGAGTTTATAACATGCGTACCCGTGCAAAATAGCATGCATTATTTGCTACTTTATCGAACTAGTGTCCTTGCTCTAACGCGAGCGCCGATAGAATGACGTACTTCGAGCTGCTGTTTGAGCTGCACACCGCCAGCGACGTGTCAGGTAAGACTGTTATTTATTTATTTATTTATTTATTTATTTATTTATTTATTTATTGTTAGAACACTGCAGGCTCAGGAGAGAGCCTATGCAGGAGGGATGCCAAAAGATTCATAATGAAAATAAGTAGTGTAGGCACAAGTATACACGCACATACTACTAATAAACTCAAACATATGCTGGTGCTTATCGCAACTCATAATCAATAGTTTAATAAACGGACATTTCATTATAATTTGTAGTCAAAACATGTGTATGCTCATACATAAAAATATGCACCTATACATACACGCATACATACGTACACGACAGAGGAAAACGCTAACACGCTGACACATCAGTGTAAGCCTTTTTTAGGAATCCTAAAAAGAAAAGTGTTTTACGTTATGATGTAACTGAGTCGAATGAGTGAATGCTTTGTATTGATTCAATCAGTAGAGTGTTCCACTCTGTAATGGCTCGAAGAAAAATTGAGAACTTAAGTGTCTTGGTACGTGCCTGAAATGGGGCTATGGATTCAGTAGGGCGCTTTCTATTCGGTTGTGAAGTCAGAGATTGCATGCACAAGGAAGCACCTAGTGCAAGGTGCTGTTGTTGTTATGGTGGGTTTAACGTCCCAAAACCAGCTCTGATTATGAGAGGCGCTGTAGTGGAGGTCTCCAGAAATTTCGACCACCTGGGGTTCTTCCACGTGCACTGACATCGCACAGTACACGGGCCTCAACATTTCGCCTTCATCGAAATGCAGCCGCCGCAGCCGGGATTCGATCCCACGACCCTCGGATCAGCAGCCGAGTACCATAGCCACCAGCCACTGTGGCGGGGCTAGTGCAAGGTGCTGTTTTCTAAATGAAAAAGAAGCTTTAATCTGATAATTTTATGACCAAGCGGAATTTGTACATTGTTTTCTTGCATGATAGCTGTTAGATAGTCTGTCACGCTGTAATTAGGGAAGAGAAACCTATTGCATGATATGCAGATATGCACAAGCTGCTCGATACTGCACTCATTTCTCACCCTTTTTGCTTGGCAGCCAGATAGGTTCCCCGATTTAGCAACGTGCACGTCACAGCTTTATTTAGAGCATAGAAGTGCTGATAATATTTGAATATAACAAGCCTCCCTGACTCTAGCTCTACCCGTGCATTGAGTGTTCAAACACACACGGTGTCCAAGCATTGCTCAGCTTGTTTTGTAGTAGAAATCGGCTGCAGAGGATCAAATGCCCACATATGGAAACAATGAGATATCAAAATGTCCGATCCGCCAGTTGACAACCATATTAATGAGCCTTTTATAACGCCGTGTTGATTTCAGCAGTTTTAATCACATCCTGTAGCGAACAGTTACCCACGTCCCGAACAAACTATGGTCGGGCAACACTCCGGAAAAGGAGCCTGCGCGCCAAAAGATTCGCTGCAGTACGGATCCGTCAGATTGCGGCAACTGAAAAGAAAATAGAGCATGGTTTGGTATTTCGATTCAGCCATTTTTTTTACTCTAGTCAGTACGACACCGACCGCGTGAACAGTAGCTCCCTGAGAACGCTGACAGAGATGATAAGCCTATTGCAGCAATTTACAGCGGAATGACAAAAGAAAAAGCTGTTTTAAGTGCAGGTGCTACTTACATACAGGGTAACGAAAGGGTCAAGGGCTCGTTCTTTATTTGTTAGAAACAACCTAATGAGCAAATAGTTTGCTCATTATGAGAATGACCTCTGTTTGCTCATTAAGGTGCTTCTAACAAATAAAGAACGAGCCCTTGACCCCCGCCCTTTCGTTATTTCATAGCTTGGGCCTCGTTGCGGCAGACTTGGTGCCTTAGGTAGCATGCGAGGGTTTATTGGGCAGCAGCCATGTCATCTAAGTTCACGTTCTACATGACGCCTCCTGGCAAGAAAGTGTGTTCCACACACATCGCCTTGGCCATGAGTGGCGCTGCCTAACACTCCCAGGATAATACGTACATAAATACACAATAAAGTGGACGGGGGGACGACCGCCTTCGTAGCTCAGTTGGTAGAACATCGGACGCGACATCCGAAGGTCGTGGGTTTGGTTCCCACCGAAAGTAGGTGTGTCTTTTCGTCCACTTTAATTCCTTTCTACTGTCTCCACAATTACAATACCACAAGTAACTTCCCCTATGCTTACCTAGGCTTCATTGTCTGTTTGCTCATTAAGTTGTTACATACAGAGTGTGTCAGCTAAATTTTGCCGCCTTTTAAAGACGCGGGAATTCTACCAACACACTCTTATTAGTCGTCGTCTGGGTGAACCGTCGCCTTAAGCCTAATATGTTCAAAGGCGAAGTAGCAAAAAATGGTATTGTCCAAAAATTGTATGAAAAAGTGTCCAAAAATTGTATATCGCAGTAATAAGTCATGTTCTTTTAATGATTTTGGGGGTTTTGTGAAAGTGCGCGAAATTTGATAAACAGGACGTGGCTAGGGCCCATGCATCCAGTTATATGTGCTATCACACGTTCTTCCAATATTGTCACGTGGTCGTGACGCACGCAGCCCTCAAGGAGAAGCACGCAGAAATCAAGCGATGTCTGGCGAACTGTTTATTGGGCGAACTTGTGCCCAGCTAAACAAAGCCAATGACAATGCACAGTAATAGCGGCGTGAACAGTCGTCGGTCGACGGAAAGACTGACAAGCGGCCCAATGCGCCGGCGTTTATACGCACTTCATAACGCGTTCTCGCATCACCTCTGATTGATTGATTCGTGGGGTTTAACGTCCCAAAACCAGCTTGATTATGAGAGACGCCGTAGTGGAGGTCTCCGGAAATTTCGACCACCTGGGGTTCTTTAACATGCACTGACATCGCACAGCACACGGGCCTCAACATTTCGCCTCCATCGAAATGCAGCCGCCGCGGCCGGGATTCGATCCCGCGACCCTCGGATCAGCACCCGAGTGCCATAACCACTACACCACCGTGGCGGTGCTCGCATCATCTCTGGAATTCTAGAAATTTCTCAAATGTGTGTGTTTGAGCAACTTCTGTTTCAAGAATGGTCGACACGGTTCCCGAGGTGACATGCAAGATAAACGCGGCCTGCGTTAGGCGTTACCGAAAGTGATAACGGCGTTCGCCGCAAACAATCCCAGCAAGCGCGATTCACAGGAAGGTGATAACGGTGTTCACTTTAAAGAAATGAAAACAACTGCACGTGTCAATATGCTAAGAACGAAAAATCGATGATAAACCCAGACATACCCTGCGGAATAGGTCGCAAGAGGGAATGCAAAAAGGTGGCAACACCATTCGCCCTTTTTGCCTGTTCCCTACAGCAACGTGCATGCATTATTGTTGGTTCATTCCTAGCACCTTTGGGGGCGCTAATGTCACTGCGCGCGAGCTCTAGCCACGCGTTTCCTTTTTCGAGTCTCGCGCGCTTTCTTATGAGTGTGAAAGAAATCAAACCGTTGCGCTTGCTATCATCGAAATATAATATTTGTGCACTATATACAATTGTTTGTATCATCACCATTAAGTATATTGTAACTCAAGGAAACCAATTAAATGGTCGTTAACTTTTTTGTAATAATTGCCTTCTGCCAATCGAAAAATAATGGCTGATCCCTGTCTGAAAGTAAGTAACCGGATATAATACGAAGGCGAAAGGTGTGTTCAAAGAAGCAAATGAATGTTTTTTCTACAACGAGAGAAAGTTCTCGCATTGGCATCAGTGTTTCGCGGGTATGACACCAATGGACGTGGTTGTACACACGTTCCCTACCGATGAATCAGCACCTCCATCCCGACGACTAGCATCCATGAGCGTGACCATCCGCTTGCGGTAACTGCAGTAGTTTACGAGTACACTAGACATAATGCAGACAGAAGGGATGGTAAATAACGCATGACAACGCCACTGATACATGCCCACTTAGGCAACATTGTTCCGTCAACATCGCTGCTATATTGCGGTTCAGCAGTTCTCGTAGTCGGTGCTATCGTACTCGAAACTAACGGGCATGAGCTACAGTGCTTCACTTCTCCTGGATGGCGGTACCGCCCCATGCAGAGTGCCTCGATGCACGCGCGCTATACACCGAGCGCATCGAGGAGGAGGGGAGGCTAAATAGGAAAGAATATAAGCCGCGTCCGTGCAGTTTCATGCATGTGTGCGGGTAGCGTAGCCGGTAGAGCGATCGGCTGCTTTCGTCGCGGAACGGTAGGTTCTGGGTTGGATTCCCACCGCGGCCCCTAGACATTTCTCTTTCTCATTCATACCTTTATATTTTACTGCATCACTTCCATGACGGAAATGACGTGCTGTGGTCGTGGTGGAGCCCCCAGCATAACGCACTTTACTGTTACAATTGTCCGAGCTGGTCTAGTCGTCGTGGATTCACCAACCCAAGTTCAGCAAAAATAAGAGCATCTTTCTGTAAAGTGAATGACTCTTTGGATTAAAACCGCTTGCTCACACAAAGAACCTTGGTCCGGCATTACGTACACTTTATCCCGTTCCTCCCGCACTGAACCAAGTCCGTATTGAAAAAGAGTTCGGACCTCAGACAAGAAATAATTTTTCGGGAGCTAACAGGGTCTCTTTTTTCAGAAATCCGTGCTGACTTCATTGCAGCTTTATCTTGCAAACAGGTGCATGCTTACTCTGTATTTTCTAATCATTCTCCTTCCCTGAAAATTCATTTGCGATACGAGTACATAATTTTGAATATGCTCACTCGGTTATTTAATTTTTTTTGGCGTTTCCACCAGTTAGTATGGTCTAAAATATTCACAAGTGCTACCACCTGATACATGTTCCGTCTCGATCTATGGAAGACTACAAGATCCTTTGTGAGGTTGTAATAAATTTCATCAGCCGCAGTAAGCAGTAAGTAATTTCTTTATTACCGAAACAGCTACTTTTGCATAGCACGTTCCTCGGTCGTATTCGATAATTATCAAAATTTACTTCAAACAATAGAGTTATATGCAAAATGTGGCGAGCGCGATGATTTAGTGCGCCGCGTTAATGACGGACTTGGCAAGACAAAAGCGTGCGCCCCCCTCCCCCCTTGAAAGACCCTAGCTTATTCTTTGACGCCTTGTAGGATGAATTCTGTGCCATCGCAACAATGTGCCGTAACGTTAGTGAAAGGACCATTCAAACAGCATACAAGCTCGTTAAAGCACTTCTACTAAAAGAATCTAAGCGCACACGTAAACTAGCCATTTGCTTTTGTGTGATGAAGGGCTACTCCTGACAGTACTTGATGAGGCATCAAATTTCTTGCGGAATTTTGCATCACGTACTCGCACTGCTTCTACAGTTTCGAGCGTTTCTTTACTTAATATTACTTCATAATTTCAAGGGGCAGAATCCTAAATGCGCAAAGAAGTACATTCTCAGGCAGATTTAAGCAGAGTGATAGATTTAAGTAATCTGAAAAATTCCTTTCAAGAGATGCCTGAATGCAGGAAAATACTGGAGCCTCTGACGAAGTAAAGAAGTTCTTAGGCCAGGAAAATCTTGAATTTGGTCATGTTGCATTAAGAAACAACTACGCAATGTCAAAACAACATCTGTACCACGAACACAACAAAACCAGCTCTACTCTTGTAGCAGAACCTCTGCTCGCATAAAATGCTTTATGGGCGACCTCTTATTTTTTAGACTGCTCGTGTGTAACAACTGATTAAAATAAATTTGTGGTACTCGTGTGTCAAGGCATTCCTCGGTAAAAACATTTACGCTTCGATAATATATCGACCGTATTCTTGGCGTATCGATCTTTCTATTTTTTTAATATTCTTCATTTCATACAGCAATAGGTCTCTCAGTAAATGGCTCTGTAATGGGCGGCAATAACAAGTGTCTCACTCGCCACTCGTGCTGCAACATAGTGCTGTGGAAGTCAATAATTGAGCACTTTGGTGTCTCACCTTTCGGTAAACAAGCTTCCATTATGGCAATCGTAGCGCACACAAGGATCCGTGCTGTTTCTCACCCCTCCGTTTGGGAGAGTGTCACCGCCAGGAAGCTGACAATCGACTGATCACAATATACATAGACGAAATAATTACCAGTATTAGCATTTATCTGCATAACATACTATTGGACCACGTTACATATGCTTGATGTGCACGAAGTGAGTACTAACCTATAAGGCAAGAATATGGGTGACGGTAGTGAGGAAGCTAAATGAAGAGGAAACGTCCGTAATTGGGCCAGTGGTTTAGAACATACAAGACAACCGCACATAGTACAGCGCGATAAAGTTCCTAGCTCAAAAAACCCTCACGACGGGTCATGGCGAACTATACTCACAGTTCTGAAGATCAGGAATGTATAATTTACACGAATTGTCTCCAACATCGAGGAGCGAAAGAAGCACTGTGGCTTGTACAGAACTCCAGGAGAACAGCAGCGCATGATTCTTACCACATGCAGCAGAGCATTTGCAGATGAACGCACACGAACCAAATTTCTAGCAGATCTTGGAGAATTCCTAGCATTAGGAATAGACCTTCATTTCTGACTTAGGACACCACTTCTAAGTTACGGCAAAAGCTCGCGCAGATGTGTGGCATTAAAACGAGATATTATTCAATTAGTCGCAATCTCATCGACTGAAGGCATCAGCTCCTCTCCAAGCCGTCAACTCCACGCCATCACTATCGCGTATATTTTTCGCAAGCGCCCCACATGTTTTTCGTAGATAAGAATCTAGTGATCCATTCAGTTCGCCTTTTGTTTCGATACCTATTGCGCTTGAGTATAGCCTGATGTGAGCGCGAAATGTATAAACACATACCTTCAGCTGTCTTCATAGCCACTCTTCACATATCGGAGGCCCCACCTTGCGTAAATTTGATGCTCAAATGCATATCTCAATTACTCCTTTGTTAATGTTGCAAAGTTTAGAATTTGGCAGCCTCTGGGTAACAATTTTCTTCCACATTTCTACTTGCACTGAACGCAGTTGTCATTAGAGTTTATGTTAATTATTGTGCGGCAAACGTAAGTGAGCAGTGTTGATAATACCCAAGAAATGAATGGGGTGAGGGAAAAGCTTGTTTATAAAAAAGCTCTAGAATTTCCAAGCACAAATAGTCTCCCGCTGAAGGCATCTGAAACGTACACCTCCTCTACGTCATCTGCACTGTCGCATTGAGATGGCTTTTGAAGGTACAATTGCTTGTTCTACTATTTAGAGCAACATGATAAAAAGTATTACCCTTCTATATCAGTTTGAGGGCACCTTTACTACTCATTTGCTTTGGTAAGCAAGGATCAAACAGACAAAAAAAGTAACGAAGATTTATGAACCATATTTCTACCAGAGCGAGTCTTTGGCGGCACTATAACTGATACATTGAAGAAAACTGTACCCGTTAATATTTGTCGTCAGATTCGTTTCGTCGTTTCTCGTCTGGGGCACATTTTCATCCTACTTGCCCCACTATTCTTCAATGCTCAAGGGTTTTCTTTTTGCAGGTAAATCGGTGCCTCAATTTAATAATCGACCATATCATTTTATAGGTCAGAAGATCAACAAAGGCGCAGGGCCAGGTCGGATTTGTGGCCACGACATCGTTAGCGTGACAGAACTTCCGTCAGCTCCAATCAGGAAGCTTTTAATTATTATGTTTTTTAATCATCAATAACGCCACTGAATGGTCTCAATGCTATGAAGGTACTTTTCATGCATAAAAATAAGTGCTCAACTCATACATTTTTTCTATATTTTGAAATCTGAATAAGCTCAAAGAATAATGGCCCTAAACACTATATTCGCCACGTGTTTTCGTGATATCGAACAATAACAAAAACCTGCGGATTCCATGCGCTGTGGGAATCGGCGTCATGAGAAGCAATCACCGCGTGCATTGGCATTGTTAATTTTGCGGTATCCAGCAAAGTGCCGCGAATAGGATGAACGCCCTTGTGCAAAGTGCATGATTAGATGCATGATCAACGAGAGCTAATCAGGAAATTCGATAGCACCGTAGCGAGTAAATAGTAGCTGACTCTATGACGTCAACGTTGGCTCTCATGATAGTGCACAGCACAGGGGCCTCTTATCTCGAGAGATACGCGCGCTATGGTACGCTCAAGTGCGTATCATGGGAGTCGTTCATCGAAGTGTGCTAGGGGATCGAGTAACGTCGGAGAAGAGCAAACAGTCCGCTAGCAGAACATGCGTGTAGCTTACTACACTCTTCATAAAGCGCTTAACAAGCCTAAGAAGCACAACAAATGCACAAGCACCATCATAACAACTGTTGCATTAGGTATAATAATTGATCTGTTGTGCGAAAGGAGCCTCTGTAGCACTGCGGTAACGCGCTTGCTTGTCACTTCTGGGGGCCGGGTTCGATACCCACCTAGCGCGTGGTAGGTAACCTTCGGAAATTACAGCGGGTTCGTGTGTGTCTGTGTGTTGTAAAGACATTTCATTCACATGCTGCGACAAATGGTATGCCTTTGTTTTTAAGTGCGTTTTTTTATGAATACGTATTTGAGTTTGCCCCAGATCGACATGGGCTGTACAAAATTCGAAAACCTCTGACGCATACCCGAATACGAAGGGCCGAGCAATACTGATATGAGTCACAAGTATGCTCAGCAGCGTTAATCTTGAAGTAAATGACGAGTATAACAAGTTAGGGATGTAACGTTCAATCATTCATGTTCGTCACACGTTTGCACGGTACTATCCAAAATTCCGTGCATATAGGTTGAACGAGATGACCAGCAGAGCATTGAGACAGACAGACAGACAGACAGACACGGTCAGAGTTGCGTGCCCTTGCTACTGCACTTGTATTTTTACAACGTAAAAGGCTCATATATGAAAAACCACATGTTCTTGAAGCCATCATGATGTGTAATAACGTCTTTCAGAAAGCATGTTTTGTATCATCTGACCACATCTTCAAATAAAATAATTTTAAGTGCGAAGCATTGGTTGGCGACCTTCAGCAACTTTATCTATCTATCTATCTATCTATCTATCTATCTATCTATCTATCTATCTATCTATCTATCTATCTATCTATTTGTGGGAACAAAAGGCTCGAAGCAAGCAAACATTTATTTGTCGGGTAACTAAGGAGATATCAGAGTCACAACGTCCCAGCTTCTCTGTTGTTGTTTCCCTCAATTCTGACGCATACCCAACCTGGGGAATGGCCAAGATGTCAGAAGTTGAAAAAGTTAAGCCTGAGGTACTATGGAATACAAATCAGCATCAAATAATCAGCATGAAATTAACAGTGAAAAGTACGAATTTATGAAAACAACCAACCTGAATCAATTATGAATTTAGAAACAGTAGAGCACACATCCCTGTGGCAATGTCCTAATGAGGAGGCTCCCAATGGCAGAATATTAGAGAAGGTGAATTGCAACCCAACCCTATGAAAAAAATCTTCTAATGTGTGTTTTCTTAATGAGGATAACTGAGTGCATTTTAAGAAATAATGTTCGATAGATTCGTCTGTCTGTTTGTCTCTCTTTTTTTGCGGACCGAAGCACACTGCCCACTAAACTGCTATCACATGTCCGGTTATCTGCTTGAGATGGCGTTGCCAGTGTCCACGTGAGCTGGCTTCAGTCAATAGAGATCGTCTCTCCACGTCCGTTATCAAGGAAAATGAAGTGCATAGGATTGTGCTTGAAAACTTTAAAAGGACTGTCGTAATGTGCTTGCAAGAGAGCACGTGTGGCATCGTGACGGATGAAGACATGGCTAGTATGAAGTAATGATAGGTTCATATAAACGGTCTTGCAATCATGACGAAGCGTCGGTGGTACAACAGTAGCCATAGTAGTTCACAGGTGGTTGGCCGTAAGAATGTCGCTCAGCTGATGTCGGTTCCGACGCAAAGAACTCGCCGTGTACACGAAGTGTTTTGCCAAAAGCCAGCTCTGCGGATGAGCACTGTGTGTCTTCTTTCACCGCAGTGCGAACACCTAGTAGAACCAGAGGCAGGCGCTCTCTCCATGGAATTATTGTGTTGCGCACGCGGTGACGCCTTCAGTTGGCGGCAGAAGCGTTCCTCCATGCGTTTATAACTGTAGTGGTGAACTATTGTTCGTATGTGGGTGGCGCCTAGAAGGCGGGAGAGAGCCCAAAAGAGGGACGATTCCAACTGTCACCCTCGCTCTGTCGTTATGACGTGTGGCACGCCATAATGAGCGATCCACGTGTGCTCAAGTGCCTGTGCAACAGATTCTGCAGCGATGTTGCTTAGCGGCGTCGCTTCCGGCCAGCGGGTAAATGGGCCGATTCAAGTGAGTAGGTAACGTCGGTTCTCGGAAGGTGGTAGCGGACCCACAATGTCCACGTGAACAGTACCAAAACGAACGTCTGGTGGTGGAAACTCACCTGGTGCGCTCATGGTGTATCTGTTGATCTTGGCACGTGGGCACTGGATGCAAGACCGCGCCCAGCAACGGACATACGCATTCATACACGGCCAAAGGTAGCGGAAGGTGACGAGACGTTGTGTAGCTCGTATTCCTAGGTGTGATAAGGAGTGTAGAGCGCCAAAAACTTTTCGCCGGAATTGTTGCGGGACATACGGTCGAAGGCGACCTGTAGGCACGTCGCAAATGACGGTACAGTTACAGCCAGGTAGTAAGACATCTTCGAAGCAGAGGGAGTTGTTCGCAGTTCGAAGGGTCGGAATTACGTGTTCTGTGCGCTCAGGAGTAGCTAGGAGCATGAAGTCAATGCTGGAACGAGCTACTTGGGTTACGTTGATGTGCATCCGTGACAGGACGTCAGCAACGAGATTGTTGGTACCACTGATATGCCGAATGCCGGTAGTGAACTCGGCAATATAGGCGAGCTGGCGAATTTCGAGTGGCGTGTGTGAGGAACGGTTGGAAGTAGTAGCATAAATCAGTGGCTTGTGGATTGTAAGAATAAAGAACCGGCGACCTTCGATATTATGATGGAAGTGGCCGACTGCGAGGTACATTGCGAGGAGTCCGCGTCCGAAAGTACTGTAGTAAGTTTCTTGTACTCTCAGCTTCTTCGAGAAGAAAGATATGGGCTGCCAATCACTGTCAACCAGCTGTTGAAGAGCAGCGCCAACAGCGTCGTAACAACAAATAGATGCATTCTAATAGCGGGAATTGCTTTTGTTGGGCGTGTGATGACGTGACTGGTCTCTACCCGCCGAGAAGTGTAAGGCAGCTAGCTCAGTAGTTATTTGATCTATTTGCGAAGCAAGCTGTGGGTTTGAAGCACTGAGTTCGTCAAAGCACTGCTGTAACGGCGACTGACTCGAGACTGGCGCATTACAACGGTCGGTGGCAGATACAAAAAGATGAGAAGCACCCATTATTTGTCTGCCGTTGTTGCTCAGTCCTCAGTGGACGTTGCCGCAGCCGAGGCGCATAAAATCATCCGTACCTGATTCGATACCTGATTCGATTCCTGGAGGAAGAGCTCGCGGACGATTTTCGAGTCCGTTGAAGATGGCTTGCCTCCGAGTAGCTGGGTCATGCGGCGAAGCAGCTCGGTCAGCTTTCTTTCGCCAATTTCCTCCGGAGATAGGAGCTGTTAAATGCGTCGCGACTCGGAGTCGGTCGTGTGTCGTATAACTCCCGTTTCAGGGTATCGTAGGGGTCATCGGGTGGTGGAGTTAGCAAAACGTCGCGGATCAAAGCTGTGGTGTCGTGGGTGCTAAGCGCACCCACGACATAATCGTACTTGGCCGTCTGTGATGCGATGCCGTGACGGCAGAACTGCGCTTCGATGTGGATAAACCAGAGCTCACTATCTGCACGCCCCAACTCGGGAAGCTTGAGTGTGGCGACGGAATATATGTTGCATTTTCTTGTGGTTCTTTGCAGTTCGGTTCCATGGTGTCGAAGAGAAGCAGCGGGACGAGTAGTTGAGATGTGTGAAGCGTCCGGTTCGCCGACCTGTGGGAGCGAAATGCTCCCACAGGTCACACTGTCCACACTGTCCACACTGGTCACACTGTCCACTACAGTGCTATCCCATGCCCGATGCCCACAAGATATCTATCTATCTATCTATCTATCTATCTATCTATCTATCTATCTATCTATCTATCTATCTATCTATCTATCTATCTATCTATCTATCTATCTACCTATCTAGCCTCCTATGTATGGGTGCTCTCCTGGTCGCAAGGCCGCCAGCCAACTACTAATTGTGGAAAATGGTATTGCGGGCTGCAAATACATGTATTCGCAGCTTACATGTATTCACAGCAAATACATGTATTCGCAGCAGTAGGTCAAGAAGGCCTTACTGAGAAACCTTGTGTCGCTTCTGTACCATCAAAGAGCGCCCAAAACCACAAAGAAAGAAAACCTCAAGACAATCATCAATACCGCATGGTACATGATAAGGTGCCTGTTAACAACAGGAAGACCCTCCCATTCGTTCCTCGTAGACAGCCTGCAGATGCTTGCGGAAGGGTCGCTTGATCTCATTCGAAGCTCTCACGTGAAGTGCAAGAGACAGAGGTAACGGGAAAGGAAAGGCAGGGACGTTAACCAGCGGATATCTCCGGTTCGCTACCCTGTATTGGGGAAGGGGAAAGGTAAATGAAAGAGGGAAAAGAGAAATCAAAACAACATAATGTGTGTGTGTGGTGTTTAATACAGCTTCTCTGGACACTGCGGCGTCATCATTGTAAGAACATTGCAGGGTTACCAATATAGGACATTGCTAACACAGTGGCATACACAAGACAAGAGCTACCATCATAAATGGTGATGCAGCAAACCTATTTGGCATCACATACGCCTAAGGACTGCCCCTTGGGTCCTTAGTAGTTAGTGGCTATGACTCGGCTGCTGATCTGAAGCTGGCGGGTCCGAATAATACCGACCGAACCAGCTGCATTTCGGCGGGGCAAAATGTTGAGGCCTGCATACTGTGCGATGATATTGCACTTCGAATAAATCCAGGCGGTCGCAATTTCGGTCAGTGAATCTCAGGTGGTCGCATGCTCGGCAGTGCAGAAAATTCAGCAGTATGATGGCCGAATGTCTAAGGCATCCTAACATGACGCACTCACGATGACAGGTCGAGTCTTAAAATTATGCTGGTTACGCTTTGTTCGCGGTTGGGAATCGCGCGAGCACTATTTCCAACATCCTCCTCTACCGCCGCGTCACTTTCACAGTTCCAGGACCATGGAGTTGAACTGGTCTCGCGAGTTCCGTACTTGCCGTCTTCCAGTCGAACTGGATGTTTTGATGTACCTAAAGTCTCTGTATAATTTTGTCAAGTAGTGAAAGCGACTGATGTTCCTACAAGCTTCCCCAGTGGCTGCGCCCGATCATTTCCATCTCCAATGCAGAGGTTTCCAATTCATTCAGCCATTTTCTTCCTCAGCTCTCATGAAATGCCAACCATGCCACCTGGCCTATTGTTGGGGCCCCCACGCACTAGAAGCCCCATTTTGTTGGGTCCCTCTATTGTCTCCTCGCCTTCTTTTATTCGCTAGGCACCCTCGAAGAGAGTGCAAACGAAGACGGGATCATGCGTTTAAGATTGATTGCGAGCATTTGCAGTCTACGTAGGCATTGCCCTGCATGGGTTTGCAGAACCGGTCAAGTTATGAAGCGAATGGCGGACGGAAGTGTCGCAGACGACGAAATCGAGGTGGGGGTGGGGGGCGGCACACGATGACTTGTCGCAACTTAAAAAGCCTCTTATAGAGGGGCTTTATAAATTTTCCACTACACACCTAGTTCATCGTCTTCATCTCTGCAGCACACGTAGTTTTCGATAGCGACCCCGGCATGCGCGCCGGTAGAGGCGGCTCTGCTTCTAGAGTAAGATTTCCTGCCACAAGCTCAGCACGGTCGGTATGTTCGACTATATCGCTCTAAGGAAGAACACGGAAGCAATATTTTGTTCCTATATTAGCCAGTAACTGGCGCATGTAATGTGGTACTGTTGCAATGGTTGAGCTCAAAGTGCGATCAGCTACAACTTTTCACAGAATTCAGGGATGTTCGTTCGGGTGCCTGGACGATCTCATTTGCGTACCTACTAGGTTGGGTTCCCGGATCCAATTCGTAAACCCGGACGATCTTGTTTATATGCCCAACATTTTCGTTTGGCGCCGCGACGATGTCGTTTCAATCCCTGTATGTTTGGCATGGGGACGATCCCATTTGGATTCTTATATGTTCGGTAGTGCGATAATCTCGTTTCAGTGCCTGCATAATATCGTTTCAGTACCTAGAGAACGGATCTTCCTTCCGGGTCAAGGTCACTTGAATGCCCTTGACAACAGAGCTTAAAAGATATCGCACTTAACGCTATGACTCGTGTTGTTGAGCTTGGCTCAACCCTGGAGGTATGCCTCGACGATCGAAACTTTCGATATGAACAGAGCAGAGATCTGAACAGAGCAGAGATCTACGAACAGAGCAGAGATATTCGTACTATAGTGACTGTCGGCGCTATGCCGTAACATGAGCTACCTCTTAGGCCTCTGCTATACAATCCACATGCCCTAAAAGTCCACGTTATGCACACTACTTGATATGCACAAATGCGTTCATCCCCCTCGAAAGACTTGGATAAGGGCAGAATCATTGGGAACAGGCAGCTTTCACACTCAGTGTGTTGCATGACTCCGATTCCCGCAATGCGTGGGACCTGCGTCATTTTTCCCATGTGGCATCGCTACTGGAATGAAAACTTCACCGCACCATTGAAGAATATTCAACATTCTACTGGCGTTCTATGCTGCATGTGACTTGGCCGATGCGGTGATTCAAGCGGAAAGCCTGACGACAATTTAATAAAATCAACCACCTGTGACCCCATGCAATATACTTACGCTCATTATATTCTCGCCACGTTATCGTTAAAGATAATACGTTCCACAAATGTGAGCAGAAAATGACTGCGAAGAAGATGTTTGCTTTCCTCTGAGTCCAGGCTTTCTCCATTCTCTGAAAGTGACGGTTAGGCAACGTGAGCTGTGGGCCTTATCCACAAATTGCAAGAGAAGTGCTGAGATGTTCAGCCGCGAAGTGCACCAGGAAAGCGCATGCAGAGTGGTTAATTTAAAATGCCGGACCATAACTAGACGTACATATCAAGAGAAGGTATACCTAGAAGCCAGATCGCGCTGTAGTGCTTCCACTAATGAATTGTTGAGCCGGCAGCAATGGAGCGTTGACTTATCCATGTAGAAGTGAAGAGGATGCCACGCCTTGAAGTATCAGCAGATGCCCATATCTTAGACATGGCCAATTAGAAGCCTCTGTTAGCTGGAATATTTAGGGGTACCTACTATTTTTAAACATAAATCCTATATTACAGTAGTTATCTTCTTAAGCAATTCCGCTCATCAATGAGTAATTATTTAACAAATATGTTTGGAATACAACTTGCGTGGGCCGAATAGGCGTTCATAAATGTGTCAGTCCCGAGGATCAATGCCAGATGAAAATGTTTTCCTCCCTGAAGAAATTCACGAAAGTTGAAAAAGACTTCGCCCTCTACAGAGCAAGCAGAAATATTGTCCGCAGATTTAGAGCAATGAAATTGACAGGCCATCAAACTTGTGGTCATCAAATTTATAGCAATAAACATTGATGGCCATAACTTTGATGGCCTATAAATTTTATTGCTCTGAATCTGTGGATTAAAGCAATAAAATTGATGGCCACTTTACGATTTCCACTGTAACCTTAGAGTAAATTATTTTTGTTGTCAAAACAAGTAGGCAATGCTCGATTTATCCGTTTTCATGTAAGGAAACGTGGGAAACAGCAGGTGCCTTTTTTCAGTAAGCAGCGTCCACCGCTGGCGTCTCTCTTCGGTAAAACACTTGCCTCTCGTGCAGACGGCCTGAGTTTTATTCCTTGTCGACCCCAGCTAGCGTACTTCGATGACTCGATGGAATTGTAAAGTACATTGCAGCTAAGGCGTTCTGATCTGTGCTGCGCGAGATGTTATCTACGTGCAAAGAACAATTGTTTCAGTTTAACGACAGGTGGAACTGAGGCTTTGTTTTAGTACCCTTATGGCTGATGCAGGATGTCCCAACCTTTTAAGTCACGACAGACGTTTGACCACCAGCCGGAATATGTTCGCCATCTGTCACAATTAGCAGCACGCAGGGGAGATTTCCTTGGGAGATAGCGCACACGGTTTTTGCAATGCAAAAAGGGGAAATCGAATTCCCTAAGTTGCCTTTTAAATCAGCTTTTCATGTAGTAAGTCATGACGTAAATCAAAGTTCCATCAGTCAACCTGAGGCGTCACCTCGTGTGTTCGCAAAATGTCTTGGTGCTTAGGTTGAACGCTTTTCGACTGATGCTTGTGTGTGCATGCGCAATTTTATATGTCGGAGTATTTTTCTTTCTGCGGGTCATTTGCAACCTGCAGTGACGTCCCAGTGTATTGGTATAGACGGTAGTTCTGTCTTCTCTTGTCTGTACCTGTCATACCTGCTTAAAAGAGGGCCCCCTCTTTAAAAGACGGGGCCCGTCTATATGGTCTAAAATTTAAAGAAAATTGTCTAATATGAAACGACGGGCCCCGTCCTTTAATTTTAAAGGAGGTAATCTTGAGTTGCAACACCGAAAGCATGCTGTACACACATAATAGCAACACAGAGTCAAACAAAGCGGCTCTCCCATCACATACACCAAAGACCATGCTGTACGGATCATTGCTGGCATGCGTCGGCTGTGGCCTCGTTGTGGAGCACTTAATTATGAAAATGACTCTTCACTCTCACTGCACCTGAGACCCGCATTGATAAACCTAGTGGAACAAGACTCCTCCAAGGCCTCGTATATGTAATGTAGCACTGGCAACGTGATGTTCGCTAACAGCAGCCGAATAAAAAAGAAATGCAAGGTTCTGAGGCCCCTGCCGAGAACTGGACGCCGCGATAAATCAGCCGGTCATCCAGAACAGTTGTAGATAGCATGGTCATCGTAGCGTGTGCCGCAGGCGCGAATGTTGCTCAAGATTGTGGGGTTCGGGCCACCTGCCCCAGGGATGAACGCTGACGCGGCCGGAATGTTCAAAGAAATGTTTATTAGTATTAACTGAACAACACTGTGGAAAGTTAAGATACCGAAGTACTTGCGGGCACACTCACTCACCTCTAACCTTCGCCTCGGCGGCGCACACAGCTTCAACGCTCAGCCCAGTCAGTCGCCGAATATTGACTCACAGCCCGCGCACTCCACTCGCGCTTGTCTACAGCTGACTATCCCGGCAGCGCGCTCACCAGCCCGCCGATGAGTGCCCCGCGCCAGTCCACTACCGAGTGTCTTAGCCGCTCTTGTGCCGCTGCCTTTAAAGGAAGCAAGGGATCCACGCGCATCGCTACTGCGCAGCACATGCTGACTTGACACCAACCTGGCGAAGGGCATGGCTCCCACACATTTTCTCGTTCCAAAAAAAAAGGTCGGTGTGGGCGTGTCTCACCCTCCACTGATGCTGGCTTTGCCGCTGACGTCAGGCTGATCGGCGCTGTTTCTCTGGTCGCTGTCGACCCCTGATGAAGATGTCGTTGTCGATGCCGCCTTGCCAGTAGTACGATTTGCTTTGTCGCCGAGCTCCTCAACTTCTTTGGGAGCGGCCATGGCCTCAGTGGCAGCTGCGGTCCTGGCCTCTGACGTCCTGGCCTCTGACCGGGCTCGGGCTCGAGTAGTCCATTGATGCCTGTCGGCCGAGCGGAAGCCGGCCTGCTCACCCACGGGTTTCAGGTGCACTGTTCGTCTGCGGTTCCCTTCGCCTTCTTCAGTGACATCTCGCCAGCAGCCTTTGCATGAGGCGCAACGATTTCCTTGTGCCCGGCTTTTCCCCCGTGGGTGGCATCCTTTATTCTTATCACAAGAACGGCTTCTCCAGCCTTCCAAACGGGTGATATCACGGCACCTCGGCCCGCAGTGCGTTTCGGCGTTTCCACAACTGCACTCTCCCTCGCTGGGGCAGCTTGTTCCCTTTCAGCTGTGCCCGCGTCAAGATAGCGCCCGTCGCACAATCCCGGCCCGCTCGGTCTCTTGACTAGCATGTTCATCCCCCCTTGCCGCCGAATGTTCCGCGTCGTTCTATTTGACGACCTTACTGTCGCCGCGGCTTATTCGCGCTCACCCGCGGGCTCGGCTTCGCCGCCGTGTGGCTTTTGTTGGCCGCATACGGCCACTTCGTCCTTCGCGTCGTTTGTCTCGATCTCGGGCTCTTCTTCAGTGTCGTCGCCAGCCTCGACCTCAGGCTCTTCTTGCAATGGACCCCTTCGTTGCCCAACGGGCCTCCCTGGCCATTGACCGTACATCTGCCTCCAGGTCTCATCGAGTCCCTGCATGGTCTCGCAGCTCGTTGTATCGCTACGGCTGCGTCCATCCTTCTTGGTGCAGATGTCGCCACTTTTCTCGTTGGGCGCCAGATGTGGGGTTCGGGTCGGCTGCCCCAGAGATGAACGCTGACGCTGCCGGGATGCTCAAAGAAATTTTATTAATAATAACTGAACAACACTGTGGAAAGTTAAGGAACCGAAGTACTTGCGGGCACACTCCCTTGCCTATAACCTTCGCCCCTGGGGAGGGGGGGGGGCGGGGGGGCGCACGCTTCCCACGCTTAGCCCAGTCCATCGCCGACTGTCCGCACACAGCCCGCGCACACCACTTGCGATCGCCCTCCGTCGATTTCGGGCACACAGCCCGCGCACGTATGACGCACTTGTCTACAGCTCACTGTCCCGGCAGCGCGCTCACCAGCCCGCCGACGGTTTCCCCGCGTCAGCCCACAACACTGCTCAGTGTCCCGGCCGGGCTTGTGCCGCTGCCTTTATAGTAAACAAGGGATCCACGTGCATCGCCACTGCGTAGCACCTGTTGGCTTGAAACCAACCTGGTGATGGGCGGGGCTTCCACAAGATCAACGAGTCATTTCCGTTAATTCCCGCAGACAATGACGCCGCCAGTCTTCGGAAAGTCTCAGTGTGCCTTTACAATGCCAGGTAGTCATGTAGTCATTGTCGGCAGAGTACACCCCCAAGAACTCGCTCCCTTTTCATAGGCTTTAACGACTTGCTGCTGCTCCTGAAGACGAATATTCCAGAAATCCGAACTTTGAGGACATATTGAGTGGGCACACGCACAGCGTGTAACAGTACGGTATTGGGACAGTACGGTATTGGGACAAGGCAGCATGGTGGGTACCCAAGCATGCAGCTAGAGAATACCGGAAATTGCGAGGCGGTGTATATATAGCGGTGTATAGACCCGTATATATCTCTATGGCTTCAGCCTTATAATATACTGCTTTGAGTAAACGCTTCCTCGTCTCGCCTCGTTCTTTATATTTCAATTGTACGCACTTCAAGTCCGCCATTCCCAGTCACGAACTCGCCGAACTATTGGCTCCTTTGCTATCTCTCATAGTAGAACGGTGCTGTGGACTTTATACCTACAAGTAATTTAGACAATGGCGTAAGGTGGCGACATGGGCGTAAATCATCGATCAGTCATCGAGTATCTTAAGGCTTTGCCTTTTTGAAGCTCAAGGAAATTGGTTTTTCAAAAGAACTCAAAGCACAACCACAGATGTTGAGTGGAATACAAATATTAGGTTTCAAGGCAAGAGAGTGTCCTTTAGGCATATACGTGCGTAAAAGGTTCTATAAGTTTTTTGTATTCAAAAATCCGCTGTTGCAATTTGTCTGAGGAGAAGGAAACCTTTCGTAAATACCCAATACTACATGCATGCTTATGAAGAGAGAGAAAGAACGGGTAAATCCACTGCGGCTAAATGAAGCACGTGGCCGAAAGGCTGCCGAATGTAAAAAGAGTGGAATTATGAAATAAACAATAGGTACATCTTGGATACGAAAGTCAACAGACGGGTCGTCAGTGTTGACAAGCAGCTCTCGCAGGATCGCGTACTTTGCAAACGTTTGGGAAGTCCATTCAATTCCAATGAGCATTAAGGGGCTTTGGTGGCCTTGCGCATTGGACAGGTGCAGGAAAAGCCTTAATGATTCTTTCTTCCGAAAGTCGTCCTCCATAAAGCAGTGAAGTTTAGCCTCTAGGGCTAAACTTCACTGAGTTTTCAAAGATCGACAGACAAACAAAAGTGGTTCAGTTATCCCGTCATAACCAAACAATGTGCACGTCACTTTCTTCGTTATTTCTATGAGGAAGCAACACACCGCTACACATGGTGCACACCGTAGGTGCTCCACTGCAGCGGAGCCAGGGTTGAAAAACAATAATTAGGAGCCCAGAATTTAAGTACGAGGTAATCAGGTTACAGCGGAAACTTACCGCCATGCCAAAGCAGCTGTTGTCGGAACGCGTACCGCTATATTCGACAATACGTGGGCTGAATCTAAACAGCAGCATCGCATGCTCTTTGATAGAGAAATACGATCATAGAGATGATAACACTAACACTTCCAGAAATGTCGTTGTCTTGAGAGCTTTCTAAGGGCTTGTGACATTTCAAGAAAAACACTTGAGAATGGCAGTTAGCTCTCCATGAGTTCAGGTAAATAATGTAGCTGTCTCAAACAGCTCGTGCACACGCAGGTGCGAAGGCTCATTTCCCGGTAATTTCAATTGTGTATTCTGTAGTTCCAGAGCGAAAAATACATATTGCGCTTCTTTGAAATTATAAAACCAAAGTAGTTTGTACGCGTGTGAAATCTGAGGCCACAGCAGGGCTGGGGTTGTCCTTGGCTTCTCCTTGTGTTTCACTTGTGAAATATATATATTTATTCACATCATCATTGGGCAACTTTACGGATCGGATTTCCCCGTACTTGGACATGCACATGCGCACGCATTGACACAGCTAGGCGCACTTGGGCATTCTTGCGCGTACAATAGGCAGCGTACAGTTTACAGTTTCTTCGCAATCTCACTCGTTTAGGCACAGTTGTACCACACATCACTTCGTGAACGTTCTTGAAACTCGCAGCGGATATTCAGTTTGAGTTTCCTCTTCCCCATAATTATTACCGCCTTATGGTAGCTGTTGTGGACAGCCAAGTTTGAAGCGATGGCATCTAGCCGAAAATTTGCACACACCGGGACGATGCACGTCCCTCAATTGGAGATTGCTTCTTTTGCCCACTACATCCATCATGAACGGTAATGATATATTATGAATTGTGTAAGCCAGTTATTTTGAATTAGATCGACGATAATGTCACCGACCAGAGTGAATAGAGCGTTCTTGCAGCTGTCCTCCGTCTCATGCAAGCGCAGTGGGGAAGTAATGTAATTAATGATGTCGTTTTCACAAAGACTGTGCGCCAGGTAGATGACCATGACAATAATACCATCATCTAGGGCACTGCTGGGAGCTCTTTAATAAGGAAGTCTTCAATTTCAGGGACTTGTAATGAGTGGTTGAATCCGATTCGTACTTCTTGACGTATAAGACCACCGCTTCGACAGGTCCGTGCGCAATCTTCATGACAGCTATGACAATTACATAGAACCCGCTGACTTCTGCGACGACCGCATTCGACGTTTCGGTGAAGGAAGGTATTGTAGTTTTAGAGAGGACTTCATCGTGCTTTATATCGTCTGTACGTTTCCGACGGGACCGGGATGTCATAAAAAGACTAATGCAAACTTCCAGTCTTCTATGATGCTAGCGGCTTCATTTTCTGGTGTCTTCTACGTTTTCTTTTTCTCTGCTGTCTAAGCTTCACTCCTCCTCGTAGGTCTTGTTAAGGGTGCCATGCCAGCAGTGTTTCGATGTGTAGTTGCCTTTGAGATGTAGAAAACACACGCGGAAATCTCACTAAGCGGCGCACAACAGGTGAGTTGGGTACCCTGGATATGTCAACCCGTTAAATGTAGGCATTCGTGACACCTCGACACTTCACAAGGATCCTCGAAAGTTGCACACAAATGAAACTTCTCGAACGACTCACATTTCTCCAGTGCCACTGCATTGCACACGGTGTACACCTGCCGTACACGAGGAGCGTCTGCTGACAGAGAAAACTAGCAAGCAAAATCGAACGATTTGTCAGCAGATCGTTTTGTGAACAGAAGGTCGGCTGCAGCGAAATGCGCACCACTTGCATGACGTTGGCTCTCTTTGCGATCCAGGAGCAGAGCGCATCGAAACAAAAATGACCGACATATACGCCACACAAGAGATATCACGCAGCGGCCATGGTTTTACACTGCCCATTCAGCGCGCCGGAAGGAGGCAGCTAACATCCGCTGCGACAGAGGCGCTGAGACTACCAAAGCGCTAACCGCGAGTGCGCATCAAAACGCCAATCTGCAGCTTTTCTCCATTATTCCCGAATGACGGCACCACCGCAGCGATCCAAAAGTACTGTGGAAGGGGGGCGAACTTATATGACTTACTGATTAGATTTGTCTTAGCCGGACATCAGGTGAATGCAAACTGTACAGCGGTGCAGTGAAGGTATAAGGACGGTTTGTTTAGCCCGCCCCACCCGCACGTCTTCAATGTGTCCCTGGTGTGATCGGAAGCACTTCCAACTGTTACCGTCAGTTGGAATAGTGTATAGCACCTTTTTATCGTGAACTGTGCCTTCATTTTTTCCCTTCACGCACTTCCTCGACGGAAGTGCGTCAGTGATTTCTTTGTGGACCCCGGCACAAGACACTTCTCTGTTAATAAATCATCATAAAACAAATTCATATACGTTTACGCACAAACATTGCACAATTAATTTTTAGAAATGCTATCATAACGGGTACTTATCCTGTTAGATATTCAGGCGTCACAGTTACGAGTAACGTGACGTCGAAGCCGCATGCTGAATACGTATGTAGGGGCGCCTTCCAGAAATTGTTCTTGAATTGAAGTCCTACACCGTATTAAATGGGTAAGCTGAGCAGGATAGCACTTAAAATTCATTAATTTGCCAACCTTACCGCGGACACATCGAATTATTACGGAAGCGTAATCATTGACGTCGTTGCAAATCTTCAGATAGAAGGCAATTCCCTTTAGCTGCGCGATTTCTTATTGCACTGCGTTACCTCGAGAAGCACTAAACTGTTTCGTTAAATTCATTTACTCGTCGTACTCCAAAGAATAATTATCTTGATGTAAATGTCGATATTGATACGTTGACTTTACTGTGATTATCTGATAATAACAACATTACATGTGCCGCACGTTGCTATGCCTTTCGTTTTATGTACTTGAATCGGTCAACACATGGTTAAAAACGACACAGAACAGCGAATGTCGCTGGAGCCGCCATTCCGACAAGGGGACTTGTCGTCGTCAGGACGACGACTTTCAATTTTACAATTATGCCAAGCTAGTCAATGTCTTCACCTTTCTTGTCTCTATTTTTCCATACACTGCGGCGTGAGCCTGAGGAAGGCCTGCGGTATTTCTAAATAAAAATATAGCGGAGCTTGCACTGCTGGCGCAAAGCTAGCGAAGCACCGAAGCTGATGCGCACCTGGCTGCTCCGGGTTTGTCTTCAGCACACCCGCATTTCGTCATGGTCCGAGGCTTCGGGAAACTCCTCACGTTGGAATTGTTCTTGACTAGACCACCTGCCGCGGTGGTCTAGTCGCTATGGCACTCGACTGCGCTTTACTGCTGACCCGAAGGTAGCGGGGCCGATTCTTGGCCTCAGTGGCGGCGCTTCGATAAGGGCAAAATGCTCTAGGCCAGCGGCTCAGCTCGCGGTGTCGCCACTGGCCACAGCAAAATGGCGAGAATGCGCCCAGTGTAGCTCTAGCTACAAAACACGAAGAACTAGAAGGACAAGTAATAATAGATCGGCTGCACTCGCTACTAGCGCCGTTTTCCCTCTCTATCCCCCATAAAGTGAGAGATCAGTGATCTCTTATTTCACAATATCCTCGTTTTATTGCTCACTACAAACAAATGTTTCGATGACTAATTGCCTGCTTCCTTTTTCCAAAATTTGCAACAATGGCAATATTGGTATCCGTAGGGGCTCCTATACCACACCAGCATTTCACCAGTGGTCACACACAGAAGGATTTTCTTTTCGGAACTTCATCGAGCAAGGTGACGCGAATAATACATTCTCGTGCACTTGTTTTCCTCCCTTGTCGCCACGTCAGCAAAGTACTCGCAAAGCTAACCTCCATGTGGCGATGACTACAACACGCCCAGAACTCGTTTTAGCAATGCAATATTTTTACGGGCACCACAAAGCAATACGCATTTTGTAGGCTGCATGACTATGCCAGCTAGGAGTATATAAAACGAAGTTCTTTCTGCATTTTTAAAATTTGTGGCGATAGATTAACATGTAGTTGGTTGTATGGAACCTCGGGGGAAAATATTTGTATCGCGTTGACGTTATTTTAGTAAGCATACTTTGCACCTAATATCTGAATTGTTTAAAGGCCATCATCATTTGCCCTTAATAGAATGAAAAAACAATAATAGGTCTTTAACCACGACTAGTGCTTTCAACGTCAGAACACAATCTTTTGACGTTTATAAATGCGCAGCTCCGGGGCAAATGCCGTCCCCTCTTTATGACGACAAGAACTATCAATCATTATAGTTCTGGACGCACACATTCTTGAACTCAATCTTAAGAACATCTGCCTAAAAGTGTCAAGTGTGAACATCTTGCTTTGCTTCCATTCCCATTCACGCCGCATTCGCTGATGCAGCGTGAATAAAAGCATATAATTACAGCGTATGGATAGCGATGGACCTGATTGGCCTCCTTATGCTGCTCCAGCCAACATCAGCATATTGTTATTTAACGCTTAAGGACGCTGAGCGCCTACCTGCATGGCGGTGTCTGGTTACAGGAATCTGGGAGACAGCCAAGGAAGACGAGGATGATGTACTGGTTGTGAACGTGTTGTGGCTCCGTGCTTAGTCAGTGTTAAATGTACGCGCTGTAAATAATTTGCCCCCCTTTGTTCTGTTATAGAACAACATGTTCTATAATAGAAACACTGTTTTACATCAAATGCACGAGTGGAGAAGGACCGGGGGGTGTAGCGCCGCGAAAACTCTAGTAACGAAAATTTTCGAGCAATTCAGTGTACCTTCGCCGCTCTTTTGTGCAAGATCATCGTGTCTGAAAATGTGAATCAGGAAAGAAGAAACGTAAATACTGTGATATTGTCCATTGCTTAGAGCGGTTCCCTTCCATGCGTTCAGCACATGCTTATTATGTGCGAAGGATGTAGAGAACATCTAGCTCATTCTATTCAAAAGTCAAGATACCGATCCCATAATTACGGAAGGAGTAAAGTTGCCCGAGACATCAACTTCTAAATGCAGCCGTGAAAACAACAGATTGCAGGCGGTACACTATAGGACAAAGGGAATAAACTATTGTTGCGGATAGGAAGAACTCAGAGGCCTGCAAGTCTGCTGCAATCCGCGCTCCCGTGTCCTCATTTTTTCCCGCAGCAATATGTTACAGTAAAAGTGAAAACTGGAGGGGGAGAAAAGACATCAATTCTCATTTTCCTTTTTTTTGGAATTTGGTTGCATCGAGACGGAAACTTCACGAGGGAAGAAGTTAGACAACACGTTTTAACGTAATGCAAAAACAAGTATTTGCCGAGGTGGCCTGTCGTTTGTGGTCAGGTTTGCGGGCACGGTCTTCGGTGGTGTTTGCCGCACCTACACTGCCGCGCCCCAACGTAAATTAAGCAAGATAAAATTAACATGCACTGATTTGTAGCACAAAGATACAAGCCTCTGTAGTGAAACCCTATAAGAAGCCGAAAATTTCGTGATGGTCCCAACCCGGGACCAACACAGGCCGGGAGCGCTCACTCTGTAAACTGGGCCAATAAGAAGGCTTGGAATTCACAGCGCGAATGCGGATCGATCGAAACCTCGAAGCGATTTATTAATTTCCTACATTTTAAACTTCGCACGTATGTGCAGCCAAGCCTAAATAATAAAAATCGCAATTGTCTCCTTAGCTCCCTCTCCAGTTCTCACTTTTACTCTAGCATCATTTTATCTCGTATGGTCTGTAGTTTACCGCGTGCCGTCTTTAAGGTGTTTCAAGCTGTTTCTGATGCTAAGCATTCCTTAGTGTTTATACAATTTCATTTAGAATTAGATACACGGGCAGGTTTACTCCTCCATTAGATATGATATCAGTACATTGAATGTAGATTAAAGTGTGTTACACGCGGCCTACATCATTCGCACTTAATATGTGCGCAATCAGCGAAGTGAACAGGTCTAAGCCATATCTAATATATTCATAGCGTAGTTTTCAGGTTCGACGACTCGAAAGAGTTGCGCGCCCTGTTCATACGGAAACTGCGACTTCGAGCCAAGAACGTGCTCCTTCGAATCGATCCGGGTAAAAGGGGCAGTTTTACCCGGATCAAACACACGAAGGAAATACGCTGTTTTCCTTTAGTTCTTATATATCGGGTTCCTCGTGGTACCGCGCTAATCCTTTAAATCTTTAGGCGCTTCATTCAGTGTTAGGTGAAATATGTTGCTAGGAACAGGAAGCTTCTTTCGTCTTTTCTCTGTTGCACGAACAGTATTTCAGTTTGGACAGACGAATTTATAAATGTTGATTACTCTCAGCTAGGACGCTAAAGTAACCCAGTTCTAATCCATGTACATGCCGTACCCCATAAACGTATTACCAGTAGTTCTGTCCGGCCTGAATAGACCTGCTGTAAACGAAACTTCCAACGTTCATGAATAATAAAGTGCACAAGAGTGTTCGCAAAAATACAAAAGAAACAAATCGGAGAAAATGGCGCTAGGCAGTGCATCGCCGAGTAACAGTCGAGCTGGGCGGCCTCCAGTAAAGTTAAATTTGCTATCGATTTTCTGTTGCGAAGTATTTCCGTGCTTTCCGAGACCAGTACAAGCACAACCGAGTGTTTTCTGGATTTCATTGGCTATCGTTTGGCTGTAGGAGGCTACTGAAAATTGCATTTGCTAACCCTGCATTCAAAACTTGGCTTGCCGAGCAAACGCCACAACCTGGCCAACGCCGGTTGACGTCTTTCTGCCATCCTACCCTCTTGTACCTCACTCTCACTTCTCTTTCCCACCCATCCATTGGTACACTATACTGTACATACTATGCTCTGATAAGAGGTGATTGGCACACACACACACACTTTCTGTGGGTTAGGTCCGTTTCCTTACACTTTCCCATTAACCTTCCCCTTCTCCTCCTCCTCGCTTTTCCTTCCCATCTCCGTGCTACACTATGACGTACTAAACAGTGCTATAATACTGAGAGCTGCTTGTCGCATGCCTGCTTTCTGTTGTGCATACCTATTTGTTTACGCCGTGACCCCTGCTTCCCCACATTGTAACCATTACTTCTTTTTCCCACGTTCTTTCTGTACTATACTGTCATGGCTATGCTAGAATAGGAGCCGCGTGGCGCGCCCGCTTTTTGTGTGGCGCATACCCGTTTGCCTACGATTCCAGTTATGACGCATGAAATAGAAGTAACTACAAGAGCTTCGCTTTTAACATAGCGGAAGTTTGACATTACCCGTTCCAAGTCTGAAGGAACAGCGGATCTGGACAAGCATCCCTAGAGGCTATCAAGACCTTCCTAACCTCACACACTTTCTTCATCTTGTTTCTTTCAACTTTCTTTTTTTCGCCTCCTTCAACATCTTCAATTTTTTTTATCTTATGTTCCTTGAGACAAAAGTTATTGAGACAATTATTCAAGCCGTTTTCATGGAAGTATTTATGCTTGCCGGACCCGCACGATCCGGTGTTTGACGTAAACATATTTTCTTCTAAAGGTGAAGACGCGAAGCACGGTACACTTCAAGGAATCTGTCACGACTTTTAAAGACAAAATGTCGCGCGCGAAACCTTCAGGTGTTTTTCTCCGCCTATTGTACTAATCATACCATAAAGTCTTGAACAGGCGCAAACAGAGTAGTGACCAAGTGGCGAAAAGAAACAGTGGGGTATCTCCGCACTCTTACCAATTCGCCTAATATATTCCCTCATTGAAACCGTAGCGACTTGCCCTATCCAATACATTAGTGCATATGCTGAATGAATTTCGTAGCGCAGAGGTCAGTTGCAGCCATGAACCTGTAGGTTGTTCAGTGCCCAAATCTGGTGCTACGTACGCTGGAATATTAACGAATAAAACATTAGCGCAGGTGTGGCGTAATTTTACGAACTGGTAAGCATTGGAAAAACACCAAGGCACGCTATTTATAACCGATGTGCCAGTGTAACTCGTCGTCGAAAATTAGCGTAAGCGTGGTCAACTATCAGCCGTGTTTGTAACCTGGGCCCGTATTCACAAAAACAACTTACGACAAAAATGTTCGTAAGAGAAAATTTTAGCCAATCCTGATGCCGGACATATCATTAGAGAAGCCAGCCAGCCAATCGTAAAAAGCACTTACGAAAGAGAAGTTTTGTGAATTGGGCCCCTGAAGCTTTTGACGCCGCTGCTAATGCACTGCAGGAATGTACCTACACAGTCCTCGCCGTTGTTCACTGCCGCCTTCTTGTGCATTTCCTCCAAGAGTGCTAGCTAGCCTACTGTTATAAGTTAGCAGTGTACAAACTCGCTACCTTGTATTATTACCCAAAGGATCACATGCATTAGTTGTACATTGAAACATACTCCTACTACATTGAAAAAATACCCCTTCGAGAATAGTATGTTGAGATGTGCCCACCTCTACGGTGTGGACACATCTCTTAAAAAGTGTGTCCACCCTTCAAAGTGACACACCCCTTCCATCCCTTAAAGGGCTTCTGTCATTTCGTGGCCGATCGGGCCGCAGTCCGTCTCTTTCAGCATAGCTTCGACAAAGCTTGATAATGCTTCGGTTTCAGCTCATAAGCCCTCAAAATAAGCGGACAGCAGACACGGAAACCCGAGTGAAATGTGTCCCAGACGAATGCCCCTTAGAGCTAACTGCCATTCCAATGTCAAAATTTGAACTCAGCAGCAATAATAAATACGCGTGAAAAAAATTGCTCGCACGACACTGTGCTGAATCGCAGCTAATATCCTTGTTTTTTTTTTTCACTATATGTATGAAGAAGGCAGCTTTTGAAATTCTATCATCCTTCCGCGACACGGTAGTCGCTCAAATTTCGTTTACACGCAATTCAGCGCTGCAGCTGGTACTACGATAACGACCACGGCAAGTTATAAAAGATATTCCAGAGCGGTTGCAATATTCCTCAATTACGCTTTGTGATCATGCTTTACACCGCGATGACTCACTTTCATCAATTCTTTCTTAGCGTTCAATGAATTAATTATTTCTTAAGTTAAGGTGATCAGCCTAACTCGCTGATGGAGATGAGCTACATTCTCAGTGAATTACGGTGTCGCCTAATGCCATCGAGGTGTCTATCAGTCCTGCCTGAGCTCTGCACAGTGTATTGGCGTATCAACATTCTGACTTCATCCATAGCATTTCGACGCCATTGTTACAGCCTTCTTTTATTAGTCTCTACAACAAATTCATTTGTGTTCCTAAAGCTGTTTTGGGAAACTCGTAACCCATATAAACTTAACCTTTCCCCCATTATTTGGTTGATCCTTGATGTTTGAGTATTACATCTTCTATGATTTTAGCATCCTTTTAATATATTAAGCATGATTAATCTCCCTCATGAAACCTCCTTTAACACGAAAGCTCTTTATGACGGAATCGACGAAGGAACCACCGGCGTACTTTCGCAACGGACGTGAACGTCTCAAAAACAACGAACACACATATTCAATGAATATTACGACCCGCTCCAACACGAGCCCGCAGTCATGTGGGATGCAACGAATGGAGTTGGAAGCCCTACACATACACCACCGACGCATTAGACAAATAAGTAACCTGATATCTTCACTATACTGCATTACAATATCCATCTAATTGATGTCCCGTTAAAGCAAATGTGTTTAGCAAGCATGGTTACTCTTAAATTAGCAGACAGCATTTTAGACCGCAGCGGTGGTACCGCCATCTAGGAACGATTGAGCGAAGCGGAATGCCATGCTAATGCACTCCGGCGTTTGGCGTTTCGGCGGTCACAGTGTCTTGATCGCTGCTTAGCGCCGTATGCGCTGTTGGAGCAATATCCCCGGATTATCTTAAGTTTATATCGCTTGCTTAGTTTTACCACATTGCACGCTACCATTTCAATAATGCTGTAGAATTTTTCCACATTACCTGCAATATCATTGTGAACTAGAAACCCAACGCCATATTCTCTCTTTTCGTGGAGCCTTTTATGGATACAATAAGGCCTTATCCTCTCTGAAGTACTTTAGTGTGAACGTGGACTTTCCCTGGTGAGGTGATGACCATTGGTCCTATGTCTACGCTTGTAAGGCAATACACTGGAAGAAATAGTTCGTCATTAAAGAATCAATTTCACTGGATTTCTATAACTGAAACTTGTCAGCCTCCCTCAGTAGACTCGTGTAAACAAACAATTGTTGTCATGTACATCGAGCCAGTGCAGTATAACACCGGCTGAAAGCTCTGGCTATTTACGGCCTCCGAATCCTTAAAGGGTGTAGGTACCGGCACATTGCTTGACACTTTGATGTCTGTTGTTAAAGCCGACCTTTTCAGGCTATATGAACAATTGAAATGGACCTAACTGCAATCCCAGTAACTTGATATTACAAGGATTGTAGAAGTACTGCTTAAGGTTTTGAGAATTCGGCCATGAAGCTGGCGACTAAGCTGAGTAGCATCACACCACGGAAACGGCAACATCACATGAGCCACCAAACAGCCGACAATAGCTAACTGATATGCTACCTTTATTTATATAAAAATTCATGTCTAGCTATTGGGTCACAAATAGGCGAACTCATGTTGATGTCCGTGCTAATTTGTTTGCAATACTACTTTGTCGTTACAAACTCCCACGCCGTTTTTTTTTCCAAATCACGAGCTTTGAGCACATGAACCGGTATGAATGGAGGGCCGTTTTCTTGTAAGAGTCAATTTTCGCGACTTAACCTACAGCTCCCTGTCTACAAATGGATTAAGGATTTCCTTACTAGCAGGGGATATTCATAATGCATTGTGCGCTGAGAACACTCGGCGCGCCCACCATGTTCTTCGGGGCGCACACGCTAAATCGTGTGCAAGCGCTCACTAGGACAGGCTGAGAGGCCGTCGTTGACGGTACTTTCGGGTCAAGGAAACACACAGTTTCTTTCTACATCCATTGGCTAAAGCTCAGCGGAGCCTAGTGCGCTCCAAAAAGGACGACAAGAACACAATAAAGAAGCCTTGTGCTCTTTAATACCATCCCGGACGGCAGCTGCCACAAGCGTATGGCTTCGCAACAGAAATAGTACCGTCGAAATGTCTTCTTTTGCTACGTGTACTTCAGATCAGAGGTAAGCGTACGAGGAAATTCCAGGTTCTCAAGTAGGTCAGAGCGTAAAATGTCAAGTCCGTACGAGAATGCAATGTACCACGTTATTTCCCAGAGCGATTCGGAATGCGCACCAGATATCGAAACAATATTGCTGCTGAGCGACGCTGCGCTGTTTTGCACCTCTCATTTCTCCAGCCGCAGGTATCTGCACCCGCAGTAGCGCAGTAAGGTTTCGAAAGAATTATGACTATTGCGATTAAGAGTCTCAACGTACGGTCGGTGTTCGCCGCTGATACGCTGGTACACTTTTGGTACACTTTTTACAGAGTAGCTACGCCCGTCGCTGTGCGTAGACGTTCTGCTGAGAGTACTAGTGTATGTAGCATGTATGTGAGTGAAATGGTGAATACTTATTCGCAGTGCCGTTATGTTCTCGCAATCTTTCGTCTAGTAAAGGGGAGAAGCGCCTAAATAGTACTTAGAGTACCGAGGTGGTTCTCGAGAAAAAATAAATGTGACGCTCGACAACGTCGTCGCAACCATTCTCTCTCTCCGCACCTTTCTTTTGCGAGAAAGGGCAGTAAGTAAAGAGGAAAATTCGAGACTTGTGGCAGCAACAACACGATCGCCGCGTCGCTCACTTGCAGGTGCGCTGAATATCAGCACCCGAGCTCTTTTTGTTCATTTGGTTTAATCTTATGGCCACCGAGCAGCTGGAGACGCGGTGCGCGGAGGATCAAGTTGACGGTTGGAATGCGATGCTGCTGAGACCGTTTGCACGGACGGCCTGGCGCAGCTGGCAGTAAGCGTGACGATGGCTGGCCGAAGCTTCGCATCAAATATTCCAAGCTGTACACTACACACTTTTACGTTAAAAAGAACCAGTAAAAAACACAGCGCCAACCAACCAAGCGCACAATTTTTGAGTAATTCCATCACTGCGCACTATTGACACGGTCAGTAAGTATATGACATTTTTGGCCCCATATACATAATCTAGTTTTCGTAAACGTTGAGTCATGCTACAGCATCAGCAAACTTGCCGCTTGCGCTGCATCTTTTTTGTGCTATAACCTGATGTTGCTAGAAGTGCGTGTTGCAAGATTTTCCCGCCAGACGCACAATATACGTGCACTGCTTTGGAACAATCGAAATAGTGTGTAGACTCAAACCATGGCATCGACTCATGCATGTTTGTTATAGTGAACCGCTTTCGCCCATGAAAAGCAATACTCCATGCAAAAAAAAATATCGATCATGCATATCTGGAACATACGTCCTCGTGTCCTATGGCTGCCAGTACTTGTGTCGCAATGAAAGGAAGTCATATTCACGGGCATAATGGAAACGAAGCTACGATGATTTTACGCGCTGGAATACTGCTCCAAACATACGCAATGTCAATATTTTTGATAAGACAGTTTGCGCGGCCAGGGCTTTTTTTGCGTTGCTCGAACAATGAGGGTATTCAGTTAAAAACAGTGTTACGTTGTTTGTTCCCGGAATTGTCACGGTTATGCGATGCTGCACAGCGGCACGCAGCAGTTTGTGAAAAATCGCGGAGCAACAGAAGACACAGTACCAGATAACACCAATCACATGCGGAGATGCTGCAGTTTCGGTTTCGGATGCCCTGAAGAACGAGCCGGAAGGCGCTTACGGTGAGGTCGGTAGATGGCGCTCTACATTTTGAATATCCCCTATTTGTGCATGCAAACAGCAGTTCATCAACTTCATCTCTTGTTTTCTCCGAAGTGCCATAAAGCACTGTAGTGGGTCCACTCATTTTTCCCATTTACATAATCGAGCTGCGCTTAATATTTCATCAAAAATACGCATTTTCCCAGGCGACTGCTTCATCTATCGTCAACTTTCGACGCCATCAATAACGTAGCGCTCCGAAACAACTTACTAAAATTAGATAAGTGGTACAGTAATTAATGCTGGTGAAAACTAACATGTTTGGTTTCCTTTATAGACGGCATGACTACACGGCATACAAATATTTCCTCAACGGCAGCATCATCACCGCAGAACGCAACGCTAAGTACCTAGGCGTTATTGTCTCTAACGGCCTCACTTCGACAACTCACATAACCGATATTACTAACACCGATAACCAAACTTGAGGCTACCTTTAGCGGTATCTCACGCACGCATCTCCTATTGTGAAATTACCAGCTTACAAAACACTAATCCGACCAAAATTAGAGTATGCTTGCTCTTTCGAGGATCCCTCTGAACCCGTACTAATCGAATCAATACAAAACCGCACCGTCAGATTTATTTATTCTGATTACTGGCACACCACTAGCACAGCTAACGTTAAGAAAAAAGCAGATCTGTCATGTCCTGAGACGCGCCGTATGCAAGGCTTTCATTTCATCCTAATTGTCTTCATGTTTTGTCTAACTGTTCTCCCATCAATCCAATTCTCCGCATCTCTCAACGCATCAGCCATCAGAAAGCCGTATAACCTCCACGTTACCGCCCCGGCACGCACCTACAATCAATTTTGTCAAGTCTGCCCACTGACTGGAACAGTCTTCCACCAGACATCTTCCTTCTCATCAGCCATGCCCATTTTGAAGACGTCGTTGAATCATTCTTTTTAAACATTACCTAACTTATTTGTTTCTCCCACTTCTGATGAAAACCCTGGGTACAGGGCGCTTGAGGTGTCTTCAAAAAGTAAATAAATAAACATAATGAATCCGGCAGAAAATTCAGAGAAAGAAGACATGGGGTACTTATTTCCAGTTTCTATGTGTAGTGAAGCAGTCCTGATCTAATGAAGAGTGCATCGGCCCAAGTTCGTAGATTCAGTACCAACCAACGGCAGGTGTCTTTTTTCGTCCACTTGAGTTCCCTTCTGTCAATGGCCAAATTACTGCACTACAGCTAAAACAGCAAATAGCTTACCTTATGTCATCCCTGGACTTGTTGTCGGCGGTAGTGATTACCTAGTATCTATGCCCAGAGCTTTTGTGAGGTAAGTTCATTGGCAGACATTTGAGAAAATACTCTTGGTTGTTATGGTCGCATTTAGTTAATGATCATGCAGTAATCTAGTCTACACTTTAAAAATATTCAGTCGCAATTAGATTTACAATGGCGCTCCTAAACAGCGCAATGCTGTTGCTTTCGCAAACGCGATCTAAGTGGAGAAATTAATGTTTGCAGACGTTACCAGTGGGCTAGTATCCTCTCTTTCCTTTTGGTATTTCAAGAAATCGCTGGTATTTTCCTCATCTCGGTGGAACCATCAATGTGACTATCACGCGTTGCTTTTTACAGAGTAAGCTGTTATGAGATCACAACAAGGGCCGTTTTTTGCCGTAGTTTCCCGCCGCCGCCACCACCAGTGTCCGTAACCGCTATCGCGCAAATTTGAGAAAAATTAAGCAACACCGAGGAGTGTTCAAACCACGCCCTCTGCGCGGATTCGAACCCACACCCTCTGCGTAGCAGTCGAGCATTCTACCACTCAGCCACGCCCCTGCTTGAAAAATATTCGCTAAAATACCTGAACAGGTATAACGTCTGCCGAGGAATCGCATTAAAAAGTGTAATGTTGCTTGGAAGAATAATAATAGGCCACTACACGTCGGGAAAGGTGGATTGCATAATGATTTCGAGGACTCATTTGAAAGAACACAGGGCTGCACGGTTTGTAGCTCTGAACCCATTACAGAGGCATCATCACCATCATCATTATGAAACAATCTTCTTCAAAATTTCCGTCATCATAATTACGAAGCGCTCCCTTTTGAAGTAGTTTTTTTATCGTGCCGCGCATCAAGCGGCAGGCGACGTACGCAGCCCTGCCAGCAACCTGAATTGGCTCTTAGATGTACCGGATGGCGCCTCCTCGTAAGGTGCGGGCCGCTGCTGAAGAAGCGATGATGATGATGATTATGATGATCCTTCAATTTTGGCATCTACGCACTTGGGGGAATTAGCCAAGACTGAGGCCTATTTGAGTTTAATTTACTTAGTTATGCTACCTGAAAGGTTTAGTCGTCCTTTGATGTTGAATTTGAATATTACAAACGTAGTCAATCAATCAATGGTATAGAGAGTAATGGAATAAGTAATTAGTATCTAATAACTGAACCAGCAAATCGATTCGAATCCGTAATGAACTTCTGCAGAGCAAGGCATATATTCCTGTTCGTGTGTCACAGCACGGAAGACCCGAATGAAAGAAGAACAGTGCTTGATAATGGAATGCCCAGATTTCGCAATGCCATCTCTGTAGTGCTTTTCCTAAGGTAGGTAAAGCGCCTGCATTCCAGCAAAAAGTGTTCAATTGTCTCTGGCTTGTTGCAAAACCGCATAAAGGAGAGACCGCCAGACCAGCTCGGTGCATGTAGAAATTCAACGTCGGGATTCTACATCGCAACCTCGTCAATATTGTTTCGATTTTCCTTGTTTGGCAAAATGACCAGCTCCAAGTGTATTGTAAGTGCTGGAAATCAGGTGAGGGTGCAAGGCATGGTGTCGACATCAATAAGGCGTACTTTCGGAACCTGGCTGCGGTAACAAACGCCTTATTTGGAACGAGAGAAAGAACAGGACCTGCAATGAAAGCCTTAGCCAAAGTGTCTGCCTATTCGTTTATGACCAATCCTCTGTGACTAGGCACCCAAACTAACCGTAGTTTTTGCAAATGATTCGGAACTAAAGTGCGCAAAGTTCTCAGAATGTGCGATTCACCTGGAGTAGTTAATGAAGTACACATTGCTAACGAGTCTGTGAATATTACCGCGGTAGTCGTCGAGGAGTGAAGCTTACGCAAAGGCAATATGGCCGCCAAGAATTCTGCCACAAATACTGGTGTGTAATCCGGCAGTATAACAGAGAAACACCATTCTAGTTCCGAGGAACAAATTCCTACTCGTGCCTTTTCCTCGCTCTGCGAAGCATCCGTTGCTATGATAACTTTAGTGCCTATTTGACTCAAGTGATCCTGTAGGAGTCCATTAAGGTACGCCACGGAAGTTGCTTGGCGTTATTAGGAAATATGTTGTCAAATGAAATTTCCAATGAAATAGAACTGTTATCATTTATGGCTATGTCTGTGAGCACTATATTTAGCGGGTCTAGCAGTTTTTGTGTGACAACCACCTGTGGTACGTACATTCGGGGCCAAGAAGCACGAAAAAATAAATGCGGTTGTCCAATAAATATATATTGGTCACGTCTTAGTGTAGATTCATATATCCTTAAGAAAGTTTGGACCATTAAAATTTTAAATCTGGTTTGAAGAGAAGGAATTCGCGATTCCTTATATAAGACTGCATTAGCTACAAACTTCGATAGCCCAAGGCACAAGCGGAGCGCCTCCCGTTCCAACAACACTAGCGGACGTAGCTTCCAAACCGGAGCACCGGAAAATAAGGCGCATCCGAACTCCTGTATAGGGCAGACATAGGTACAGTAAATAATTATCAGAAAGTCTCTGCGCATTCCCCACCAAAAATTACTGAACCTTTTCATATTTCTCATGGTTTGAGCTGCTTTTGTTGCTGTTTGTTCAATATGAAGACGCCAAGTCAGCTTTCCATCATAAGTAATTCCAAAGGGAAGGGGTCAAGGGCTCGTTCCTTATTTGTTAGAAACCGCTCATTAAGTAATTCCAAGATATTTAAGTTTCTCGACTTGGGGAATGTCTGTATTGTGGAACGATAGTGAAATATTGATCGGGTCTTGCAGAGGAAATACCAGGACTGCGCACTTCTGCACATTAAGTGTCAAACAAATGCTGTCTAGCCAATGTTCCAATGAGTCTAGATATCCTTGCAATTGCTCGTACAGTGACTGGATACTGTTCGCCGATGCAAAGAAATCAATGTCATCAGCGTAAACGTACGTAATTACGTTCTGATGACAAGGAATGATGACAAGGAAGAAGCGAATCGCAGAGCTACGCGCGCGGCTGCAGCAAGGCAACATCGGGCACAACAGACAGCTTTGCAGAGAGAAGTCCAAACCGCAGCTCGCCGTCGACGCCGGGCCGAGAGTTCACTTCGTTCTTGGGAAAATGACGCCTAGAGACTATCCAAGATCAGCAGTTATACAGATTTGCACGTTACAATACCACAGTAATTATTGCGTAGTGGGTACTTCCCTACATGGCGAAATGATAAGAGTTATGGCGCAGGGGATGCCTACCACCTCGACTCGCACTTGTTTCCTCAAGCGTTTAAAATGGCCTCTAAGAAGGTCACTCCTCCAGCTTACGCTGTCCCTGTCCTGCGGTTCCGCGCAGGCCTGGCTCTTTTTTAGTAAGGTAACGACAAAATAAAATAAGACAAAATAACTTACGCACCTTGCGTTCGTAGATTTCTGAAAGAAAACAAAAATTTCATGAGTTCCAAGACATCTATAGCGGCCTGATGAATTTCTGGCACCTGCTTTTTCTATGGTTTCTTAACCACCGCATGACAAAAACGCTTCGTAAGTCCGACATCACTCAGAACCTCAGCTGTGTGGTTCCACACGACACCTGAAACATGTGTTCACAACTTCGTCTTATATGTTACATGCATTAACCACCAAAATTCAACCAGGTGTCCAGAGTGTTGTTATATAAACTGTAATATACTGATAAAATTCAGCGAATGTAAACTTCCTAGAGAGTACCATTATTGGCCTTTGCATTTGCCCACAAGGTATGCAGACCATCACTTTGTTGACAAATGCAACACAAAAGATATTGTTCTGGGTTCAAGAAGAAAGTATGAAAGGTCAAGTTAGCATCCACCCTTTGGCAGCACAAGGCTACAAAAAAATCAAAATTGTTTTCTCAGAAATGAAAGCTTCCTAGGACGATTTTTTTTGCAGCTAGGATACTTTCACTTCTCAAAAATTTGTTTAGATTTCCTTGTACCCTGCTGCTCCGAAACGGGTGGATGCTAGTTTTCCCTTTCATAAATGTTACTCTTCCTTGAGGGTTTCCGTAGAACTCATTTGCCAAGAAGGACGCATATACGACAAAGTGTATATTGTGCTACGCTTTCTAATGTGTTTAGCTCTACCGAAGTATCATTGACTGATAAATACTGCGAGACATCGACATGCAAAGTTCCAGCAATAAGAGAGTGCTCGTATTTATGTTCATTCCACCCAGGTGTTATGCAAAATTAGGGCACCACAATACACACATGCGAGCCTAGCTACATTTTCTAGTTAACATAAAACTTAAGTGTGCTTAATTATTGAAAATGGAGCGGACATACAGAAGTGATATATATTGTAGCGAATTTGATGAACATAGGTTAATAAAACAAGGCGTTTATTGAGAGCGAACCTGTGCTCACAACTCAGTCATGTCTAGCAAGACAGACACGTTCTAATGCTCGCGTCGTACCGTCGTCTTCTTCCCTCTCTGTCGTCTCTGCCAGAGACGCGCGCAAGCCGGGATGAGCGTTGCCTGTGGTTGGTGAAATGCACTTTGCCACAGCGCGCGAACTTCCTAATATAAGAATGATGGCGGGCTATTTGAATGCAGCCAAGATATCACGGCAATATGAAGAACACATATGCTTGAGAATGACCAGGTACTGCTTTACTATTGGCATATTAACATATAAAATCGGCCTTCACAATTCCAAGTCTGCATCAACCTTGTCAGAAACGGCTGGCAGCCACTGATGTCGATAAAATGGCCGTGGAATGCGACAGCGCACTCCAAAATCACTGTTCCCGCTGTTCATGACGATCCTATTGGTAGAAAGCAGCTCACAGAGAAGGCGAAGGTGCTCAGTATGCTCGTCCAAGGATTAAGTTTGCTAAGAGAACATCGTCCACTTTCGCAAGTACGAACAGATTTCGCGCGTCACGTTTTCAAGCGCCGGGACGTTTTTGTGGCGTTCCGGATCCCGATACCCAACCAAGGAAATAAAAAAGCCAAGTTGTATCATTATAGCTTTTTTGGAAATGCCTTATTCGGCCATGGTGTCTGGGTGGGCAGAAAAAATCTGTATTGCAAATTGCCGTCGCATTGAGCAGAGAAGAGGTGGAACCTTAAATGTTTGGCAGTGACTGTTAGTCAGGGAGAGCCTTCGTTTCGTAAGCAGGCCGTCTCTGCATGAGCACTAGTCGCCTGAGTGTCTAGGCACCAGACGCAGACGTGAGCCATTGGCGCTCGCCACCTTACATGCCCGCTGGATCAACCAACACTGCTCCTCTCGGGATAAGCTGATCATGGCTATTCTGTCAGGAGTAATCCGAGGATAAAGCAATAGGGTATCGCCTTGTTGGTAGTGACATATTCCCAACTAGGCGGAATACTCCTGAGTGCACTCCACAGTAGGGACACTTTGAGAGATACTTGCGGTACATGTATGAAGGGTGTATGTACCGGGAGTTCATCCGCAGCCTTACCAGGCGACGGATTCGTCCCAGTTGATGCAACCGGGTAGCACATCCGGCTTTTTTTCGGTAATGTTGTAGCCAGTCAGTGTTTTACAATGACTCTCTTCGCGCGTCGTCAGCGCTAGAGAGTATCATTAATGGTCTTTGCATTTGCCCACAAGGTATGCAGAACATCACTTTGTTGACAAATGCAACACAAAAGATATTGTTCTGGGCTCAAGAAGAAAGTATGAAAGGTCAAGTTAGCATCCACCCTTTGGCAGCACAAGGCTACAAAAAAAATCAAAATTGTTTTCTCAGAAATGAAAGCTTCCTAGGACGATTTTTTTTTGCAGCTAGGATACTTTCACTTCTCAAAAATTTGTTTAGATTTCCTTGTACCCTGCTGCTCCGAAACGGGTGGATGCTAGTTTTCCCTTTCATAAATGTTACTCTTCCTTGAGGGTTTCCGTAGAACTCATTTGCCAAGAAGGACGCATATACGACAAAGTGTATATTGTGCTACGCTTTCTAATGTGTTTAGCTCTACCGAAGCATCATTGACTGATAAATACTGCGAGACATCGACATGCAAAGTTCCAGCAATAAGAGAGTGCTCGTATTTATGTTCATTCCACCCAGGTGTTATGCAAAATTAGGGCACCACAATACACACATGCGAGCCTAGCTACATTTTCTAGTTAACATAAAACTTAAGTGTGCTTAATTATTGAAAATGGAGCTGGACATACAGAAGTGATATATATTGTAGCGAATTTGATGAACATAGGTTAATAAAACAAGGCGTTTATTGAGAGCGAACCTGTGCTCACAACTCAGTCATGTCTAGCAAGACAGACACGTTCTAATGCTCGCGTCGTACCGTCGTCTGCTTCCCTCTCTGTCGTCTCGTGCCAGAGACGCGCGCAAGCCGGGATGAGCGTTGCCTGTGGTTGGTGAAATGCACTTTGCCACAGCGCGCGAACTTCCTAATATAAGAATGATGGCGGGCTATTTGAATGCAGCCAAGATATCACGGCAATATGAAGAACACATATGCTTGAGAATGACCAGGTACTGCTTTACTATTGGCATATTAACATATAAAATCGGCCTTCACAATTCCAAGTCTGCATCAACCTTGTCAGAAACGGCTGGCAGCCACTGATGTCGCTAAAATGGCCGTGGAATGCGACAGCGCACTCCAAAATCACTGTTCCCGCTGTTCATGACGATCCTATTGGTAGAAAGCAGCTCACAGAGAAGGCGAAGGTGCTCAGTATGCTCGTCCAAGGATTAAGTTTGCTAAGAGAACATCGTCCACTTTCGCAAGTACGAACAGATTTCGCGCGTCACGTTTTCAAGCGCCGGGACGTTTTTGTGGCGTTCCGGATCCCGTATACCCAACCAAGGAAATAAAAAAGCCAAGTTGTATCATTATAGCTTTTTTGGAAATGCCTTATTCGGCCATGGTGGTCTGGTGTGGCAGAAAAAATCTGTATTGCAAATTGCCGTCGCATTGAGCAGAGAAGAGGTGGAACCTTAAATGTTTGGCAGTGACTGTTAGTCAGGGAGAGCCTTCGTTTTCGTAAGCAGGCCGTCTCTGCATGATCACTAGTCGCCTGAGTGTCTAGGCACCAGACGCAGACGTGACGCCATTGGCGCTCGCCACCTTACATGCCCGCTGGATCAACCAACACTGCTCCTCTCGGGATAAGCTGATCATGGCTATCTGTCAGGAGTAATCCGAGGAGAAAGCAATAGGGGATCGCCTTGTTGGTAGTGACATATTCCCAACTAGAGCGGAATACTCCTGAGTGCACTCCACAGTAGGGACACTTTGAGAGATACTTTGCGGTACATGTATGAAGGGTGTATGTACCGGGAGTTCATCCGCAGCCTTTACCAGGCGACGGATTCGTCCCAGTTGATGCAACCGGGTAGCACATCCGGCTTTTTTTCGGTAATGTTGTAGCCAGTCAGTGTTTTACAATGACTCTCTTCGCGCGTCGTCAGCGCTGGAGAGCTCTTGTAACAGCACTTGGTTTTTGACCTCACAAGACACTGCATTAGCATGCTCACTACTCTGTGGTGAGCCATTGTGAAGCGTCCATATAACGACAAAATGCGACAGCGCAAAAATACAAGGACGACAAAGACAATGAGCAGGACAAGCACTGAACTTCCAACAAATTTTTATTAGCCCGAGTATCACATATATATAGCCAGCATCGTATATGATTTGAGGAGGCCTTATAGGATTGAATGAACTCGTTCCAAGTAGACATCACCAACACCTCAACACTACGCAGTAGTCCTCAACAATTATACCCAAGTGAAAGTTCCGGAATGGCTCACATTGCACCGGAGGCACGGTATTCCACGCACCATAGCCCTGCACAAACCTGCCATAAACCAGAAGCGACCGCCAACGTTCAAATTTAGCGCGTGAGACCGAACGTGTTCCCAGGGGATAGGTTATTGAAGACAGAGTCCGCTTTAGCGAAGGGAGCATCCCTTGCTTGTCGATGGCCGTCCTTGCTTTCTTCGAACAGAACGTGTCCAAATACAAACGAGCAAAAACGACAAATCTTGTAGTGGTCGTGGTTGTACTACATTGTCCAAGCCACGCGCCGGCAGGACACAGGCACATCGCTAAGTGCCGGCGTTATCGAGAACCTGAGACTACGGAAGCGCTAACTGTCGGCGCACATTACCAGGGTGATATCCTTTTCTCCATCCGTCCTCGATGGCGGTGCCACCACTGCGAATTAGGAGTGCCGTGAGAGGGAGGTGATGTTATGTAGGAGCAATTTTGTTTTTGCTAAACACCTTCGCTATAACAGGACATCAGTTAGATGCAAATTGTGAAGCGGCGTACTAAAGATATAAGGCCCGTCCGTTCCGCATATCTCCATTGTGAGGGTGGTGTGGTTGGTAGAGCTTCGAACACCCTATCATCGCATCCCGGTTGATTATGGGTTCCACTGCGAGCTTGTGAGCCTTTTGCATTCTAAGTGCGCGTCCGTTTGTAATGACGCCCACTTCAGTGACGGAAGTGCCTGAGCGATCTCTTGGTTGACCCCAGCGTAAAACACTTTCGAGTTAAAATCCTGCAGACCCCACGCAATGTCGGAATCGGTGTCATGCGAAGCAATAAGAGAGGAAATTGCCTCTGACGAATTCTGTGACGTTTAAGCAAGGGTTGCGAGTACAATCAAGGTATCGAGTAAGACCTCGATACCTTGATTCCTTCCTTTCTTTTCCCTTGTTGCGGCATGATCAAAAGTTAGCACAGAGCCCGCAGGATGAGGTAACAGTTGCATTCGGTCAGTGTCGGCAAACGGGGTTCCTGTTTAAGATCATGAAATTACACAAGAACAAAGGAGAGTCTAAGATCACTGCAAGAATCGCCATAGGAGGGGCCAATTCGACGTACACATACATCGTGAATTTGTCCGATCCCTTTAAATGCAGATGCAGGACTCAGGGGATCTTCATGAAGGTACCATGGACGAAATCTGTGCAAGCCACTCTAATTGGCCGTTTCGACCGTCCCATGGAGCCCAATAGCAAACTGAATACATACGCCATTCGCCGTGCTGTCTGCGAAGGTCTTTTTAGACGCGTCTCGCAATGTCAAAATGTTCGTAGCGGATCTCTCATTTTGCCCCGCCACGGTGGTCTAGTGGCTAAGGTACTCGGCTGCTGATCCGAGGGTCGCGGGATCGAATCCCGGCCGCGGCGGCTGCATTTCGATGGAGGCGAAATGTTGAGGCCCGTGTGTTGTGCGATGTCAGTGCACGTTAAAGAACCCCAGGTGGTCGAAATTTCCGGAGCCCTCCACTACGGCGTCTCTCATAATCAGAACTGGTTTTGGGACGTTAAACCCCAGAAAACAACATCTCTCATTGGGCCAACTAAGGCCTTCGCCTTCAGATGTACCTAAATGGCCAAGCGCATTTCGAGCAGTCAAACAATGCAGAATCGCTCGGAAGAACTCATTCACACACCTCTGCATAAGACCCGTATGTTTAGCATGAGGGTCGCATCACGTTTCCTGCACTATCTTCCATCTGTAACCATATCGTTCTAAAAGGCGTTAATCTTCATGCGTGTCATATGATGTCTCAGAAAGATATACATAAAAATAGCATTGGCCTTCGCCAGGTTCGAATCTCTAAAGTCTCGTCTTCAAAACTCAGGTTAACTTGCATGCCCCACTAAAACTCCCAGCGAGAACCCTCGAGGCGGCACGCCGGAATTCGTACGCCATGCAAAATTCCTCCAGCGTCGACTAGGTAATAAAGTTCTGCGTAGTGCGTGCGTGACCGGAGGCGTGGTGTACTTGCAGTCGTAAACCGAACTTTATGGTACACACCCACTTTGCAGATTTGGCCAAGGGCAAGTTACTTACAAAATATCGAGGATACTGCAGTCGCGAAATTATGTTGAGCAAGTTAATATACGCTAAAAAAGTTAGAGTGAATTAAGCAGATAAAAGATTAGGGCACGTAAATTATTTATGAGAACGAATAAGCTAAAGAAGAGAATAATGGGGGTGGCAAAGGCAAAAAATCAGCCAGTTGTAAAAATATTCATGAAATAGTGCACCTGTCTCTATAAACTAAATCGTATTGTACCTTGTAGAAACTCCTGTAATGAACTGCAAACCGTTCTGTCACTGTTCCCCAGGATAAAGGCTTCCATAGGAAGCTAAGTTGAAACTCTTAAGCGTAACTTAATTAGGCGCAACACACTATCTAAACTCACTTCACACAAGTGTGAAAAGCGCCATCGAGAAATATGCAAGCATTCTATTGTCTCATGGACTCCAGAAGAGAGAAGTTTAGCGAAGAATCCCGACCACCTCCAGTGTAAATCGTAGGCTAGTGTGTGTGACTTCAACTGCCGTTTTTTACACATTTCGCTATCCAAGGAGTGATTCTGGTATTGATATCATAACTTCCTCGCAAGTGACTGAGCACTAAGTTCACGAAGCATAATTTACCTCCTCTTTCTGGAGGACGAGGAACGAAACCTGCACTGAAAGCAGCAGCACAGAATCACGTGCTCACTACGGCAAAACAGCTTTCGTACATTTTTCCTTGGCGCTACCCTAAGGGATAATCATTTTCACAGTCCCTTATTTTGCAATTATAGTTGCATGGAGGAACACAGATCACGGTTTTCTTTATATTTTACGCTGTTACACTGGCGTTACCACCTGCAATTTGGCATCCGGTCCCGCCGCTCAGTTCTTGGCTTCTCATACGTAGTGGGTATCAGCCATTACTGAAGGCAACATCGTTGTGTTGATGACATGAAAAATCACTCACGCGGAATCAGTACTTGAGTCCTAATTACAAGGTTAACAGCCTTGTAGGGTAAAACTAGGCGACTATCCCGTGCTATTCCCTGCGCCGCATTCCTGTTCAGTGGATTTCTAGTTAGTCGTTCGCGTCTACTGAGCAACCGACAAGGACGTGCTGTAGTTGCCACCTTCCTGTGCTGCGAAATGTGAGCTGATGAGAACGCCTTCAACACGATGATCCCTGATGGCCGAAACTTAAAATGCGTGCTGCCCAATGGAAACGCGACATCCCTGGAAAGCGGAGATTGGGGAGATAGCCGGTTCATTGACAGCGTGGTCAGTATGGTAATCGACCACCTTCGCCAATACCAGCTGGAAGCCGTTATCTTGGGCCCACGCGGAGGTAAAATAATGCAGGTACGAAACTATACAGCACTTTATTTAAAGTCCGATCGCTATATTGCACTGCACAACTTCTGAGTTTGTTCGGATTATGCAGATACTATTTGCTTTCGGTGGATGAAAATTTCGGTAGCCATTCAACACTATTTTATCGGTTTGGAGATTTTAACAGGGAAGCTCACTCTATATTGCTGCACATGACCGCGCGTATATTCAAGCACATATTGCTACAGCCTTACCATTACTATTGTATCGCGCAAGAGACGGATACTATCAATTACCATTAAATGTACCGCGAAACAAAGACACTACACGCCAAAGATGCGACGGTCACAGGTTATTTGGCTTGGCTTCTTCGGCGCCTGTGTCGATGATACACAGTAAACACACCGTCCGTGCGCCAGCTTTGTCTATTTTGCTACCACTACCGCTACCACTACCACTACCAAACTACTACCCCTGTTCACATAAGCTTTACGTATAGGTGGCCTCCTAAAGCATTTCACCAGCGGGCTCTTCATCTTTGGCATTCCAGGACGTAGCACTTTGATTTCTGTGTGCCGCTGAACTGGTGGTGCTGGTCCGCTGTCCTAGTGTGTGCGGAATTGGCCCGGCCTGTTTTTCCTGTAGGCATTCTTTCGCTCTCTAGCTATTGTTGGTAGATATTTACTTGCTTAGCCCTCCGATTTTTTGACCCAATACTAGAAAAGTAATCTTAACATGTCTGAAGGTGTACTATCTCCCACTGTAGATTCACAGTCAGTCAGTCGGTAGCCTTGCGGCACCGTGCAAGCGCTTCAATTTGTCGCGAAGCTCATCGGGGTTCCTAAAACGGAAAAGGTTTACGTTTTCGAGAAGTTCAACAATAATGTAACGAGGCGTTCGGCATCTCGCTTAAAGAAAGCTTATGTTGTTTCTTGCACAGCTTTCAAACATATCTTCTGTGTTCGTTCATTCCGTTCTCGACTAAAGGTCATTATTACTTTGAAGCACGGAATGCAAGGACCCGTGCCAGAACACATGGGCGACACGTTAGCTAACAGACTGTATCTTTCACGGCCTCAAGTGTCCGATGGAAGTCACTGCTGCTTACTCAATGTCTGGCAATATTGAACCACGAACAGCATTTTGAAAATGCTTGTCTTACGCATTCAAGGTTCACTGGATTGCAAAAGGACGAACTTACGAGAGATTTCAGTGAATTACATTTTGCCCTTCCTTATACCTTCTAAACATTAACTAAGTTCTGCACCATCACATCCCTAATGCTGTCTCTGTATAGCTGCATGCTTTTTGTGCGCGTTCCTGCACTGCACACAAAAAACCGCTGTTATGGAGCTTGTTGGCCGCAGTTCCAGTTGTATAGTATAATTAATAAGCTTGTCATGTCTTCTTGTACAGTACTCCGTTAAAACTCGCATATCAACTTAGTGTCGGCAATACGCTCAATATACAAAGGCTTATTAAGGACTCCGTAAAGCGTTATGAATATCTTGAATGTCTGTTGGCGCACTCCGATACTAAGCAAATATCAGACAACGCACCAAGTTACGACGACAATGGGCAGTGGATGTAATTTATTCTAGTCACACTTGCAGTCAATTAGGGAGTAGCGCCTCTTCTGGTGGTCTTTAAACATTAAACTGTATTTCTCATCTTTACATAGCACATTCTTCCCAATTGCTTGCTGCTTCGTTGATTTGCATGATCATCACGCCGTTGCGCGTAACACCTGCTTTTGTCTGCACTTTTAGGTGATATGGAGAGCATTGCTTGTAGGCTACGCTCTGGCCGCAGCCGTCGCCGGCGTCGCGACGCGAACAGTCAACCGGCGATTGCTCATTCTGATGCTTCTACTCCTTGCAATTATCGCCCCCATCATAAGGCCCTACCTGCACACCACCTGCCCTCCGGCTGTCCTCAGAGCATTAACCATCGGAATATTGGAGGCATCATGCGTGGTAAGTCATATAACTTGTTACTCAAGTAGTACACTTGAGTTGTCAGTTCATCACCTGAATCAACCGACACAATTCCGTACTGATGCCCATTGCCGATGCTATTGACACGCACACTTCGTACGTATGTGCATCAACTTGACAATGATATGAAGAACGACTTGGAAAACCAAGAGGAAAAGACAATTATGAAATCGCATCAGCCAATTTACATTCCTTTTTTAATAGTTTGAACGCATATCACGCTATTGTGAGAGTTATCGTACTCAGTGGTAGGATCACATTATCACATTAAAACGAGAACCCGCAATATAAAAGATAAGCAACTTAGCTCACATCGAAGAAAAACCGCGATTGCCATTTCACTATCTGAACGAGTTGATATTCGTAATACGTGGTAATTCTCCTTCTAGGTCAGTCTGCTCAGTGCGCCACCGCTGGGACCTGCAGCTGCTGTGGCGGCGGTCATTCTACGCCTTGGCGCAGCTTTAGGACTGCCTGTCTTGAAAAGCGTGCATTCCTTAAACACACTGTGGCGTCTGCAGTCGCTTGTTTCCCTGGTACCAACTCTAGTTTTCCTTGCTCTCCTCTGCACCTTTCACGCGTTTCAATGCAGGTAAGTATCCGTAGGTCTTTTCTGACTCGCACTTTACGCACAAAGTCACGTTCACGTTACCCACTGCCTGACGATGGTCTGTATAAGCTAACGCCTAGAAAGTTATCTTCATTCACTTTTTTATGCTTGTAATTTATGTGCACTTAGATTATTTCGGCTTGGAAAATGTCCCTTATGATTCCTGCAAGAAGACATCGGTATGAGCAGTGTTGCAGCGCGATCAATGATGTGATTTATTGATTTATGGGGATTTACGTCCCAAAACTAGCTATGATTATGAGAGACGTCGTAGTGGAGCACTCGGGACATTTTAACCGCCTGGGGTTCTTCAACGTGCACTAACAACGCACTGTACACTGACCGCAGCATCTCGCCGCTATCGAAATTCAGCTGCAGCAGCAGAGACTCAATACCGCGACCTTCGGAGCAGCAGCCGCGTACCATAACCACTAGACCATCGTGGAGGGGCTACATGCGCAATCAAAAAAAAAAACGTTTGCGATTACAGCTACCCTGTCTTGGTCTCTGCTGAATAACGACACCGTCAAAGCAAACATATCTGTGTCTTTTCGTTGCTTTGGAATAAGGTATTCGTAGGAGTTGTTGCAGCTGCTTGTGCAAATTAATACCGACACTTATAATTGCCACTGAACTGCTGTTTCTGAAAATGCAAATCGGCATGTAGTCTCCCAAATTACCCTGTATATTATGAAAGCAATATTAACAGTGCGATTTATTGTTGCTGTTAAATACAAACATCCGGCCACACGGAGATCCATGCATCGTATTTCTATCGCTCTCAAAATCTTTTAAATTTCGAGGCCCATTCTACCATTTTCACACCCAAATCGGGGAATCCGAACTCTCTGAGGCAACCTCATGTAATACCCGGCGCGATTCTGCCGAATTCAACTTTAGGACTTCAACTTTTTTTGCACGAACACTTGACGCATCGCATCAGAAAGGGAGTTGTACAGAATCCTCTTCCTCTTTCCGCTAGATGGGCTTGTAAATTTAAAAGGCTGGTAAGCATAGCCGCACTCGCTTTAAACACAGCCAACTTCTGGCAGAATAGACGGATACCTTTTTCAAAAATGATCGTGGATTTTGTTATGTCGAAATCAATTTCAGTTATGCTAATCATACAATACTGCCGAGAGCAGCAAATTATGCCCAAAGGACGTTGGCGCTTGATGCGTTGCAGCACCAAATACATCATTAATAAATAAAACGCCATCATACACAAGTAGCATATTTCTTTGCCACCAATACTTGCTTAAAGTGTAAATTACTTGTGAAACTGGCTTTATGGCGAGTAATATACCACTGTTAATTTATGAAACCAATGTGCTCAAAGAGTCTTACAAAATGGGCAAATTACCAAGGGTGAAATCAATACCCCTCACGGCGCTTTGCTTCCAAATAGCACTAACTTGCAAATGGCAACTCTTATGTTTATTGATGGGCATGTGTAATAGCCTCTAATGTCCAGGCTATTTCAATATCGATTATTATCTGTTAGCACTTACAATTATGGGAATTCTTCGTCTATTTCTGGCACAGCACAACTTCCTAATAGCACAGCAATTTCTTTTATTGTCCCATGAAACGGGAACTCATCTCTAAGCTATCGTTTCGGAGCACTGCGAATGGCAATCAGCGTTATCACCATTCTGATGACATGAAATATACATTTAGATCCGTTGATCATAGCGTAATTGACTATTTCAAAAAATTACACAGTGAACAATATTAAAACACGGGTGATGCGCATGAAAAGCCCTGCTTTTGTGGTAATGGCGTCATTATTTTCTTTCTCCCGTAGCATCACCGTTGAAGGTATATATACTAGGTAAGTCAACCTGTAATTGCCAATTACTATGTACTCCAGCAGGAATTCCGACGTTCACATTGCCTCCTTGTTCAAAAAGTGCCGTTGCCGTAATTTCGTCATGGACAGGACATTGAAAATAAAAAATGAGCGTCCAGTGAGGTCCATTTAGCAGCGGTTTACAGCTGGCGAAGCATGGATTATTAAAAATGTATGTAAACAGAGGTATATGAGCCCTCGCCTGCGCATAAAGCTTAGGTGAATGCTATCATCATAGCCTTTTCGGAGGATACATGGAAAGATCTCACAGTAAATGATTGCTCACCTAGAATCTTCTGTGGTTTGAGAGAGACAGAGAGAGAGAGAGAGCACAAGCAACGCTAGCAGGTGCCGTAGTCGACTATGGAATGAAAATTCCGACCTCTGTAGACCACATAATGCCAGAGGCAGGCAACGGATGACCAAATAGGTCAACGGAATAGGTACCTAGAGACTGTAGACAAGGAAATGTAAAATATGAAAATAAACCGTTGTCTTTCGAGACAGTCAGCAAGGAAATTGCCCATAACGAATTGTTATGACATTTGACGAAGTGTTACGTGTACAATGAAGGCCTGTGCAAAGTGCGTGAGTACCCACTAATAAATATGCCTAACGAGCGCTAAGGAAGAACGACGATGGCACCGTGGCGACTGATTGGTAGCTCCTGGTACGATGTAACTTTGGCACTCACGTTACTACAAAGCACAGACGTCTGTTTTGTCGAAGAAAAACGCACTGTAGGGAGCTTTGATGTGCAATCATAAGCGTTATTCGTTGAATCATTCGTACACGATCGAGCAAAGTTTCACAAAGCCATACCGAATGGTAGCAGAACATATGTATAGCTATGGTAGGATTACACATTAGAAGCACACTTGATCACTACAACTGCTGGTGCATTAGGTTTCTTACAGCATATAGCGTTGTAGCCCAATAGTAGCGTGCTTGCTTGGCTCCTCCAGCACCCGTATACTATACCCACCTACCGCTTCGTAGCTTCACATGTGCCTGTGCTCTTGCTAGGCCCACATTTCCATGGCAACAAAGGACAAATGTTTTTGTTTCTTGTTGTAAAAGCGGACGTGCTGTTCCAGCGCGAACAGAGAAATCTGGACTGATCCTGCCGGCAACGAACTGCATGTTAAGAAATCTTGCGGGTTCGATGCTAGCAGCCGGGGCGTTCATTATACAAGTTTGTTGGCCGTTAATTCACACAGTGTCTTTAAAATTCAAATACCTGTGCAGTATACCTGTAGTATAGCGTGGGTCAAGCAATGCGTGTATCAGCTGCACGTCATTGGAGTATCGATAATCGAGTCGTACGTGGCTAGTACAGCATTTTAGTGATGTAAAGGTCATTCCTTCATGTTCCTCAGTCGGTTGGACACTGCCTTTCAAACATTGGGGTACACCAGGTGAACGAGACGACCAGCAGGAACACAGACGTACCTGGATGGATGTATGGATGGATGGAACAGACGGACGGACGGACGGACGCACAGACAGACAGACAGACAGACAGACAGATAGATAGATAGATAGATAGATAGATAGATAGATAGATAGATAGATAGATAGATAGATAGATAGATAGATAGATAGATAGATAGATAGATAGATAGATAGATTAAACCTGGCTTAAGTTCGACCAAAAATTGACATTTATAAATGCAGCCATCAGGTGCCACAAATACGAGCAGGAAAGGTCCCTATGAAGCTATTTCGCAGATGCCACCGCCTTGCAGAATACACGAATAAGGTTGCTGATGATGATGAACATGCCCCACCCAAGACACCTTTGAACGCTTCTAGAGCGTTATAGGTAGCGCAGCTTCCGAAGTTTGAGAGGAAAGTAGATGTGGAGCAGCTTTACTGCTCAACAAGTCAGCTTCAATGTTGTCACAAAAAAAAGAGCCAGGCCTGCGCGGATCCGCAGGACAGTGACAGCGTAAGCTGGAGGAGCTACCTTCTTAGAGGCCACTTTAAACGCTTAAGGAAACTAGTGTAAAGTAGAAGTGGTAGGTATCCCCTGCGCCATAACTTATCATTTTGTCATGTAGGGAAGTACCCACTACGCCATAATTACCAGTGCCTCCGTAATGGGTTCAGAGCTACAAAGCATGAAGCCCTGTGTTCTTTCAAATGATTCCTCGAACTTGTTATGCAATCCATTTTCCGCGTCGTGTACTGGCGTATTACTATTTTTCAACGTAACATAACATTTGTTAATGCGATTCCTCGGCAGACGTTATACCTGTTTAGGTCTTTTAGCGTTGATTTTTCAACCACAGGCGTAGCTCAGTGGTAGAACGCTCGACTCCCACGCAGAGAGTGTGGATTCGAATCCAGGCCGAGGGCAAGTTGGAATACTCCTCGGTCCTGGTTATTTTTTCTAAAATTTGCAGCGATAGTGGTTACGGACACCGGCGGCGGCGGCGGCGGACAACTACGGCGCGAAAACGACCCTTGTTGTGATCTCATTCTCATAACAGCTTACGCTGTAAAAGAAGGAAACTAACATAGCAAGCGCACTTTATCTGCAAGGCTTCCCGGCGCCATGAAACACCCGTAAACGAATATTCCCCATTTGAAGTCATGATTTCATCTCACCAGTGAAATTTATCGCACCTTGGTTGACGTTATGAATTCTTTAGCTGCATTGCCAACATTTTCAATGGTATTCTAGATGAACCCATCTTCTGATTTACTTTGATTCAACCTACTCCATCCTGAGTACATTCACGTGCTATTCGCTGTAGACTCCTGTAGGTCCTTCCCTCGTCTTCCATTTCTCTGTGCCGGTAGAGACGTAGCACATGGATGACACGTAAGACGACGGACATTAAGCGTAGACAAACACCATCGCTTCATTTTCATCCAAGCATTGGTTTCATTGTCATATTCCTGCGTAAACATATACAACTGTTGTATATGTATAAGCGAGCCCTTCCAAAAAAGCGTCCTCTTCCATTTCTGGATGTTGCGATATTCTGTTCAGTTTTTCCTTCGCCCAATTAAAGTTCTCGTTCTTGATACGGCAGAGTTCGTAAGCAGCTTAGTACCAATGTGTTCTCTATTTGTATTTCTCAAAGATAAGCATTTTCGCAGCATGCATGCACGTGAAAAACAACAACATCTGTTTTTATATAGATATCATACCCTTTATGCAGTGCTCTCAAGTGTTCCCGCAATTGCTTAAAAAAATGCAGGCGACAGACCCGCTCTGCCAGAGCAAACGTTCTACCATCTGCCAGCCTTCCTACGGCACCGCACATGGCACAAGGAACAGCACCAATGAACATGGAGAAAGCCTCAAGTATACGTCTACGAGATGGCAAGAAAAAGCGTTGCTCAACTCCGAAAAAGAAGGTTCAGCACCTAGAAGTCGAGTTGCGAAGGTCGGCCCGCAAGCGACGACCAGTTGATAGGTTTGACCCTGCCTCATACAAAAAATCAGTTTGATCCCCCGCGTATAAAAACAAAAATAAACAAACCTGTTCTCTATCCCTGCAGTAGTGTTTCTTTTTAGGTGCGACGCTCCTTATGTCGTGGGTCTGTCCATCCTCCGTTTGAAGTAGGCACCGGCCTCTAGTTCGTGAAGTGCTCACTAGATGGCGTGATGGCGCTGCGGTGCTCGCTTCATTCAGATGTATGGGAACGCGTAGTATGGGAGTCCGTCTGTCTGTCTGTCCGTCCATCTGTCCGTCTGTCCGTCCGTCAGTCTGTCTCTCTGTCGTCCGTCCGAGTGCTGCGGTGCTGCTTAGCTAGCACGTGAATTGATCAATAGATGGCGCGGAGGTGCTCGCTGCGTGCTCTAGTGTGATAGGAGAGCGCTAGATGGCGACACACAGTGCTTGTCACGTCTTTGATGATGTACTGGGCAAGATCCACGGATGATTCACGGTTTTTACCGATGAACCTCCGGAGCTTCGCCCACTCATCATCATTCACTCCGTGGATATGCGTGGATCTTTTTATGACTATATCAGTTACTCAAATTTCACTACAGCTGAATTTTATTTAGCACGTTCTGCTACTTTAAACGCACTTTTGTGATTGACAAAAACATTCTGTTTTGCTTGCATCTAAGTTAGCAACATTATTATGAGCACAGCAACGATGGTTTCTGCGATGGGATAGAGGCAGTAGTGTGCTGTCTTTGTTATGGCATGTGCCTCTGCCTTGACACTTGATGATATAGACCAGAATACGGAGTGCAGGCCATCGTTTCTTTTAGAAAATATTCACCTGTGCACATAGCACGCAGATGTGTTCCAATCAAGTAGGGATGACTTATAGTGCGGATAGAATTCCGCGATTGTTAATGATGAATACATTAATGCACCATTGCACTGGTGATTGTGGATGAGCAGCGAAGTCGTGTGGCATATCAAGCAGATGTTCCACAGAATTCTGAGGAAAGGTACAGATAGCTCCGGGTTTTGCCAGGCATTTCACATTGCAATGTAAACCACTGGCACACACACACGCACATACGCCCCGTTATGAGGAGCGAAACAACGCACAAATCATAGTACGGCTGCTTGTTTCCCGTTTAACCACCGCGGAAATAAATGGCACATAGACGGGGTATGAAGGACAAAGAAGACACCGATAGTGTCATCAGTCCGGCGTCCCGGCATCAATACGAATGGTCCCAATGTGTGGCACGTGTGGCACATGGGTTGGTGGGAATAAAACGCATGTGACACATGGGTTTGGTGGGAATAGAAGCTTCATTAAACATCTTGACCACTACCGATACGAGGACATAAATAACTGTTACATATATGCAGCACACTAGTGCAGCCAATATAACCTCGCTGACTTAATTGCCGGTATTTCGCACCGCAACTGAACGACGTGGTAGGCCTCGTAATCGTAATCTCCTTCGGTAAGTAGCCGCGAATTTTCGGACCCTTTGTCAATTAAATTATTGATGCTGGAGAAGGGCCTAACTATAAATCAACAACATAAGAAAAATAATTCCGCGCGCCCAGTATAACCTCTTACGGCGAGATTTCAATACATTGTAAGTTTATGAGCGAAATCATCTGAAAACTAGCCTTCAAACGTTGCCAGTAAGCTAACACAGAACTTAAACTTATCTCCCATAAAGAAAACTGTGGTCATTGTTGTACGTGTGCTCCGAAGCATGCTTCATAACGCAGCAATTATGTGCACGCAGACAGTGCGCCCGGGCCGACGTACGGCCGGCATCATTCGTTTAATTCGTAATTTCATGATGAGTGCGTTCGTTTCACGAACAGCCTGAGATATGTGATATCGGAAGAAAAGCGTGATGGATTCACAGCGTGCCTTGCAATCGCAATATCCCTTGCATCGTTAAAATGTGGGTCCATATTGTAGCAGCTACTTACAGGCGTTATTGACAGCATGGGCACGGACTCGTCTCGTTTCGGTCGCCGTCTTATCACACGAAAATCGCTTGCGTCCATTATCGGGTGAAGCACTCTCCATGCTTACAACGTAAGCACGCGCAGCGGCATAAACTGAGGAAATGTGACGCTGTGGAGGATGAAAAACTTACCGTCTTATCAGTGACGTCAGAACGTATGTGGCGCGATGGTATGTCCTCAAGACGAATAGACGGTGGCGGCAACTGTGCTCGTTAATGGTTCAGTTTGTTTCCTCGGGGTAATTGGCCGGATTTCATTGATGTTTCCAAGTTAACAGCGTCCATTTCACGCAAGTATGACAATTCATATAGATTCCAACTCCCATTATTCAATCCCATTATTCCCATTATTCCCCCGAAAAGTGCCATTATTCAATCGGTTTGAGTGTCTAAGTGTTGTTTTTAAATGCTAGCTAGTGTACTTTTGTTAATTACGCTTCAGACTTTCGCTCCTACACAGGCCGCTCTTGTTAATGATGCGTGCCACCATGAACAAAGCATGTGAGGAAAAATGATGAAATGTGTGTTTCTGTATTTATAATATCCCCGGGCCCATTTTATGAAACACCTTGTATTTACTTACTCGCCAACATGAAAACATGATTCCTTGCTAAAGGGGTTTCTTTAAGACCCCCTATTATCCTTCAAATTAATACACAGTCCATGTTCGTGATTCCGGCGCTTTTGAATCTTTTTAAGTTCATTTCTATTTTCCATGTGTTCCTTGTTTTTATTGGACCATTGCGATGATATATATTTACGTAAAGGTTTTCTGAAGAGAAAGAGCCCTTTGTTAAGTCAATGCCGCGCTTTTCCTGCTCCTTTTCTCCATAATGAAAACAAATTTACTGCAAACTTCAAACCACACGGGCACCTTCACATGTGGTTGCCTTTCGAGGAACACGTCTTTTTCTGCGTAACGCCGCGGAGAGATCACAGAGCCTTTGTTCCAATGAAACTGTAGCTCCGCGTAAAGACGTCAAAATATACCGTAGCCAGAGCAGGTGTCATTTGCCTCTCTATGTAGCCCTAAATTACGTTACCTAAAATGTACTCAGTTTAGAGCATTTTCAGGCTCACGTCACTCTGCCGTCGCCAGGAGAAAAGTTGAGGTGAGGAAGGTTGGCTCAAATAGCACTTTCTCCTCAACTGAAACAAGTTTCTCCTCTCCATATCGTGGACGGTGCGGCCACCGCAGATAAAGGTGGAGCAAGGCGGCAGGATCGTAAAAAAAAAAACCTTAGACGTAAAAAAAGAACCGACCCTTAGACGCAGCCTCCCTCACCGCAAAGCTGCACAGTATGAGTCCTTAACGTTCGTTACAACCATAAAGGCACGTGATACAACTCACGTGTAAAGATCGATTGATTCATTTGGTGGGTTTAACGTCCCCAAAACCAGCTCTGATTATGAGAGACGCCGTAGTGGAGGGCTCCGGAAATTTAGACCACTGGGGTTCTTTAACGTGCACTGACATCGCACAGTAAAGGGGCCTCGACATTTCGCGTCCATGGAAATGCAGCCGCCGCAGCCAGGATTCGATCCCGCGAAGCTCGGATCAGTAGCCGAGTGCTATAACCACTAGACCACCGTGGCGGGCCACGTGTAAAGATATACCCCACTATGCTCCAACTATATTCAAGCAAAACAACTGACGTTTCCCTTGTTATTTATCGCAATGATGGCCCAGCCATAGCTTCCCCGCATAACTGCCTGTAGTTCGTGAAGAGCATGCTGCAGAAATGAAGACTTCACTATCCTACATGGTACGTGGAGATCACCGCAATGCGTTTAGATGAGTCACGGGGAGCGATGATTCACACACGCTTTTTTGTAAACATTTCCGTGTATCCATGCCACGAATACGGCCGCAGTTCTGCTCCAGATATACGGAATGCACCACGAACGTGTGCAGCTGTATGTAAAACGCGTTCACGTGATCGCTAGCAAGCCGCACATCCTCAAGTGTGATTCATTTTTCTTTGATGATGCAAAATGTGCTATTTATAATGTCTCAGACAACAGCACGCAAACAGTTATACTAACCTCAGCAGGCTTAAGACGTTGTGTCCGAAGTTCCCGCCTGCCATGTTTATGCTTTTTCTGATACTGGTGATATCAGACAGGTCATCGGCGACGGAACCCACTTACAACATTAAAAATGTAAGAGTGCTTTGTTTTTACGTTTGCAACACCGTACATACCTTTAACTCCACAATCTTCGTTGGTTGTTATATTCTTGCAGAAATATCACAGGAAGTCCTTTGAATAGCACATGAGCATATCAATCTTAGAAAGGAGATAGAAACGGTCGCCTTGTTTATTATAAGGCATTAAGAAGCGGTACTCGGACTGTGTGATCAATTCGCTCGCTTAGAGATCTGTTATCGTACGTCGCATCCCGTTGCTGTATTCCACAGTTGGGTCAGAATCTAATTTTCGCTAATGTGCATTGTTAGTGAGCTCCTTGATTGCCTCGTTCTTGCACTTTTCTATTCCCCCACATTACTATGCTACCACCCGTGTCCGCTGGTTTTATTATGATGTCGTTTCTGTCCGCAAGTTGCTTCAGGAAACCGTGGTCTTCACGAGATAGGGTCTTTTGCTTGCGACTCGGCCTCGTTGTATTCAGGATGTCCCTTGTGACTAGTTTTATGTACTGATCTAGCTTTTGGCATTGCTCAGAATCTGGTGTCCATGTGTTTGGTGGTTGAAACGCATCAGTATTTGTCTCCGGCCTATAAATTCGTTAAGCACATTATTTGTCGGGCAGAATGTTAGACCGCACTCTGGAACGCCTGCTTCAACTGTGTTTAAGCTCTGTGATCTACCTACCACCTGGCTAGTGTGTTCTCGGCGAAGACAAATCCACTTGTGGAAACGTTAGCTTCAGCGACATTTCCTGTTATACATCGTTCTTAGCGATCGGTTATTCGATTCAAGCCTCCGTCTTCCCCTGAGCTTCTCTTCTAGTTTGGACTTCACCTGTACGTTTGTAACTCGACCATTCCACGAACTACCAACACCCCCCAGACTACCCTCTTGCTAAAAGAAAATTCTCACGCCATTTACTTGCGCCCATGGTTAAAAACTGCCAATTATATGAGCAACAACATTGGGCCGACCAGTCCGTTTTCGTAATAGAGCATACCTTGAGAAGTTCTTTCAGTCGGATACGCTTGCATAACGCCTTCAGACTACAGCGGACTTTGCAAGTCACTGTAAGATAACCGATTATAAGTGAACCAGAGAAGCAGAGATAAGACGCCTCCCCTTTTTATGCGAAACTTTGTGAAGTAAATTCCCCAATTTTGCCTACTTGTCGAGTCACATCGGCGTGGGAAGTAATAACTCGTGTAACTGTGCGTGTCTCAAATTTTCTGGGATGTGACTTTTCTGCGGTTCTTGTGATACATTTTCCTATGTTAATACCAGCGTCTATTTGGCGCCCAAGCGACATTTTCCTTTCTTTGTTTGCCGGCGAAATATTGCACCCACATGTTCAATGCTGTTATGAGCAACATGGTTTTTTCTATGTTTGTCTCGTAGCCGCAAATCCAGCGATTTTACGCCCACCTCTTGTTTTTTATTACTGACATGGAGGCGTGGCTGACGAATACATCACGTTAATGATGTCATGACCTATCAGCCTTGTCAGCCCCAGAAGTGTGCCGTTATATGCCAGTTGTGGTAATGCAAATAGAACAAGACACTGGTTTTGATTGCCGAATTTCGTGACATATTCGCAAGCTTTTTCAGTCATGTCAGGTCCTGAAGCTTAAGCGCTTCATTGCAACGCGATATTGGGCGAAGATATTGCATTAAACGCCGTTTCCAGCGTAAAAGAAAAGAAATTGATTGCTCTCTTCAGAAAATGGTCCTCCTGGCTAGGGGGCACTACTTTGACGTCAGACGAAACGAAATAGAGAAATGACGGAATAGCGGAATGATTACCTGACCCAGCTCAGTCCTGCTATTCCTAACAGAAAATATGTGCTAGCAAAAATGCGTTCATTCCCATAATGCCCATGTTTCTGTACGAGATCTTTTCCCACTGTAACCTCACCGCTCGAATCCATACAACAGCTCTGGTGTTACATGCTATTGCTCATTGTCTGTCATAGTACTGCGGTCGTGACTTCACGTAATCTGTCACGTTCTTCCAGTTCATGAATTCGTCAAACAAAATTTACACCATGTTTGGAGCGACCGTCCTCCAGCTGCCAATTTGCAAAGTTGATTCCATTGTGAATGTGAGCGAGCAAGGGACATACTTCTTGAGACGGTACAACACGACCTCACAAAGGTAATGTAAATACTGCTCATGCGCGGGAAAATGCACCCGTTCCAAAGTCTCACTGATCAGCGTATTGACGCCCCTAAGTCCTGTGCGTTTTTATGGCGACAGTGTACCACAGAACTACCATTTAGACGCGGTGTACGCCGGCTGAGGCCACACCAGAGTGTATCGGAACTTTCCTGAATATTTTAATGCTATGCGCCTCTTTCATTCATGACGCATTGAGATGTGTACTTCCTGGACCTAAACGGGAGCTCAAGGGAAGATTACGGAATGTATAATAACGTACACAAGCTGTTGTTTTGTGGGGTTTAACGTCCCAAAACCAGTTCCGATTATGAGAGACGCCGTAGTGGAAGTCTCCGGACCTTCGAATCTGCAGCCGAGTGCCATAACCACTAGACCACCGTGGCGGGGCAGTCTACACAAGCGAAGGCATTTCGCCAATGGTAATTTTATCGACAAACCGCAACCGTGTTCACCTTTGTTATTCTACATAAGCGTTATTGCTCGGGAGGCGAATGTTACATCGTTGTATGTAGAGTGAGTGTCACTTACCTTACTGCACACGAGTTCGCCCAACCGGCGCTTAAGTGCTTACGTAGTCGATTGCTGCTGTCTTCATCAAATCCATGTTAAATCGTGGAAAGCTCAAGCAAATTGTCATCGTGACTACTTCTCAACATTTTGCACAGGAGTATCGTTGATATCTGCGAAACAAAAAGAAAGGCATCAAGCGAATGAAATAAAGAAATAAAGAGCAAAACGCAAGAGGAAATAGCGAATCTGTCCTTGCCCTCGACCCATTGATTAATTTGTAGGGCTTAACATCCCAAGAACAGCTGTGATTATGAGAAACACCGTAGTCGAGGGCTCGTGAAATTTCGACCAGCTGGCTTTCTTTCACGTGCACTGACGTCGCACAGCACACGGGCCTCAACATTCCGCCTCCATGGAAATGCAGCCGCTGCGGCCAGGATTCAATCTCGCGACCTTCGGATCAGCAGCCGGCCCCGCCACGGTGGTCTAGTGGTTATGGCACTTGGCTGCAGATCCGAAGGTCGCGGGATCGAATCCCGGCCTCGGCGGCTGCATTTCGATGCAGGCGAAATGCTGTGCGATGTCAGTGCACGTTAGAGAACCTCAGGTGGTCGAAATTTCCGGAGACCTCCACTACGGCGTCTCTCATAATCAGAGCTGGTTTTGCAACGTTAAACCCCACAAATCAATCAATCAATCGGATCAGCAGCCGAGTGCCATAACCACTAGACCACCGTGGCGGGGTTGCCCTCGACCCTGTAGCCAGTGCTAGCCCTCACCCCGCTCTTACATGATTGTGATTATGCGAGCGCCAATGTTTATGCGAATGCCAAGAGCCTAGAACATATACACTTATCTTGTGGCAAAACCTACATTGGGCAAACCGGAAGACGCGTGTACATACATGTCAGAGAACATAAACGCCATACCGCAGAGTGGATAAGGCAAGGCCGTGCTCCCTTACTGTTCATTGCTAGAAGTGCGGTTGCTCACATTGCTTTCGCGACACAATGATCCTACCATCACATAAACGACAGTTGGCAAGGGAAAGAATCGGCGCTTTCCAAAGTAGAAGAAAGGGCAATATGTCTATCATCCAGTCGTCTGTTGTTCTGAGTGACGCAGAATATTGCGCTTAAGTAGCACATGCAATAACGTGATACCAATGCTCTTCTGATACTCATGTCTTATCATCTTGTTTGCTCTTATTGGCTTTGTTTACACCGCTTTTATATATGTATGTGTTTCGAAAAATTTAGTGCCGAGTCTGCGCCTGTCCTCTGCGTCTTCTTCTTTCTTCTTCCGTCTTCTTCATCCTAATTGTTTACAGGGGTCACCGCAAAGACGACGCCCAACAAGCCACAGCCACGTCTTCTCGGTACTCTCGGCGGCTAGCACTGCAGTATATCCGAAGTTGGATTTTCCCCCTTCTCCCATTCTACACTGCTTGCCTCCGATCTCTGACTTGCTAGCTGCCCACTTTGTTCTCCCCCCCCCCCCCCCCGCGTAAACTTCTCTCCAGCGCACATAACGCTAACCTGCAGAATGCCTTGTGAATCTCTAGTGCCGTTCTTGATATCAGTCATACATCAGTTGATTGATATAATGTGTAGATGATATAGTATATACATCACTTGAATATGCTTGCTAGTGATCACTTACGTAGCCTGCGCGTTCGACTAACGATGGACTTTTTTTCTTTTACGTAGAACCGGAGTCTACTTGGGAGTGTTTCATGGTATTAAACCTGAGGATGGACGAATTTCAATGTCCGTGATGAATCCGCATGGTATACAAATGTTCCTCTATCTCTAGAGGCGAACAGATTTGACTTTACTGTCCACTAAACAACAAGTTAAACATAATGTGGTACACGGTTGTGCAATGCATCCGCTTACAATTATACAGTAATTACGCGGGAAGTCGGTACGCCTTCGTTCTGTCAGTATCCTGTCCGCAAAGGATTAATGTACGCCTACACATTATTGCATGTGTTCAGCATAAATTGACGCATGTAGTGACCAAGAAACATTCTATTCACCTAAAGCCCTTTCTTTAAAGTCACAGAGTTTTCAGGATTGTGGAAGCCTAGTGTAGCAACTTAGTTATCGACATTACATGCAGAACTGATTGATTGGTTTATTGGTTGATAGATTGCTTGGTTATGTGGTTCTTGGTAGAGACAACTTCATAAAGAAAGTTGTGTTGGGAGACACCACTAAAGCTTGTAGAAATGCCTGACTTGGTCGTGCCACCATGCAGGAAAAGCACTTGTACTATGCACTACAACTAAAAAAATATAAACGCATAACAGCACCTACTATTTTACAAAGCGTACGTGAAAAACCGCACCAACACGGAAAAACTTAATATACCTACTATACAATATAGCAGCTTGAGAAAATTAACCCATGGCTCATCAACCTATGTAAGGTAGTGTACGATAAGAACATATTAATCCAACGCATGCCAAAGGTTAAGCAGTTCTTTAAACAAAACTTGAAAACAACGAAAACAAAATGTAACACAGAGTAGAATATGTAATATGAAGCATTACTCAAACGCTTACTCTTCTGTGTAGATGAGAAATGTATTAGACACCAACATTAAGATAATGTTGGACACTTATGCTAACTGCGCAGTTCTTCAAGAGACAGTTCTCTCGTATTTAGATGCAATGGTGAGGCGATACCCTCCAACAAAAGCCGTATAATTGGGTAAGCGCTCGGTATGTTCGCTATTTGCGAATCTAAACATTCGTATCCGTAGTTCGTAAGCTGCTGCGCAGTGTATACGCTCTTTGTTTTACATGATATCTATCGAAGAAAGAGATGTATTTACCATGTACTAAAGTAGTACCTCCAGACATAGCTTTTGTCTGTGTGACTGCTCAACAGGGAATCTAAACTAGAATAGAAGCTCAGGGGAAGATGGAGGCTTGAATCGATGAACAGATCGCTCAAAACGATGCACAACACGGAATGTCGCTAGAGCCAACGTTTTGACAAGTGGACTTGTCTTCGCTGTCTTCCCAACGAAGACAAGTCCACCTGTAAAAACATTGACTCCAGCGACATTCCCTGTTCTACATCATTTTTCGCGATTTGTTCAACAGGGAGTATGGTGTAGCTTGTAAGGTTCCATAGTCACTGTATATGTTTGGAGTAGTGGAGGGCTCCATTACAGGGTCACGGGAACGAATCCCGGCCGCGGCGGCTGCATTTCGATGTAGGCGAAATGTTGAGACCCGTGTACTTCGCGATGTCAATGCGCGTTAAAAGAATCCAGGAGGTCGAAAATTCCGGAGCCCTCCACTACTGCGTCTCCCATAATCATAGGTGGTTTTGGGACGTAATACTCCGGACGTAGGACAAGAAAGTTGCATTCTGGCGACGGCACCGGGAACTGAACTTGCCAGGGAAAGAGCTTGTAAACAACGTGCAGACACGATAGCGAGTAACGTAAAGGTTTGGTAATGATTTCATTTAGCTCGAGTATCTCTCTGTTCTCCAAGGCTATGTCAAATTGGCCAATTGGGGCGGATAATGCCACTGCTTCTCTGGTAGTTCTTCTTTACAGAATAGAGGGGTTCTACAAATGTAAACAATGGTAGCTGATGCGGGCGGTGCACTTTTCCAAGCGTAACATTGCCACCATTCAATCTCCAGTATTGTCACTGTCGCACAGATATACACTTCATCCTAATTTCGTGCTATTTCTTCCTACCAGCTTCCGTTCTTGAGTGGAATGAGTGGATTGAGTATGAAGATGCCAAGCGAACTTGCGCGGTAATCAAAACGTATCATGCGGCACCATTTACAATCTGTAAGTACCTTGGTTTGAGTTAGGTTATTTCTCCGATTTCGTACATGATTTTTTTCTCTTTTCCTTTTGACACCTTTTGAATTCCATCAAACACGCTCCCTAGGTAAGTAGTACTTCTCTGGATGACATGCACGGAATACATTTTAGCACAAGGGGGAAAACAAAGACACCGGAAAGGAAGTTGCAGGCGGAAAGTTTAGCATTAAATATGAGTGGCTTAGCTGAACATCAAGGTCTAGGTGATACAAAAATTGCCCATGCATGCCTGAGTATCGTTCAAAGCAATGACAGTGCAATTTTTAACATCTTCCTTTTTTCTAAAGAAAAAAAGAGAGGGAGGGAGGGGGTCGTGGCGATACACGTGTCACTACTCATTCCTTCTTCAGCTGTCCTTGGGCCCTCTGTTTCCGACAGGAGTAGGGCTCTTCGCTTTGACAAAATCTTAGCATAGCAATACAGCAGCTTTTCGTGCTACCTTCTTCCCATTAGGTAAATGAAGAAGTACGCCCTTCCAGCTTGGCCAACATAATTCTGCTGCTTCGTGTGCATGCCATTTGAGACGCCTGAAGTGCGCTCAGTCATCAGGAAGGTTGTGAAGCATAGAAAAGGCAAAAGGCCCCGCCTCAGCGTAGTCTGACCTAATTTCCCTAATGCAGGCGATTAATCTTGCAAAAGCGCACACGTCAACTGTCCAAGCCCAGAAAGAACCCAGAAAGGTAGAGGCCTCCACCTCCATAGGCCAGATTCATGATCGAAAAGCGCACGACAACTCACGTCGTAAACAGTTCTTGAAGTCTGTGTCCTGCTTACTTGCTAATGTATTGCTCAGACGCCTTATAGAGCTTGTGAGCAATACCCTACTCTGAAGTTTTCTTTGGGCATACTGGTGAATTGCAGGGAAAAAGCGTAGAGTAAGGCCAAAGGCGCGGTTATTTCATTTGCGCATCCGCGCTGAGACTCTGCGTGGCGGCCATTAGCGCCGCGGCTCGACGATTCTAAGCCGTGCTGCGGTGACTCTCGCCAGCTTCCAGCAACTTTCGGCAGGTTAAATACCTTCGTTTTTAAAGAAAGTGCCACTCTAAGTACCACTGCACAAAGCCCACCAGTGTAGTTTAAATATTCTTTAAATTGGCTCTTCATTCTCGCACGATAATTTTGACGACAATGCCGCACGACAATGTTCACTTGACGGAGTCGGATAAAGCAACGCCCAGATGGACATGAAAAAGTTCCGTGGGCGTTACAAGTGCGAGCGCCAGGATGGAGGAGAAGCTTCAATCAAATAAAGAAGAAAATCAGTGGTACTAAAACTAATCCGACGTGACTGCACAGTAGCTTGGTATAACGATGCTCTCAGTGGCAGGAAATCCTTGTCGGACAATATTACGATACGAACTAATGCATACCGTTAGCCTAAATTGGGGATTCGGATCGTTGGCTCATCATAATGAAATCCTCGGTGCTATTATCACAACCTCAACAGAACCTCGGAAAACAGTTACTCGTTTGTTTTACATAATATGTTATCGAGATAAGGTCCTCTCAAAGGAGCCTTTGTTAACCCATTAGCGCTTAGGAGCTCGTCTGGCAGAAATTCCGGTGTCGGCGACGGTTTCGGTGTCGGCGTCGTTGATTGTGGGCGGAACCGTTGTCCGTGAGCGAAAATTCCAGGTACATGTAAAGTAAGGGAAAAAACCCTTCGGTGGGGAGGCCGGGGGGGGGTCAGGCGAACGTGGGACCCCTCACTCCGTATCACGATGAGCTGTGCACTCAGCTACGCTGTAAGCATCGCAATGAACCCTAATGGCGAGCCGTTTATATATATATCATTTGGTACGTACATCTGAGAGGTGCGTCACGGAGGTGCTTCAGTGCGGCAGAGGCTTGTCTGTCGCCCGTGAGATGGCACAAAAGGGCCCACGGCGCCTGGCTGACGATGATGATTGTGGCTCGGTTACCAAAAGGACGCTAATTTCACTAGCCTATGTCGGGAGCACGGCTAAGCGTTCGTGGTAGCACGGGAAAGAAACTGAAAAAGACAGGAAGAGGAAAGCCGTAGTGGAGAGCTCCGGAAATTTTGACCATCTGGGGAGCTCCGCAAATTTTGACGATGTGCACGGAGCATGTACAGGAACTAACGGCGCCGTGTTTCGGCGCCCACATGCATGGAGCGCACAGGAGGACGCTCGCACCTTGGCTCAAAGGCGCGGTCGCCTGTGCTTGCACCTGTGCTGGCGAACCTGTAGACGTTCATTCACGCCATGTTGAAACGTTTGTGGTGGGTTCTGTGCTGTGCGCAAGTGCCAGGCGAATAGCGGTCCCTTCTTCATCGGCGAGATTTGATAGCGCATCGCTGCTTTGTAGTTTCGCATTTACATTGCAGTAATTCGCAATCTCAACTGCACGAATAAATAAATGCGATAACAAGTGAAGTGTGACGGCAGTTACGTGGCTAGGCGACTGAACAGCAAGGCAAGCGAAAGGGAACACTATGAGAATGGGGCGAGGCATCGCTATCGCGTTGAACTCTTAAGGCGAAGCTTACGGATCCCACAACATATAATGGCATTTTAATGGCGTATTTCGAGACTAGCGATGTCCAGTAACGAAGTACATCCTTAAAATGAACAGTGGATTCGCTTTAAAAGGGCCTTCCGGCGCCAATAATCCTTGCTAGATGCAGTATGACATATAGTCAGTTTACTGCACAAATGTCTTTGAAACAGTGCGTAACGACACATGGCAAAGTTCTCGAGGACCTAAAGCGTCTCTCGACATCTATCGCCTAGAGGGCACTGTACCTAGTCCGCAAAGAATCGTTCTAAACGGGTTCCCATTTGTGATTCCACAGAGCTGGACATCGGTTTCTCGCGATTACATTAGGGATAGTATACATTGTAGCTCTCCTTTGAATTGATAACTTTTGTTAGAATATCGCGTCTCGTGAGCTTTCAAATGATATATTTTACAGGCGGAGCCTCATGAGAACTCCAGGCTTTCGTACTTTCCAGCTCATTGCCCTCAATGTCAGCGTGCCCTGCCACGTGGCTTTTGTCTTAGTCGAGAGAAATAACTATTTCTCTCCTGATAGACGTCGCTTTTCACGTTGGCAAACTCCACTGCCCTACACAACCGGATATCTCAAACTTTTCACGTGTCCATGGCCTAGACATGCGCTGCAAACATGGGGCAATGGATCTCAACGTAATTTTGGAATGAAGCCGTGTCTGCTAAAATCTTTTGCAATTAGCTCACGTATTAGTTCACTGTATATGTTCCATCGGTCTTAACCTTGCACAGACGCCCCGCCACGGTGGTCTAGTGGCTATGGCGCTCGGCTGCGGATACGAAGGTCACGGGATCGAATCCTGGCCGCGACGGCTGCATTTCGATGGAGGCGAAATGTTGAGGCCCGTGTGCTGTGCGATGTCAGTGCACGCTAAAGAACCCCAGGTGGTCGAATTTTACGAAGACCTCCACTACGGCGTCTCTCATAATCAGAACTAGTTTTGGGACGTTAAACCCCACAAATCATCAACCTTGCACAGGCAACGTATGTTGTGTTATCATATGGCTCCACGTGACTTCAAGCCGACATGTTCCGTGTCTGTCGGACAGACATTTGGGAAGACCACAGTTTTCATGTATATGACTTTGCGTCCACACTTATGGCATGGATTGAGAACAGAGTGTTCGGCTCCCGTATGCGACGCGATACCTTCGGATGCGTTCGATATATGACGTTAGTACGATGTCTCATGGCCTGCAATGCTGAGGATTTGTATGCAAACCAGTGGCTAGCACCAAATAAAGAAGAAACCTTTTTATGAAGATCGTATGCTCCAAAAAACTCCGGTTTACGGAAACAAGCTTCACATCTTGCTACTTTGGCACCAAGCTGTTTTTCTTATTTTGCTTGTCTCCAAACTGTTGCCGTGCACTCGTTATTAAGTTTTTAAACGCATGCACACCGCACATTCTTCATACAACCGATTTCTTTTCATTAGACATTTCTGCTAGACAAGACGGCAATCCACAAGAGCCTGAACAACACCCAAGTACGTGCTTTCTTATTCGTAGTACGATATATTCATATTCGACTGGCAACGCTTACATTCAAGATTGTTGTTTCTCATTGTACTAGATCGCACTTAAGTGCATGAACGCTGCATAGAGTCATACATTTCCTAAACGTCGACAGAACTTTGAATGTCAGTCATAGTGTCATAGTCATAGTGTCCCCCATATTTTCCCATTTTCCTGGTCTTCACCACGAGCGTTGCGTGATTTTTGCGGGAGTATGTCACGTGAGATTGCGCTACGTGATTCTGGCAAGAGCATGTCACGTGACATTGCGTCCTGTGATTTTGTGTGATCACGTGATATATTCCTGCCAAAATCACATAAGAAGACGTCACGTCACAGAGATGTTTATGCGGTAATCACCTAAAGTAATGTTACGTGACATGTTCTCGCGAAATCATGTACCTGAATGTCACGTCGCTTGCCCTCGCCAACATATCGCATGACTATCGTGTTTTCGGACTCGAAGGCGGCGTTGCAGTGCATACGGTCAGCTCTTAGGCGCGGATGCCACGAGCAGCTGACGTACGATGTAATCGTGCTTCACCACCACCTCCGGGAAAATGGCCACGAGATTGACTTTCAGTGGGTGCCCAGCCACTGCGGAATCAGCGGCAACGAGCCCGCAGATGGCGCAGCTCGCACTTCGCATCAAGAAGCGAACATTATTTCAATTCCACTCTCAAGGACAGATGCTGCAATGCAGCTTCGACACCTGGCACGCCGTCTCTCACTGGTTGAGTGGAAGTCACCAAACATCAGACGAACGCGACTGTACCAGCTAAACCCTTCCCTGCATCTCCGCCCTCCATCAGGACTTCCTTGACATGAGGCCTCGCTTCTTTGTCGACTTTGGCTGGGAGTTGCCTTCACAAAGGCATACTCCGCATTAATTGGAGCGATCGACAGTGCAAGCTGCGAGATGTGCGACACCGCATGACTATCAAGTGACCTGTTTCAATAAACTATACGCCAGCTTCGCAGTTATTTGACATCACACGACCTAGCGCATGCTGCCTACTCGTTCTTTCGTATTCTCCTCCATTTCGCCCCATCAAATATTCTGAAAGTCCCTATGGTGATTCTGTGGCTTCGTTGGAACATGTCTGCCTTTCTCACCGAACAATGCCTACGTAGAAGTTGGCATACGCCATCGAAGATCTGTGAAGTCACGCGTTTTAGCGCTGGAACTTCAAAGCGGCGTCGCTACCCTTCTTTTATGTTCTGTTGGCGCGTTTTCTAGCCTAACGAGTATCTTCTGCTCACAAGACTGCTGTTTTATAGCGTAAGCTGTTACGAGATCACAAGAAGGGCCGTTTTTGGCGCCGTAGTTGTCCGCCGCCGCCGACGCCGCCGGTGTCCGTAACCGCTATCGCTCAAATTTTAGAAAAAGTAACCAGGACCGAGGAGGATTCAAACCTACGTCCTCAGCGCGGATTCGAACCCACACCCTCTCCATGACATTCAAGCATTCTACCACTGAGCTACGCCTGTGCTTGAAAAATCTTCGCTAAAACACCTAAACAGGTATAACGTCCGCGAGGGATCGCATTAACAAATGTAATGGTACGTGGCAGAATATTAATACGCCACTACCCGTCGCGGAAAGTGGATTGCCTAACGAGTTCGAGGAATCATTTCAAAGAACACAGGGCTGCATGCTTTGTACCTCGGAAACCATTAAAGAGGCATCATCAACATCATCATTATGAAGCAATATTCTTCAACTTTTCCGTCATCATTATTACGAAGCGCTACCGTTCATCGTGTCGTGTCGTGCCATGCGTCACGCGGCAGGCGACGTGCGCAGCCCCGACAGCAACCTGACTTGGCTCTTCGATATACCTGATGGCGCCTCCTCGCAAGCGAATCGCAGAGCTACGCCCGCGGCTGCAGCAAGGCAACGGTGGGCACAACAGACAGCTGTGCAAAGAGAAGCCCAAACTGCAGCTCGCTATCGACACCGGGCCGAGAGTTCGGTTCGTTCTCGGGAAAACGACGCCAAGACACTCTCTAGTATGTGCAATTATACATATTTGCACGTTACAATACCTCAGAAGTTATGGCGTAGTGGGTACTTCCCTACTTGGTGAAATCATAAGAGTTATGACGCAGGGGATACTACCACGTCTACTGGCACTTGTCTCCTCAAGCGCTTAAAATGGCCTCTAAGAAGGTCGCTCCTCCAGCTTACGCTGTCACTGTCCTGTGGTTCCGTGCAGGCCTGGCTCTGTGCGGAACCGCAGCCCTTTGAAGCAGTTATGGCGCAGGGGTTACCTACCACCTCTGCCTGCACTAGTTTCCTCAAACGTTTGAAATGGCCTCCAAGAAGTTCGCTCCTCCAGCTTACGCTGTCAGTGTCCGGCGGTTCAACGCAGGCCCTGCCTCTTTTTTCAACTTCAGTGTGCTTTAACAGAAATTTAAGGCTAAGTGAGCCATCGCTATCACTACATCATGTACGAGGCATGTCCGACTTGCAAATTTAACAGTGACGTGCAAATTCTGCGTAATCGAGAGCATTTTTTCCATAGGTCGAAAGTTCCTTTGCGATGTGAACACAGCTAGAATTTGCCTTGTCCAAGTCACACGCTGAACACAAGGAATAAACCATGGTGCAGTCAAAGGCAGCAATCCACCGCCGTATGCAATGCGCACAGTAAAACAAAAAAAAACGTACCTGCGACGAAGGAAGTTTCAACGACGCCGAACTGGTACTGACGCTCACTGCAGAGATAGCCCTCAAAGACATGCTTTCTGTGCCCTACGTCTGACACGCGTGAAGCGACACCAGTCGGAAGGTATTCAGCTGTTTTAGACCAGGGCATGATGCGCAGCCGCGCACGGTTGTGATCCTTGATAAAGAGGCCGCGCTCACCGCAGATTTTCCTGATGCCAGCGTCAGACAAGTGTTGATAAGAACCGGTAAAATGCCACTGGGTCCTGCCAAGAACGGAGTAGTTTTAATCACACCGGTCGGCATTGACGCTAACTTCTTTCCTGTACAAACGCCGCCTGCTTTCTTGGCAAAGCGCGGCCATCAAAGAGAGCCCGTGGGAAAGCTTTCTTTAACGGCTAAGGGTTGTAATGTTCGGGTAGACACCCGCGGCTTAAATAAAAGTGTTCTTCGTGGTTATTACGATAGAAGTTCATGACCGTCGAAGAACTTCTTGCTGGGCGAGTTGGTGCATGACTTTTTTCAAGTTTGTTGCGCGAAGAATGGACGATCACACGAAGAACAAGGCCGACAGAAAGAGCGCTCTTTCTGTCTGCCTAGAAAAAGGAAGTCCGTGAATTGATATAAATAGTTGGGGGAAGAAGGCGCTTGAACGGATGCATGAAGTTGTAGCGCCGGGCCGAGGGAGGGGGGGGGGGGCGGAGCCTTTTTCCGAATTTTGGAATACTGTCTAAGCTAGCCCAAGAACATGCTGTCGGGCTAGTTGGAACGGGAACATTTCCAGGATAGATGCGGAACAATCGCCACGCATGAGAAACAAGGCAACGGCAACCAAAGCAACCAGGCAAGAATCTCGCGATTGCCGATTGCTGCTTTTTCTTTCGATGTTGTTTCTTGCGTCACATTCCTGTAAATTGTCTGATCTAGGTATGTATTGCTGGAAAATTTCATACATGGGCCTTAAAGTAACATTGAATTACGCGCATCGGGAAACTTTAGAAGGCCTTGTAGGATAGAGCGAATGTGTCAACAATTTTAATGTGTGTTCACAAATTAAAGAACTACAGTAGGCGTGCGTGGTTTTACAGTTTCAATAAAACGGTAGCATGTGGCTGGCGCCTATCGAATAAGAAATCATAGGAAACTGTGCAGACGGTCAGGGAGGCGAGAAACGTGGACAATCGAAAATCCCTCGATGCTAATCTCAACTATTTGAAAGGAATCAGTAAAATGGTTCATGTAAAACCCCATTGGTGTTACATTTATTTGGAGAGTACTCGCTCACTTTGAGGCGTTCACCATGACCACTGTCAGAAGAACATGAAATCAATAATTTATCCCGCGATCCAGAAACGGCGGCTGATATTAGTGCGAAACAACGAAGTACGCACTGAAGAATAGTTCCTATGCACACTTAAATGAATCATTTCCTGATGCTCGTGTAAACGTTTGACGTGACGTAAAATCTTCTAGCTCTAATATTTTATTGACGCATGTTGCACAAACGCGAACAATGGAAGATGATACCAAAGGCTTCATAGTGTTTACATTGCTAGAGAGACAATTAAGGATGACTTCCCTTTTCCCATATAATTCCAACTAACTACTCTAAGGAAACGTCAAATGTTCCTTTTAAAAAAAATCGAGCCATTTGCTCGCCATTCCATGCCTGCGCGATCTGAGTAAGCAGCGTAGCTGGCAAACAAGCGCGACGACCTTGCGAACTCACACTGAATTTCTTTTCCGTGTCTTCATTTTCTTTCTCTGTTCTTTCCACTATATGCTTTTCATTATCTCTTTCTAAGTCTGCTTCTTCGTTTTAATATCTGTGTGTGATCGTTCTTGCTTTATTTAGATAAGGCAATGTATTCTCCTTTCTTTCATCCTTACCCTGAGATCACACCTCCTCACCCGCAGCGTTCTTTCCCACCACCTATGGCATGCTGTTCTAAGAACTTGGCACATAACCTCTTTATGTTGCTCATAAACCACACCAAACTAGGTTTTTCCATGCTTTGCCTACTGCTTTTCTCCATTTCTTCTTCGTGACCCTCACATCACTCGTCCTTACTTCCGATCTCGACCCCCTTGCTGTGCTATACCATGCATGCCTGTGCTATGTCATCATCATCATCATCAGTCAATTTTATGTCCACTGCAGGACGAAGGCCTCTCCCAATCCTCGCCATCCTTGCCTGTCCTGCTCGAGCTGAGTCCATTTGATGCCTGCGAATTTCTTGATTTCATCCCCCCATCTTACTCTCTGCCGCCCACGGCTGCGCTTACCCTCCCTTGGTATCCATTCCGTCGTTCTAACTGTCCATCGGTTATCTAGCCTTCTCATCACGTGGCCTGCCCATGTCCATTTTTTCTTATTAATATCGTTCATTATGTCGGCGACCCCCGTTTGTTCTCTGACCCACTCGGCTGTCTTCCTATCCCTTAGTGTAACGCCTATGATTTTCCGTTCCATAGCCCGCTGCGCGGTTCTTAACTTCCTCTCTAGCTTCTTTGTAATTCTCCAGGTTTCTGATCCGTAAGTCAGTACTGGCAGGATGCAGTAGTTATATAGTTTCCGCTTGAGTGATAGTGGTAGGTTTCCGTTCATGAGTTGTGAATGTCTCCCATATGCGCGCCATCCCATGTTTATTCTACGGTGGATTTCTTTTATATGGGTGGGTTCTCCAGTAAGTAGCTGTCCTAGGTACAGATATTCTTCTACGACTTCTAATGTATGGGTTTCGACCTTGAATGGACGTTTTTTCGCCGTGCCACTTAGCATTAACTTTGTTATCTGCATGTTCATCCTTAATCCTACCTTAGCGCTTTCTCGGCTTATGTCTTCAATCACCTTTTGCAATTCGTCGCCATCATTGCTAAAGAGTACTATGTCATCTGCAAATCGCAGGTTACTCAGATATTCGCCGTTAATCCTGAGCCCTGTCTCTTCCCAGTCTAACCTTTTGAAGATTTCTTCCAAACATGCAGTAAATAGCATGGGAGAAATTGAATCTCCCTGTCTGACACCTTTCTGTATTGGGATTTTTCTGCTTTTCTTATGGAGGAGCAGGGTGGCTGTAGAATCTTTATAGATGTTGGCTATTGTGTTTATATAGCTATCACATATTCCTTGACGACGTAGTGCCTCCAGAACTGCTGGTATCTCTACCGAGTCGAAAGCCTTTTCGTAATCTATGAAAGCCATATAGAGGGGTTTGTTGTATTCAGCGGATTTCTCGATTACTTGATTGACCGCATGCAGGTGGTCCATGGTAGAGTATCCTTTTCTGAACCCTGCTTGCTCTCTGGGTTGATTAAATTCAAGTGCCTGTGCTATGTACATCCCCCCTTTCTGTGCATGCCTATGCTATGGTACATACCCCCTTTCTATGCCGCATACCCGCCTTCATGTAGTGTTCGTGCAAGAGAGGAAAGTATTCTGATTAAACGCCTTCACCTTCTGTAGCAGTTGAATGATGGCATGAGTGCAAGGCGGGAGTGTCGTGTGGGCGGAAATGACGCACAATGGCCAGTGCATAGGAGTCCACTCGCTCTGAGATCATGATAATTTTTGCGAACGCTCCCCAGACGTTTGCCGTGCTGAACAGGTACGCTGTTAAAAACGTAGCACATAGCAACACTGGAACATCTGGAACATCCGTAACACCTATAGCTGCTTGGCCGTACTGGCCAACGGCTGCTAGAACAAGCAGTAAGTAAACCATTGGCACATGAATAAATGAACGTGGGCTTTCTGTTGCACGGAGAGTGTTCTTATTCTGCTTAGAACCTCTCTCGACGTGGGCCTGTGAAATATTGTGCCATAGTACACGCCTATATTATGTGTCTGGCAAAACCATTTCTTATTTTCATTAATTTTGACATATATCAATCAAACGGGTTGATTATATATAATTTCTTTTTCGAAACATTCTTTCCTTTTCAGAGATATATCACACGTGTGAACTACGCGTAAAAGGAACTGATTCTGTGCCGACCCCGGAAGAGGACTGCATAAACATGTTTAGGAACGTATGTCATCACGATATATCCAACCCATGCTTTAAGGTAGGTTACCACATTCGAGAAAAAGATTTTGTAGCGTTAGCTACGCTGGCCGAGCTGGAGCAGCTTCGCGTGCGCGTCCCAGATCCGTGCTGCGCATGCATGAGGAGCAGTGATGTTACACAGCTGACCGCCGCCGCCGCCGCACGCGCCTCGCCGTTCTGCGCATCCCAGAGGAGTGACGTTCACCCCTCTCACACCCCTCTCACAGCTTGGTCTTTCATTGGAAGCAGCGTGATCTCTTTTCTAGCAATCTGAAGCATATATTTCTTTTGTTGTTTGTTTTGCGTCTCCAGCTGCCTCACACCCGGCCTTCCTCACATGGTGATGATCACTCGTCAGGCACGCCGCCACTTGGGTAGTGGTCAGGTTGGATGAATAACTGCTTCAGAATGTCTAGCATGACCTTGCTACCGTCACTAAACTGAATGACAGTATTGTTCAATCCAAACGAATAAAGAGCCATCTTAGAGAATCTTGTCCCAATCTGCCCCACGGAAACACGCGCTATCATTCGAAAAATTTATCCCTGCCAGTGGTTATAAACGCGGATCACGACGAATTTTTCGGCAACCAAGAAGCTTTCATTCCTGAGAAATCCGCATGGATTAGCTAGTAACCTAACCTCGTGCTACAAACGCGTAGATGGCATTTTTCCCTTTCATAAACGTTACTCCACCTGGCGGGTTTCCACAGAACTTATTTACCTGATATAGATTCCATCCAGAAATATAATAACGTTCTTCAAGTAACTTAATAACAAAATACGCGAAAGCAGTACTGTTCGTCAAGAGATCGGATGTGACCACCGCAAACACCCAGTTGGCATCAGGTACAGGTATCGAGGGCATTACGCATCACTGCAACGTAGGTCAGTGTTTCTTGTCAGAAAAGGGCATCTGCAGAAGAACACAGACGACTTTTAAGCTGCACCAGGTGGCCCAGTTGAACACGGCAATTCCAGTTACACACCACCTGTTGAACAATCATTGAGGGCTGAGCTGGCAAACAATAAATCAAGAGCGACGATAGCATCATTGGTGCAGTGAGTAGAACAGTGCAGCGAGAGAAATGAAGTTTGATGGCCGGCAATAGCGATGCGTGCTGTACAGACCCCTACGACGGTAGCCGCCCCACCGTCAGTAACACGAACACTTCGCGAAAGGACTCGAGTCAGAACTTTAACAGCTCATGAGTGTGAGAGCTCAAGGGTTAATCAAAGTTGTAACGGTCACCATGTGCATTTCAACGTCGATCACGTTTTCGTTGGTAGGGAGCGCCAGCAGAGGAACTTGAGGGCAAGTCAGTTCTCCCATTGTTTTCTGGAAGGAAATCGTTCAAGCGTATGACGGGAACAGAGAACGGCATGGCGAGACGAATCTACGTCGCGTTGAGGGCGAGTCACTGCACTGTGGTGTTCTGGGCATAATTAGGAGGGACATGGCGGCGTGTTGTTATTTGACAAGGACCACGATGGGCTGATGACGCGATGTTGTAAAAGCTTGCCCGAGATAGTGAGGCCGATGTGCTTCAGCAATAACGCTAAAAGTGTCGGAGTCCTTCGCGTAGGTGACACATCGCAATAATTTGCAAAGGATAGTGTTCCTGCTTTTAGCCTAATAATTCGAGGTCAAAGAAGCCGCCGCGAAAAGCATAACAATATTTATTCTAATGGTTCGCCTAGATTCCAGCCCCAGTTTTGCTAGCTCAACCTCGATGTCAGTCTAAATATTGTCATGTTTCCCACTGTCACTTTTTCATCACGTAAATACATTTTGGAGTACCTCCATAGATGCCTCCAGGTATACGTGCTTCGCGCGCAACTGCAGTTCTATTTGACACTTGAAGAGAGTGGAAGTGCTTACAGGTATCACGTGCAACATAACTATATATAAAGCGCATGCGTATGATAGCAAGCAGGCAGCTTATTTGCTAGTTTATGATTTATTGGTGTGTGATGAGGCAAAATCTGGCGCAGTTAAATGTGATCATCATACAGCACCGCGCTGACTACTCTCAAGATACCTCACGACTTTCCAGGCATCGAATGCATCAGACAAGACCTCCCCAACAAATGCTGCTTCCAACATCAGGGATGTAAGTTCTCTCTATTTTTCTTTGGCTTTTCTGTGCCTTTTCTGCCTTTACTTCAACTGTGCTAACTTGCTATGTTAGTATGTCGCCTTGGGAGTACACTTTAAGCTGAATCTTCGCATGCATTATTCTTCACAATATCTGGGTGTTTTGAGCTGGCCCGTAATGGTCTCGAAATAAAAGAAATGTTTTTATATTTTATAGCTACTGCGGCGAGTGACTCCTTAAACTGGACAAATGTATACTCCTCGCCACAGGGTGCTCCGCCAAAGAACAACGCATATAGCAGGAAAACTTGTGAATGACTGATACAAGTCCTAGACGTGGCATGCCCTTGTATTGGCAGGCCCACTTACTACTTCATGTCCATGTATAGTACTGCGGCCTTTCTGGTATGCAACGCGCCTAGTTTGAGGTGCGATTGCTCCTTATTTGGTGAGAGGCATTTCCAGAGAAGGAACGGGGGAAGAAAGAGGAGTAGAGCAAACAAACATATAAAGCTCAACCAGACACACGCTTCATTTCCTATCATACGAAGATGGGAACGTCATCAAGGAAGGAAAATATTGAGAAAGCCTGCGGTGAAGTTAAACAATACTTCCTCGTTACTCGCATATCGAGCTTTTCTGGGACGCCAATGTAGTACGTTGCCCTGTAAAATGGACGCGTGTCAGACCTCATTCATTTACTGTAATTATTAAGTAGTGGTGTTTACGGTGGGTTTGGCCGTACTATTAATAAAGCATGACAATTTTAGAGCACACTATGGGTGAACATTACTACGGAATGATTTGAGGAATTTATTCATCGTGCAGTTAAGTAACAAGATTTATTTCAAGGGTCCAAGATATATTTTTTTTCTAGCAAACGAACACGCGGAGCGTTACAAGTAAACAGCGTGCCTGTGCGGTCACGCTTACGAAGTACGATTCGGCCGATCATGTCTGCAGAGGCACACATTGATTGAGAGTCTGCAGCGCAAGCACTCATTATTCCTCTGCATTACACACGCTGCTTGCGAAGGCATAGACCATGGAATCAAATTTCGTTAGTTTTTCGATAAGCAATGCTCAAGTCACCCAGGGAGGAAAATCAGGAGCCCTTCCGCTGTCGACAAAGTGGAGGAATCAGCACATTAGTGTGCGCGTTCCTCACCAACTTATTTTCTTAGTTAGTGACTGGAAATGGTGGTTATGGTGTCCGCCGTCGCCTGTGTCCCCAACCGCTATCACCTTCCTGCCGTGCGAAAGAAAGTTCCCCGTTTTTGCGGATTTCAGGGCAACTCAATGGGAGTGGTGCAACTAAATGTCTCCCAGACTCTGACCACTTAATCGCCATCTTGCATTCTCAGCCACGACTCTGTTATGGTAGGAGAGGCATCTGCTCCTGGCTTTTACCACACGGCTGAGCACTCCCTCTTCTCAGCGACGACTCTGACCTATATTAGTGGCCTTTCAAATCATTATATCTGTTGAACGACAGGCTGTGCTTTCGCGAACAAGGACGAGGAAAAAAACGCCTACGACGAACAACGAAAAGAAGGCGGTCAAGAACACGAGGAAGAAGTGTTCTTTTGGTGCCTCTCAGGATGGTACAAGCCGTAATGCTGTTTTGTCAGCATTGCATAAATTTATCGAAGCCTCCCGAAGATTACGCTAGTAGTGCTGTCAACGACAGGATTTCGTTCCCAACGTTTCCTTTAGTAAATTCTAATTAATATTTTTAATTAGCACTCCTTGCTTTCCTTTTATTTTTTTCTTAGATTTTGGCGTTGGCCTTTTAACTTTCCCGTTGTCTATATTATTACCTCCAGTGTGGCCAATCCCCCTTGTGGGTATGTGCCAATTATAGAGGCCGCAACAACAACAGCAACAACAACATGTCGTCTGATAAGAAGACTGTGACGACGAAGGATGGATAGGCGACGACAATCGACAAAGAGAGGAAGTGGGTGAGGACTAAAAATAAGGTTAAGTAGAAAAAACCGACAATGGAAGAGGAAGAAGGGGAGGGTGATGAAAGGGGGATGGGTAACACTAAAAGAAGACATTGCCATGCCAGAATGCCATGTCATAGTTAAGGTTGCCATAGAAAAGGTTCCCATAGAATGCCATACCATAGTTAAGTGACCCTGCCTGATCAACTTCGTATTGAACCATCCCTCGTTTATGCCTCACGCTATTTTAACACAGAGAGAGCTGACATAAGCAACAAATTCATTCGTGATTAGAAGAAAGCTGCGGAAGGGCTGTCGAAGTAAGGCACACAAAATTGGGGATCTATATGAAAGCGATGTTCCTGCTTGTGTTTTGGGTAGCGGTGGATGTCTTTCGGACGGTGTATTTCTGGCATTCCTTAAGTGGTCGTTTATGGTGTACTTTGTCTGCTGCTATATACTTCTTTCTAATACTGGTATATCCCTGGGAGTATGTTCTAATTTTAACCTATACTGCTGCGTAAAAATCAAGAGTTTCCACGCATCAGGCGTGCTGCTGCCTTCTTTTACTGTGTGAAAGTGAAGCAGGACGTCAACGCTATATTTGCTCGGGTGTATAAAGCACGAAACTGCAATACTCTTTTTAAAAACCATGCTATGATGATTATGAACACAGGCAACGCTCATTGCAACCGAGGCAGCCCCGAAATTCGTAGGTGTCCTTATCTATCGCAAGACGCATAAGTGGGAAAGTTGGCATTTTTGGTAGTTGACGCCGGAGCTAGGGGCACGTTTGGCATTGCAGCATCACATGAATGCAATGTAGTTTCGCCTTTTTTGTAATAGTCCGCATCCAATTATGTGCGAGCACATACACGCTTATCCAATGCCAGTATCAGCGACACGTGAATCTCCTGTCCTCACTTGTGAAGTAACTGGCAATGATCTCAAGTGCTGCTATCAAGATCTACTGCTCATGTTACTGCTACATTTGTGCCAGTGTTTGCATATATCCAATAAATGAAACGATGAGTGATATATCTCTCAAATATTTTGCAAGGTGGCCTTCGTATCTGATATACGTAAGGCTTCTCTCCTAAAAGTGATGACATAAACATAACAGACATATCGAAAGAAAAATGTCAGGCCGCTTGTTAAACTTGCTCCGACGAGGGACACGCTATAGTGGTGATATTGTGCTGCGCAGAATAATCTACTCAAATGCGGTCTAATTTTCATGGTTGTGTACAGGGCAACGCGAAATTTGGGGAATTCCTTGACCTAAATGGAACCCCTGTGAGTGGGTGAGGCCTCGCTGCAATAAACGATTGCTCCAACTGGAGAAACCATACAGGTGATTATTCAGTACAAGTAAAGGGATCTATGCCATATACTCTGTTTGCGTGCATTTTAAATTCGAAGCATTTCGTGCCTAACGTAAGTCCCGCATCTATCTATCTATCTATCTATCTATCTATCTATCTATCTATCTATCTATCTATCTATCTATCTATCTATCTATCTATCTATCTAACCGCCTACGTCTCGGTGCTCTCCTGGTCTCCTGGTCGTCTCGTTCCCCTGGTGTACGCCGATATTAGGGAGGTAGGGTATAGATCTATGACGAACAAGAATGACTGAGAATTGGGACGTGAGCGACGGCACACTCGTCATATACGTCACGACTAACGACGCTGCTAATACATTGTGGCTTATGCCTGTAGTGCTCGGCCCACGGTATGCGGGTTTGCCCCACAAGTGTTTGAATTTCATAGAGCTTATGTCCACCAAGGATCAACTAAAATAGACACAGGAAATGCCGGGGTGCGGTAAGTATACATATGAAGCTCCGCGACTGCGGGTATCGATCCCGCAACTTTGAGCGGCGCCTCAAGTTTTCTGCACCTTACCCTTAAGGTCTTACCTTATCTTACACCGGTGCATTGCCTAGATTATCAGCCACCACTCCCGTGCGCGTCATCGTGAAAGAGCGCGCACACACAACGACGGAGAAGAAGGAAAACTACAAGACACGACACGTCCGTCTTCTCCGTCCTTGTGTGTGCGTGCTGTTTTAACGATGAAATATTGCCAACTCGCCCAAATTGCCACCTTGCTTCTGCTCGCGTTTGACACACGACGAGCGGCTCAAACGGCTCCGTTTTTAAGACAGGCAACACCGTTTGTCGTCGCTTGCTATTGAAATGCACACATAACGAGCAAAGCACACAGACACACCTGCAAACTACCAAGCTTTAGGGCGGTACCGAACACGGGCCCTCAAGGCGCCAAGTAAGCACGCTACCACTATGTTACAGCTGCTTCTCGCGCTCGGTATGTATAGTAAGTAAACCTGTTGCGCCAGCGGTCGTAACGACTGGGCATGCGTAATGTGATTTCCCGTTATAATGTGTGAGAAGCAATATCAGAGCAGTGCACATATTTCGCTATCATTCGGTACGCTTTTGTGAAACTCATTAATGCCGTAGGCATACATCAATGAACGACATTTCTGAGAGCGCATCAGTGCAAGGTACCGTGGATATCTCTTTGACAAACAGATGTCTGTCATTGAGGTTAACCTGAGTGCGAACATTACATGGTACCATGAGGTACCACGCAGATGCCACGGTCGTCCCGAAGTTCCTGGTTGGTCCACGTTGAGCAAGCTCATGCGCTTTGCCCAAGCTCATGCGATTTGTAAACCAACTTTGCTTCCTTTTTTTATTTTATTTTTTCTAACTCAGCGTGTATTCTGTACTCAAGTGTTTCTGTGTCTCGTTCTTGATTTTACGCGATTTTCTTGAATTGATGCTTTGGCAGTATAACTTGTATGCCCACTCCTGTATGGGTCTTCGGGCTTACAGTATTGATAAATAAAAATAGATAAATAAGCAGAAGACTTGATCGCTCTCGTACAGTTGTCTGAATGCCAAAGAATTCGCCATACACAATTGCCTCTTTCATTGCTACGCATGACACCGACATGGAAAGTGCGTGGTATCTGCAGGGCTTTCGTTTTCCTAAGTTACTGTCATAACCTGGTTAGTGCAGCTAATGCTATGGTGCACTTGATTAGCACGCTTTCAGTGACGCGGTGTTTGTCAGGCCACGAGCAACGTACTCCGATTCGGAATAATTTACCTTTAAGCTATATACCACTCTGAAATAATGGCTCATACACCGTTGCAACGGTATTACCACCCCATTTGAACCATGCAGCATCGCTCACAGCGGACTCTTTTTCTGCAAAAAAACTTACTTAATGTCTGCTGACTTTTCACTGCCTTTGTCCCTACTACTTCTAGTAATCACATTTGCTAAGTATAATCAATAAAGCAGTCGATAAACCTAATCTGTACAAGTGCATGACAATAATTTGTGACATGTTACTAACAACATATGTTACAAGACGTGTACTTTACTCCGACTCTTTCTTCTTTCATTTGGAGCTGTGTGCACGTGCTAAGTTCAATTGTGTAGCGGGTTATACTGCACGAAAATTTGATTGTATGTATGATTGCATAACTAGGACACTTATGTTTTCATTAAAATCTTTGACTTCTAGTTCATGAGCTCATCACATATTTGGACTTTGTTTGGAGCTTCCGCAAACCGTCTGCCCATGTGTAAAGTGGATACCATTATTAACGCCACCCAGACTTCAACGTATTTCATGAGGCAGTACAACGACACCACGAAAAGGTAGCGTAAGTAACGGGCACGGGAATTCCGCTTTCCGCGTGATCTAGTCTAGAACCAGCCACAGTGCTAAAATCAAAGTTATATCACTCTCACTTCGTAAGAGTTTATCTACGAGAAGCCTTTTTTTATCTACCAGAACCACCTATTCTCCTAAGTCGCACAAGAGTACTAATTTCGCACGTTGAGGAGGGCAACAAAATCAACATGCTCACTGAACAGATGAGCTGTGCGGGCCCTACTGGCACTATCACGGTACAGGAACTCAATGACCAGTAAGAGAGAACAGGCCTACCGCTACACGAACACAACGCTGTTTCTCTCAGACACAGGCGCAACAGAATCAGCGAAGACAAAACATAATTTCACGACGTGGTGTAGCCGAATTCACTGATTTTGAGGGAGGGAGTGTGTATTAATCGGGCAGTCATATTGAAGTTGAACGCTCGCACCGCTGCAGACGGGAGCTTCGTATCGAGTGACTACTGTTACTTTTATCTGCGCATTGTTACTTCTATGTTCATAGACCTGATTGCGCATGACATATATATATTTATAAGGCGGTGTGTCTACTGGGCGCCCCCCCCCCCCCCCACTAGACTGGTTTGAAGAAGGTTAAAACGAAAAATGCATGTTATGGTGCACTGGCCAAGGGCAGGCAAAGTAAACGCGGCCGCTTTCTCTAAAGCGATTCTAAAGATTTCTCCACATCCTGTTGAAAAAACCAGTATTCTAACTCAAAAAGCACAGCCATGTTAGCTTTTAAGATTATTGTTGCTGACTTTTACTTTTTAAGAGCTTTGGGTAGGCATACGTTCACCAACTTTCTTTTTCCATTCATATATTGTAACACATGGCAGGTATAATATACCTTGCGGGAATAGCTGCAGCCGCAAAAAGCAAAATTTATGTGCTTAGCTGTAGCATTCTCTAAGAAAAGAACTGCCTTTGTGAAAGAGCGCCTCGGTGGCCAGTCTACAAAGCGCTATTATATTGAATTAGGCGTGGCTTTTGCATAAGAAGCTTGTTAAGAACCAGAGCTCAAAATATAGGGTATAATAACCCAGACCATTAATCGCGAAATTCAGCACAAATACTTACTGACTGGTTGCCTGGCCCCTTTGTACAGTTCAGCTGATTGGTGTAGAAAACGCAAAGTATCTGCAATCATCATCATCATCATCATCAGCCTGTTTAGGTCCACTGCAAGACGAAGGCCTCTCCCAACGATTTCCAATCCACCCTATCCTGAGCGAGTTGGTTCCACTTTATGCCCGCAAACTTTTTAATTTCATCGCTCCATCTAACCTTTTGCCTACCTCTGTTGCGTTTTCCCTCTCGTGGTATCCATTCCGTCGCTCTTACTGTCCACCTATTATCCTTCCTCCTCGTGACATGTCCTGCCTAGGTCCACTTCTTTCTTTTAATTGATAAGATAATATCGGCTACTCCTGTCTGTTCTCTGATCCATTCCGCTCGTTTTTTATCTCTTAGCGTTACCCCTATCATTTTTCTTTCCATTGCACGTTGCGTGCTCTTTAGTTTCATCTCTAGTTTTTTCGTTATTCTCCATGTTTCTGCACCGTACGTTAGTACTGGGAGAATGCAGTGATTGAATCCTTTTCGCTTTAATGAGAGCGGTAAGTGTCCGGTCATGATTTCGTAATGCCTTCCGAATGCGCTCCAGCCCAGCCTTATTCCATGGAGAATTTCATTTTCCTGGGTAGGAGTTCCTTGACAAGAACTACGCAGATATTTAACGAAGCCTACGTAGGATGGTTATCTTAAAATTATCAAATCGAAACACGTCATCACGTCATTAATTGTGCGATAATTGAAATACATTTGCTATTGCACATTTTATGCATATTGCACGGCATGAATCTCACTGTTTCGAAAAATAGAACCCCGCCTTCATAACTGGCTGATTTTATTTCTCGTCTTGGATAATTTCGGAACCGTTCAGGACAGGCTGTCGCTTCATCTCTATCGGCGAAATGTGGCAAAGAAAGAAACATTTAACATGCATGTTAGGTTGTGCGCACAAAAACAGCAAGTGATGGTAATCCTCGATTTAGCTATCTGATAGTCGCACTGCAGATCCAGCGTTAGTGTGCCTTCGTTGTTCCAAAGTACGACACAACCGTGAAAATACTGCTTTCCCTCGCGCCGCTCACATTCGCATATATCATGCTTTTATTAGATAAACGTCGTTTCCCTTTGCAGAAGTTATTGATTTTCCTAACGATCCAGGTGATTGCAGGCCTTTTTAGTATGAAAGAGGTGTGCGCTCGAATAATGTACTTTATGAAGAGCTCATAAGTAGTCCTCTATTCTAAATATTATTCTATTTCTCAACGTTTTTCCTTCGCAAGTGCACGCGAATAAAGGAAGTAATTTCTATTTACTGTCCAGCTGATTAAATGCCTCTTTTATTTCTAAATACGTCCTACGCATTGATGTCCTATATACTGCATATAACTCTCAACATGTCCTCATCAATAGAGCTTAGTTCTGTATCTTGCGTTGTCATTCGTAAAGCGTTGTTATTTTGAAGCAGAACGGGGCGGTTCGACGTGAGCAAACAGCAGTTAGGATAGGGCAGTGCAAGAAGGACAAAAAGTGTCACTCGCTACTCACTCCCGTAAACGTGTTCTCTCCTTCATGGCCTCTGAGGCAATAACATTACACTCCTGAGTGTGAAAAAGTTGTTTCGCGTGTTTTCAACGATCCAGGCAGATGTATTTATTCGTTATTTCCTAGCTAATCATTCTGGAAAAAAAGGAGTTCATAGTGACGAGGACACTCGAAATGGCTTTGATATTATTCAAGCATTGCAGCTTTCATAGCTATCTCTACATGGATTAAAATAGCTGAATGGTAATACACCGTAACTTGATTTGGTCATATTTTCAAAACGTGAGCCATTTGTTAAATGCGATCTATTTCTTGATCGCGTAAACTTAACCGCGTATCAGGGAGCTATCATCATCATTATTTCTGGTCCAGTAGAGTGTGCATGCACTTCCTCTATGCAATGACCAATATACGGCGCTCACACCTTCGCTGAAGCCTCACCACCGAGCTGCACTATTTTCAGACTATGCACAATTAGTGTTGCAGGGAACTTTTGATCAACTTCCGCGTTCTCGCAGCGTTTCCCTGATGCGACGCCGAAACAGTCCCCCCTGTACTGTCCGCGTAAGCATCTTATTTCACTGACACATGTCGCCCACGTGTTAAAAGATTTTGTATGTATCTACGAACAACTGGCGCTGCCCTTCCTTTTTCGTTTACAAGGCGGCACATACCACACAGCGCCGTTCCTAGCGAAAATTTTTCACACTTTAACAGCGGAATTCAAAAACCAGTATTTCCTTATTTGCTTTCACATGAGCCTGCACACCTCTTCGCGCAACTAAATCGTGTAATACACACTAGATCTCAATTAGCATTAGGTAACCGTTGCTGAAAAACTACAATACCGAAGTCCTACCCTAAGTATGAAAGACTTTTGCATAACGTGGATACTAAAGGCGTGAGAGTGGCTCTGCAACACTTTCTGAAAACACATAGAAGTGCCGATCAGACGTCGGGACTGCTGGGAACATTTGATCCACTATATTATTGCACGGGTCCCTCCAGAAATTAGCAGTTTGGCTTCAAATATGGCTGAATCTTGTTCGTTCTCCTTTCAACAAGCTATATTACACGAAAGACCGCCTAGGTTAATTGGCTTTGTTTCGTTGTCTTTAAAACGTCAACTGTAAGAGACAAAACTAAACACAACACCTGCTCAGCGGACGAGCTTTTCTGTTCTGCCTTCGCTCGTCGTCTGTCTGCCCGGCGGTCGCAGCGCGAGCGCCCACGAGACGGTGAATCTCTTTTTATTGCACTCGAGCACGCCATCGCCATGACACTCCTCCGACAGGCAACTTCTCTATGCTACGATAATCCTCTGGCGGTGTCATGCTGGGTGGTCTTGGAATCGCCGTGATATGACTTCGAGAATGAAGGCCTCTGGTAGGTGACGGTGCCTCTGCCTCAGTGGTCGAAGTAATCGCATATGACGGTCCAGTAGAATGTGGGAAAAAGGCACAGGAGACAAAAGACACCAAGCTCTAGAATGCCGCAAATAAACGAGGCTGTCTGAATGGTCACCACTGGCCGCAGCGCGCTGGTACTGCGTTCCTATGTGCCAGTCACTCCTTGCTGATGTGGAATGAGCATGCACTTTCGCAACGTCACCGCCGTGCCAAGGCGCCTTATTATTCCAAAGTACCTGGATTATCTTCAAGACAATAAGTGCGCATGAGAGCTGGGAACTTAAGAGGAGATGTCGTGATCAACGTCACAGGCAGGAGGTGGCCTGTATGCGCTGTCATCAAGCAATAATCTGTAGCTAGGGGGAACTGGCCCCAGCATTTGAGTTGCCGGCAGGCTTGGGCTGCCGACAACTCATCGGTCACAATAGCGGCGCTAGTCGCCATGGCTTCCCGAACTCGCTCTGCGCATGTGTGAAGTCGAAGTCTTCTCGTTAATAGAAGGCGCTGGCTGCACGGGCAGGTGGTCGCCAGATATGACTTTGTCACTGGTTAAACTGGACGACACGGTGTTTAACGCGGACTGAACGTCTGGGCATTCGGTCAATTACACTGCTGGCAGCCGAGGATGTTGCCCCCACGGATTAGGATGTATTCCATTCGTGGGAGCCGCAGGCTGATTCGTCTCCTGTCTTGACAACGCATGAAGTGAGGGACAGAAAGTGGCATCGTTCTCTGGCATCAGTGGTGAGTGGTCTAGCGAAGCAGAATCTGATGCGAACCGCGAACGCAGATGGCGGGCGATCCCTATTGCAAAGAAGCCGTCATCTCCGCTATCCATGGTTGAACTGTATGGGCTGCCTTCGGGGATGACGTTTTTTTTTTTATTTCAAATACCCTCAGGGTACATATGTGCATTGAAGAGGGGAGGGGCAATAAAGTTAACAGATAATAACTACTTGGTTACAGGTACATAATATAGAACAAAATAATATATCACGATGACACGTACAATTCAGTTGCAAGAACAAAGGCAAAAAAGAGATATAATGGTACAACATAATGCGCAAAAAAGTAAACATTCGTAAGACGAAATTACAAAAACATAGCAAAAGCATACACAACAATCAAAGGTTGTGATTTTCATGAATCCCGTGCGTAAGAGAGCACTGGGTCGACGCCGTGCCTCCACTTGGAGTCCGGCCAAACACAGAAATAAAGTTTCCATACCATCCAGCCCATGATTCTGTTCTGATGTCTTAGTAGTTGTGCAATGCCTTAGGAGAACCTCGAAGGTGGTCATTAACATCTAGCCATCTCCGATGTTCAGGCCAGGCTTGACCATAACCGAGGGCATTGAGAGTCTTCAACGAAACATCGACACCCTACTCAAAGCTGCTGAACTCCGGCAAAACTGAGAAAATCGGCAATGGTCAGGCGGCAGGCGGAAACACAGAGTGCCACGCCTACAGCTGTCTAACTGGTATGAAAGCTCCGCCAAGGTACGCCACATTTCCTTTCTGTTCTCGTGTGAGCTGCTCCCATAGTTGTGAAGCTGCCGCAGCTGACATGTCGTTGACCGCCCCCTACGTTGGGAAGACGGCGGGAGGTAACGTCGAACTCGACGCTGTCAAGGCACTGACCTTGTCGTGGAGACGGGCAATGGCATGCAACACCTCCATGGCACTGTCGGGTGATCCACACGTGTAACTAACGGTGACGTCCAAGGTGATGGTCGCTGTACTCATGTCACCGAAGGGGCTTGTACAGTGTCCAGAATTGCCACAGCGTCTATGGAGTCCCCAGCGAGGGGCTGCCGCAACGGGAAGCATAAACGGCACTCCCTAGCAATAGCGGATTATGGACTGGCTTGGCGGTGCCGGGTTAAGCCTGGCTTTTGGGCCACCGAGGAGGCCCTGATACCGTCGTCCAAGGGCGGCATGTGCTTCCGTAAACTGGTTGGTCGAGGGCTGCATGATCGCGGAAGCCTGGTTGGTGTCTCCTGGATGGAAGGCCGGAGCGCTGAGGACCCGTAGGGGCAACTTACGGTCCATAGTTAGCCGACTGCTGCGCCATTGGAAGAGAAGAAAAATAGACACAACACCCGTTCAGTTCGCCGGCTCTTCTATGCTGCCTTTTTTCTTTGCTCGTTCTTTTTTTTTTTTGGTCATACTGCTCGTAGCTCGAGCACCCGAGCAACGGTGAATTTCTTTGTCCTTACAATGCATATATTTGCTTTCCGGGTTGTGCTGAAAACGACGAAATCAAGCTCTATTGAGCACATTCTGTCTTCATTAAACCAGGATATGCTAATTGTGCCTTCAGAACGTTGTCGGCGCTCCTTTTGACGTAATTTGCTCGATGATGAGCGGAGGAGCTTCAGGTACACGGAAAATTGAATTGCATATACCTTCGAGCATACAGCAGAGTAATCGCTCAAATGCTTCCTGGGACATCCACTGCTTGTTGAAATCATTTTCTGGTTGTGTTAGAAAAGTGTTGCAGGGCTCCTTTACGCTCCTCCATGGTGCAGCCACATTAGTATAGAGTTTACAAGGAGAACTGCCACACCATAACATAACACAAATCAAGCATAGGTTCCTTAAGGTAGCTTTACGCACCAAAATCAAAAGAGCATAGATAACGGCAAGATATAACTTTCTTAATGGCAGCGAGCTTTTTAGGGGTGATAACGCGGCTTTGTGCCACTTTTAGGGCCAAAGGCTTAGACATGAAATATTTAGAACTAATCCTACGACCTCCAACGCAGTTTGTGGTTACGTTCGAAATCTTTTTTGATTTCTTCGGCTTTTATGACGTGGCATGAAGCACAGTACCCACTCGTGTAGTCGTTAACAACGTCTCACTTGAGGTCAACGGACTCTGCTAATTAACTTTCTGATTAGGCACGCTGCAGCTGTAACTGCCAGCGGCTTCGCATAATGGCAGCAATTATTTTGTTTTCGTCAGAAGCGGACCCTGCGTGGGAATTTTTTACGATACTGCATATCCTACTGGACCCCTCACAGTGTTTGTGATGCGCCCGGAAGGTATGTAAGTCCTTCTTTTACGGGGCTTGTAGAGTTGCGAAGCTTTTTTTAGTGGAGGCTACACAATAATCCAAAGGTAAGGTTTGCATTTTTAATGTCCCTTGTCTACAATGAAAAATAATCACCAACACATCGGAGGCATCTACAGGGCACACAATCTCTCCAGAGGATGATAGCACATGCGTAGACATACCACACAGCAGTGCGAAGCACGCAGCAATGCGAACCTGTATCCTCTTACCCCTAAAATGACAGAAGGCTGCGTGAGTTCGTGAGGATTGATTATCCGTAGATCAGGCATGTAAAACACGGACGCAATGAAAAAAGAGTGACAGCGTTTGTGTTGTCCATCCTCTTCCCTTGTGTCTGTTTTTCACGCCTGTTTGTACATTATGAACGCTTACACCTACTTCGCGCTATCTCTAAATTAGTCTTTCCTGGAAGCCACACGGCATTCGAAGATCGAGAGGTATAGTACTGTACTGCTGTAACATGAACTAAGATTGGAAAACAAATTTTAAACTAGACCCAGCCCTGCGCAGAGGACGCCGGAGAGTGACAGCATAAGCTAGACATTGATGCCTGCTTGCGTTCTTGTCTTTAATTCTTACCCTTACTTTATTTTTGCTGACCGCCCCTTTTCTCTTCCATTTCATTGTCTCCTTCCGCTTCCTCTTCTTCGCCTTCGTTGATGATTGATTGATTTGTGGGGTTTAACGTCCCAAAACCAGTTCTGATTATGAGAGACGCCGTAGTGGAGGGCTCCGGAAATTTCGACCACCTGGGGTTCTTTAACGTGCACTGACATCGCACAGTACACGGGCCTCAACATTTCGCCTCCATCGAAATGCAGCCGCCGCAGCCGGGATTCGATCCCGCGACCCTCGGATCTGCAGCCGAGTACCATAGCCACTAGACCACCGTGGCGGGGCGTTCGCCTTCGTCTTGTCCCCTTCTACTTCTACGTTGCCTTCCACTTTTCTGGCGTCTTGTTTCCTGTTTCTCTTCGCCGCGGTCATCCTCTCCCACGATATCCGAGTCGTGGCTTACAATTCACGATGCCCATGCAAGTGATGAGAATTAGTGAGGCGTGTAGTGAAGCAGGTCCCACTGAGCTGGTTCGACGCTCGCACTTGCCTGGACTTCTTTATCTGTTTCAAGCTGACGGAGATTGCGGACACCACCGCCACTAATTTCATTAACTAACTTGGCTCTGAGAACATTGCGCGCCCCTTGCCGCTACAGCCTCTTATGTTAATTCATCCTATTAATGCAACGCACGTTCTCAACTGCTCTGGCACTGACCAGGAATTCATGGTGACTTGAACCGGAAAAAGGCGTAATTATCAAAACTGCTCCCCATGGTCCCTAGGGTTTATGTCATCGACATTTCGTCTACGAAAGCCCTGTTTGATCGACGAAAAGCAATTGGAGAGGGAACGCTGCTTGAGCCAACATGCCGAGATATGTTTTCTAAGTAAGGGAACTGGCAACTTACCCTATGTTTATCTTATCAGAATCAGAATCAGGAATGGTTTTGTTTAGTCATCGAATTAATTACAAAATATATGTATACAGGAGGAGGTCCCATAGTCAGAGACTGAATCGGGACCTCCTACAGTAGTGAACATCGAAAAAAATAATTGATGCATTAAACAGAATACAAGCAATAAAATACATCGCAGGCAAAAAAAGAGTTCTACTTAAGACAAACAATAGCAGAAAGCAGCAACAAACACCGATGATAGGCAACATAAAAAATAAAGGTAATTCAACTCTGCTAGACAGTTTTCAAATAATTCCATGGTGAAAGACAGCAAAAAATAAGCTATGAAGAAGAAAACAATGCAGTGAGATCAAATTTCAGCAATGAGGCATCATTATGCGATGATTTGTTAACAGCACATTGTGAGAAAGCATGAAAGGGAACAGGAGTAATAGAGGTGACCAAAACTAACCAGATTATGTAGTGGATGCGAGGAAAGTCTTCAGATCTTTTTTGAATATACCGATTGAATGCGAGGATTTGATTTTTGAAGGTATGTTATTCCAGAGACGGATTCCAGTGAAGTGGGCTGTTTGTTTTCCATAGTTATTATGATATATAGGTAAGATAAGATTGCGATTGTGGGCAAACCGTGTCATACTTGTATTTTCTAGACTACATGGAGGGATTATAAACAGAGGATAATACACTTCTCCTCCTACCTCTAACGCAGGACAAGACGGATACACTCAGAGGCTCATGAAGCATAACGGAACAAAAGCTCAGGACGGTCTTGCGGGCGTTCGTAGAAAGGAAGAACCAGTGGAGGGTCGAAAGAGGACCACTTCTGGCCGTGAGAGGCCGCCCTCGAGAACGTCGACCGGACGTGATGCAGAAAAAGTTCCGGTGATAGGTAAGTTGGAAAAGCTTGGGGAGTTAAGGCGACTGCAGTTCTTGCAGAGCACCATCTGAAGCCAGGATCGCATGAGAGAGAGGGTCACATCAGAGCAATGGCTGTGCTTTGAAGGGTCCACGCTGTAGAGTTACACAACATCTTGCAAGATTCCATAGCTCCTTTAGACACGTTCATAGCAAATGCCTGGACTGTGTTGAACTTCGCCGTACAATACTCTCTTTAGTTGTTGTGTATGGGGGAGCGCAATTTTCTGAAGTGCAGAAAGCTGAAGTTCTTTTTTTTTCTGTTTCCTTCTGAGTGGTGGGCGTGTGTGTGTGTGTGGGGGGGGGGGATATGTTGTGTGAAGTTGTGTGACTCACTGTATCCCACCTGCCTTCTCATACATCTATATCCAATTGACAGCTCTTTATGGGTGACAATCACAACAGCTCCACATGGACAGTAGCTTCTCTTGTTCCAAGAACTTTTCTACTGTGTTCATCCGCTGATATTTTCTGCGCTCTTGGTATACCCTGCGGTCAAATGGAAGCAGGAGAATGGGAGGTAGGAATGGCATAAGCCTTAATTATTTTGCTTTCAATGAGCCGCAATACATCACCCATCATGTACCCGCCCTACGCACCACAGAAGCAATTACTATACTGGCGGCTTTGTTTGTGAGTTATGGTAATGAGCGATTTGTGCATTTGCCATAGGGGCGGATATTTGAATTTAAAAGATGATTTGTCTTTCGCATAGCAACGGGGCTTCCCTGTCGTCGAGGTCTACCCAGCGAACAGATCTTCACTGGCGCATATGAAGTACAAGTTCGAAAGTATTGCCTCTGATTTTGCCGTTGCGTACGTTGTCAATTGCAAAAGCTCACAGCCTCTTTTCTCTTTGTATCCAGGTGTTAAACTGCCAACGCGGGGCCTCGTTGGCAGCGTGGTCCGTAGCATCTTGATGCCTTCGGAGGGGTTGTGATGTACTAAACATGAGTTCATCATCCTTGTGTAATAGTTGATCGTTTAGTTGCCATCATGGGTTTATCACGCTTCGGAGTTAATCGAGAACTCAAAGCGCATATTCCTGATGTTTGATTCGCGGAGGCGATAACCTTGGGATGTAGAATACAATTGGCGCGTATGCTATAAGTTCCTTCAGTGCATAGCAGCTTCAATTAAGTGCGAATAGATACTGCTGTAAGCAGCATGGCGTAGTTGATGAATTACCTCTGCTACACCACAATTTAAAACGAGCTTAGCATTGCTGTAAGTCTCGCTGCATGAAAATATTCTTCGTAGAACTCTGTAAATAAAAAGAGCCGCCCACAACGCGCCTTTTATTCAGCACTGGTCGACTCCTTCCGAGTCACCGCCATGATGCGGGTCAAAGGGCTACGATCTCCCCATCAATGCTACCGATGCTGCCGAAGCGGCGCTGCCATGCTTCTCTGATCCTGCGATCCATAGTGCGTGCTAAGCAAAGCAACTCCTACTTTGCCGAGTTTTCTAGTGGGTAGGATGGCACCCCGGCTAGCGAGGCTGTGCTATTCGGATGTTCGACACTGGTGACATCTCATGCAGTACAAGGCAAATGAAGTTATCAGTGCACTTGGCTAGCGCAATTACGTAGGGTCTTCTTTCCGTTTAGCATGCTTCAGCTCTATGGCAAGACCCGCGGAGAAGCACTCTCCGGTTTCCACTTCATCTCAGTGGTAGGTGCGGCTGCCGGTGATGGTGGACATAGTTACCAAAGACAGGTGTTCGTGTAAGCCCGTAAATATTCAGTGCAATGCAACGTTTACTAAAGGTATCACAAGAAAAATCGCCGAAGTAACAGTGTCTCATGGACCCTCCCCTTCATCTCCACAAACTATACCACCTTTCTGTTCAACTGAAGCACTCTCTTGATCTTATAATAGCATTAAGATAATAAGTACTTGTTTCCGACGAGCCCCTTGCTCTTCCTTTAAAACAATCCGCGTTCAAACCTTCCGCGTTATTTTTTATTCATGCGGAAGATTTCAATCGTAAATTTACAAATAAACAGGTGCATATTTTTTTCCTATCTGATGTTTATAGTACGCTGTTCTAACAATATCACAACGCCTCATTGTTCTTTTTATTCCCTGCATCAATTTACGATACATTTGTTCGATTTGCTCATTTTGTTCAATTGGCATGACCTCCTTGTAACTTGCTGAATTCTCCTTTCCTGCATTGTTATTGTACATTTCTTCTTTTTTATGTTTTAGTTTTGTTACCACTGCCATGTTTGCCGCCCCTCAGGCACTTTTAAGTGGTTTAGTAACCACTTTTCGCCTAAGAGACGACCAGCTGTCATTGCAACTAGAGATTTTATTTGAGTAGAGGTCAACGTTCACCAGTAGCTTTAATGCTCCGAGCGCGCAGCTATATATACAAAGAAGCTGCGCAGAAGGAAGGAAAATTAACACTCATCTTCCTAGAGGGGCAAGCGCTTGTCAAAAAAGAAACATAGCCAATTGAAACAGTCTAATCGAAGTATCGTTGATGCAGTCAATATCTTCTGTATTTGTCCTTGTGTTATTGTAGCGGTAAACATGTATACAAATATCCCGTACCTTGTCTACCTCTTCTCAGGTGTCCTCAAAGCACTGGTTAACACTCACTAACCATGGCTAGTGTTACTTATGGACCACTTACGCATTGCTTGCAGCGCACCTGCAGACATCCTTAACGCTCCTAGTTTTGGCCTAATAAAGGATGATGTTCGTTAGCGCGCACAACCCACTGTTACAAGAACATTCTATTCAATCCATTTAAATCGAGTAATGTCCTCCTGCAACACATCGACGAAAAGCTTGGTTCGTTATTCTGTTTGAATCTTTATTCTTCCCAGATGCTATCCTTGAGGATATTGAGTGGGTTGTGTACGTGGATACTTCCGGTACATGTGGTATAATCAAAACCTTCCATGCAAAACCACATCCAGTTGGTAAGTACATCACCATCCATCATACGCTTTACTGGTACTTTATCATTTTCTGTTTGACTGCTGCATTCCCTTAAAAACTCTTACGGCACCGTGTGTACTAGTGCGACTGCTTGGGCTTTTCGATTTTTAATGAATGCCAGTGCACAGTGTACCAGACAGAGGTAATCCCAGAAGACCTAGGTGAGAGCTAACTTCCTAGAACTATGTATATCGAATTACCCGAGCAAATAGTTAGGACACTTCACATTTCGCAAGCACAATACTCACCATCGGGAAGCTTAAATTTTCTCCTGAGCGAAGGGAGGTTCTTGAAGAGATAGATGATCAGTAAAGCACTGGATTGTAACTGTACAAAGTCGAGGACACCTTCACCGCCCTGTGCGGGGTAGGAGAGGAGGATTAAGTGGTCAGAGAAAGAAAAAGTCTTTTGGGTCCGAAATTGAATAACAAAAGGAAATGAGACAGGGACGAGGCAGCTGAGATGTGCACACCACTGGACACACGAGTGACATGTGTGAAATGTGTCCCGTGTGACTGGACACGTGCGTGACATATGTGAAATGTGTCCCGTGGTCACAAGGGACAAGTGTGACACAACACAGCACACGCACAGTGTAACCGTGCCGTATACCTCGTTTAGTAGTTCCGTACAGCACTGTGGAAGCTACAGGCCTACCAACCAGAAGGGCCAACAGTTCTTAAATGTGCGCTTCCACGCCCTACAGTCTGCCCTGTTGAGCGCTGCAGGGGCAGAAGCACCCTTCAAAACAGGAGTGGCTGAATGATTTAGGCGGTCTATTGGCTCGAGTAGCTCGGCATGTGCGCATCCGAACACAGGAACTATCAATCAATCCATCAACATTTATTTTCGCCATAAACAATACAGCAAAAAGTAGGAGGCCAGAGAAAAAAGCTGCTTTCACGCAGCTTAGCTCTGGCCACAATTTCAGCAATAGTGACAGAGAAGAAGAGTGGTTCGATGGAAAGGAAATAGGCGGATATTTCTGCAGACAATTAAAGGGTAGCACGGCTCAGCGCCAGTGACAGAGGAGCAATTTCTATAGACAAACACGAAGTATGGTTTGAAAGCAGTCACACATTTTTTGTAAATATTAAATGTATGTTATGTTTCATACTTCTGAACTCTTATTTATATTACTGCGAATCTGTGTGGGGGCCACACAACTGCTTCAAACTTACACAAACGACTACTTGTTCAGAAGAACGCAGTCCAATCAACAGAGAATGTCTGGTTCGGGGAACACACGATACCTCTCCTTCATAAACACGAGATTATGCTGATTACGAGTGTCTACAAATATAAACCATTCAGGACCTACAAAAATACCACATTATGTCAAGTGTACGTTCACTTCTGTGCCAGTGCACGTTCACTTCTGTGCAACACCGATTCTGCGGCATTTGCTCCCCAACGTCTCTACTTTTGCGTTCAGGCTTTCAACCGACTACTGCGTAAAGGAGAAGGTGTTTCCGCACACTTACTTCTTTTACGCGCATTCCTACAGCCCACTACTGCACCAAAGTGGGTATGCAGCAAAGAAAGTGGCTATGCGTTAAAAGCTCGAAACATAGCCTAGTCATGCATGTGTATGATTGTACACAAGGGGGTGGGGAGGAAAGTAAGAAGTGATGCGAGGGTGAGGAGGAATAAAAGGGGGAGTGGAGGGTAAAGTATGGACTAGCAGTTTATGCGCCAAAGAAAGCGGATATGTGCCAAGCAGTTCTTAGCAGAGTACAGCATAGCATAGCTAGCCTGAAAGAAGAGTCAGGGTTTTGAGACGTGGTGTGATTCATGGTGAAGAAGAAAAAAGAAGACTGTGGAATATGTAAATAGAAGGTAAAGACAGAAATATGAGAAAGATAGAGAGAAGAAAGACGGAGAACAAGAGCAGCAAGCGATAAAAAACAAAAACATAGATGAAAGAAAGAAGGCCAGTAAGCATGCAGGAGGACTTCGACCTGCGTTAGCAAGTCGCTGGCGCTTGCTTGCCAGCTACGTTGTTTACTCAGAAAGCACAGGCGGAGAACGGAGTGTAACTGGCTTGATTTGTGCGCCAGTTGACTGCAACTCGTACAAAAGACGCAAACATAACAACCATTACATCCCCACCGCATAAAATAAGTCATAAACACCATAACCACAACATAACACAAGGGCAACACAGCTGAATCTCTGTTCCGCAATTCCTACAGATTCACATTGGGTGGTAAGGTTTTACCTCTTGTGTTTCCGCTGAGTTCAGTGGGGTCTTTCCTTCTGGGTAATTTCAGTTGTTTTCGGTGGCTTAGGTCCTGAAACACGCGGATTGAAACAATACCGCGGTGGCCGCGCCTCAGGGGGGGCGTAATGCTAGAGGTCCCTGTAGTGTGCGACGTCTGCACCCGTTGAGTAAATCCAGGTGGTCGAAATGTTCTAGACCTTGCACTTCGGCGTTCCTTTTCGTCTCACCCTGTGTCCTTCTCCCCCCGAAGCCCCGCACGCTGTGCCGGGCTCCCTACAAAGTTGCAGATAACAGCGCTATTTTATCCAAATTACGTTCCCATCCTTTTCATGGAATCTTTTCTTTTCTGGTGAATCATATTTATGACTTGTGTAATATTGTAAGTTACATTACCATCGAGACATCATTTATGTGCATTTTTTTCCATACCTAGTGCCCTCTATCATTTATAATCTTGTGTAAAAATGACCAGTCGGTACCACTCGAAGGTGCAAACACCTACTAAACCTATTGTAAGCCTAAACAAAGCCGGAACAGTACTGAAATTGCTTTTCCTATCATTATTCAAACTCTTTTCAAGCTCTTTTTGTCATTCTGTGTCATCCACGACCAATGCGTCGCGATTTGCCGACCCTAAGCTCACACGTACGAATTGTACACGTCATCTATCTTTTACTTTTTTCTTCCCTGCCAGTCTTTTCCTCAGGACAGGATAAACCGAAAGAAAAGCCCCACCTACTTCCAAGTACGTGTCTTTTATTTCCTGTCTTTCTATCATGCGCAGATCGTTCACATGTCATTCGCATTAGAGTAACTATATGGGACTTATACAAAATGTTATCAGTTACCCCAGGATCTCATATTTTCATGCACTCATTGATCGACGGTACTGGCCCACATTTCCTAGAGCAAGCGATTCAGAAACTGCCACATATTGTTAGTACTGTTAGTGTGTGTTTCCTAGTGATTTTGTTATGTTGCTACCTCAAAGCCTTTCCAGTGCAGCTGCGTAAACTACGAGAGAATAAGCACGCACCTCATCAAGCTAACGTGAATGTTTACTACAATGCTTGAATGTAAACACATTTTATTGGTTATGCCTGAGTAACAGTTACCTTAATTTTGTAAATCACCTCTTTTTAGGTGTGTATCACACATGCGAACTACGCGTGAAAGGAACGGGCGAGGTGCCGCCTCTGCCCCACTCTTGCCTACAAGAGTTTAGGAGAACGTGCCAGCACAAGCTATCCAACCCATGTTTTAAATATAAGCGCGCCACCCGTTCGAAGCAGGGTTGAGCTATTCTAAACATATTTCTTCGTAAGTACTGCCCTCACTGTGCTGGAAAATTGTCAAACAAAAGAAATGAAATAAATGCTGACAACACGCGTATATCATTTCAGATAGTGCCTACAGTGACTACAAAAAACCAAGAAGATAACCCCTCGACCGACACTCTCAATAATAAGGGCCCCCCTATTTCAACTAATTTTTCGATATACTGTTTGACGAAAAAGTCACGCTTTGTGCACATCCATAAAAAGCAAACTCGACGTCCTCCATTGTTATGAACGCCTCCGGCAAATAAAATAGTGAGTCTCATTGCAACATGCCTCCTATACACCATCATTTGAGGGCGTAAATCTGAGCCAATCACACCAAGTGATAAAATCTGGCAGATTGCACTCATTATGGGAATGAACCTTATGCGAAGGCATTGAACGAATAAATTGCCTATGCCGAAATTTTCGGCATTTAGCATTACGACTACAAATAACATGCTTGTTGCAAACTGCGCAGTTGGGTGTGGAACTTGTGCATTGCCGGCACGTCGACGCAACTGTGGCGACTAAACCATAGTTTGTTGGTCGACGTACCGTCGGCACCCGAGCCAGCACACCGACCCCTTTCTTTCTGGAAGGCAAATTCACGATACGCTGCGCTGATAACCATCGAGAAAAGCTGCATAGCTATCGATGAGCAACAGTAGCACGGATCTGTTTGTTACATTGCTTTAGGAGCACTTAAGACACACTACAACCGCGACCCGCATTTCTCAACCCCTCTCCCCATGCGGACAGCGGGGGAAGAGGCAGTTCAAAATGCTTGTATTATTGGCCTTTTTCATAAACGCTGATAACGTTTTCCTTGCTTTCCTATCGTTTCATGATTAGCACATGAGCCAAAAAAAAAACGTAATACCTTTTCCCAAAATACATGCGGTGATGCCACACTGGTGGCACGTTACCAAACCATACGTTATGCGTTCGGCCTCTATCCCTAAATTACCCTAAATGTGAGTAATCTGTTTTCGGTAGTATATCATCTAGCAGTACCTTATTCATAAAAAACGTCACGCTTTAGCTGTTCGTCAGATCTAGTTTAAGGCAACGTTGATGTTGCACGCCGGTTGACGAACGCTTATCAGCCCTTACGAACAAAAGGCTGTGTAAACTCCTTCCGCACATTAATGCACATACATTAAATTTACCATTTTTTGCGTTTCTTAAGCAGGAGACGTTAGCTGTTGGATGCAGGTCGCTGATCCATATGATACCCTTAATTCAACGTGTAGAAAAGGAAGTGTTTATTGAGACACTACACAACACAAACTTTTCAAAGGCGGCAAGAACATTCGTGACTACTCCGCACCTAACGCCTCCTTCAGAGCGGGTAGAACGTGCGTTTCGGGCAACTTGGCGAATACGGGCACAAAGCTGCGGTCAGCAGCCTGCATCATGTCGAAGTAGGGCACACCGCTCACTTGAGAGTTCTGTGGGCTCGTGGCTATGCCCGAGAATGAAGGATACCCTTCCAGGCTCACACTAATGCTCCACACTGGTGACTGCGTGGGAGAACCGCCGCCGACGCTGTTTGGGCCAGTCAGCTGTTGTGTAAGCTTGCCATTGAACGATACGCCGGAGAACGTCACAGTCACTCGACCACGGGCCTCGGGCGTGGTAACGTTGTTGCCCGCGCAGTGGTAGTGGTAAATCCCCTTCATAGTGGCATCCTACAGGTAACAAATGGGACCCAAAGCATTAGGGACAAGTGCTCCGATTGCAACATACTCAAAATTAGGTATTATTTAAAACCACATGAAACAATAAAATATTTTATATTTCCTTGCGCAAAATTCATTGACCACGGCGACCCTAAGATTTTGATTTCGTTTAAAGCGAGGCTTTCACCGTATCTATCTATCTATCTATCTATCTATCTATCTATCTATCTATCTATCTATCTATCTATCTATCTAGGTCTTCGGGCTCTCCTGCTAGATTCGTTCCCTTGGTAAGTACCACAACTAGTATGACAGGTTATCAGTACATGGCATCGACGATTGGCCATTACATCATGTTGATTGGCCATCACGATGGAGATTCCTTTAAAATATCTATCGCCACCAATATTTCAATGAATGCTGCGTGGGCGGAGGTTAACAATTAATTCGAGCTTACTGAAATCTTCGAATAACGCGAACGCTATCTCGAAGCAAGAAATAAAGGCTACGCATAGATTTCAAAAGTCACAGGCCGACCGCCTAACCTTGAGCTGCCTATAGCATGTTTACCAATGTGTTAGAAAGTAGAATTTTATATAATTCTATTTGAATCAATTAAGCGAACATACATCCTTTGGCAAATGATGTTCACAAAGGGGCTGGTATTGAGCAGCGGCATGCAAGCGCGCCTACATTTGATTTTGTTCTTGCATGAAAAAAAAAGATGCCGAAATTTTAGCATGAGGCAGATGATTGATTCCGGGGTTATTTGAGCGAGGCTGCGATAGTATAGTTGAAGTGTTAGCTATTAAACCAGTATTTAAGAACACGACTTCTTAAAAGAATTGGCTAATGATATTCGGCGATAGAAGAAATATCTCGGTGGGTGGCACGCTTGTGGGAACTGATGCCATGCTTAGGAATCCTGCGAGGAACTTTCCTACATCCAACTATTTCGCCTTCACCCATATGTTCCGAGCAGTATCCGCGTCTGTGCGCAAATTGAGCAAGAGCACAATCACCACAACTGCTGTTGCGATAGGAATGTGTATATTTTCAATATATGGAGCGTACTAAAAGCCGCCGTGGCCCCAGTTGTAGCGTAAGTGCACGGCACTCGGTGTCCTGAGTTCCGTTCCTATGCCCCGACGCTTCGCGAATTCATAACTAGTATTTCTACTTGTTATGAATTCATTTGAATAGCGTGTTAACGCGGTAGCGTTAGAGAGCTCGTTTCGCAGAAATACCGCCGTCGGGGTCGGCGTCTCTCCACGAGCGAAAAATCGTCCGTGACCGAAAAATTGAGAAAGATGCAAGTAAAATAAACAATACAAATCTTCGGTCCCATTGAGGATCGAACCCGGGCCGTTTGCGTGGCAAGCAGGTGTCCTACCACAATGCCACGATGTTACTTGGAACTGCCTCGGAAAAAACACCACGTAAGTGTCAGGTAGTGGAAGGAGTCTCCTTAACGCATTTTGTTCGGCAGGTGTCACGACGAAACTGAGCCCATTCGGCGATTTGTAGGCTTGGAACTTGGAACTGCCTCGGAAAAAACACCACATAAATGTCAGGTAGTGGAAGGAGTCTCCTTAAGGCATTTTGTTCGGCAGGTGTCACGATGAAAATGAGCCCATTCGGCGATTTGTAGGCTCATTCGGCAATTTGTAGGAGGAATAAACATTATTGAGCATATCAAGCAAACAGCAAACATTAGATAAGGTGCTGCCATCTGTGAGACATTGTGAAAAACCACGGCCTCCGAGACGGCGGGCGCGCCCGCCATCTCGGAGGCCATGCGACTTCAGCAGAGCCTATATGGTTCCGCCGTTCTAGGACAGGGAACATATCGTATGAAGCAAACAGCAAACATTAGATAATGTGCTGTTTGCCATTTCACCGACCATAAGGCGATGCTTGTTGCGGTTGGCCGGAAGAGGTCTCCAGAAGAACAAATCGAACAGCTGCTAGATAGTTAGCGCAAGAAAGACAGAATGTGACCATTTACGAATGAAAGCGCTATTAAATAGATCGAAAACCTCTGCTATTACTATAGATATGTCGCGCGCGCGTGTGTGTGTGTCTGTGCCTGTGCGCCTGTGTGTAACAACACACATTAATAAGTATGCACTGAGTGGTTGAAGTGCACACTAGGGGCCGGATTTCGCTATCGCCGTTCAACTCTTAAAGGCGAAGCTTAAGAGTCCCCCAATTTTTTTTAATAAACGGTGTGTCCTTCTCTCGTTTAATTCGCTCTACGTGTGTTCTCAAGAAATGTTGAATGCCTATTTTTGTTTGTTCTTTATTAACATAAGCTTTAGTGTCAACATTTACTCATTTGCGCATACTCGCACTGGGCCGAGGAGTGCGAGTCTGAGCCGCACTTAATTGCATTATCGTTAACTGTGGCGTACGAAACGAGTATGCCAGTCTAGTGACGTAAAAATTAGTCATGTCCGTCATAGATTGATGCCCTATCATTCCAATGTTGCAGTGTACCAAGGGAACAAGACGGCCAGAAGTTCGCCGAGACGCAGGCGTCTAGATAGATAGATAGATAGATAGATAGATAGATAGATAGATAGATAGATAGATAGATAGATAGATAGATAGATAGATAGATAGAGTCAAAGTGACACACAGTGTTCGCCAATGTTACCCTGTTTTCTTGTTTCCTTTTAAACGCTTGGCATTCAAAAGGAAAGGAGGAATACAGCATTTTCAGTGCCTGTCAAAGAACCTCAGGGGGTCAATCTTTTGAGCCATTTACTACATGGCATGCCTAATAGTGGTAGCGTGGTTTTGGCACGTCAAGGACCAGTAATTATTCATTATTATAATCTCTTCTAGCTCGCTAATTTGACAGAAATGTAAAGAAAAATTTATGACCTTGTAGTATAAATACCTGTTTTTTTATATTTCGATGTGAAGGCGGCCGGTTATTGAGAATATTCGTGAAAAAGAATGAAAGAGAAATCAAGCCTTCCACGCCGCTCGGAGGTTCCCTCACTAATCCGTATAAGATACCCCAAAATTTGACACCGCCTTTTGAAGCCTGCGTAAAGAGTCGTCGGCATATAATTGATGATATACTTTATATTGTAAAGGAGCCAGCAACTTAATCCGCCAAGTTTCCGACAAAACATTTTTGAGCAAATGCTCTGAGGATGCGAGAAAAAAGCAATGGCGTTCGTGATGTCATGTGCGGTCTATTTCGAGGGATCCCAGAAGTGAAATACCATGCTACATTTTCCTGGAAAATACAGAACACAAGTGGCGAAACAAAGCGAAGTAGCATTCCCAAAATATTATCTATCTTCCCAAACTGCTTTAGTGTTTAACTTTAATGTCCCCTCAGTACACGCAACCGACTAACAACACTGCTTGTTTTATTTAGGTTAGTGAAATTGTCTCCCCTTGTAATACGCGTAGTACTTGTCTGGGGGCTGTCCTTGACTCTAGCAGCAGTGAAAGCATGCATACCACCGTCGTAGCACTAGCAATTGCATATCCCCAATTATTAATGTGAAGCACTATCCGTCTCAACAAACCTTTCAACAAACGCCGGGTTGAGCAAACAGGTGGCGTAAAATACGGTAACAAAAATTACGGTACACACAACATGGCACAAAAAGAAAACAGAAAACTCGTGTCTCGTCATGTAGTATATACTAGTACTGCCGTGGTAGAACACGAAGGCATGAGTAACATGACTGATATGTCGTGACATCCATAGCATGTCGTATTCGTCAAATAAAGTCAATATTGTTGACACCATCGTTATTGCCACAAAGCTTAACATCTACAACCTAAGCAAAATTGTATTATGGTTATATTCGATTGCCGATTATTCTGTGTTCAATCTCCTAGGTTTCGCGTTCGCTAACCAGAGGTCTTAACTTAATCTTTACGTGTTTTAAGCGACAGCTAGGGGATCCAAGTACTTTTGACTAGCCTAGAAACGGTAAATAACAATTTGGTAACCATCGGCATGCCTTGAAGCACCGTGATAGAGTACATACTCGAACCTCTTACCGTGCCGACTCCTATGACGAATGGGAAATGCCGTACGTCACTACGACACACGGCCTGCTGCGCGGTGATGTTCACGTCTGTGAGAAGCAGAGGGCCAAGGGTGCCGTTGTAGAGAGTGTACCCAGAGTAAGCCACACCGTCCACAGGAATACGCTCTGGGAGTGTGTTGCCCATCCTGGCAACAGCATCGCGCAGCAGAGTACGTGCCTCCTGCACTTCTGTCTCCGTGCACAAATCTGGACGCCGGGTTACTGGTGCCTCTTCTTGAGATTGCGTCAAAGCTGCAGGGTAGCATAAAAATATTGACTTAGATCAGACCTTGGGAGATGTAGCTTATCCTCGCGCTGGACAATGTTCTGTCAGTCACAGTTCGTGATATCCTATCCCCATTCAATTAAACTGACGTGTGCACCTTCTGTGCATTTTTCGCTGTTGAATACATTGCCAGTTAAAGGCAACGCTTCTTACTGCTTCGGTGCAAGCTGCACAAGACGTTGGATCTAGCCGAAGCTTCTAGAAAGTTTTCTATTGTTCAAACGACACTGAATGCGCAATGAGAACAGCCGAGCTTCCAGTGAAAAAGGCGCACCTATCGATGCGCTCGCCCTTGCGATATTTCCTGTTCTTCGTCATAATTTCCCGCAAGCGTTGGCGCTAGTTCTTAGAGGTCTAGAGTCGATTCTTCAACGTACTTGACCATCAAATACTGGAATGATATGTGCCACCCATAACGCATACATATTCTGTACATCAGATCCGATGAGTAGAACTCAACGACGGACACAGATATCATTGCACTGTGGTGTTTTTATTTGGTTATACTCAATTCTGCCCAATGAAAAGTTCATCTTTACATCTGTGGCTGCTGCATGTCACAGTGGCAAATATGTCACATTATTTACTGCTCACAACTGCCCGATAGCATTGATAGCATTGGGGGCACTGCATCTTTTTGGACATTTATTTTACTTCCAAAAGTATTTTCAGCGCTAAACCAAGCCCCGGAAAAATGAACTGCACATTATGTTTTTATTCTTATTTTCTGTTTAGAGTACTGCTTGCGTTCACACATGTCGCAGCTTATCGACAAAGGGAGATGAGAGATATAATTTTCTTCCTTATGCTGTCAAATACTAAAGTGCTCAATTACTGCAATGATAAGATCGCTAAATGTCAGTATACTCTGATGGGATGACTGAATTACGCACACTGGTATTACGGTCCCTCACTGGCTGTAATTGACCTATCTATCCAGCTCAAATCACTTCATTACTATTGGTACCGGTGAAGCCACAGGTCGTTTCTTCTAGACAAGAGCACCATAAGAAAGTTCATATAATGCACATAAATTATAAAGCGAGATACCGCGTTTGAAAATACTGATAGATTATTTTACGGCGTGAGGCTTCACAGCATGGCCCTAATGAAGTGACGTAAACTTCATACTCCATTTCTAAATGTTTTGCCGCAGAAGAGCACTACTCCTTCTTCTGCTTGTTCGAGAAACTAAATTGACGCAATATGCTGATTGTGTCAATGCCTACTGGAATTGACGCAATACATACTGGAAGGTAATTAATTAATTGTGATGGAGGCTGACAACATCGACAGCAGCACCGCAGATTCGACCAAGAAACCAAACGGGATGCAGTTGCTCTAGGAGTACTAGATAATCCTGCAAATAACAAAAGCAAGAACCAGCTCACGAATGCGCTGTGTTAAGTTTTACCATCATCAATTCGTGATCCATCATCAATTCGTGAGATCTGTGTGGCGAACTCTATACCGTAACTGTCAAAATACTACATTTCTCTTGTTATATTTGGCGGAACGCTAACAAAACAGAGGAAAGACGGACAAGTTTCACAAGGACAAATTTTTATATAAAGACCGTATGCTCCTAAGCACGATATGTCTGGCGCATATCGGTGACGGACGTTTTATATATATATTGCTTTTTTTATTACATATAGCATGAGTCTATATGCCTACAGTACCGCTCATACTGGATGGTGATAGCAATCACGGATAAAGACGATCGAGCTGCATGTGAAACGCTGATTTCCTAACACCACCATTCAGAGCAATACAGAGAGAGACGCGCGAAAGTATGCTATAAACATCAACACCAAGGTCTCTTCGAATTGTACCTAGAGAGGGGGAGAGAGAAAGCGTTTTTTTTTTTTTTGAAACGCAGGGAGGCTAGTACGCGTGAATAATATCGACATAAGAGTGGCACATGCAGGGGTAGCGCTTCGTACTGCGCCACTGCTCCTCCTCTCGTGCGTCGCCTGCTCTTACTATGTCCCTACACCGGATAATATAACACAAACTACTACAAATACTGCTGACCTTGTCAATACCTCTAGCATTAAGGATAACAGGCTAGCAAATACAGACGAGACAGCGACGACCACAGTAGGACTAAAAACATGGACAAGAAAAACGTATTGCTGGTATGCTGGTCTGTCACATTTAACGGTCCCGTATTTACTCTCATATACAAAGTAGCCAGATCGACTTCACCCTAAAACACACTGTGAGCAGTGAAGAGGCGCGTCAAAGAACTAAGCAAGGACCGTCTTCGTACGCTGACTTCCGTCGCTTATATGTAGCAATACTAAGCAATAACAAACAAGGTAACGCACGGGCAATCTCAAACTTTCGCCACCACTCGCACTGGTTCACAATGGTCAATGTCCCTCGGTCCAAAATGCTCAAGGTTAACTAGATAATACGCAACTGCTCACCTAGTACTGACGCAAGCAGTGGCAGCAGCAGACTCGGAAGCGGTGAACGCATCCCGCCGGCGGTTTTTCCTCTGCTCAACAACCACGACGATGAGATCCACGCGCAATCTGGCCTTCTTCCGCTGTCACCGGCTGGGAAAGCTGCGGCGCTTTCGCTGTTCACACGAGGCGTCGCGAAGGGGGCCGTCTCGTATTTCAGCCATCGTCCTTGATATCTTTCTCTCAGTCTACGCCGCTGTCCGGGCGTGGTTTGGGCGCACGCGACGCGGCACGAAGGCGATAACCAAACGGAGAGAGGAAGGGAAAGCTTGAACCAAGCATCCGACGAAGCACGAAATTAGAAACACCTACGACGCCGCCACGTGCTTGCACCATCGATGACGTCATTTTCATTCAAGGAAACCACACGCGCTTCATTATCGCATCTGGCTCCACTATCCGACACACGGACGCCAAAATAGAGCCTATAACAGCTGCAAGAGTACAGCGTCTGATATCGCCTAAACAGTGATAACGTCTGCTGTGGTTTTACGTGCCCAAAGCATGATATGACTGCAAGGCAGTTTGTAGTGGCGGGCTCTGGGAATTCCGATCCACCTTCAGTTCCTCAAGGCAACTGAGAAATCATATTATACGAGTATCTAGTACTGTCCGCTCCATCGAGAAACCGACCGCTGCGTCCCCAGTCAAACACACGTCTTTGGGACCAGCAATGTAGCATCCCAACCACGGTACTACTAGGCGGACGATATTGCTTAAAGATAGCTCCCTCCTCTGTGAGGGCACACTAAACATACACAGCTCGGCCAAGTGTATTTGAATGGCCGACGTGCAATGACACAGTGCGCGTTCGGTGATGTCCTGCTTCTTCAGCAAGTCAGACGGCTCTCCCCTAACAGTAACCTTCGGAATTTCAAGCGGTATTAGTACACGAAATAATTGATGAGGTTTTCAACATCACGCTCCGCGGTGTGCATTCTTCACGCTTGCCATCTGGTTTTCACTGGGAAACACACACACACACCTTTCGTTTGAGACCTAATGCTGGAAGCCCGTCTACTTCGCTACGTCACTATTCGTTTAAAGGCCTCAAGTGTTCGAAATTTCGGGGCCCTCAAATAAGGCAGACCTCGTTATCATACCTGAGTTTTGACGCGTATAATTCTGGCAGTTATTATTATTTAAAAAACGCAGAGGACTCTCGTCTCTAACAAACTAAAAACATTCCTGAAGTCTGGTAACGCTGTGGTGTTGCCTTGTTTCTGGTGTTTGGTAAGAAGTTCCCAACATAATTGTGTATGACCTGACATCATGACACAAAATAAGAATGAAGCACGATGGCATTAGTGGTATGGGTTCCGTGTTGATTCAGCGAAGGTTTTAGCGGTAACCGGTACCACGCCTTCTGTCCTTTCTAATCACGTGTGCGTCCTCTGAGTTTCCGGTGCACTTTAAAAGTTGTAGGTACGGACTATTGCGAGCCATACAACAGGATCAAGGATAAAATAACTCTTAGACCTCTTCATTTTCTTTTCATTGGATTGCAACTGGCGTGTACCACATGTCCCAACTCAGTCCGTCTCTTTCACCAAACTGGCTATCGTGCATTCATTTGCACAATTTCGAAAATTACAGAGCGCACCTAGCTTTGCTGCGGCCTCGAGTTTGCAGGATACTTGTCGTAGTTTCCCCTAGAACCTCACTTAATTGCACAAACCAATCGTTCCCTAAGGGGTACCCATTTTACTATATCTGAAACGTCCACTCGGTACTTCGTTGTCACTGACACGTCGCACGTGTTTTCAGCAACGCGACTTCTGTCACCGCGAATGTCATTCTTCCTTCCGGTGCTTGCCTAACCTGAAAAGGAAACGTCCAACTTACCTGTCATCTCTAATAAGTAATATATCCGCCCTTGATTTTTTTTCTTTGTTTTGCTGGTGAGTAGATAAACCAGCTTAGCACCAAAGTATCGAGCCAGGACTTTCTCACCAGCCAGCCTTCATACTTCCCCGACGCAGAGTCTCGTGGAGTCGGAAATACAGGCACAGCGAGGTAATACCCCAGCCACAGTGGACTTGTTAATATCACTTCATTCAAATGGTATTCCGTGCGTGGAATGCGGATCAATCGCTAATGGTGCGACATGGGGAAAGACAATCCATTTGTGATGTCAGTAACACTTGTCCCAAGGTAATTCGCCGGAAATATTTCAGAACAGATTTTTGAATTAGCGGTAAAGTCAATTTATTTAATTGAAGATACATGTTACACTTCGCTTAAGTGAATAAAGAATCAAAGTTTTACTTAGGCGCATGCGGAAGCGCTGAGTGGCGGCGCTATCAAGCCCAGCGCGGTGACCACAGGAAAAAGTGCATTCCTAATATGAATAGATAGGAATAAAAACATTTTATTCAAGAACTGAAGAGGGAAGATGCTTGCTGTGGGCCTGTGTGGAAACCCTAGTCTCGCGCTCGATTGGAGATAGCCGCGCTCCTGGCTCGCCCCATGAAGAAGCGCTGTGCTTCCAGGGTGGGGCCGCGTGAGTACCCCAACATCTATCTATGGGTCACGCCGAGACAGAGGAAAAAAAATCTTTCATTCATTCCAAGTGAACAAAGATCCCGGTCACGACCACCTCTGCCGTGGCACAAAGGTAATTGTGCTGGAGCCACTGGTCGCAACTTCCCTTTTTGGCAAAGTTGAAATTACACAACATCTCAGTCTTTGTAAAGCATGCTAAAACAAGATGCAAGTGGAATACCACTGTGTAATATCCTCACGTTGCCGTCACGATGAAGGATGCGGGAACCTTCAGAGCAATGACGGTCAGACTAGCGGCGTGAACAGGAGCCGGTCGACGAAAAAAACTAAACAGCGGTCAAATACGTCAGCTTTGATACACTCGTCGCATTGCGTTCTGGTATTGTAACTGATGTTCTAGAAGGCACTCAAATGCGCGCGTCCGGCAAGCAAAGGAAATCGATTATCGCCTCGTCTGTCACCGTCTCTGCTTCGACGCGAACGTCTTTACGCTGAGATTGGTGCGATACCTGCTTCGCGAGGCGCTTCCTGAAGCCTCGAACATGGGCGAAATGCGGGTGTACGGAGAGAAGCTCGTACCAGCCAAATGCGCGTCTGCTTCGCTAGCCTAACGCCATTAGTGCAGGCTTCGCTTTCTCTCTGTCTCTCTCTCTCTCTCTCTCTCTGTGTGTGTGTGTGTCTGTCTGTCTGTCTGACGCGCTGCACTCACCCAAGTGCCCAAGCGGAATAGAGGGCGAAAGATGCTCCGCTAAAAAGCCGTCGGTCGTGTGCTCCCTCCAATTCCTAAAAGAATTATTACGTGAAATCGACAAATCAAATAAGTGTGCGAGAAGACTACATTTTCGGTTTTCGGTAAAAATTCATATGTGACATGCCGCGTTCTGTGGTTTTTTTTTTCTTCGCAGTGCAAACGCGCGAGGGATTGGTAAGTTGTCTATAATTTTTTTTACTTTGGGACAGAAGAAACAGACTACCGGAAGCTACACCTAGTCGCATCCTAAATAGAAAGGGCGGATTTACTCGTCAGCGAGCAATTTTCTTGAAAGAAGTTATGGCCAAGTGGCGTACACACCGCACATGCTTGTCAAATGGCAGCAAGCTACCCGATCTACTAGTGCGAATACTTCCACGCGATGCGCACCGTCAAGCGATTTGCCGAGCAGATTTAGGACATCTCATCTGGCGATGCGCAGCTTTCTCAAAAGGCAGACGGCGCATTCAACATCTCCTGCGCGCTCAAACGACAGCTCTACGGAATTTAATACAGTCCGACAATGACGCACAGAAAGCTCTGGCAATATAGGGAAGTCAAAGTGGCCTGTTTCGAGTGGTGTAGGAGAGGTCGACTGACTCGTACGAAGGCGTGCACTCAAGCTGCTCATCAAGCCCCCAATCCCCTAATTCCCTTCCCACCTGATCCCCAGAGCGTCCAAGAGCCGTCCTTATTTTTTCTTTCAATAAAGGTGACATTCATTCAGTCACTATGGAACATCCAGGAATGTAACCGCTACGTCTTTTTGAAAAAAAAATGAAAACAGTCTCCAACCATTCCTGTAGAATTCATGGGCAGGGATATGCAACACCTTTGCATATTCTCCGAAGCGCAGCGACGAAATCACTGCAGTATCTGGCTTAAGCACACACCCGCGCGAAGACTTCGGCACTAACATGGCAGACGCGCTTGAGATCAGCTTCGGTAACCCCAATAGTGAACGCAGCTATCGTGCACGAAACTGCGGGAGAGGAGAACATTCCGGCGCCGTATGTAGCTTTAAGGTCCCTGTATTATGTAATGATAGCGAGAACTCCTCAGCGCCGTTTCCCCCTCGCCCGCCAATCTCGGCCGCCATCAGCGAGCGAGACTCGCAAGATGCGGTAGGTCTTCAAGCGGAGCGTAGGAGAGCTAGCTTGAAACACGAAAATTTTGGGTGCAGATTCGCAAAGACTTTCGTGCGTAAGATGTGTAGTAAAGATATTTTGGCGTTAATCAATGACTCACCTATCATAACGGGTTTTGTTCGGAACAAATCGCACCGGGTGCCGGCATTATAACAAGTGCTATTCGGGCACCTTGCGTGTGAACAGCTTTCTCTGTCTTATGCCTGTTTGACAAGTGAAAAACTCAGCATCTGCAAATTGTGATTGAGTTCACAAATCTGGAATGCGCCGGTAACACCAGAAAAGCCAGAGGTAGAACCTCTTAAACACAATCCTAGTAGGTATTTACTCCTGCTGATTGCTTTTTGTAAACCCGGGTGTTTCCGTTTACTTGGTCTATTCAGAAAATCAGCTATATCAAACTATGTCCACAAAGCCCAGCGGAGACATTTGTTTTCTGAATACCTCCTGTGTGCGTTCTTTTAAATTTTCAACTGCGTTGAAGCATTCCGCTCCCCCACAACACATATTCCTTCAGGTCCCGTGTACGCGCGCTCTTTCTGGACCTTGCCCTTTAATGTGCGGTCTCATTCAGTGTGCTAACATTATGAGAACATGCTATTGGCAGAATTCGCTGTTGTGGTCACTGGAGAGCATAAACATTTTTTCCTCGTTCGTTCGCTAATGGCAAACTCGTGACCGCATCTCTCCGCTTTCTTCATTAAGTGGATGCGAACAGCGGGCAAATCCCTTCGTCATTGTTGAAGGCTCCAGATACAAATGACTGTTTTTAAATTCCATTGTCAAACGAATGATATATCCCAAACAAAGAAAGTTCAATTCTTGTGCGAATCACACCTTCTCTTCTAGTTCAGAAATTTAAAATGGTGATGCATCATTGACATCATTGAAAAAAACGATCATTGCATATTACATCATTCCATACCTGTAAGCGTATACTTAAAAGAAAACACACTCCTTCGCAATCGCAACTATGGGCATAATAAGATAAGCATTCAAACGGAAAGATCATTCCACGTTGCCTTAGCATAACGTAAATGAGGTAAAATTACTTTTTCTAAATTCCTGCTGATGCATGTAAATTTACATTAAAACAAAGGAATCATTCCACATTACATTCTTGCACCCATTTAAGTGTGCGTACTATCGGCAAAGAAAGTAAACGAACCGCGACTCCCGTGGCCAGAGCGGCTGCTTGGCCACAACGGGGCGCTGCCGTCTCGATCTGTGCGCTTGGTTCGAGAGTGGCGTGGGTAGCACTAAGCTTCTCCCTCACTCTCGCGCTGTGTCTTGTCACGCTTGATAAAATGCCTAGTGCGTGTACGGTTGCTCTGCTGCTGGTGGTCGCGATGAAAGCGACTGTGCATAGGCGGTATTCAACGCATGGAGATTTTATTGGTGTCAAAACCTTGCGAATAAACGTGGCCGATGATGTCCCATCGCTTTCTGTTTATTTGTGTCTAACCTAGGCGTCCGAATTGAGTCTTAGCTTCTTCGAACAGACTTCGAGGAGCAAATGTACGTGCAAGGTTCTAGTAGTGATCGACTTATGTCGCAAAGCCTCCCTTGGTAACACTCGAAAACTTTTCTCCGGATACGATGGAGCCACATCGCTCGCCGATTGAGCTTTTCCTTTCCAAGAGGAACAGAAAAAAAAATTCACAGCATACCCACGGAGTCAATGATGATGAGTGGGCGAAGCTCGGGAGGTTCATCGTAGATCGTGCCGAGTTCCGGATTAATTAACTTAACGCGCACGCTACGAATACTTATGGTTCATCTACGCACAAGTGAAATCTCCCACCGGCACTTCATTGCAAGTCAAGAACCAGTGCCTATATATATTCACCGGCCACCCATATATATATATGGGTGGCCGGTGAACGGTTCTCAAGCGCGAGCCTCCCGGCGGCGCGAGCCGTCGGCGCGAGGTGGCTACATACATACGACGACGACGACTACTACTACTACTACTACAGAGGAGGGAACGACCCACACCCTAAGGAGCTTCGCCCCTAAAAACCTGCCACTCTTGGCAATGCTATTTGAGCAGCCAAAATTGCAGAAAGTCAGCATCTTGCTGCTGCCTGTGGTATCTTACGAAATGCAAAACTCCTGTGCTCATGCGCAGCCAAAGCGTGCGCTGTTGTTTCTACGCTTAATAATGACGTCGTTTTCCGGCGAAAGTGAAGGCGGCGGAGGACACATACGGGATTACTGGTGAGGTGTCGGGCCTCATCCAGTAAGGGAGCCCAAAACGACAAAAAAGCGAGGAGATGCACAGAGGGAGAGAGGAAACTCTCCCTTTCATTTCTTGATGATGTTTGCCATACATAAATTACAGGGACCTTATGTTGCTCTCTACTTCAGCGCCCTCCCACCGCCGGCACCCACTCGTTATCGGGGAAAAAGTAATGAAACCATATGTCTTTCTAGAAAGCGGTGGATCTGGGGAGCGAGGCGGCGCCTGTCTGAGTTCTTTCGTTGGCAAGCATGCTGACAGATTGGTCTGTAACAGCTGTCTTGGGAGCACGCCACAATATCCATGTACACTATGGCGCTCTTCAACTTGACATATGTTGAAATTGTAGACAGACAGTGGACGGCACCCCCACGCCATTAAATGCCGGTATTGTGACATTATTCTTGTGGCTCTCGCTCCCTAGAGTTTCCGACTTCCTAGTTCGCACGCGCTCGCGAACTACGTGAGCCATTAGTTAAGTTTCACCTTTTGTGCAACATGATGACATAACAACTGCAGTAGCACATGGCGCCTGCACGTTTCTTATATTCAACACTCGCTAGAAAACGTGCAAGTTAGGACACCTACATCTTTGTGTCTAGACAAACATGCTAAACTCTCCTGTGGCGCTGTGGCCTATGCAGCGGTACAACAAGGCATTAGTTCAGCAGCCATGAATTTTCTAAGAAAAGTAGGTGCTACCGCTCAAACGGCTTTAAAGAAACTTAAGAGTTACTGAAAGCACTAGCGCTATTTTGGAGCTTTGTATTAAAAGTCGTCAAGTATACCTTCCCTAAGACACCCTAGTGCGTTGATGTCTGGTGCACTAATACTGCATTGTAGCTCCGTCAAGTGGCTTCCTCTCCGGAAGACGGCATCTGCTTGCAATCCTGGTGCCCCTTTTTTTTATCTTCCTCTAGCGCCAGGAAGATCACACATACCGTCAATGTCGAAATAAATTAGGTGTCAGCTTTGCCTTTTTCTCACTCATTTTTTCTCCCTCGATACATGGTTGCCCTGTTTAGAATGAACGTGCACAAAAAACATAAAACAAGCCACAGGAGACACATGAACATGAACGTTCTAACAACGGAATGTTTTATTCAAGAAAAACACAGATACCGGAAGCAATAAAATACATGTGTATGTGAATAAACACAAGGAAAGCTATCTTACATGTGCGCAGCGAGGTACCTTGCATTGGTTTCCTGTAAGGCAACGGAAGGCTTAACAACAAAACATTCGCCAGCTTTCAAAACAATGACAGCTTGAACAAGCTCCTGTTTAAATTGGACCTTATTACGTGCGACATTTCCAAGAAGATGAATTCTTTCAACAAGATGCCCCTCACGATGACTCCAATCAACTTGCATGGCCTTGCAGCATCAACGCGCAGGCCTCGTAACGACCCACTCATCTCTTGCTTGAAGCAGTGTGGCCTGAATACCTTCTTGTGGGAGACGAAGTCCGAAAGAGAAAGCGACACCGTATTTTGTTCTTATTTGTATATTGTTCTTCTTTTAACACAGATTTCCAAATAGCTGCAACAATAAAGGTAATTATATCGGTAATCCAATTCGGCCTTCTTTCGTGCACGCTCTGTTAAATTGGGGGGGAGGGGGGGCGTTTTGAAGACGCCTCCCTGCAGAGAAGAGTCGTCTTTATAGCGATCACCTATCCTATCGAATTACCATCCACTTGGGTAGTATTTTGTTAATACAGTCTTTATTGATTCTATTCGCCATTCTCTCACCATTGTTTCTGAAGCGTACAGGGTGCTTCGGTGATATCTTACCATTTATAGTTATCACCCACCTCATGATTCGGAGGAAAGGAGACCTTTGTCGACCAATATGCGTCGATAGTGGAATAAAGAAGAGCCTCAGGTTTCCTTTATCACCTTCTAGTACACCTGGCAAGGCAAGTTAGTAATATGAATAATATAGGATATGGGGTTCGTAACAATAACAAAAGTACTGTCTAGAGTATTAACAACACTTTTTTCACATTCAAGCGGCCACCACTTTCCAAATACTGCAGGTAGTGTCGCGTCCTTTGAAATCTGTTTAGCATCCTCACCCAGAACGTATGAATTTTTGCGGTCATGGGGGCATGCTTATTAAAACAAAATTATGTCCCTGGAGCAAACGTCTATTTGCGTGGCACACATTGCTTTCACATCATCAATAAATCGTTGAGTCTTCCATCACCACGTAAACCAAGAAGGTCTGCAGGGCCCGAATCAGTTTAAATATGATCGACAGTTTTTTGTCCCACAAGACAGTCATTTGAAGCGGTGACCACCTTAACCGCATTGAGAAACCTTATTCACTGGTGCCCCATGCAAGTTCGCAACGCACAATATAATTTCACAATAGAATTGAAATGGAGCGTCCTATCCAGAGCTATAATTCCTGGTAGCTACTGGAGAACTGGGACATGGACTAGTGAAAGAGGCGCACATACTAACTGCAGGCTCCAACTAAATTTTCTGCTGATATAGACATATAATTACCCGACTAATTGCATATTTTTTCTGCTGGTGACACCTCCTGGAGTGTAATAACCCTGTTCTGTGTGTGCAAGTAAAGGTCAGCTGAAATCTTGCACGTTGTGTGTACCTCTCTCACTCCGTATCACTAACACCCCCCTAATCATACACAAAGCAGGCCAGCCCGGCTCCCTACATTTAGCGAGATAATTCGGTGTTTTTGACGTGTGAAAACCACAATAACAATATCGGGCAAATGAAGTGCTCCTGAAGTTCAGCCACTTGGGCGTTCACATCGCACAGTTCTCGGACCTCCAACATTGCCGCTTGAGAGAAATAATGCTGCCGCCGCTATAGGCTAATCAGCGTCTTCCCTGTCGGTAGCCCAGTATGGTAACCGCTGTTACAGCTCGGAGGCTAGAGTTACGGTTTATGGGTTCTTTTAACGAAGCAACTAAGCATCACTGAATTTTGTCACGTGCTATGGAAGAGTCGTCGAGAAAGATATCATTTAGTAGGTGTTCAGGGCCCGTATTCACAAAAGCTTCTTGCAGCAAGAAAAAAAGTTTGTAAATGAAGAATGCATCCATACCGGATGCTCAACGTATAATTGGTGAAGATGAACCGCAAGAACTTATGACAGAGAATTTTTATCAGCTCGGCCCCCGGTCTCTACACGAGTGGGTGTCCCGGTTAAAGCCATGGAGCGTCATAAGCGCTAGTCCCAAATACGAATACGCGATTATGTGTAGGAGAAGCAGCGAAGTGACGTAAATGGTCCCCGCAACATGTTTCAAAAAAAAAAATTGGCCGCATATCCGCGTGCTTCGCTGCAAATGTCGTCGAAAGACAATAGTCTTCTGCCGGCCGTACTACGCTGTGTGAGGTATGGACGCCATCACGCAGCGCCGTCGAGAAACATGAGCTTGGGCAGAATCCCTGGGAAACCGCCAGGTGGCAGCCCCAAATCGTAGGCGGAGGTCCTTTTCGGGCATAGCGTGGCATTTTAGCGCAGCCTAAGAAACGCTATGGTCTTTTAACACTAGGATCTTTAGAATTACGTGTCTATGTATTTTCTACTGAAGGAACACACCACTTAATATTTACCATTGATGTTGCGCCTCAGATATGCGTAATATTTGCTTTTTGATCGACAATGTTCACAAGTATGAACGCAGCTACCAGTTCAAGATGGCTGGGCTTTAGGCAAGTGCTTAAACTTTGGCCGGGTAGCTGAATCGTGTGAAGGACAGACAAACAGAGAGACAGACCAGAATTTATCGTGTTCAAGTATCCCAAGAAAGACTGCAGTCCTTAATAAGACAATGGCGCCCATCAGCCACAGAGGCTCTAACGAATACGCGGATCAAATATCACTGCACTGCATGGCCCAGGGAATTTGCTATCTGGTTTCAGACAAAGCTGGAAAGCACCCTCTCTTCTTTCAACAAGTGAGGTTTCTATAGGGCATCGACTACGTCGCTTGAGTTGCTTCGTTTCTCTTTAGGAGGGGTACGCAATTTTCATTTTTTAGGGGCGAAGCTCCTTAAGGTGTGGGTCTGTCCGTCCGTTGTTTCTGGTAGCGCGTTACCTTCAAAGAAATGATTGATGCGATGAAAGAAAGAAGACACAACTTATCTACGCATGCTGAGGAATGGTAGGACCACCTGTCAAACGGTTAACCATGCCGGTCTATACACGAGAGACAACTGTTACGACAATCTGTCTCTTTTCTGTTTAAGCAGAGGAGGCGCTGGTTTAAGCTAATCGACGGCTGACTCACGCACGCGCTGTATGCCAGGCCTCGGCCATTAAACGCGTTTCTTCCTTTTTGTGCCTGTACAGAATCTCGCATTCGTCCAACATGCGCGTGCAGTTACATCCCCGGCAGTGCGACGATAGATTGGCGCAGGCAGCGTCTTCTAGCGAATTTCTCGATTGAAAAATACCGACTGCTCGCGCTGGAGGACCATTCACCGGCCACCCATATATATATATATATATATATATATATATATTGTATATATATATATATATATAGGCACTGGATCTTGACTTGCAATGAAGTTCTGGTGGGAGATTTCACTTGTGCGTAGTTGAACCATAAGGATTCGTAGCGTGCGCGTTAACTAAATTAATCCAGAACTCGGCACGATCTACGATGAACCTCCGGAGCTTCGCCCACTCATCATCATTCACTCCGTGAATATGCTGTGATTTTTTTTTCTTAAATAAAACGAGGACATAAGGTGTAGCAGATGGCGTTTCTCCGTTCATGAAATCAGCCAAGGCCATTGCAACCTAAAGCGACCTAATCAATGCACCCAGTGACATGATTTGCTGAACGAGGAGGAGGCGCTTGCCAGCCGCAATTGAACCCAAATTACGATTTCCCCGGTGTTTGCAATGCAAAACCATTTGGCTTCACAGGAACCTGCACAATTGACCGTCCCTGCCTTCTGGCTATTGAAAAAGCCTTACATTGCCCCTGTAAGTGTCCAATTGAACTATATCTGGTGTAGGTCTTCAGATGGCCGAAAGCGGTTCCAGCTTGTTGCCTTTACGCTATAGTGTAACAAAGTTATAACATTATACAACACCCTACGTAATTTACTTTACATGAAACAAAACATCGAAACATTCAGGAAGAGATTGTATTCAAAGTATTCTTTGTCAAAGTCAAACAGGTTATATAACATTAGAGCTTTGTCTATGCCAATATAAAATACACAGAACTTAGCGACATTTGGAAATTCCCGCTACCCTTCGCGCGTCTACACAAACGTCAGAATCTATAAATGAAAGTCCGAACACCGTGCGTACCATGAATACATTTATTAGGCATAACAAGCACATCGAGAGTGAGCTCAAAATTATGCGACTACTAGAGTACGTATTACGACACATTCACTAATGACTGACACAATCTAATATTGGTAAACATTCTGAAATAAGTTATAGGTCCCATGTTCTACCCAACTTGATCTTCATAAAGCTGTGTTGGCTTTTGTCATTCATTTTACGAGGTAAATGAGGATGGTGATTACATGAATATCTATATCGCTATGTGATTTGTACTTCTAATAAGTTGAACCTTCTGTTCTTTGTATGTATGTTGGGCGTATGTTGGGTGTAATCACATGAATAGAGTTCATTGCGACTGTTTTCGCATATGCCCTGCGAATCCTGAACATAAAAAATATGCTTAGAGAAGTTATTTGCCTGCTTGTAGGACTATTTAGCACTAAGCGTCCCCTCCGTGTGTACTTGTCCATCGTTCAGCTTTTTTGCTCTGGTGCCGCCCGGTCAATTTGAATCACCCGCGTGGGGAAGAGAAGATGTGCCGGTCCCGGCTGTCGACATTATTGTGCAGTGATCTCCGCGGCCGTAGTAGGTTACAGCAAATGTGACTACACCGCACGTTCGTTTATTACCAAACTTTATTAAAGTCATTTTTCCTTCCTGCCCTGAAGCATTGTCCTAGCATTCAAAATAGACGTCCTTGTATTATTTCAACACGGCACCCACAGGGCGGACAGAGGGCACCAGTTCAGTTTCTCAATTTCGTCGTTTTCACGCTTACGACGGCCCTGTGCTCGCCATGGGCAGAGAAGTGGTTATCACACAAGCCTAATTCTTATTCTTGCTCAACTTAATATTTTCCATTAGTCACCCTTTAATAAACTCGTGTCGGAGCTGTGTCGTGTGCACACTTGCTTTTAGTGGCTCGCACAAGGACTTCTAATGAGATTCAGTTCAATATGTACGATTCATGCTACGGCCGTAACAAGATGACTGTGTAAGAGAGCAGAACGTTTTAAGCTTAGTATGACGCGTGGGTTCTTCATGATGCGTAGTGCGTGGTACTTCGATACAGTGAAGGGCATGCTGTCAACAGTATGTTTTAAGGTAATTTTTCAGCGTACGAGCCTCACCAACGTGCTACGATGTGATGCCATATGGCGCATTGATGTAGAATTCAAACCACCTTCGCAATTTCCTGTCATGTGCTGTTGAACTTGATGTTGAAACTAAATTTTCTCACCAGACCGAGCAAACGTTCCAATGTACCTCACATCAGACTTCCATCAGACCTCTCTCTCTCTTTCTCTTTCTCTCTGTGAAGCTCTGTGAAGATTTCGTATAGCAAATGCAGACTCGTGTTAGACCAGGTGCTTCAATGCTGGAGCGCCATTGTGTTATCACCCCGCCGTACCTGCCCCTACCTTCGTGGCCATCACCATGTTCTATGTTCATTAGGTGTCTTCGGGTAGCTGCAACACGTATGCACATTACGCATCACAAAAAGCTAAAGCTGCCCAAGTTACTTAAGCGTATGTTCTTTTCTGGTACTTTGATGTCACCTTGTCATCCAAGAAAATTTCCTTTAATATCACAACCATTATGACTGTTACTTTTTTTGAGTAACATTACGGCATTTGACCCTACAGCCGTCGTTAGGAAAGTTGCCATGTGAGTAATATTTGCTAACATGCCCTAATCACGCTTGTTGTGCTCGCACAATCAACGCCTTGAAAGAGGGGAGACGCTCTGTGAATTAGCACAAGTCAAACGAGAAAGCTCAAGGCCACACAGTTTTCCTACCAAAGAAGCTCCCAAAAAAAATTCCCCCACCCTCGAGGTTCGAGTTTCCAGCAGTCTGCGGCAATGCGGCTTCGTTTACAGCGGTGCCGTTACGTCCGCTATTCTGTTCCCTACCTGAGCAATCAACCTCCCTCCGTACGCCTGACGCAGAGCGGGCAACACGTGCGTTTCAGGAAGCCATATGAAGAGAGGATAGAAAGTTCTTTTGGCCGCCCATTTCATCTGAGCGTACGATGTCCCGTTACCCGGGCGCTTGAGTGGGTGAATGCGTATGTTCGGGTAGGACATAAAGTTTGCCAGCGTAATCTTCAAGTGCCAGAATTCGGGCCGTGCAAAAGTCACTCCATTGCCTTCTTCGATGCCCGCTTCGAGCTTGTGACTCAGCGTCCCTCTCATGTAGGCACCCGAGAAGGTGACACCGACCTGGCCGCTGTCCTCGGGTTCCGTGTCGTTGGGTCCCCTGTGGATGTACTCGTAGATGCCGTCCATCTGGGTGTGCGGTTGGGAGAAGGGAAAGAACAGCGGAGGTTATTTGTAATATTTCTCGCTCAGAGTATGTAGGTGCCCTGAGAACAAGCATCAAGCCGTTTCCCAGCTTCACATGTTTGCACGTCACGTGCGGTTGTGGTAGGGGACCAGAAGCGGCAGAGGTTATCCAGAATAATTTCTGCTCGAATTACGAACTGAGCACACAGTCGCTGCTTAATGTCTCCCCGAAAAAAAAAACGTTAAGTGTGACGAAGGCACGAGAGAGTGGTTCCTCAAGTTCAGCAAGACACAAAACCTTTTGTCACTGTCAAGCGGTCAAGTGGCCGAAAAAAAAAATTTCCGCATGCAGCTGCTCTTCAACTCGTGCCACACAGGTTCCTCTGTACGCATGTGCATGCAAAGTTCGTTTTAGGCAGACAACACTTAAACATAATTGAAAGCTGTTAAGATATGGACAGTTTCTACTCGAATATTTCCGAGATACCTTTAAAATGTCGCTTTTTAGATTTACTCAACGCCACTCTAAATAGTGCAAGATAAGCGGATTATAACGTTTCTGTTTCCTTTGCGCAGACAGTATGCCTAATGCGAAGGAAAATTCATAATGCCTCCTCTAAACAAGCTAGCTTCATTGTGCAATCTAAGACAATATTAGAAAAGAGTGAACCACAATCCTAAAGGCGTCGTGTGACACTTTTTGAGCATAGTAATAAACCGTGCGCACTTGTGAGCCGAGTACTATACGCGCAGTTCGCAGTTTGCTTACAAACGCCGCTCAAAAACGCCCGCTCTACTTTCATCGAATGGCGTCACCGGGGGCACCAACTGCGTCGCTTAAATTTCTTGTTTGCCCTTTATTTTTCTTATTTTTTTCAATGCAAAACAAACCGATAAAGCACTGTAGACGATCTTTCCGCGATCAAAACCAGCCAATGCTATTTCTGCCTTAAGCTACGTAGTCAGTGCGGCGCAGTGACGTCACTTGTTGAAATAAGAGTGGGCGCTATCCAGCTGTGTCTCAAACCGAAATTGAAGTTCTTTCGTTCATGCAGTGCAGTACCATTTGGCCCAGATGTTCACAAATGACTCCACGGGAGATGTGCCCGGTTCTGCGATTTTTTCGTCAAAAATTGTTGCCGGGCCCCTTTAACGAATCTTTCTTGCATGATAAGTAATACTTGTAAATGGTAAAAAAAAACATGAAAGGGGAGGGGGAGGGTATGGGGTGTTCAGAACCACTCAGCTCACCTTGCTGACAAAAATATTGAACGGCAAATGGCGTTCACTTTCATGGCATATGGCCTCTCCAACGATCACTTTGATCCCAGTCAAGTGCAGAGGTGACAGTGTGCCGTTGAAGAGAGTGTACTCGTTGGTGGACACATCCGGGACAGGAATACTGTCGGGCAAGATGGCATCCAATCTTGACACGACCTCGCGCAGGAAGGCCTCCGACTCACGCAGGTACGGATCGGGGCACGCATCAGACCACGGGGTCCCTGGGAGCACCTTTTCCGTGACAGGTAAAGCTGCGTGAAGATTTCACCATCTAAGTGGCTCTTGGAGTTAAGTTACTGCTAAGTCAAACTTGTCCTTAAGTAACGCTTAGTATAAGCTTAGTTTCGCATTCTATGTTTTACCAGCATGCGCGTCATTGTGTTCGCACACACTCACGGCAAGTGATTATGTATTCTGTGCTTGCGAAGTTTTCAATGCGGCTACTTTGGCGGGCATCACATCTACGACACTGCATCATCAAATAACGCCAACGACGAGAGTTATTTCCTATGAACTGAAAGATCGCCGTGTCGTTATGAAATTACTAACTGGTCATAGCATGTAGCGGAAAACTACCTCTCCATGCAGTAGTAGTACTCTGATAAAAACCCCGAAGCAGGTCCTTTCATATAAAGACACAATTTCTTAAATAAGAACACCTAGTTTGTATGAGAAGTGCGTATTTCTTCTGTGGTTCTGAAAAGTGGTGCAGTTTATTTGTGAATATGCACCGGACTTGGCAAATTGATTCCGCACTGGCATCATATACAAGCCTGCATGTGTGCTTTTCTGCATTTATCAAATGATATGCCTAATGTAGTGGTTGCGAGCGTCACCTTCTTTCAGCCCTTGACAATGTTACGTTGCCTTCCGAAGAAGCCGAATAACGACATCCGCAGATATCAGTGTTGAATGAAAGCATCTGTGGCTTTACCTGGTTCTCTCGCGTTGCTCGAGTTTCCACGTATATCAGCAAACTTTGATACCTACATTTAACGTTTTACATTTCAGGGCACAACTTCATAATCCTTCTGTTCGAAGGCATTTTAGAGAATGCGTGGCTATCTTGGGTAGCAAAGCATGCAGAATAAGGACTTCTAAACTATAGTGCAAGGCATTTACTGTAAACACGACTTCAGCGTTCGCTGGCCCGCCAAGGTGGCCTAGTGGCTATGGCATTCGGCTGCTGATCCGAAGGTCGCGGGATGGAATCAGGGTCGCGGCGGCTGTGTTTCGATAGCGCCGAAATGCAGAACGTTGTGTACTTTGCGATCTCTGTGCCCGCTGCAGAACTCCAGATGTTGGAAATTTCCCCAGCCTTCCACAATGCGTCTCTCGTGACCATACGGTGGTTTCGGTACGTAAAACCGGACAAATCAATCACTCAGCTTCAGCATTCGCTATAGGTCATCTCCGGACTACGTTGCGTAGTGCAAACATTTCCTTTGAACATATCCGCCAGTGGATGCACTTGGTGCGCCGTCCTGGTGCTCGATTCATTGTGGTTCTGAATTACTGCCATCCTAAATATCTGGCGTCCGAACACCGAGTGTAAAGAACTCAACCTAAGCGAAGGGCACCTTCTTTCATGTTGGGCACCAGTACACTTAATTCTTGCAAGATGTTCTTGCATAACTTCTGTAATTTCTCTAAATTGTAATCAAGCGCATAAAATTCCTTGAGCTTGCGCGGTCACATTTCGGCCAATCTTTACTTGTGGACCATTACGATCTCTAGGGTCTACATCAACATAATGTTAGTGTCCGGAATCCCTCAACAGCTGGCCAACTGTGGAAGCCCCCGCCTAGAGACAAGGTCTAGTCAACAAGACTCGCCTTCTTCCTCAACGATATCCTTCAAACACGCCGAGAAAGAGAAGGCAAGGGCAGGGCGTTTGACAATATCCGGCGCAGAGGCGGTGGTAAAGACCGAAAAGTTGTTTCTCTCTCTTCCTTATATCTTCAAACAGCAAGAGAGAGAGAGAGAGACAGTGTCGTGCTAGGGCCCTTGGTCGTCCCTTCGTAACGTGCAAGGACCCATGCTTCACACATCTCGAATTTTCTTATATTTTTTTGCTACTCAGCTCTCTGTATCAGCTTGCTTCCAACGGTCCGGGAGACATTAGATGCGCGCCGCCATTGAGGACGTGCGACCTCGTCTGCTCTTCATGGTTGGTGCGGCGCAGATCCATCTTTTGATTGTCACGTCGCACGTTGCTGCTCCCAGACGGTCTGGCGGACGATGTTAATGGCTCTGAACGCGTCGGCATTCCCGCAAATCGTCTCGTCCCTTGGTTCCTCCCATGACGACAGATAGCACGTACGCCTGTATTGCCAGCATTTTTTCTCCGCGGTAGCCACGTCGCCTGCGCAATAAGAGTACCTCGGTAGACGGCGCCTCGCTGAGGGGAGTCGCCAAGCATTTTCGTAATATATGTTGACGTGGCGTCATAGGCGGATTTCCAGGGGGCAATCAATCATTCTTTCCCTCCTACTTGCTCTCTCTCTTGCTGTCAAAGCCTTTGCGTTCACGTGAGGCCGGTAGTGATTGCGCATGGTGGATTCCCTCCGTTGTCATGCTCCGAAAATTGCTCCGGATCTGTGGTGGCATGGTCGCCGCCGCATATCCCCGATTCCAGGCGCCCACGACACGGTGCCGGCTCCCAGAGTGGCGGTGCATTATGCCACTCCTTTTCCCGCAGGCTAGCCGGCTCGGCGTCCGCTAATCTGCCTCTCTATCCACTCAATTACTCTTCATGAAATGTGATGGTGGCAATGCACATATGACAGCTTTGGCCATGAGCATACAATGAAATGTCTGACGCTTTGTTTTTCTATAAGAAAAGCGGGCATTCGGATTGAAGTGCTTTGTCGTTGGATTTCTCAGGTAAAGAATGTTTGTATCTCAACAATACTCTCCAAATTTAACTATTTAGTTAGTTAGTTAGATGTGGCGGCGATTACATTGCGGAACACACAATCGAAGAGTACTCTCAGTGGGGGGCAAAGTGATCTGAAAGGTCATTTGCTGCGCACTCTGGGGGTCCCGACCATCACGCTGTTTATGCGCGTCGGGCGAAATAAATTTTCAGCGGAAGCTTAGCGCTCGGCCACATTTGTTTCTTTTTTCCTATTCTCCGTGGGTTCATCGTTGTGCGCTAGTTTCATAAGTTTCAAGTCAATAATTTGCACGGACCATCCTTAATATCCTCTCTACTTTCGCGAGAAAGCTGGCTTTTCGCGCGGAAGCGTTGGGCATTCCAGCGAATGCGAACCGACTTTACATAAGGGATCCGTAAGATGCAGTATAGCACTGTTCGGCCCGTGGCTATGGTTTCCATGTTGCACACGACAGCGGCATCCAGATACAGGAGTCATACAATGGCCTTCACTCACCATGAAATTTTTGTGTGTTACCGTCCCGTATCGTGCTTTACAACCCAACTTTCATCTTATGGTCTCAGCACACTCCCCGTCATTTCACTACATATCAGTACACGACACTCCCTAATTACGACTGAAATCGGCGAACAGCAAACGAAGCGTCACTTTGCAATCACGACGCCTGTAAGCAGCAAGGCCCCACAAATCTGTTTCTCTGTGGCCTGGCATTCGACCAAGCGTTGCGCGTCTCACTCTGAGACACCCCTGACGTATGGTAAGATTGTAGATGTACCTACGTAATAAAAAGGAGGTTCATGCGACTGCCTTCCCCTGCGAAATCTCCGAACCCCGTCCGAGGCGGCTGCCTTTTCATGGTCGCGAAAGTTTTGAGCCCGTGGACTGTCCGACCTCATTCCACGTTAGAGAACCTCTGCGAGTCTAAATATCCGGAGGCCTCCACTGCGGTGGTTCTCATAGTCATAGCGTGGTTTTGGGACGTGAAATCATCCACATGGTGCTACCTTTCGAATCGTTAGAATCAGAAGTAGTAGATCTGATTTCAAAGACCCTATTTCTCGCTTTCCGCAAACGTAGCAGTTTTATTTAAAATTTGTTAAGCCTAATATATTACCATCGGTCTCTTGAGCGCAGAAAAACAATGCCGTGAGATCCTCTTTGAATCAAGGCAACTGCACTCATGTTTTCTCATTGCTATCGGAAAAAAAGATTCTTCGACACCTGCACACTTTTCTTCCCTATAGAACACCAAACTGCCGTTCAGCTGAAGTAGTGCAGATTCTGAGACGCGCCAAAATTTCTCTTCCACGCACTGGAATTGAGGCGGGACTGCGTACCTTTATTAGTAAAAATACAACACGTGACTGACCTCCGCTGTGACAGCACATGCTCCCGTAGAAGCTCTTCCATTATGCTAAACAAGCATTTACATCTCCAACCTTTGAAATTCGCGATCATTGCACTGGTCATCGCGTTCTCAGATATGAATACTCTTCATCAACTCTGCATTTAGCTCCTTTGAGATATATCCTAATTTTTATTCTACTTGCTAATTCTGGGAGTCGTGGACTAATTTACTTCAAGAGAACGCTTGTCTTATGTTGTAGCAAGGTTCGAAAGCAGCAGAAAGTGACTTAATTATCTGGGACTTAATTACTTGTCACTACCACTGTCACACTATCAGCTTTCACGGCGGAATTTAACTCACACTCTTCTAGAACGGACGAGCCATCAAAGAGTTACCATATTTCCTCGAAATCCCCTTATAAGCTTATGTACACCACCATCTGTTCCTGTGTTCTACTCGTCGAACCTTGCTCCGTCTGCGGCGGTCGCTGCACTGGACAACTGACGCTATGAATTCGTGCTCAAACACAATCGGTAGAGCGCGTGTGTATGTCTGTGTGTGTGTCGTGTGTGTGTGTGTGTGGGGGGGGGGGGTGATGGATAAGAGGGTTGATAAGCGGATGTGTGCTAAAGGTGAGAAATGGTGTGCATGGTTACGCCGGCCCAACGCCGCTATTATAACGACCAAAGCTTTGGATTCCGGTGATTATCGGTCTGCGCGCCTGCGCGTGCGTTCAGTGATAGCGGGGTCGTGCTTGTCTGCACGTGTGCCCACGTGCGTGCGTGTGTGCGTGCGCTGCGGTACTTGTCTGTTTCCGAGTGCTACAGGACGCGTGCATCTGCGCTCAAGGTCGAAAACCGGAAACAGCTGATTAAGAACCTAAGTGTAGAGCACACAGAGCCATTCGTTTACTGTAGAAAGGGTGTAGCGTGTCAGCGTCCATTATCAAGCGGTGGCCCTTATTCAAGACAGCGCAGCCGCTGTATCAATATTCAGCGTAAAGGGCGTGAAAAGAAGATAACTGGCTGAAGGCGAAAAACTTACAAACAAGGCCACCATTCTGCCGTTGTAACCGCCTTCAAGCGCAGCATGACTGTCGCTTCTTATTGTCTCCCTGGTATTTTAGCGACAACAAGCTTTCGGAAGAAAGCGACGGAAAGACAAAGCGGCGAAATATTTCTGATAATGTTCTACATATTATCAAATCGAGGAATGTCGGAAAAACCGCGAAGAAACACCGCATATCGCTTAGTCGGAAATCAGCAAACGTGTTTTACGAGCTTGGTGAAAAGAAAATGCGCAGTACAAGAGAAAGCAGGAGAAAATGGGCACCTCCATCTCTAACCGGAACGCCGCATAGTAGAGCTCAAACTGTTGTAAAATTACGTGTCTGTACGTAAGATCTACTTGATTTGGAAATGGTGCCTTTTTATTACACCGGAGCTACGAGCACAAGAAGGCCACCCCTCTTTATTGCGAAGGCAACGGGTTCGAGTTCCACCCGTTATCAAATTTAACGCCTAAACGTAGGATCTACCTGAACTCCATACGGCACCTATCAACCCTTATTTACGGCGGAGTTGCAGACTTTGTTATCCTCCGGCGTGCATTGGTTATTTTAGTTACGTTTACATTAATTATTACTGTCAATCAATAGAACTTTTATGCTGCACTCGACAAACTCATCCACGCAGAACCCTCACCTATAACAAAACTTTACTACACTTAAGGCTTGCATTTAAATGAAATTTATCTGATTTTTGTCTCATGCTGCTCTGAGGCCAACGTTCACACGATGTCCTTACAGCCTGCCCCATTTAAAGGCGCAGTGCGCACGAAGCCGCCATTCCAATCATTGCATTGCGCGGTTTCCTGTCGTGAGTGCGCAGGAGCACTGCATGACGGAAAGTTTAATTTGACATTGCTGGTACTTGTCATGATCTACCTTTCCATATTTTCACACCTTAATATTACAAGTCATCTTCTCTATCATCAGTGAATAATAGCTACAATCTCTGCCCGTGTGAGCACTCTGCCCTTTCCAGCCCTCTAAATCAGAATTGCTAAGTGTTGAAGTCTCGTTTCTGTTCACTTTCTTTTTGCCATAGTAATCTATTCCGTCCCCCTAATTCATCCTTGAAAGACACTTCTTTCAGACCTCCAGAACTCATCTCAACAAAAACCTTTGTGATCCTGTGATACTCCAGTCCAGGCCAACAACACGTAATCAAAATACCAGTAAACATCCGTGGAAGCACGCCATCATCGTTCTCCGGTGCGGGAGCAGTGATATATTTTCTAGAGCTTTACGTCCCAAAGGCGCCACGCGACCAGGAGAGACGTCGCAGTGGAGGTCTCCGACAACTACTACGACCTGGGGATCTTTAACTTCCGCTGACATCACACAGCACACGGGCCTCAACAATTTCGAAATGCAGCCGCTGTGTCCGGGATTCGATCTCCCGACCTTCGGATCAGCGTCCGTGTACCATAGTCACTAGACCACCGTGGCTCGGCATCCAGGCATCCGGCGCGAGAGAGGAATGCGACTTCCATCCGCCGGTTTCCAGCTTCTCCAGGCCAAGGGCATTGCTTGTCACATAAGTTCGGCGGCCAAGACGACGAGGTGTTGAACACGACACCGTACTTCTTTTCTTTTTCAGCACGGTTGAGGTGAACGTATTGCGAGGGGTCGGATTACAAGTACACCATAACGCTGAAAATCTCAGCACGTTCTGAGAAGCAATGCTTGATAATGTGAAGTCGTTGCCCTTTGGCACCGCAGCACCGCTAAGAGCCGCCCGTCCATGAAACAAACGTACAAGAAAAGAGAAACGTACAGGAAAGAGTTTAAAAAGAGCGCCATTTGGTGTAACAGTAAATCGTTCTAAAGCTTGGTTCTTAATCCTAAGAAAGCTAGCTCATCAGTCGTACTCCTGAATATTAATATTGTCCGAAGATAACATAAAGACGTGTAATTCAGCTGTGGCGACGGCATGTTCTTCATTTTTCATGTCTATGAATTTGTCCTTCCCCTTCTTTCTTTCCGCTTACGCTACAAACAGCAGCAGGGTCTGCTAATAATCACACTGGGTACACCCGTGTGCTGTGCGATGTCAGTGCACGTTAAAGAACCCCAGGTGGTCCAAATTTCCGGAGACCTCCACTACGGCGTCTCTCATAATCAGAGCTGGTTTTGGGACGTTAAACCCCACATAACAACAACAACAACACTGGGTACTGATATTGTTAAAGTTTTGCCATGTTGCATAAGCAGATGCCTTGTTCCAAAGCAAGGTGATCGAACTGAGCAATGCCCATGAAATCTTCTTGCTACGTTTACAATTAATATACATTAACTATGCATGACAATACCATATCTTTTCAAATAACAATTGCAAGCAAAAAAGTCCATAAACTATTTACATGCATATCCTAAGAGAACTAAATCTTCACATAATGACTTTGTATCTACTCCACTCCGGCACTTCGCCCACACGTGCTCGACTTTTTTCAAGGTGCAATGCAGCAAAGGAATCAACAGCACGGTCCATCCGTTAAACTCGGTCCTCGCTTAAAACTTCTGACGCCGTTTTACGCGAGAAGAAAAGTATGCAATTCCCATCGGGAATACTCACCGTTGGCTGTCGCAAAGAGAGCCGCAAGCCATGCACGCGTCGCCGGAGAATGCATTTCGACGGTCGCTGCCGGCCACACTCACGACGGCGAGACGATAAGAGGCGCGCTCCTCGGCGGAGCCCTAATTTGTCTTCGTCTCCGCGCTTGCGCGGTGTCACTGCCAGGCCAAACTGTCGCATCGCTTCGAGAGCCGGGCCCATGGTGCTTTTTTATCTGCGTCTCAATTTTTGCCATTTTGCTGAGCCACGCCGTCACGTGTCTCGTGCGTGATGAGCACGCACGAGGGGCGTGCACGTGGTTTATGTGACGTCGCTGTGTCGAAGGTAAATAGGTGGGGCCAAACGATGACGCAATCGTGACCGTGAACACAAAAAAAAAATAAGACATTTGAGCTACTGCCCATAATCTCCGCCCACATCATGATGTATCAGGACTGCACGTGTGGCTCCCAGCATCCCGGCTTGTTTCGTGGTACTGTGCAAGAACCACGAAGTTCCTTGTTGTCACCCGGACGATTCGAGAATGGTTGGGTCCAATGGAGCCGACCTCGCCGTATTCGGCCAATCAGGGTCGTCGCCATCTCCACCTTAGCGCAAAAATAGAACTGCACACGCCGGCTGTCTAGCCGATACGGGATTCGCCGCAGTCTAGGGCATCGCTAGGGTGCTTCCAATTTCACTGCAATGTAGCTTCTTTGAACATTTGAAAAAATACATGGTCAGTGCAGCAGAGTCTTGGTTTGAGCTATAATCGGTTGCGGTTTCTTGTTTGAAAAGATCCGTGGCGCCACGATCGAGACGAGGAGAAAACCGGCCCTGTTGTTTCGACTGGGCTGTCCGTGTCTGTAGTTTGCGCCGCGAACTTCTTCAAATGTGACAGAAGTGTGACGGAATGTGACGGAGAGGCTCATTGTGAAGGCCTCTTAGAAGTCTGCCATTAGAAATTTGAGTGTTCAGAAGTACGCGTGCTGTGAATGGTGTACTCTTTTGTATCGTAATCATAACGATTCTTCTTATCGTATCTGGGTTCTTACAGGCGCGTTTCCTTAATGTATTACACTTTTCCAAAGCGGAATTCTTCGTCTTTGAGCTTTTGCGCACTGGCCTTTAGATGTCCTCGTGTGACTTATCTAATCGTGAACTTTCCTACCAACGCCACAATTGCGCTCACTAATAAAATATTCCATCTACTGCGCTTCTCTATTGGTGGTGTTCTCATAATTTTTTGCGTCCGCTATATATTCTCCAGTTACATTAAAATATTGTCGCGGTACAACACGTGGAACTTTCGACCATATTTCCCGCAATTGCTGGTATCGTGACGCGTCAATATGTATACATCTCAGAGTTACATAGTCGTGCCACGCAACATGGCAAAATGTGTGAACACTGAACATCTTTGTAGGTCACGCCATTGTACTGGCACAGTGGATACGGTGTAAGCCTGCTGGTCCTGAAAGCGCTCGTTTTATCCCGTCCACTGCGGTTTCGTTGCGACTGTGACGGAATGCTAGAGCCCCGTTTACTGTGCGATCTCAATGCAATCTAAAGAACCGCAAGCGGTCCACATCTCCGAAGCTTACACCACGGCTTGCCCGCTAGTCTTCACTGCCTATGCAAGTCACATTGTATGGACTTCTTATGTCACAGCCAAACATCAAACCTAAAATTGCCAAGAGAGGCATCTCTGATAACAAGAGTTCATTGTTGCGCACAGATACAGTCTTAATCAAGCTCTCCGTAAAGTGCTACATATAGCCACGAAATTAGACGAGAAAGTTGTACTTTCCGGACTGTGTCAAGTGGTTGAGGCGGTACCTGATAGTGAATTCATTTTACGAATAATTTCCGCTGCTCCAAAAGCATCCTTGGGCTGGCGACCGCTTTTTGCGTCTATCTCTACATTATATGTTGAAAGAAGAGCGGGCGCTTTCCAGCTGTATTTGAAATCAAATTGCCAATTTCCTGGTGCAGGCAGAACAATAATACTTGGCACCAATCTTCCCAGTAACTACACGACTGATCGGCGGCGTTGTCCGCGTATATTTAAAAAGTATACGCACTCCCTAGGCAAATGAACAAATAAGGTGCAAAAAGGCGTTTTACACCTTCCCTGAATTTATTAGGGAAAGACTAAGTGAGTTTGTTTCCGCAAATCGAGGGCTTTTTTCAGACATATTGAAACCGAACCATTTGCATCAGCAATGCGTGTGCCTTGTTTGTTCACAGTCAACGTGTTGTTGAAGGTGTAGCTCCGGTGACAATTCTGTGTCGCCTCTTGCTCCGGAATACCCGTTCATCTCGTATATTTTACCGCATATATATTTTGGGCCATTGCACGCCAAGCACTACGAACAATGCACCCGGCCCCGCCTGATTGTATTCTGATACACCGTGAAAATATTGTATTGCACTAATTTTACACCCGTAAGGTATCGTAGGTATCGTTATAAGAAAATTTTGGTGTCCCATAGATTGATTTGATTATTGGTGTAGTGGACGTGGCATAGGTTGCCTAAAAATACCCTCAACAATAGAACAGCAGACAGAGCACCTTTAATATTCCTCGTTGCTAGAAAATAAACTATTCTTTCTCATTAAGCTGCTTTCGCAGCGACTACGGTGTTTCAGGATGCGCCTTGTGGTGAAGCAGTACAGCAATCGCGTACTCAGTTTTATTATTTTCACTGCGTAACGTACTACGGACGCGCTACCATTCCCGACTTCCGCGGTCACGATGTTTGCCACCACTACTAGTTTCCGTAACCGCCACATCAATATAAGCACTGTTTGGCGCTTGTGACTGCCTCTGACCACCTGGTTAGGCCTACCCCTCGTACCTTTCCAGAGCCATAGAAAGAAGACATAGAAGAAGACAACGATGACGAGGAAAAAAAGAGCTGCAAGATGAGGACAATGAAGAATTGAAAGAATATGACCATGAAGGAGTGGCATATGCAAAAAATTGCAGAATACAACAACGAAGACAAAGAGGAACAGCTAGAAAATTGGGACAAAAAGCGGCGGGAAAACACGGCGACGTCAAGATGAATACAATAGACGCAATGGACAGAGGCAATGGAAGAACAAGACGGAGAGGAGAGGCAAAGAACTAGTAAAGGAAGCGAAAAGCAAAATTAAGCTTGCTCTATGATTTTGGAACGAAAGAATAAGGCGTGATGAAATGTGATGCGTCAAAAAACCCAATGATTTATGTTTAACTCGCCCAAAGGAGTCCCGGTTCATATGGAATGTTCCATGGCAAGCATCACAACATCAGGCACACACAGCAGCCGGGTGTTTTTTTTTTTCTGCTGTATCAAGACAGCGCGGTCCCTTATGTGCTTCAGCCTGGACGTTAGCCAAGTCCCAGACTTTTATTGATGTCCTGGGTTTCTTCTTCAGTTTAAATGTATACCCCATGCTCACGCACATGTAGATGGGCAGTGTATTCCAAATGAACATGCGTGTTCATTCTCATTGGGGAGGGCACACAGAGGATACTGGTTTGTAAACGTTTATTGCGTTGTTTCTTGTTCTTTTTTTTACACTGGAGATGTATTTGTCCTTTAAAAAATCAGCCAAGCACATCACAAATAGGCGACGTGCTCCTCTGAACTGCTACCAGGCCGCTCAGCACTGGTAAAACCCTTATTTCCGCTCTCTCACAACATGCGGCAACGTCCACATCCCATTTAGAATCCCGTCGAGCTATCACTGCGGATGCGATAAGCAATAACTCCTTGCAGACGCCTACGAATACGCACCGTCCAAACAGATAAAAGTCGCGAAGCACCTTCGCTATCCAAATAAATGACCCAATCGCACTCACTCACTCACTCACTCAGTCACTCACTCACTCACTGTCGGCCATTGTTGTATGCTCAAAACAGCCATACTTGCCAACTTTCCGGTCTTCTTCCCAGGCCATCCCATCAACGCGCCTGTGCATATCGCATCCGAAATGTGCGTCTTGTTTTCTTTATTCATTCATGCTTAGGATTCCAGAGGAAGCACATAGGGGAACACGTTGTCCTGATACAGCAGAGAAAACACACCCGGCTGCTTTGTCTGCCTTCTGTTGTGATGCTTGCCACGGAACATTCCATACGAACTGGGACCCCTTTGGGCGAGTTAAACATAAATCATTGCCGCTTTTGACGCGTCACATTTGATTACGCGTTTATTCTTTCCTTGCTGCGGCGCAACAAGAGTGCTTTCAATGCTCGCAGATCGGACTCGTCGAGGTTCTAGAATGTGCTGGAGAGATCGCGTGCGGCGTAGGAGCTCGCCCGACGCGCAACTTGAACGTGTCTGTCACGTGACGCGAAAGACACGCGGAAAACAACGTGATAGGCTCCGCACGAGGCTCGAAGTCATTTCTAACAGTTCAGAAAGTGCGCAATATATCCGACATGCGTTTTCGTACCTCTAAAACACGGCTGTCCCCCTGGTACACCGATGAGAAATGTTTCACCCCTGCACGTATCTCACGGTTGGCCTGTGGAAACCGCTGGGTGATGCAAGCAACACCGCGGTTGGTGATCCTACCGCTGGTCGTCATTTTCGATACCTTTAGCACTTGCGGTAATTTTCGTATACCATGGGCTACACTACAGCGCTCCTTCATCTGACCCTCAATGATAATGCCTCTGAAGAAATGTCGTAGTGCCCTTTCTGCTCGGAGAAAGCATATAGTTTGCATGAAAATTGTGCTTCAGTCGCCATCGTGTCGTTTGAACTGTCGAAACAGTTCGTTAATCAAGCCTAAGAGATTGTACTGATTTATTTGATTGATTTTGTGGGGTTTCAACGTCCCAAAAGCAGCTCTCTTTATCAGAGACGCCGTAGTGGAGTGCTCCGGAAATTTAGACCATCTGGGCTTCCTTAACGTGCACTGACATCGCACAGCACACGGGCCTCAACATTTCGCCTCCATCGAAATGCAGCCGCTGCAGCCGGGATTCGATCCCGCGACCCTCAGATCGGCAGCCGATTACCATAACCCTAGACCACCGTGGCGGGGCTGAGAGATTTTACTGTGCTACACAGAATAAGCAAACTCGTCATGTCGGTCCTCTGAGATTCTGGCAGCCATTCACTAAGTCTATACATCAAGAGTTTGGGTGGAGCTTTCAGAAACGAGTTGTTTAACGTGCGCTGAAATCGCACGGCACACGCGCCGCCGTGGCAGGTATTCGACCCCGCAACCTTCGGATCAGCCGCATAGCCACTAGACCACCGTAGATCGATTGATTTGGGGGGTTTAAAGTCCAAAACCAGCTGTGATTATGGGAGACGCCGTAGTGGAGGTCTTCGGAAATTTCGACCACCTGGGCTTGTTTAACGTACACTGACAACGCACAGCACATGAGCCTCAACATATCGCCTACGTCGAAATGCAGCCGCCGCTGCTGGGATTCGATCCCGCGACCTTCGGATCTGCAGCAGCGTGCCATAACCACTAGACCACTATGGCGGGGCTATATATATATATATATATATATATATATATATATATATATATATATATATATATATAAACGAAATCTTGCTGCTCTGAGGAGCCACCCCAGGGATGACAGCCAACAAAGCACGGCCACGTTTTTTCGGTGTCCTCAGCCACGAATACTCACGCTTTGCCCCCCACTGTGCACTGCTTCCCGCCACTCCGTGTTGCTAGCTGCCCTCCTTGTTCTCCCTCCCGCACAGCCTTCTCTCAAGCACCCATAACGCTCACCTGCAGAATGAATTGTGTACCTCTAGTACCACTCTCTCCCTTTGCTTCTTCCGACCAGTGTGTCAGCGATCACTTCACTTCTCTCTATGCCTTGAAAAAGACCGGACCCGCGGTCGAAACTGTTGGCAATAAACGATAACTGCGAAGTCGTGTCTGCTATTTCTCTCTCTCTCTCTCTCTCTCTCTCTCTCTCTCTCTCTCTCTCTCTCTCTATATATATATATATATATATATATATATATATATATATATATATATATATATATATGCGTGAATGAAAATCGATGGATATGATGTAATATGTGTTTGAGGAAGAGGGTAACAAACGTTCGAAACCCAACTTTTACTAACGTTTCGGCAGGCCCACCTGCCGAAACGTTGGCAAAGCTGCATATATATATATATATATATATATATATATATATATATATATATATATATATATATATATATATATATATATAACACATACACTCATACTCTCCATTAAGCTCGGACATTTGCATAACACATGGTGGGTCACTACCTCAGGCCCGCATTAATGTGAAAATTCCGGTCGGGCGCCTAACCTCACCATCTACAGCTGTGCTGCGATTGCTTGACCTTCAACGTTCTATTTCGTGTTCTATTATTTCCTCTCGACTCACGCCGTTCAGCTACAACATTCCTGACGATGCTGTAGCTATTTTCATTCAGCCTGGTCTCATCATTGTAATGTATGTCTTGCTCATGCATGTCTCTACTATTGGTCAAAGTGACAGGCTAAGCGTAGCAGACACTTGTGATAATTTCAAAGCCTGTATTACGTTACAACTGCATTAATCGCGTCCGGGAAATGACCACATTTAACGGCTAAGCATTATCTTTTGAGCCAGTGTATAATGTGAAACATACAGGAAAGTAACAAAGGAGCGTTCAGCGTCATGAACTTCACCTCTCTTGAAAATTATTTGTTGCTTAATTTTCGATTAATTGGGGCTTTTTTTTCTTTTCTTTTATTGTCTTCGCTTTTTATTTTTGTGAACCGAGAAGCTCTACTTATTCTGTACCGGTGCGGTCGGCGTATACCTACAGGGACAAGCCGATTCGCTGCGCTGTGAACCACGCAGCTTGCTCCGCCCCCACGTGCAAGTGGCCATTCAATCTAGAGTAAATATGGCATTTATCTTAATATGTGCGCTGCCTGATCACTTTATATATCGGCAGCAATAGCCGTCTTATGCAAGCGCTCAGCTAACATAAGAAGCACTTGTTTTGGGGCTAGTTGGTGACTTAGCTTACTAGAGATGCTCAGGCGCAAAACGAAACGAGGAAGAGAGTAGAACAAACGAAAGGTACAGACGAGCGCCTCCTCGTTTCTTTTTGCGCCTGAACATGCTTAGTAAGCTAACAGAAGCTTGCGTTTAGCGGCTTTGGAGCATATTAGTTCCTCCTCCTCACAAACGCCTGGTATCCCAAGGGAGCACGGCTAAGCGTCCTGTCCCTCATCTCATGTGCTGTATTAGCGGTTAAGCAACATGTAATCTCTTTTCCCCTTGTGTTGTAACATCTGTCTCGAAATATGCCATAACTCTCACGCGCAAGAGGAGAACACGGCAGAGCACTTAATTATAGCTGCAAACTACCTATTGCAATGTCAGGCCGTTTAATTGGGTTTTTTTTTTCTCGTTTGTGGCCAGCGTTCATGTCACAGCTGGCATTACTTGAAAGTTGGTACCTACATGCCGGATAACATATAGGCCAGTCTAAACGAAGAATAAAGACACATCATCTTGAAAATGGCTGAATGGTACTCTGTAAAATGGTGACATTCTCCTGTCGTAGTTACCACTATGCAGGGCGTTATAAGTGATTGGTCAATGCCCAACACGAAATGATTGAGATACGGACAGTTGGCCGCATGCTGACGTTGGGGAGTCATGACCAAGGCCATTCCAGAGCCGTCGCGAAAAAATGGAATGAAAATTGATCGAATGCCTACTGCCACAGGATTAGACGCGTGGGATGCCGTCACATCGCGACTACGTGAGCTAAAGACATGTAACAAACACAAAAGTCTCAATAAAACATCTTTCTAAAGCTTTTAAATGAAATATAACAACAGAAAATCACCTTTCGGCTTGGTGCAATTTCGAGGTTTCGTTTAATAGGGCGACAGTTTCATCGAGTTGTCTATGGGCAGAAGGAGCAGGTGTACGTTGGCGGTCAGCTAATGCAATGCGAGAGCGTTAAGGATATCGCGTCCCGGTAGATCTGTTCAGTGGCGTCCAAAATAATAAGTTCAAGCTGCCGCCGTCGCAATACGGACCACCCGGCCACGCAAGCCACCCAGAATAGAGCAAGTTCACTAGTGAGAGAAACTCAACTTATCAAAGTGACACACATCAGAAAAATGGTGGAGTATCACCTACCTAAAATTCACACACATCACAGCTCAGATTGTATATTGAAAATGACCGGAAACACAAATCCGTCACGAGGAGCTCAAATAATCTCAGAATCACATAGTTGGAGCTAATATTCAAGCATATTCTATGAGAACACGTTACTAAAAGGGCCAAATGGCGCTGTAGTGTTCCAAGGTTGAAGCGCGGCCCGCCAGCTTCTTTATGCATTTCTCGATCTTAAAGGTTTCTACAATACCACTACATGGAGCTACAGTATATGGACGTTGCAAGCATGGTGGTTCGGCTTTAATGTGTATCATGGCAAAGTACCTTGATTTGCTTTCTCTTCATTCTTATCCTCTCAACGAGGTTTGCGGCTTAGCCACCGTAGAAATTTAGCAGCTTGCTTGAGGAGCTCAAGGTTGTGGAATCAAACCACGGCCGCAGCAGCCACACTTATATAAGGGAGCAATACACACCCGCATACAATGATTTACGTGCACGTCAGAGAACCCCAAGTGGTCATAAATTACTCCGCAGCCACCGACTACAGACATCCCTCATAAGATAATCGTGATTTTCACACATAACGGCCCATCATTTATAATTAACTTGTTAGCTTCCAAAACAGGTCATTTGCCGTCGAGCCTTCCCGCTTTGATTACGACATTATTCAATCACTATGCGCGTAAAATGATATTGATTGTGTTAATGAGGTCATAACACTACGATCGCTCGAAATTTTCGTGCATCGAGTCTGATTTTTTCATACGAGCGGTTCTCTCTCTATACTATATACTTGTCCCTGTGTATCCTCTTCTTCCTCCTTTTGTGTTTGGGCGCTAATAGGTTTCTGAAAAAATGTCTGTTCCCATTAGGCTGACTCGCAGTTTTGCTCCATCAGTTCTCATTAACGAAGTTGCTGTTTCCGATGGCAGCCAAGTTCAACAGCATCTCTGAAGTTAAAGCACCAAGGGCCGCATTCACAAAAGCGACTGAGGATAAACATGTTCCTGCGAGAACATTTTAGCCAATCGTTACGCCGTACGTATCAACAGCCGCGCCGACCGTGCAAAGACCAAGCACTGCATAAGAGATAAATGCTTCGGGATTTCAGTGCCAGTTATTAACAATGTCTAAATACAAGTCGCACATTTTACATTAATAAGTTAAGCGTTAGTGTCGTCATCATCATCATCAGTCTGTCTACGCCCACTGCAAGGCAAAGGCCTTCCCCTAGGTCTCCAATTATTCCTGTCCTGTGCTAACTGGGTCCAATTTATCCCCGCTAACTTCCTGATCTCATCTGCCCACATAACTCTGTGCCGCCCCCTGCCCCGCTTTCCTCTATGCAAGTACAAAAAATAATTGTGAAGCTTGCACTACTAGCGCAAAGCTGGTGAACCAGACAAGCTGACGGGCACTTGGCTGGTCCGGTTTTTTCTCCGGCACACCCGAATTTTGCTGTCGCCCGATGCTTCGGAGCACTGCAAAGCATTGCAAAGCACTGCAAAGTCCAGTGAGCGCTTCTCAATGTTTGCCACCGCGCTCAGCGCAAAGACCCGTCGTACCACAGACGGTGGCAGACGCTAAGGGGCCTCGGCTTCACGCCGTTCCACCCCTTCGATATATTACACTATGCGTTTGTGCTTAGATTCGCGCCGTGAGAGGACGCATGCTCTCGTGGTGCGTAGCTATATATGCACAAACGCGTAGCTCTGCGTGACATTGTGCGACTTAGAAATTCCTACACTGCCTTTGTATTCTTTTTTTGTGTGCTTGCGGCCGCCAGCCGCAGTTTTTCAGTACAGTAGCGGGCTGAGGTCATGTGAGCAAGAGACGAAAGAAGCCCACGTGTGAACGCCGCACATTGCCGCACAGTGGTCGGCGGCAGTGGTGTAGTTTTTATGCTCCTCGGCTGCCACCTACAACACGGGGGTACGATCCCGGCCGGGGCGGTCGCATTTCCGATGGAGGCGAAAATGCCAAAGTTCCGTGTACTGTTCTTTCTCAGTGCACGCTAAAGACCCCCAGGTGGTCGAACCTTCCGAAGCCCTCCACTACGGCTTTTCCCTCCTTTATATTTCTTTCAGTCCTTCTCCCCTACCCCCCCCCCCCCCGGGCAGTTGTCCGCTTTCCAGACAGTGGCCGCACAAATTAGTGTCCTTTCCTTAACCAAACCACAGCCATCAAAACAAGTGCACGCGCAATCTTGAGGACCTCAACTAACGGTGATGATTGCTTTTTTGGTTTGGCGAACAAGGAATGATTTGCTAAACACCTTGGCTATTTTAAAAGCTAATTTTCTTTGGAAATAAAACATTCAAGCTATTTCCACACTGTTAAAAGCTTGGGAATAACAAAGTTGTTCCTTTACCCTTAAAGGTCTCCTACAACACCTTTTGAACGAATTCAAGCCTCCTTTGATATTGTTTAATCGAATCTCCTCATCCAGCATTATTTGACTTACTTTAATTGAATGCTAAGCGCGCACACGCACTTCACAAAGTAGGTGTACCATATCTACAGTTGTCCATGGTAGAAAGAAAGATCGCTAAGCCTACATGACGAATCCAATGGAATCTCTATATCTCTCGCTCTCCCTCTTTAATGTTCACTGCAAGCGGAAGCCTAATTCGAGAGTCGTCATCCCTGATATTCAGTGAACAGATCGCTAAAAGCGATGGAGAACAGAAAATGTCGGAGGAGCCAACGTTCGAACAAGTGGACTCGTCTTCGTCAGGATGGCAACTGCCTTCCCAACAGCCTTCCTTTCTGTACTTTGCCCCGTCCTCAGAACGAGAGGAGGTGGATACCCGCGTGTGCGAACAAAAAAAAGAAAGAAAAGCAGGTGGAAGGGGAGTTGAGGGACAGTTGTTAGCGGGACTAGTATAACTGGCAAGAACAAAAGCTTGTCATGCTGCTAAAAAAGTGGCTACAGAGTTTAACGTCGTTGTTTTCGTCTAACTGGATGGGGGTCAGCACCTGATAGGATAGTTTCGGTCCATCATTAGCATGTACAGGAGAATTACATCAAACCTTTTACCGTGACGGCCGCTGACCTCACACCGTATTTAATGGAGTCAAGGGTTCCCTTTTAAGCGTTTATACCTGGAGAGCATTGAACTTGTAGGTGGGCAATAATTCCATTTATCTTCTGTCACTCTGCGAGCAGAACTGTGATTGAAGTATATAAAGATTGGGTTCATCAAAATTATGGCCTGACATATTAAAAGGCTGTACAACTGCCTTCGGCAGGTTATTAGTGTGTCCGCCCGGTGCCCGCTTATTCTAACATTAATTGGTTGACCAGTTTCTCCAATGCATTGTTTGTGACAAAGTGAACATTCGGGCATGTCAGTAACATTCGGACTAGTGAAAAAACATTGAATAGTGTTCAGAAAATCTTGTTGCTAATTGTTAGCTTAAAAGAAAATTACAGAAATCAGCTTCGTATAATAAACGACCAAAATAATGTCGTTAAACCATCTTATAAAGAAATGCAGTAACTACCCGGATTCGTCGTACGGAAGGAGGAGAATATATTAGCGATACAAAAACGCAACGGCACTCGCGGTAAGGAGGCGTCCGAAGTAATTCGGTAAGCACCATAGAAACTGTGTGTCCCTTAGTGTAGCGAAGAGAACACAGCAGCATGGTGGTAGATATATCGCAGAGCCGAAATACCGTTGGAATAAGCTTTCTAGAGTAAGGTCGTACATTCTCACTGGGAAATAATGGGGTGAACGAATACGAGCCACACAACTATATAACGGAGTTTTCAAGGCATCTGCGTGTCAGCGAATTGTTTTTTGATAAGGTAGAGGCAGAAGAAACAAATACTTACGCTCTTCGACTGCCAAGCACGTCGACACCAGATTCTGATCAATACCAAGAGCTAGATCAATAGATAAAACTAATCACAAGAGACATCCTGAAAAGAATGAGACAGTTGCATACCAAAGAGTCTATCTCGCGAAGAACACGCTTCCCTGAAGCAACTCACTGACAGAAACGACCTCGCAATAAAACCTGAGGACAAGGGCGATAGCCACGGGTCAGTAAAAAGGTGCAAGAACAAGGCCATCGAGCAGCTCAGTAACACTGTACACTACCGAAAATTAGATTCCGACCCAACTGTGGAATACAGCAAGATACGACGTGCGACAACATATCTTTTAGCCAGCGACCTAATCGCACAGTTCGAGTACCGCTTCATAAAGCCTGATAATAACAATAATAAAAAGCTAGGCGTTTCTATCTCCTCCGCAAGATGCATAAGTTTAGCATCGATGAAGTATTTCCCGATGAAAAGCTACGCAGGTGCATACTACCCAAGAACACCCCAATAAAGCCATTAGCAAACTCTCTATATCACCACCTATCTTATATACCGTCCACTCTTCCATCCCTTAAACAGAATACATCCCACTTTCTGCGTATCATAGAGTCTATGAACCAAATCCAAACACTCTCGGATCAGGCGATTCTGGCAATATTAGATGTCATCACCCTATGCACGAATACGCCTATCACAGAAGGAACCGAAGCGCTGTTAAAGGCAATGCCCGGGCGAAGTTTGCATCTTGCCATGTCTCCAACCGCGAACACGCACTTCACGGGAAGCTTCAAGGACGCGCAGGCCGCCCCCCCCCCCCCGGCTCCCCCTCTCGCTTTTGGCGGACTCCTTTCTTTGCCTGCTTCTTGCGCCTCTCTCCCCAGTCTGGTTCCGACGACGACAGTCGAACGTGTGCGCTCGGACAATACAGACCGCTCGCGCTGGCTGGAAAAAGGTGCTTACGGCTCAAGCAATAAACAAGTATTTCTTCCCACGTACGCCAGTTATTCCGGCTACCGTGGACATAACAGTGGCGACGAGGTAGTGGAATCGAAGCTCGCGTTTATCTTCACCGGTGCTACGCAATGGCAACGCACGCATCAGTCCGAATACCGGAGTTCAGTGGCTCATCCTGGACATCTTGCTTCGGACGCCTCCAGTTCTACTTCGAGGCCAACAGCATCACAGACTCCAGCAAGAAGAGGGCACACTTGCTGACGCTGTGCGGTGAGCAGACGTACGACACCGTCTGCGCATTGGTTCAGCCAAGCAACCCGGCTGAAGTGGCCTACGACGACATCGTTGCGGCACTTCAGAAACACTACGACCCCAGCCCGTCCGAGGTATTCAGCCGAGCGCGTTTCCAACGACGAAACCAGTTGGAGGGTGAAACGGTAAGCGCCTACGTCGCGGCGCTAAAGACTCTGGCCGCCGACTGCAACTTCGGGACGCTGCGCCCAATGCAGGCAGATGCAGCAGCCACCGGACAGCAGACGACAACAACGCCACCTCCCAACGCAACGATGTTACCCTTGGACATTATGTTGCGCGACAGGTTTGTGTGTGGACTACGGGACGATCTCTTGCAACAAAGACTCTTTGCCGAGAGTGACCTAACGTTCACGAAAGCCTACGATATCGCTGTTCGAGCGGAAAGCGCTAGCCAACAGCAGCGAGACATGCGAGGGACCACCGAGCCGGTTCACCATGCAGCGGCTCACAGAGGTCATCACAACCAGGCAAGTGCAGGAAAGTCGGCTAAACCACAACGCTGCTGGCGTTGCGATGAGCAACACAACCCCCGGACATGCAAATTCCAAGCAGCTATATGCAATTTCTGCAACAAACGCGGTCACATTGAGAAGGCCTGCATCTCAAAGAAGAAACTCGCGAAGGGGCCACCCCAACGACACAAAAGCGGGAACTCCCCAAGGTCGATAACTCAAGTTGAGACGCAGCACAGCCTACCGGCACCAACATTGTTGTATGACTTGCATAACGTCAACCTCGGCACGCGACCAAAGATAATGGTCACCCTTGTTGTGAACCGCCAGCCCATAGAGTTTGAGGTTGACTCGGGAGCAGCCTGCACGCTCATCAGCGAGGAGACGTACCGCAACCGATGGCCACGGAATGCTCCACATCTATTCGATGAAGACACGCACCTGAGAACATGGTCAGGACAAGACCTGCCAACTCTAGGCAGTGCCAACGTAGAAGTTGCATACAACGGCACGGTGACCCAACTGCCTATCGTAATTGTGGAGGGCACTGGATCTAGCCTCTTGGGCAGAAACTGGTTCGACGCTCTCAACATCGCGATCTGCGGCATCAACCAGGCAGCAGAAGGAAGCTCAAATGGGCGACAAAAACTCGTCGAGCAGCTGCAGAAGTACGGGACGATCTTTTCTGACGAAATTTCTGGACACAACGGGCCACCCGTTGACTTAGAGCTTCACCCAGAGGCCCGTCCGAAGTTTCTAAAGGCCAGGTCGATACCGTTTGCCTTGCAACCTGCCTACGAGAAGGACAAGCTGGAACGACAGGGTATTATTGCGCCAACACAGCATTCAAACTGGGCCACACCTCTGGTTGCAGTGAGGAAGAAAGACGGAAGCCTACGTCTCTGTGGGGACTACCGGTTCACCGTGAACTTGGCGACAAAATCGTCTTCATACCCCCTGCCAACACCACAGGAAGTTTTCAGCACGCTACGAGGAGGGAAACTATTCAGCACCCTGGACCTCACGCAGGCATATCAACAGCTGAAGGTGAGCGACAAAACTTCTGAGGTGCTCACGCTTAATACGACAAGAGGACTGTACAGGGTAAAGCGACTTCCATTCGGGGTAGCGGCAGCCCCCAGCCATATTTCAAAGGTACATGGAATCGCAGCTTCAAGGAATTCCTGGCGTGTGCGTCTACTTAGACGACGTAATCATCAGTGGCGCAACCAGCGAGGAACATGCTACTCGCCTAGAACTGGTACTGAAACGGCTAGCAAGTGCAAACCTACGCTTGAGCATCGATAAGTGCTGCTTCGCGGTTCCTGAGGTGAAATTCTTAGGTCATCTGATTGATGCCGAGGGCATTCACCTCACCAGCGACAAGGTACGCGCCATCACGGAGGCACGCGCGCCAACCAGCAAACAAGAGCTCCAATCATTCCTGGGTCTCCTAACGTTCTATGACCGTTTCCTAGAACACCGAGCAACGGTGGCCAACGACCTCTACAACCTGTTGAAAAACGACGTCCCCTGGACTTGGTCGCCACGCCATCAGGAAGCATTTGAAGCCCTTAAAGAGCTGCTCCGTGCAAGTGTGGTGCTCAGGCACTATGACGAGACAAAGCCATTGCTTCTTGCTTGTGACGCTTCGCCCTACGGCGTCGGTGCAGTGCTTTCACAAATTGACGATCAAGGCAGAGAAGCAGCGATCGCCTTCGCTTCCCGCACGCTATCACCTGCGGAACGCAATTATTCTCAGCTTGATCGTGAGGGACTCGCCGTCGTCTATGGTGCCACGCATTTTCATCAGTACATCGCCGGCAGACATGTGACTGTTCTGACTGATCACAGACCACTTCTGGGTATCCTGGGGCCCCAAAAGCAGATTCCTCAGACACTCTCGCCTCGTATGATCCGGTGGTGCATTAAGATGTCAGCATATGACTACGACATTGTGTACCGACCCGGAAACAAGCACCAAAACGCCGACGCACAGAGCCGCTTACCCCTCAGCGAAATCATTGAGGCCGCCTCATGTTGGCTGCGTGCTCATGTTCGAAGCACTACCAAGGCCCCCACTAACAGCAGACGAAGTCGCAACGGCCACACAAGATGACCCGACATTGTCCAAGCTGTACAAAGCCCTACAGGAGGGTAGCGTTCAAAAGCTCAAGGATGATAATTTCAATGCTTTTCGCAAGAGAGCAACGGAATTGAGCTGTCATCGAGGTTGCATCACACTAGGGTCACGAGTTGTCATTCCAGGCCCACTTCGACAACAAGCCACGGCTCTCATTCATGCCGGACACCGAGGCGTCGTAGCAATGAAGAAGTGCGCCCGCAGCTACATGTGGTGGCCGGGAATCGACAAGGATATCGAGACACTAGCAGCAGAGTGCACAGCCTGCCAATCCAATCAACGCGCTCCGCCACGAGCTCCAGTACCGGACTGGGACAGACCGAGCACGCCTTGGCACACCGTGCACCTCGACTTTGCAGGCCCAATTGACGGGTCCACATTCCTAGTAATTGTGGATGCCTACAGCAAATGGGTTGAAGTTCGCCAGATGAGCAAAACAACTTCGACAGCTGTCATCGAGGTACTGCGCTCGTTGTTCGCAACATTCGGATTGCCCCGCAAGGTGGTCTCGGACAACGGGACAGCATTCGTGTCGGCTGAGATAAAGAAATTCTACCGCGACAACGGTATCACAGCGGTAACATCTGCTCCGTACCACCCAGCCACAAACGGACAGGCCGAACGCTACGTGGGAGAGCTAAAACGAGCTCTTTCAAGAGACTCTACAGGGTCCTTGCAGCGCCGCATTGCACGCTTTCTATTCAAACAACACGCGACAGTGCACAATGCCACGGGCCAGACACCAGCAAAGCTCATGTTTTCTCGTGAGCTGCGGACGCATATCTCGGCCGTTCTGCCAGAGCCACCTTCCAAGGTCAACCGAGATAACGAAGATGCCCCTCCTTGCCGGAAACTCCACAAAGGACAAGCGGTGCTCGCCCGCCAGTTTCACCAGAAGCCCGAGTGGGTCCCGGCCATCGTTAAAAAACGCATCATTCTGAGATCTTGGCTCGTTGAGGTGAATGGTACTGTTTCTCGCCGACACTTAAACCAGCTACGCCACGTGCGCGCACGCCATCCGCCCTGTGGACACGCTGAAGGCAGCAGCCCCCCGGCACCTTCCAACGCGGCTTGGCTGCTGACAAAAGAACAGGACGCCAGTCAACAACAGACACTTCCCGCTCACCCAGCATCTTCCGTGGAGAAAACGAGCAGCTGCGCCCCAGCCCATATGGCGCCCGCCCAGCGAAAATCAACGAGACAGCGACACCCTCCAGACCGCTACCAGGCACAAAACTAGGGGGGAAGGAATTGCCATGTCTCCAACCGCGAACACGCACTTCACGGGAAGCTTCAAGGACGCGCAGGCCGCCCCCCCCCCCGGCTCCCCCTCTCGCTTTTGGCGGACTCCTTTCTTCGCCTGCTTCTTGCGCCTCTCTCCCCAGTCTGGTTCCGACGACGACAGTCGAACGTGTGCGCTCGGACAATACAGACCGCTCGCGCTGGCTGGAAAAAGGTGCTTACGGCTCAAGCAATAAACAAGTTTTTCTTCCCACGTACGCCTGTTATTCAGGCTACCGTGGACATAACACATCTCATTAACGAAATTAGTCTTTACACTACATTACTTTGAATTCAACTCGACCAGCTACCGACAAATTTTTGGCATCAACATGGCAACTCTTTTTGTCCCCACGTAAGCCAGCATCTTCATGTGGAAATTTGAAGCTGAGCTTGTGGAATCATCGCCACTGAAAACTCGAACCTGCCTCGTTACTCAGCCGATATCTTTATTATTTGGGAACATGGTGTAAGTGCACAAAGCAAATTTTTCGACCATTTTAAAAACTTTAATGCTATCATCAAGTTATCCATCCGCCACTCTTCTAGTAAAATTACCTTCCTCGAAACGACACTATTCATTGAAGAAAAAGAAAAGACGACACTTCACATAAAGCCAACGCATAGGCCAGCAATACCTAAATTACAATAGTCAACACCCACGACACTACAAAAAAGGAGTACTTGTCGGGCAGGCAAGGCGCACAAAAAGAATTTCGAGCAATGGCGCGGATGACGTTCACCACCTAGGCAATGTAAAGGCATATTAGCTGAAAGAAATCACCCGCACGACGCGATTAACAAAGCCCTCAGTGACGCGCCTAAACTGGGTAGTACATAGTACATCAGCACTAGAACAAAGAAACAATAAAGCAGACACCAATCAGCCGCTAGCGTTCAAAACAAACTATTCCAATGCACTTCTAAACACCAATAATATTACCCGTAAATACCATCGAATACGATCAAGCAACGAGCGCCTTAGAAAAGCGTTTCCCGAAATACCAAGGGTCACCTACCGCTGGAACGAAAACATTAAGGATCTGTTAGCACATGCCAAAGTAAGCCCTCGGCCTTCCACCCATGTAACACCTTGCTCCCTTCCCAGATGTAAGATTTCCAAGCATATTCGTAATGATATTTAATTTAAAATCACGGAGAGCGACTGCGCGCGCCATATGAAATCGAGTTTTGCTTGCACTAGTTAAACGTTATTGACATGTTGGAACGTTCACTCTCTCACAGACAATATATTGGCGAGACTGGTCAATCACTTAATTTTAGATTAAGCGGGCACCATGTCGACAGCGTAAATAACCTGACAAAGACAGTGACAAAACAATTTAACGTGGCGGGTCATACTTTTTGAAGAACTCAGACTTGATATCCTTCAGGCAATGTTCCGTTCTCTGAGGGACGCGAAATACAGGGATTCGTATCTCATCTACAAGCTCAATACCCTCCAGCCCGCAGTCGCAAACGTTTCAAAGGGAACCCTTGAGTCCATTATATACGGCGGTGGGCTAGCGAAGGTGACGGTATAGGTTCAGGTATTTCGCCTGTACAAGCTAACAATGTTTCTTCCTGAAAGTCCCTTTTCAGGTACTGTTGGCCCATCCAGTTCGACGAGAACAAGAGAGTGAAACAATGTGGTCACTTTTTTTAGCTTCCAATGATAGTGCTCACGTAACACCTGTCACTCAACTCCCCTTCCCCCTGCTTCTCATTGTTGTTGCTGTTTTCTGTTCGCACGAGCTGCTCTCATCCTCCTCTCCCTCAGAGGACAGGGGAGGGTGTCCAAAGCGTACATAAACGAGCGCTCGAAAAGGGTTTGCCGTCCTGATGAATACGAGGTCACTTATCGAAACGTTGGCTCCAGCGACATTCCCTGCTATTCATCGTTTTTAACGGTCTCTACATCGATTCAAGCCTCCATCATCCCCTGAGCTGATCTACTACTTTCTACTAGCAATATACAGGTGGGATTTTCAAATTACGTGCACGCGGTTGCTGTGCTGCGGTGCCAGGAAGTATCCGACATGTTAAACGGTAGTGCTAGAGTGAAAAATCATGTCGGTAGCCTGTTATTAACTCATTACTAATAGTCAGTTTCCTCACTCCATGTCTGCCTGATGAGCTTTAACCAACAGCTATTCAGTACCGAAACGTAGAACCAATTGCGGCCAATTCACTAATTGCATTACAGCCACACTTTCTTGGTATATCTTTTAATTCAGTACCGTGTCATGTGATCTCTAATTTTCTCGCGCCAAAGCTTTGCGCTGAAGAGAATCACGAGCTGCAGACAATATACGCTGAAGACAATCATTTTAACATTGCCGTTTCTTCAACTAATCATTTTAGAGGGTCAGTGGCTAATTTAATAAAATATCTAATTTGTTTGCTTCCACTTGATTTGTACTTGTGCTACTCATTTCTATCGAGAGGTCTCTTGTACAGTCTGTTGGATATGGGACCTCGCTCTGTATGTTTGCATAATCCCAATATGTACTATGCTTACTAAGCAATATAAAGGAACTCTGACACCCGCTACTTTGGAAAAGTACATCAGATATGCAATCGGAAATTACCAAGATTTATTTCTGAATTGAAGCCTTAATGAAGAAACAAGTAAAGTAGTATTTTTAGTAAACTCATTTAAGTAGGGACTACCGGCTTCTGGCGCTCACCACTGCTGGTTGTCACCTCGCTTCCGGAGTCCACCTTTTCAAATTTGTCGTCCAAAGGATCGCTTTTTATGATTCTTTTGACTCGCCGCAATAGTGCCTTGTCCCCACCAAGTGGGCCGTACAACTAGTTCTTTTTTGCTTGCAGCCCGATTTTTTGTACGATGTTCGATTGCAGAAACTAAATTACATGAATACGATGATGAGATAAACAACGTGGAAGCAAGTATTTCGGAAACAGTAAAACTTACTGTTGTATTTCAGAAACCGGTAATCTAGGAACGCCCCAACTGTGGCAATAAAAACGTGCTAATGCTAAGTTCAGCTGTTCGTTTTAGTTATTTTTTGACCCCCTTCCCTTCCGCCGCTTAGCGACCACTTTCGATTTTTCGCTCATTTCAGGAGCACTTCAGAGCAAGCCCAAAGTCACGTGTACAGCCTTCACCTCTAGCCCATAGCAATGAATGGCAACGCTCAGACGACCACTGAAAAACCACAGTATGACGCAGACGTGTACTCAAAAAACGTCTCCTGCTGTTTCCCATGATAACAAAACTGTTAAACTTCTACAACATGACCTTCGATAATGTGGTGGGTTCTGAGAGCGGAAGTGAAGGCCAGGGTCCACGTGGTACACGTCAATTTCTCGACGTAGGCTGCGGCTGCGGAAAAGTGACCGTTGAGGTTCTTTTGCCTAACGTCCCAGAAGACGTGGAGAGGGTAGTAGGCGTCGATGTATGCGAGAACATGGTTTCTCATGCCCGCGAGCACAGTTCCCACTCTAAGGTTGTATACGAGCAGCTAGACATCACAGGGGATGTCTCCGGGTTTCTCGACCTGTACGGCCCTTTCGATCGTCTCTACGTCTTCAACAGCCTTAACCGCGTGAAAGACCAGCCTACGGCATGGCGCAACATCTCGAAGCTGTTGAAGCCCGGCGGAGAGTGTCTGCTCTTTTACTGCGCTTGGTACGCCACGCCGGAAATTTGGAGAGCATTGGCTAAAAGGGAACGATGGAGCAGGTTTTCTGAGGTGAGTACAACTGATAGCATGCTGTAGTGATTGCAAGAAAATTTTCTTAGTTGAAATTTTTTCGTGCCAGATAATGGCGGCCAATTATTGCCTTGTACTTAATATTAGCCTAAGGAGCAGCTGCATGGTCTAACGCTAATTAAATGGACATCTTTGTACTGTATGGGTCGGATTTCGCGTTAACGTCGTCAACGCCTGAAATATTTCGTCTGTGATGTTTTGTACCGACATAGTGACCTCCCCATGTGTCTGTTCTTTCTGACAAGAAGCATGCACGGATGAAGTTTTCATTTACTCAAATTTTTATTCCGCAGGACAATAGGCCTGTATCGGACGTACCTGGTGCTCCTTTGGTTTCTTGCGTGTTGTTTGAACGCCGCAGAAATAAAGAACCGGGACCACAGACTATATGTTAGCGGTGTTACAGTAAAAATGGCGGCTCCACATAAAAGCACACAGGTTCGAGAAACAAAGGCAGTCAAGTTAAACAAGGAAACGTCACGACCACTTAATGACTGACCTAAGCTAAATGCAAAAAGTGCACAGAAGAAAAAGTACTACACGCGCACTTCATTCTTCTAATGGAGGGGAAAAACTAGTAGGCGGCGTCACGTGAGTGCCTCGACCAGCAAACCTCCTCGGCGTCTTCTGCGTGGGCACACGAACACCATATTTTTTCTGTTAGTTTAACACTATTAATTTTTCACTGTGCTTTCGTGACCTTGTGGGCGAAACAGGCAATTGTGTGCAGCTGCGCCAGAAAAATTACGCTCATGCTCGCCTGCTGTCATGTAGCTTTGCGAAGTACTGCGACATACCATAACTCGCCCCGCTACATTGTTTCTAGCGAAGCAATACGGAACATCATTGTCACGCAAGCACTAATAAAAACGTTTCGTAATTACGCTGCCCACCAGTGTATGCTTTCGCAGTAAGATGTCCATGTGTCCCAGCGACAGATATAAAATGAAAGTGTCATTCTGTTTGTGGTGTATTATGACATGTACAACTGTGAAGAAGCTTCCAATTTTACTGAAACTTTGATGCTTGAAATTAACTGTGTCAGTTTCTCTAAGTGGTCCTTGCAGAGGTGGTCTGTATGTGCAGCGTGCACGCGCGGCTTCGGACCTGTTGGTGTTTATGGCTGTGTACTTATGGTTGGACATGTGCACATGTCAAGTGTGTGTTTGTAGCACGCGCTCATGCAAACTGTAGTCTTCATTCGTTGCCTCGTGATGAGCGATCGTCTTCTCGAAAGAAGAATATGGATGCAAACATGCCGAGGGCACAAAACACCCACGAGAGGGCGTTGCCATGCATTGTTCATTTCATTTTCGAAAAGTATATATATATATATATATATATATATATATATATATATATATATATATAGCGTTCCTATTTACAAGGACACAATAGAATACACGGTTATGGAACAGGCGTCCATCTTTAATGCCTCCTCCTTCACTTCGACGTCCTCTTCTTTCACCCCTAGATGTTGCGCCCCTCTTCTCCTAGCGGAAGGCTAATACCGCTTCACCCTTCCGGGTTTCTTTTGCTATCCCCTCCTGGGGTAATACTTGAAAACATTTCCTACTGAAGCACATTCAACTGATCCGCGCTCACCGATGTACCAAACCGTCTTCAGTATTCCTTGCTGAGAGGCTGTCTTTGTTACAGAATAGGGACCGTAGAATTCCGCGTTGGCATCTCTCACACCCTTCCTAACTAGAACGAGGTCGGTGACCTTAATATCAGGAATTTCCGAGTTATGTCTCTTGTCAAAATTTTCCTTCATTCGTGTAGAGTACCTCCCTCCTCCCAACGCTTTTTCTTTCCGCTCCTCGATGATCTTGAGATTTTCTGGGAGTCCCAACTCACGATCCGCCTGCGAAATACGGACTTCTCCTGATGAAGCGAACTGTGGACTGCATCACAAGCCACTGGTGTAGGAGCGGTTATGATGCTTAACGGGCGCTTCTAAAGAGCATTTCCATCCACTAGGGAAATTATCGTACATCGTTATGAATTGTTTGACATCCCGTACCGCACGCTCTGCAAGTCCGTTCGCCGCGGAGTGGTAGGGCGCGCAGAACTTGATTGATATATTATGTTGCCGAGCCCATCCTGCTAGTCTTTCACTCCTGAACGCTGGACCGTTGTCACATACGATCGTCCTCGTTGTCTTAAACATATCTCTTTGGAGGAGAGCGATGACACTATTTGCATCTTCTCTTCCTGCGCGTGCTGCGACCATCCTTGTGCATTCATCTATGGCCAGAAGAAAAGCTTGCGTTTTTCTGACTCCTCGTTTCTTGTTTAGTTCGGCAAAGTCCAGGTGTATGACTTCAAAAGGCACATTCGAGTGGCAAGGAAGTATCATGGCATCCGTAGACTGCTTATATTTCAACTTATTCACTTGACAAATGTGGCAGGAACGAACGTACTTATTGACATCTTCCTTCATGCGGGGCCACATAAATCGCTTGACTAGTTTGTTGTAAGTTCGCCAAAATCCGTCGCTTCCTCCTGACTCTGGGCTGTCGTGGTACAAATAAAGAATCTTAGGAACCAGCGTTGGCGGAACTTGGTAACGACCTTCAATAAAAGTAAGATGTTCAGTGCCTTCCCACAATTCCACTTCATTAATTTCGTCCGGTTGTTCTTTGCTGGGTTGTATCATTAATCTCGACAAAGCATCTGCATCAGTTAAGAGAGGTCCAGGTCAGTGGGAGATGGTGAAGTCAAACTGCTGCGAGTAGTTCACCCATCTTGCAATACGTCCTTTTGGTTGAGTCATATTGAAGAGATGAGTGGGAGCCTGGTGATCCGTGAACAAAGTGAACTTCGTACCTTCTAGGTAAGTGCGGAAGTACTGAATTGCTTTAAAGACTGCAAGTGCCTCCTTTTCAGTAGTGGTGTACTTCACTTCAGATGGCTTGAGGGTATAGCTGTAATACCCGACGACGTGTCGCTTTTCGCGTCCGGATGGATCTCAACACTTCTGATATAAAACTGCACCTGCCCCATAGTGTGAAGCGTCGGTGTTCAGCTCAAAGCGTAAATTGAAGTCAGGTATTCGTAGAACAGGGTCAGCAGAGATTCTATGCACCAAATTACGGTAAACTTTCTCACATTCATTGTTCCACTCAAATGGAACTTCCCTTTGTGTAAGGCGTGTGAGGCATCTTGTTTTCGTGGCAAAGTCCATTATGAAAGGCCTGAAATGTCCTGCTAATCCCAAAAACACACGCAATGAGTGTACGTCATATGGTTTAACCAATTGGGAGATCCTCTCGACGGACTCTTGTTTAGTGCTTTTGGTTGTCCCATCAAAGAATCTTCCAAGGAAAACAACTTTTTTTCTGAAAGAAGGCACTTTTCTTAAAATTGACTTTCAGGTGCGCCGTTCTCAATGCAGTTAGTACCTGAGACAAGTGATCTTGATGCTCAGCCTCTGTTTTTGAGAAAACGATAACATCGTCTATGTGCACATTGCACAATACACCTAGGAAAGGCTTCAGAACTTCGTTCATAATCTTCTGGAACCATGCCGGCGAGTTCTTCCAGCCGAATGGAAGCCTGTTATACTCGTACAGGTCAAAAGGTGTTATAAAAGCAGTGTACATTTTTGTTTCTTCGGCTAGCGGAATCTGCCAGAAGCCTTTGCATAGGTCAATACGATAAAAATATTGGGAGCCGCATGTTTCGTTAATAATCGTGTCTATCTTTGGCATGGGAATGGTATAAGGTCGGTTTGACGATTGAGAGCCCTGTAGTCCTTTGCAGAGTCTCAAAGTTCCCTCTTCCTTTGGCGCTATTTTTATGGGAGAGGCGAAAGGTAAAACAGACGGTCGAATTATATCAGCGTCCAGCATCTCCTGTAGTTCTTTCTTCAACCACATCTTCCGTTCTCTCGACATGTTATAAGGTGATGTGATTTGCGGATGACGGTCTTGTTAGTCGGTTCAAAAGGGACCTTGTGTAACGTCATCGCTGGTGGGTAGTTTCCTACACATACGAGTTCAGTGTATGCCTTTTCAATATCTTCTGCACATTGTACAATATATATATATATATATATATATATATATATATATATATATATATATACTTGTGAAGCAGTGGTAATAAGGCCGTTTTATTAAGCCTTGAGGCTACAGAGAATGGCTGACCCCAAGGCACAGATCTGACTCAAGATGACAACCCACCACAGATAAAGATGAGGAGACCTAGGTGATGATGAGTATGTATACATGAAGTAAAAGTGCCATATATGCATATCTGGCTGTATTATATGGCACGTGTCCGTACGTGGCCGTGTTTGCCCAAAACGCATCAGCGCCTCACACGGCATTCCTCGTGTTGGTCTTTCATTGCCACATATGTTTCTATCACCCCAAAAGCGGCCACATACGGGCACGTTCCATATATAGCCACATTTGCCAAATTCCTGATATCGCCATATACGGCATTTTTTAAGGGTTCGCCAATGCCCCAACAGGTGCGGATTTCCTGCATAAATAGCGCCCTTTCATCAATTACGCTTGAACGCTATGCCGTTCCAACTTGAATGTTTAGCCCGACTCTATTACCTACCGAATAAATTTTTCGCTCTTAACCACTTTACAGTGTACGCTGCCATGACCAAAGCGATTCCGTAAAGCCCGCCAAATAACTATTGACGAGCATTTAGCTCGCGAAGCTCCGATACTACGATATGTATATGAAGTGCGTTCGCATTTGAGGGCTGCCGAGTGATTTTAAGCGTCTGGTTTCATTAAAGTGCGTTTAAATCTAAGTACAGGGGTCATCTTCTGTGTTTTGCCCACATTGAAATGCGGCCGTCCTGGCAGAGATTCGATCCCATGGCCTGGATCTTATCTGGCCAATACCTTTACAGATAAGATACCACGATACGTACTGAAATGTTGCGAGTTTCTTATTTTGCGTGTTCATAAGATTTTTGGGCACTTTTTCTAAAAGGCCCTCTACACGCCACATCTCTTTTGCTGCTGTTCTTATTTATTTATTTATTTATTTATTTATTTATTTATTTATTTATTTGTTTGTTTGTTTGTTTGTTTATTTACATGAAACTGCAGACCAAGAATTGTTCCAAGCACACAAGAGGCAAGAAAATAGCAAAAGAACAAAGGTCAGCATCTCAGAATCCACAGAACGAAAACATCACACTGCTTAGAAGTACTTATAAAGACTACCATTGAAGTCGTAGTTGTTGTTGTTGTCAGCTTTGCCCCGCCGCGGTGGTCCAGTGCCTGTGGCACTCGGCTGCTGATCGGACGGTCGCGGGATCGAATCCCGACAGCGTAGGATGCATTTCGATGAAAGCGAAATATTGAGGCCCGTGTACTGTGCGATATCAGTGTACGTTAAAACGCCCGAGGTCGTCGAAATTTCCGGACCGCTCCACTACGGCGCCTCTCATAGTCATATCGTCGTTTTGGCACGCCAAACCCCCGACGAAAATAAAGTGTTTACCTTGTTTCCGTTGTATCGACTAACAAAAAAACCTCTCGTTGCAGTGGTGGGAAAACCTCATTCCGCCCTCACAAGACATGCGGAGCACCGACGAAAGGCTGAACTACGTGAAATCGCTGTCTACTGCCGTTGGGCTGGAATTAAGAAGCTGCGAGGTGGCTTCGGTCTCTGTCGCTACTGAAGCATATTACGGTGAGTGTTCGCGCGATAGCAACTCACATAGGATATGAGACAGGTTCATCGACAAACGTTATTTCGGACAAATGGGGATGTTTATTAACAGAACCGCAAATACTGGGACCGAGAAAAAAACATCATCTCCCCCTATGAGCAACCATAGTGGGATGCGACGGCATCGTGGAGGGTGCGCATCGAGTTTCCGTTTCTTTTCACTTGGCAACACAACCCAATGAAAGTTAGAGCGAGAGAATGACGTTGTTCATGGCGTTTCGCACATCGTTGCACAGAGAGAGAATGACGGAAGCACATCGAACGGCGCTGCGTCACTTGCGCCACCTGCCGGCGTACCCTTAGAGAGAGAGGGAGAGACTGAGAGAGTGAGTTATATGCAATGATTTGCTGCACATCGCCTGTGACGGAGAGGGGAGGAGAGTGCACACCTGCGTAGGAGAGAAGAATGAGGGATATTTGCGCATGCGCAGCATGGGTGCGGACGCCGCAGAACGGACACTGCCCCGAGCATCAGATGCTCTCGCATCTAATAATTCTGTCCGCTTTGGCTTTATTTAGATGGAACACGCGTGCGCTGCAGTGGTGCAGTCTTTAGGGTTCGTGAGTGGTGCTTGACCCGAAAGGCGCGAGCTCGATCGCACCCGGCGGTCGCCTTTTCGTTGGGGGCGAAAATGGCGGAGCCCCCTATAGTGTCCACTGTCCATGCAGGTTAAATAGCTTCAGGTAGTGAAAGTTTCTGGAGCCTTCCGCTGCATCGCGCGTCATTATAATATCATTTTTGGTCCGACTTAAAACATCATGAATAAGGTGGAAGGCCAGTGCGATAGGAAAGCTGTGCACAGATATCTTAATAAGCAGATTCTTGATAGCTTACCTGAAAGCAATGGTTTCTACGCTCCCTGCAACAGTCGCATTTTCGATATAATCGGGAACGGCACACGTCTGTGTACTGTGCATTGTCAGTGCGCGCTAGAGGAGTACTGAAAAGAATTTTGCAAATTTTCGTGTTGTTTCTCTAAACAAGGGCTCCCATGTCAGGAACCCTAAAAAGAGTTCCTGAGTCTTTCAAGGGCAGCAATCCTAATGTATATTTAATACGAATACCTAAAAACCCACTTTCAGTTTCGAGTTCCAGGTGAAGATTTGATATGGCGTGCCAACACAGTTGTAGAAATTTCTGAATCACATGGACAAAGCCGCTCACGGCGGATTCGCAGCAACTTGTCTGCTGCGGTCAGTTGCCCGTGGTTCACTCAAACGACGATAATTTCTTTGTCCTCATAGACTCCGACATCGATTTAGGTGATGGTTAGGCGACTACAAGCAGGCGTCATCGTATCGTCCCTTGAGATGAGGCTTTCCTGCAGACACGCGGCCAGGAAAATATTAAAACTATATTAATATACTGGAGTGCCTACTGGCTCCGGTGCGTCGGGAAACATCATGTATGCCGCGGAGACAAAAGACGAACGTCGTCTGGCGCAGATGGAAAATCGTGTAAGTACTACTAAAGAAGCCTGTGTGGTCAAACTTGCACGTAATACCCTTTACAATATGTATATAACGAAAGAGAAGGGGTCAAGGGCTCGTTTATTTGTTATAAACAACTTGCCCCGTCACTTATCTTGCCAGAACTTATCTGGCATAAAACATTTCCTCAGTAGCAACAGTTGCTCTAATTCGGCTTTGTTTTCTTATCGCGTTGGTTACCTTGGTTCATATTCGCAGCTACATTAGTTCAGAATGTATATAGCGCAAGAAGCAAGAAACTCAGACTATTTCAAACCTTGAAATCCGCAAAAATTACATTCATCGGGATCAGTAAACATCTCTAATCTCTGCATTAAGGGGAAGACAACGTGATCCGAACCACTGTAATACATTGAAAAGAGCGGAAATGTAAAAAGGTTATCGGGCATGAACACCTCTAACACCTTTTGCAAATATTCCGAGCTCAGCAGTGATGTTTTTTTTTATTTTTACGTCTATCTGTAACATGCAGAAATGATGGCGGCCCTGATACCAGGAAGCAACACGCTGACTGCAGAAGAGAAGCGGCTTTTGCTCGAAGACGCCAACGTGGAATGGCAGAACTGGCTGCGCGGACGGCAGAATCCTCGGATGGTTGACAACTACGTCATCCACGGTATAAAGCCCATGAAGCGGCAATCATAAATACAGATCACCAATTTCCCCAAGGCTTGTGCATTTAAATACTTGTGAGCTGACGTTCCATTCCAGGCCGTAATAGTGAAGTGCACTTTACATTACTTTTGGGGCACCTTAAAAAATAAAAGGGCGGCTATTAGTATGCTGGTGAAAGCTTGTGCATTCATGATCAAAGAGACTGTGTTGCCTTGTCCAAGGTAACAGCTGGAATTTTGGACCACAGTTGGGCCACTCTCGATAGCAACCAATAAAAAACAATCCCAACGAATTTGTACGGCTGGCTTTAGTATGTCAGTTGTATTAGAGCATTTCTAAGCAGTCGTGATAACCTTCAAATGGACAGTGTAACTTGCACGTGACGTCGCCGCCAAAACAAATTCAAGCCAGTGCCGCACAGCACGTCTCCTAATCGGGTAAGCAAAACGCATGTATACGCCCTATAAATGTTATTAAGCATAAGTGTCAAAAAAGTTCAAATGTAGTGATTCGTGGGTTTCCTCCCTCAGCTTTAGCATCAAAATCTGATTCTGCGCGGACAGTCAAAGGGCTCCATTTCTTGTACATATGGCACCCTCGATTTATCTCAAAAATAGCACGCACATACATAGTTTTAGGTACAAGCTTAAGTAGCCGCGGTTGCAAAATAATCAGGATTCGTCCCCTAACATTTATTATGTTACGTCGTGCCTCATAACTACATGTTAGTTCTGGCTCGTAGTTTGCAGACCATGTTTTGTCAGTGCAACCATACGCGACATTTAGAGACACACCGGCAACACACCTGAGAAGCGACTGAAACTCGGGCATTGCACGGCCTGGGCTGTGGACAAGGGTGCCAGCGTTTATCCCCAGGTAAGTAAGACATGCTCACATCTTTTTCCCGGACACGAGAGCATAGCGACTTCACCGTAAAGAACAACAAGGCTTCTTTTAAGGAATCTGTTGCGTAAGAATGTCTTCATAGGAATCTCTTCTTTTAAAGAATCTCTTCATAGAAAGTGCAAGGCGCTAATACGACGAAAGGCACATGTGCGGAAAAGACAGCCACACGCGGGCGCCACTTCCGGCGCTGATTAGTAAGTGTTAGAAGTGGTGGAAGTGCTTATTCACTGTTTATTCCGGCAACGTTCATTCCCCTTATGACCTACGTCGTGTTAGCGCCTCGCAGTTTCTATCTCGTATAAGCGACATTCTGAGTCTTTCATCCTCGCTGCGTAGCTTAATGCTGTGCTTTCCGACCGTCTGTTTCTTACACATCGTAAGATAGGAAGTGGTTCCTAGTGTAAATAAATGCTAATGTGATGCAGAAGACAAGTGCTTCAACATTCCCCTTCATGTATGGCGTTCTGAACAACAACGTTGCTCGCGATTGCTAATGCACATTCATGACGTCATTATTACGTGCGAAGCACCTTATGCGCTCGAGCTTTCGGTGTCTCATGTCGGCGCATCCTATCGTCGTCGTCACAGTAAAGCAAGCGGTCACACTATGGTTAAACACATGTATGTAATCAGTGAAAAACCACCTAGGAATGAGCTTATACGATTTAGACTATTTTGAAACACAGGAGTAATCAGCTATTAATTCCAATAATTCACAGAAATTTGTTCAAATTGTTTCTGACACGACAACCGCACACGCACACTGTCTGATTGCACTACCTCTGCGACCTGCCTACACTTTTCTGTCGACAGGGCAAAACAAGCGAATAATAGCTGCAAAAGCTTTTTCTCGAGATTTTGCTGGTTTCTTAGGCTTCCTTGGAGGATCGATTCCACCCCAAGAGCGAAGAATAGCAGATACGGAATATTTTGTATTATTGCACATTTTAATCATTACACTGCGACTACACCGACTGCCGTGGAATTATACACCCAAATTTTCCTTTTCGAATGCCTGAAGGCTGTCAAGGTCATTCTGGTTAACTTTGTGGCTCTAATGAAAAAACAACAGATGAAGGGTTGCTTAACTCAAGAGCTACAGAAGCCCGCGTATCTCAACGTCTTGTCGTAACTGCATCTTTGTTTTTCCTAGTGTCCCCATAAAAAATGATGCCTTCCCACTCGCTCTAGTGGTTATGGCGCTCGGCTGGTGACTCTAAGGTCGCGGGGTCGAATCCCAGCAGCGGCGGCTACATTTCAATGAAGACTAAGTGTTTAAGCTCGTGTACTGTGTGATGTTCGTGCACGTTACAAGACCTCAGGGGGTCGAAAATTTCCGGAGCTCTCCACTACAGCGTCTCTCATAGTCATATCGTGGGGCGTAAAACCCCAGAAATACATGATAACGCTGTCTCCTTCTCAAAGGGACTGCACGCCTACAAATTATATTTACTCTGCCATCGCTGAGTAAAAACTAACTGCTCTACTCTGTGCGCTTACGTCCAATGGACGTCACTGTTTACCGCTCTTTACTGGTCATCGCTAACACCACATTGAATTGAACTGAATTGAATCTTTCTTTTCATGTTCGGTACAACATGACGGATGGCGGGAGTAAAATCTGCACTAAAACAGCTTGACTAGCTCCCACTACCTAAAAATAAATGAGTCAGAAGCAGTAGCACACAAACAAGATCATAAAAGCGTCATACACAGCACTGTGGTAACGTAAATCAAAATAATTGCATAATCTAAACGTAAACATGATACAAGAACATCGGAAGCTAGAAGAGGCTTTCCTGCTCAAGCACGCAGCCGCTACGTTTTGCCCAAAGCCGATAACATTAGCTGTTTCTTTGCGTATACTCCTTCAAACTTGGACGCTGGCTGTGACGGTATGAACAAGTAGAGACGGAAGCGCAGGTATGGCGGCCATAGGAAGAATTCGGGGCACGTGCGGTAGATTAATTGACCGATGGCCGTCTTAGGCATCATGACGCCACCGTCGACATACGAGTCTTGCGCCTCATCGGCACTCACCCTACGTGAATCACCGCATGGCACGAGCGTGATAACTCGGCATCTGATTTCACCGCATCAGTCACTGTTATCACCGTGCACAGGGCGCGCCTATTGCAGCGTTATGTTTTTAATCTTGGTTATTGTGCAATGAACCACTCTTAGGGCGATAAGAGCACAGGGTTTTCCCTTGATCTCGGTATGGCACTGAGCTTCCAGGGTCAAGCCACGAAGCTATCGTTGACAGTGAAAGTCATCTACGGGGCTATTTCGTTCTCTTTTCGTAACTTCAGTTGTCATGTGCGACCCGCTACGGAGTCTAGTCGCTGTGGCACTCGGCCGCTGGTCCGAAATTAGCGGTATCGAATCCCGGTGGGCGCGCCTGCATTTCAATAGGGAAATAGTGTTGAGCCCCGTGTGCTGTACGGGGTCAGTGCGCGTTAACGAACCCCATGTGGTCGAAAGTTTTGGAACCCTCCACTACGGGGTCTCTCACAATCATATCGGAGTTTTGGGACGCAAAATTACACAATCAATCTGTTGCCTAAGACTCTTATCAAGTATCCGGATCGATATGACGAAGAAAGACGACGCGAGAAACAAGCTGCGCAGCACTGGTGTTGTTGTTTTTTGTTTTTTGTTTTTTTTTTGTAAATGCGGCTCGTCAAACCGCGTTCGTATCTGAAGACATTGCAAACTGGGGACCATGTAATGTAAGAATTTTATGCCACATAGACAGGACTCAACGTCGCCAAAAAAAAAGGGTGTGCTGGCACTAGAGCTGTTCTTGCGAGGGACCGGCCTCTCTGGAAGACTAGCCAGGACGCTCTTCCTGTGTGAGCTGCGCGTGATTTCTTTTCTCTGTGTGTGTTCTTTTTGTTATTTTTTCCTCGCTCTCTTTCTCTGTCCACTTTCTCATCCCCTTTCTGCCCCACTCCAGCGCAGGGTAGCCAACCGGATGCCAACCTCTGGTTTACCTCCCTGCTTTCCTTCTGACCTCTCTCTCTCTCACTATGCGACCACTGTCATCAAAAGGTACTTAAAAAAGCACATTGTGAGGAACACTAGTAGGTCATCTTTCTATATTGACACAAGTTGCAAGCATCGCCATTTTGAGACAATGGCAAACATGTCACTACGTTAAAGGGGCACTGACACCAAAATTTCGCTGCTAAGATAACCTGAGAGATCGATTTTCGTGGACATTCAGGTGTCATCTACCAAATCTCAATGGCGAACACAGCTCCGAAGATAATTTAAATGAATATTGAAGTTCGCATGCGCAATCGAGCGCTAGACGCCGTACATCGCGACATCGACAGCAGCAAAGGTGACCTGAAGGGGACCCCCAACTTCCGCGACGTCACCACGGCAGCCGAGCTCCGACAGTGCAGCTAGCAATGATGACGTCATTGCCGCCATTGCTTATTCGCTACGGCTGCGTTAGTAGACTGCCGGCGACGTCGGACCTCAAGAAAATAGTTGCCACCCAACAACGATGCAAGCAACAACGACAACAACGCGCAGGACGTGCGACAGGCGAAAGAAAACGAGCACGCGGCGGTTGTCGTGCGGAAGTGCGTCACAGTTATGTGTGCTCACGTGTCCGAACTCGTCTACTCCATCGCGAGCGCTAGATGGCGCCAGTTTCACCGGGCGCCTCGTCGTTTTTTGAGCTCTCCCAAACCAAAACTGAAACTAGTGGGTAATAAACAGGCCGTAAATAATTATCTGACGCGCGCTGGAGCAAATGATGTGCCGTGTTATGGCTAACAGGTCCCCAGCTACGTATTGCAGCGAAAAAACAGCAGACGAAAATTTTGGTGTCAGTGCCCCTTTAATGCGATGAGTGGAACTAGTTGGCTCGTGGTGGCTGGCAGGAAAATGCCCTTCTAGAAAGGTGACACATACACAAACAGGATGCAGTTGAACAGGACGCAGTGCTGCATCCTGTTAAACTACGTTTTACTTACTCAGCACGCGTTCACTGGATCAGTCAGGCACGCCGACAAGCTTTCCGGTAAATTGCACAAACCGTGACGTCCTGGATGGCAGGCAACTACAAGCATTCCGCGTAGCCATCAGTACTCAGCAACCTAGCCGTCGAAACTAGTACCCACTCCGTATGATGAATATGTTTTTTTAAGAAACACAAGAATGGGAAGTGGACGTCGAAAAGCGCAAACAAAGAAACAATGAACAAAATTAACTTTGTAATGCGCAAACAACCAGGCATATTTCAAGGCACAGAAGTAGTAGGGAAGATCACCTCTAGCGATCACAATGGACAAAGGTTGTACGTAAGTTAAATAAAGCAAGAACTAAATTAGTTACTAGAAAAAACGCAAACCGAGGGGTAATCAAAGCAAAGAACGAAGAATTTAAAGTCGCACTAAAAAAATTGATTTGACGCGTTAGATGAAAACAAAGAAGATTTAGAAGCAGTAAAGAAAACCATAACGGAAGTGATCTTCCAAACAGCGATTGAACGTCGGGGGTGAAACAAAAAAAAACAAGAGGTAAGCAAGTCGTCTCAATCCACTGAAGACTTAATAAGAAAACGCCAGCAGATGAAAGGGGCTTCGACAAAACATAAAATAGGAATCACACAATGATCAAAGATGATCAGTAATCCTAGGCAACAAGATGTAAGGAACTTTAACGTAAGAGAAATAGAGAAAGCACCAGCATTAAAACGCTCAAAAAGAAAATGCACTTAAGACAAAACAAAATACATGCTCTACAAAATATAAACGTAACGTTATCAGCGAACTTCAGCGAAATAGTAAATATATCTGAAGATTTCTACTCTGAAATGTACAGCTCTTAGACCGACCATGCAACATTAGTAGAAATCAAAACATTGAGGACACTGAACTTCCATGTACAGCCACTGAAGAAGTCAGAGAAGCTGTCAAAGGCGCGTCCCGCAGTAAAACAGGAGGTAAAAAACGACATAAAAGCCGACTTGTTCAAAGATGGAGGAGACATTTGAAAAACCTATATGAAACATATTTAAACCATATTTGAAAAAGTTCCGTTGCTCTTCACGAAATGTATGAAGACATCTAGTGCACCGCTCAGCTGGAAAAAACACTAATACAATCCTGACACAAACTCGGTAGCGCAAAAAAACACGGACGAAGAAAAGAAGGGACACAGGACATGCGCAAACTTCCACCTATATCTCGGAAAGCAAAAGCGGGTCTATATGTAAATGCACACCCTTTGCACACGCGCCACCAGGAATGATACATAATCGAAGGTTCTTCTTGATACCGCTATCAAAACCAAGTACATGAGAATCTGCCGATTAAATCTGACGCATGCCCGAAAAAAGAATGGCAAGGGAACAACAAATCAACAGAGTATAAACGAAGAAATGAAAAAATCAACAAATAACATGTGTATAAATGAAGAAATGAAAAATGAGGAAATGAAAAAATGGACCATTGACATTACAGAACGGATGTGAGCAATGCTGTTTTTTGGTGCCTGTAAGGCTCTATGTCCAGCACATGTCCAATCTCAATCAACTCAATTTCAATGCCTTTAAAATATGTACGCGCACACACAGCAGGGCGCACACGTGCTGCTTCAGCTTTATAACAAGCTGGAAAGCGCGTTGCAACTAAACGAGTGCACAAGAAGCACTATATAAACAGATAATAGTACAAAGGTTAGCTCGTGAATTCCGTCCACTGAGGTATTGAGGTGAGATTAGGAACTTCACTATAAGTGGTCGTACGCTTTCCGACGCCTGCGAACTCGCAGCACATTTTTAAGAACAGTGCTACAGGATAAATCGCACAGCGCGACTGCTGTTCTGCTCGCACACTTAACCTGCGTTTGAAGATACATCTTCTGCGTCTTGATGTTCTCAAAAGCTCTCCTTAGTTCAAGACCTAACCAAGAAAGTTGAAAAAGGTGAGTGCTTAAACTCCTCCGTTTTCCTTAGAGCTGACCTTTTTTTTCCGCTGCGACAGCGAAAACCGTTTTTCTTTTTTTTTGTTTTAATGGTGCATAAGAAACTTAGGCTATCATGCGCCAAACACTTGACACTATTCTTAAAAAGTTGGAATGCCTCGAAGAGTCCTTGTCGGGCCAAGGACCCTATGCATGCCAATACGTTAATGAGACCTCGATCGTATTCACAACTGCGAGAAGGTTAACGAGGTGTCTCTGTTTATAGATAGCGGCACAGGGTATGAATTTACAGCTTGTATAAAATACCTGCTTCTCTTAGGAAGCTAAAAACATATGAATTATCGGCCAGTGCGTGTTCCCCTAAGAGCACTGCAAGATGAAAAGGTAGATGTTCTTTGTAAAATATGGTGAAATGTTTTTTCCGCAGTTCTTCTAGATTAGTGCATGAGAGTAAAATGCGAACGACTGATAGCTCATCTCCGCATCTCTCACATAAAGGTTTGTCTGTCTTAGCTAGTAAAAAATTTTGTCTGAGATTTGTGTCTCCAATGCGAAAGCGACACAAGATGACTTCCATGAAGCGTTCTTGGTGTGAGCATGACTTCTGTTCTTCTATGGTGGGTTTTACTAGGTGGAGTTTATTCTTCACTTCTAAGTCCCATCTTGAATGCCATTTTTTCCTGACGTTTTGGTGAACTGATTTTATGATCTCCTTGTAAGGAATGCTGACGTTCCTGACTTGTTTATACCGTGCTTTCGCTGCACATTCGTCTGCCTTCTCGTTTCCTTCGATTCTGACGTAGCTTGGCACCCAGCGAAATACTATGTTGCGTCCCTGCCTTACGACTGTTATTATGTTGTGTAGGATATTGCCTATTATTGGTACATATGCGTTTTGAGGCTGAAGTGCTGTTTGTAGACATAATGAATCGGTGTAAATTATGCTATTCTCTACTTTGTCTCAATCAGTAGCATTACAATGTGGAAGTGAATTGCCCGAGAATGGGTCAAATTTAAGCACTCTGATTTCAAGCAAATAAAACTGCTCATCTGTTCGTTCTCTGTTGTACCGCTGCTGCCTCGCCACCGCTTTCCCCGCCACGGTGATCTAGTGGCTACGGTACTCGGCTGCTGATCCGGGGGTCGCGGGATCGAATCCCGGCCGCGGCGGCTGCATTAGGATGGAGGCGAAATGTTGAGGCCCGAGTGCTGTGCAATGTCAATGCACGTTAAAGAACCTCAGGTAGTCTAAATTTCCGGAGGCTCCACTACGGCGTCTCTCATAATCAGAGGTGGTTTTGGGACGTTCAACCCCACAAAACAAATCAATCAATCGCCTCCACTTTACAATCGCCTTCTCCCTCTTCCTTTTTCAGAAAGACATCGGCAAGACTGACTTATCAAGAGCACCATCTCTGTTATACGCCCAACAAAATGGACGCAAAACCACAGACCACTCACAAAAAACCAGACTATGATGCAGATGCCTATTCAGAAAAGGTCACCTGTTGTTTTAATACCATAACCAACATGCTAAACTTTTACAACATGACCTTCGACAATGTGCTGGACGGCGGCGTCGGAAAAAGAAGCTGCAGTTCATGTGGTCCGCGTCACTTCCTCGACGTAGGCTCCGGCTGTGGCCAGGTCACCACGAAAGTCCTCCTGCCCAACATCCCAGAAGACGTAGAAGTGGTAGGCGTAGACGTGTGCGAGAACATGGTTTCCCACGCTCGCAAATACAGCTCTCACCCGAGGATCGCGTACGAGCAGCTGGACATAACAGGAGACGTCTCCGAGTTCCTAGCCTTGTACGGGCCTTTCGACCGCATCTACGTCTTCAACAGCCTTAACCGCGTGAAAGACCAGCGCGCGGCTTATAGCAACATGGCGAAACTGCTGAAGCCTGGCGGGGAGTGTCTCCTGTTTTACGCCGCATGGTACGTTACACCAGAAATCTGGAGAGCACTGGCCAAAAGGGAACGCTGGCGCATGTTTGCAGAGGTCAGTATTCGCAGCGCTCGCTCCTGTGTTGTTTTCTTTCCCTAAGAGGGCTGAGAACTTGGGTACATGGGGTGTTGCAGAAAATAATTATGTCTGAAATTCCTACTAATAGAGAAATGCAGCTATATTATGGATAGGAGTGAACGGATGAAGGATAATTAGCAAAAATAGCAAAAATTTCCAAAATTATAATGAGAGCTATAAGGGGTTCAAGTCTAGGATTCCATATACATAAACACCAAGTAAAGTGGACCGGGGGACAACCGCCTTCGTAGCTCAGTGGGTAGAGCATCGGACATGATATCTGAAGGTCGTGGGTTCGGTTCCCACAGAAGGCAGGTTTGTCTTTCCATCCACTTTAATTCTTTTCTACCTACCCCAAAAATTACAATATCATAATTACTAATTTGAATAACTTCCCCTATGCTTACCTAGGCTTGAATATTTGTTGTTTCATTAACTTGTTTCTAACAAATAAAAGCGAGCCCTTGACCCCCTTCCCTTTCGTTATTCAATGCAGAAGGTATTTGTAGAGGGATTCTAATTATTCTTTATTTTTGTATCCGCTGCAAAATTTTTCAAGGGGGTGATCCTGCTCATCTCTATGCATCATTGAAAACCGTGTGATTCCACCCAGGAAACTGAGACCGACTAGTCATGGAGCTTAATTGCTCCTACCATTGGTAGTGCCTTATGTGATACTGTTGATCCTTTGACATGATCGAGTGACTACGAGCATGCGTTGCAGTGAAGTGGCTATTCGGGCAATGCTATCACGCGTGGCAACCAAAGTATGAAAATACTTGCTCGATAAAATTGTTCCTCGTTCGGCACCGTGAGGGACTCTACGTCATACAGAGCACTACCGAAGCTAGTGGCAAAGGCGCTCTTTGTTCATGCAGTTTCGCTTTCAATGGTGAAATAAACCAGACTCTATTGAATTGTACTAAAGGGCAGCTTCGGCCTCTTGTACAAATTACAATAGATATAAATCCTCTGCACGACTTCCATTGTTGCATTGTGCTTTAGCTTCCTGCTGTTCTGGAATACAAGGTAATTAATCTAAAATGGTAGCCTACTGAAATCCTCACTCCTACCCATTTCACATTGCGTGACTTCACGAACAAGGAAAGTGGAAAAATGGTGCACAAATATGGGCTTTTCTGTATTTATTAGATTTTGGACGCATTTTGTGAAAACACCCTTTTTTATTGTTAGCTTATTCGCACGGCAAATAACAAGGAGCATGTCAAATGGACAGCTTTCTTTTTTGTTGCGTCCGAAGCCTTTTCGTGAAGCTTCGTTCGGCTATACTTTGCAGTTGTATGGAATGTTGTTTTTCTCTTGTTCAAATGTGATGAATTTTTTCGATAATCAATTAAAATCGAGCCTCCAAGGTTCTTATCTTACATTGGTCTCCCCTTTTTAATGACTGTTTGGCAATTAGTAGGTGCTTTATTTTTATCAACTGACGTCTATCTTGAAATGTCCTCACACAGCTAGCGCTCATATAGTGCCTACCGGGTCATCTTTATAAAAGACGCAGGGTACCAGCTGGTTTCGCAAAATCACTTCAAACGAAAATCTTTTTAGGCTACTTTATGGGGCACTTTCGAATTCACCAAAAGAGCGATGACAGATATATCGGCGTGACATTCAGTCTTAACTTATTATCCAATCCTCCCATTAGTATCACTTGCTCGTACGAGTTAGGTGCGACTCCGCTTACGTTAACTTTGTCTGAAACACTGCTCTTCCTGACTAGAAACTGCGTTACACACGTACTGTCCGAAGGTCTCGAAAAGATTCTTCTTTTGAGACTCGGTAAAAATTGACACACTTGCAGCGTTTGACACGCTTAGGCTCTAAATTATGCGTCACCTAACGGAATACCGTTCTTACAAGGGCAAACACAAAACATTGGCTAGTGTTCCTCTTCTGAATTTTTATTCGTAAATTCGCTCTACATCATCGCCATTCTTTATTATTTTAACAATAGGAGCATGGACTCCAGTAGAATAAATGATGTGCTATTGGTACATTTTCACTTAGGAGGTTGCCTCAAGTTTTCTACTTGTTACAACGGTCATACCCGAATGAATTTGTCATTGAATCCAACTTATAAGACGCCGGAAAAACGGTAGTGTGCCTACATAGCTGATGATCATTTTGGTTTATTCCACTTTCCTTTCTATACGTAAATGACGCCCTGCCTGGACAGTATTGTCCTGAGTATTAAAAAAATTACAGCAAGGTAACTACCTTCTATAGGTCACTAATATTTCTATCTACGCAATACTCCTTCTTCCCGGATATTTTCAAGCTCTAGTGGCTCAATGGCAATTATAATCGTTCCAGCGGTGGGAGAGCCTCATACCACCCACACAAGACATGCGGAGTACAGACGAGAGGCTGAACTACGTGCGATCACTAGCCAAAGAAGTTGGCTTGAAATTGAGGAGTTGCGAGATGGCTGCCATTTATCTCACAGTGCAAGAATGGTCCGGTGAGTGCTGGCACACTCGTAGTAGGCATAGAATGCACAGCAGGCCCATTCATTATACTTCAGATGGGGGCACACGTTCAAATGTCTCGGGTGAATTGCCAACGGATGGAGAGTCACATGTATCGCTTTGGCATAGTTGCCTTTACTGATGTCGCGTCACGCGATATCACGGAGTGTGCAATAGCAGTAGGAGGTAAGATTGGTAAACAGATTCCTAGCAATGTTTTCCAGGAGACGAAACGCTTGATGAGAAAACTGCAAGGCAGGATAGTATTTAATGCAACTGACAGTATAGTACTACAGCAGCTTTCAAAGTTAATTAATGAGAGAAATCTTGACGACATAGGAAGGCATAATAAGGAGGAAATAGAGCATAATCTATAGAATGGAGGGAGCCTGAAAGCGGTGAAGACACGTCTTGGCTTAGGTAAAAATTATATGTATGCATTAAGAAACAGGAGAGGATGCGATCACGAATAGGGGTGAGATAATTACACTAGCCGAGGAGTTTTACAGAGATCTCTACAGTAGCCGTGATAAAAAGTATAATAGCGAACGGGGAAGCAGTTTAGAAGAGGCTGACATTCTACCAGTACTGACAGATGAAGTAATGAAAGCTTTGAAACGGATGCAAGAGGCAAAGGCACCTGGTGAGGATCAGATAACAGCAGACCTCTTAAAGGATGGTGTGCAGATTGTACTAGAAAATCTGACATATAAGTATACGCAATACCTGATTACACCGAGCGTACCGGAATCTTGAAAGAATGCGAAGATCATCCTAATCCGTAAGAAAGGCGACGCAAAGGACTTTATTTTATTGATTAAACAGTGCAGTGGGTTTTTTTTATTTAGATTGATTGATTTCTGGGGTTTAACGTCCCAAAATCAGCTCTGATTATGAGAGACGCCGTAGTGGAGGTCTCCGGAAATTTAGACCACCTGGGGTTCTTTAACGTGCTCTGACATCGCACAGCACACGGGTCTCAACATTTCCCCTCCATTGAAATGCAGCCGCCGCGGCCGGGATTCGATCCCGCGACCCTCGGATCTGCAGCCGAGTACCTTAGCCACTAGACCACCGTGACTGGGCGCAGTGGGTTTTACAACAGCAAGACAGCACATAAAAAAGCTACACAAGTGGTCAACAAAAATCAATATCAAATAGAACATTGTCCACATAATATGGGCGGTGGGAGCGTCAATACATTTCAGTCTAAATGCTAAAACACTAGGCTTTACAGAAAACATTGGGCACTGATCACTGAAACAATGATGGCTGCCTAATTGTTGCTCTTGGGGAAAGAAGATGGTTCCAGTCCACAGATGTACGTCCTATAAGGTACGTAGAGATGCACGCATTATAGTGTACTTTTGTTTTGCATAAAATTAAGCCAACTTTGTGCCCGTGATCAAGACACGATGATATGTATGTGGGTGGCAGCAGCAATTCGTCATGCAACGTATCGCGACAAAATATTTTGTGGAAGAAGCAGAGTCTGCGACGGTTTGTTAGTAGTGGTAAGCCTAAGTTTTATTGCATGATAGATACACTGGCAGTACCATGAAAGTTTCATAAGATGAACCACGCTGATATGTTCTCAATCATTTGTAATTGGTCTGTGGGTGAATTAGAAAAACTGCAGGACGACTAGTTTACTGTCAGTCGTGGACAATGTATTTACCAAGCTAATCGATAACAGAATTCGTGCCACTTTATATTTCAGTCAACCCAACGAACAAGCAAGGTTTCAGAAAGGCTATTCAAGAGTAGACCATAATCACGCATGAACCAGTTGATATAGAAATGCACGGAGCATAAAAAGCCACTATATATAGTCTTCATGATTTACGATAAGGTACTTGACTCGGTCTATGCCTCAGCAGTCACGTAGACATTAGAGAGTTTTAATTTGTCCGTAAACTTCTTTACGGTTGCGCATACCGGTTTACCGTGCGTGTTTACGGTGCAAGTAGAACTGCTTGCGCCATCTATTCGCGGTTTGCTTAACAACAATGCATTCAAATTTCTTTGTAGTAGCGTGAGCGTTTTCTTCGAAAGAGGTAATGAAAGTACTCAGAGTCAATTATTCTCTCACGTCCAATGATTTACACTAGGAGTCAAGCAAAACGGGCAAGCCACAATAAAATTAGCTTTTTGTGTGCCTGGTAAGGTTTCGCATCATCAGGTGTCGCCACCAGCGCTGCTGGTCACGTACACTTTCCCGTTAAACCGGTATCCGTAAACGTGAAGAAGTTTACGGAAGAACTAAAACTCTCTATTGCGGAATCAGGGCCTAGACGAGCACTACGTAAGGCTACTGGAAGACATCTACAACGGCTCCACAGCCACCATAGCCGTCCATAAGAAGAGCACTAAAATACCTCTAAGGAAGGGCGTAAGACAAGGGGGCACAATGTCCCCAATTTTGTTCACAGGTTGTTTACAAGAAGGATTCAGAACATTACAATAGGAACAGGTGGGTGTGAGGATTAATGGAGCTTACCTCAGTAACCTCAGATTTTCTGATGACATTGCCTTGCTAAGCAACTCTCGAGATGAACCACAAAGGATGATTACTGAAATAAACAGGCAAAGTAGGACAGTGGGCCTGAAAATAATATGCAGAAAACTAATGTTCAATAGCCTTGAGCGAGCACGTCGGTTTGAGATAGCTGGCGAGGCATTGGAAGTGGTCAGTGAATATGCCGACTTAGACCAGGTGGTGACCCCTGATCCGAAAAATGAGCCTCAGGTAACTAGGTGAGTAAGAATAGGGTGGGGCGCATTCTGCAAGCATTGTGAGATAATGAATGGTAGCTTACCGTTGCCTCTGAAGCGGAAAGTGTACAACAGCTGCATCTTACGGGTCTTCCCATACGGGGCAGAAACTCGGAGGCTAAGAGGGTTCAGCTTAAATTGAGGACGACGCAGCGAGCCATGCAACGGAAAATGGCAGGTGTAGCGCCAAGGGCCAGAAAGAGAGCGGAGTGGGTTAGGAAACAAGCGCATGTTAAGGACATATTAAAAGAAATTAAGAAATGGACGTAGATGGGCCATGTAATGCGACGACAAGACAAACATTCGTCCTTAACGGTAACAGAGTGCATTCGTAGAGAAGCTTGACAGGTGACAGGTGCGTGACAGATCAGGAAGTTTGTGGGGACAACCTGGGCACAGTTAGCAAAGCACAGGGATAATTCGAGATCTATGGAAGAGGCCTTTGCCCTGCAGTGGAAGTAGGCAGGCTGACAATGATGGTGGTTATGTTGGTGATGATGGTCTCGCGTATTGTTCCGTGAACGACGACGGCATGACGCTGAATTGACAGATATTTACAAGTGGATGCGCTTCTGTACGTATAGACAACTGTGCACCACTACTAGAAAAAGTAGTTCTCCACTTACCATAAGTTTTTTCTCTTCTGAAAGGGACACAACCGTAAAAATTCACCTAACTTCCATATTTGTATTTCATACAAGCCTAACATGCAGCTAGAGTGGTGGTTTGAGACGAGGGTGGAAGCCATCTTGTGTAGAGTAACCGCTCTGTTATGACCCCCACTGGAGCCAACTACCGCGTAACCTGGCACATTCGATCTCCCGCTATGAACACCGCTTTTATACAGCTGACTGTTTCTTCCTCAATAAGCGCTGTATGAGTATGACATCCTTCGAGATGACGAAGCTCTGGTTAATGGGCGCCACGAAGTCGTGAAATGGGGAACGCAAGAGAAACACAAGCATTGCCTCTCGCTTTTGCATCTGTGTTCATAACGAGCGCGTGGAGCTCTTAGCTCTACCTCGTGACGCAAAGGACAGTAGTCTTTTCCCCAAATATCTTCGTATCATCTGCACAGCCTGTGAGCGTTAGCTCGGTTACGGAAAGATATGCCAGTTTGCCACACCCCATAGACAGCATCGCGCCGACGTGCGAAAAACTTCGGTTCGAATGCTCTCACGCATGCTTCGGGCATCAATTTCTCGGCTTATCTGTAAATGCCGTAAACAGCATATACAGTTTCCTGCTGGGCGCATAATCCCTGCCTCTCTCAAGTTCAGGTCATCCTACTCCTGCTCTATCCTACTGATAATGTCATGTTTCTTGGTGTCACATTAGATAAACACCTAAAATTTGATTAGCATGTTTTATCGTTAACAAAAAAGGCAGCTTATGGCATTAGAATATCAATTAAAGTTCGCAATTTCTTTGACATAGAAACACTAATCTCTCTTTATTACGCTTTCATTAATACGCATATTAATTATTGCATATCATCATGGGGAACACGTATCCGGTCCATTTATCGCCATTGCAACACACTCAAAATCAAGCTATTCGTATCATGACACATAGCAGCTACACATCAGAAGCATCTCCATTGCTCATCTCTACCGGCATTCTGTCGGTGGGAAAACTTCACAAATACTCACTCGCAATTCTTATACACAAATTCATCAACGAAAAGCTTCCGTTCCCAATAATCACCAAAAGCCAGTATCCTCACTCTTTGTCTACCCGTTTCGCTTCCAGCAATAGCTATTTATTACCGAAACCCAGAACTAATTATGGTAAGTTCACTATTAACTTCTCTGCCACACAACTCTGGAACTCATTACCATGCCATATTAAGACTCTCTCTCATTTCCACACATTCAAGTTCAACCTGCGATCTTACTTGCACTCAGCATAATCATTTCATCACCACCACTTTTTTAGCCCTTTTTTTATAATCAAGCCATGTTAGCGTTATGCTTCTTTTGTTACAGTGTTTAGTTTGTGTTCATATTTAGCTGCGTTGTACATACTTTTGTTACTCATTCCTTATGGGAGGTCCCCTGTACAGTCTGTTGACTTTGGGACCTCCCTCTGTATCTGTTTAATCCCCAATTGTAACTACCGTTTTTGTGCAATAAATGAAATCAAATGAAAATGAAATGTCGGAGAACGTGCCTACGTGCCCTGTGTACCTGTTCACGCACATGGCCACAGTGGGCGAAGTCGTTTATTTGGATGTGCGTCGAAGGACGGATCATGTGTTTAGCGTACGCAGATGTCCCTGACGTTTTTTAGAACGGAAGTTCTTTTAGTTCGAAAACTTGCCCTTGGACAAAACGATGTATTTGCCCTTGCCCTTGGACAAACTTGCCCTTGGACAAAACGGTGTATCGAACCGACACTTTTGGTTCGCGCCTGTTGCTGTGCAATGTTGCTTTCTTTCCATACCCGTTAAGGGCAGTCATTTGACACCAGATGAATGGTATGCCAGGGTTGGTTAAGCCAAATTAACGCTGAATTCAGTGAGGCACACACAAGCCTCAAACCACAATGCGCATCACAAAATTCAGCATTAGGATGATGGATGGACACAACTTTATTTCAAACCTGGAGATGGGCGGCCTTGGCTAGGCCACCCGGATTCTCGAGCTGACGCTCAGCCTTTCCCCTGTTTCCCGGGCCTGCCGGATGGCCCAAACTTGGTCTTGGTCATTCTACTAATGGGCGGCGGGCAGATGTTTCACAAGTTGGATGCGAGCTTTTAAGGAAACGACTGCGTTGGGTGTTTCTTGTACGTACCGGCAAGTATTCCCTGTCGCCATCACCATAATTTATCCCTAACCGTCATGATATATGCAGGACTTCCGCTATACATCAGGTGCGTTCTTGAATGAAACTGATTTTCTCAAAGTAAATCGCATGAGCAAGTCAGCAGTGTGGTGAATGGACGATTGCATGCAATGACCATAGAGAGCACTCTCATCGTCGTACACTCGGAACACTAACAAAATGTCCTCTACGGTTTCATCAGAGCCACAGTTGTTCCAGCTTGGGCTTGTTGCTTGATGCATCAACGTAGTGAATGCCCCGAGTGGCGTCGTTCTTTTTCTTTTGGATGAAGAGCGGCCGCTTTAGAGCTGTGGTTTAAACCGAATTTGACAATCTCTGTGGCATACAGTGCAATAGTATTTGGCTGATAGGCTCACAGCAGCCTCTAACTCTGTTCGACAATGCTATGCGGGGCCCCCTATTACAGAGTCGCATTTAAATTAGCGGTTTGCGATATCCTTTTATGAAATAATTTGAATCATATATCCTGCTGCTCGCCAAAGGGATTTTAGGTAGCAGCCAGTAAAATTTATGATAATTTCGAATCATACATTTCGAAAAATAATACCCGTCTGATTTATAGCTATGCCCTGAAAAGCGGGAAAGGAACACATTCGCGCCAAAGGAAAATAGTCGAAAGTGACAAGGGCAATCATGCGCAATTCCACTTCTGTTGAGATACATTTATTGCTGAAATTGCTGTTTTATACCGCGTTCTTCGCATATCTTCGTTTCGTAGGAATGCTGACGGCTCTGATACCAGGAAATAACACGATGACTGCTGAAGAGAAGCAACTCTTGTTCCAAGATACCGATGAAGAATTGCAGAACTGGCTGCGGGGACAGTCGAAACCACGCTTAGCTGACAACTACGTAATCCATGCTATAAAGCCAATGGAACTGGCTCCATAAATAGGTATCAGCAACTTTTACCGACAGCCTTTCCTATTTACATCAGCATTTCGCTAAAGATGGCTTCAGTCGAGTGCAATTTGCAACTTCCATGCACCTAAATGAAAATTGTTACGATGGTTACTAAAACACCCATTTAAACTCACGGGCAGATGGTAGCGTTTTTTATGTTCTTCTCGATAACTAGAGTAATTAGTCTTCAACGGAATTCTAAGTACCTGTGGCACTTTTTCTAACGTAACGGAATAAAAGAACAATCACGTCGAGCTTCTTCTGTTACGGGACAGCACACCTGCAGAGCTGGCTGCTGCCAGGACCTAAGCTTAGCTAACCACTGCCTACTCCCCACCACAAATACCATGAAATGGCGCTGCTGAGTGGACAATACAGCAGTCGATTGATATTCTTGCGACCGTTATAGGGTCCCTTCAACACTTCTCTTGCAACCGTTTTAAAGGCGATAGTGTCTCTTGGGCTAAATTGCCCGTCGTCTTCTATTTGCATCTCTCTTTCTGTCACTCAATTCAACCACCCGGCCAAAACCAACAGGGTCACCCAAACTAAACGTACTGCTAGCACTGATGGACGGTGTCATACACGTTAACAATACCCAGTTGAAAATCACAACAGAACTAGCCATGACTACTACGAAAATTTCTGTTGTTACAACAAGATTTTTTTGTAGTTACTACAGATTCCTGCCGCTGCGACAGACTTTCTTGTTGCAGAGCAAATACTTCAGCAGTGACAACACAAGTGAATTCTGTCGCATGTGTGTTGTTACAGCAGAGAGCTGAAGTAGCACCACAAATGTTAGCAGTACTACACAAAAATGTGTCGTCGTAATAGACACTCAGTCATCACAACAGGAATATTCCAAGCAGTGCAGCACCACACAACTCTGCAGCACCACACAAATCTGTTGGTCTTATGCGACAAACTTTCATAGTACTACAGAAATGTCTTGCTCTACAACAGTCATTCCTGTCTTAGCATGCATCCATTTGTGACAACAGAAGTGCTCCCGAAGTAATACGACAGAATATTGAAGTACTACAGAAATCTGTTGTGGTGCAACAGAACCATCTTGCCTTAGCATGCATCCAAATGCTGCAACTAAAGTTTGAACCAATTCTCTAGTACTAGAGAAAAGCATTGTTACGAAAACCACTGCTATATGGTAATCACTCAATGCAGAAAACGTGCTCGCTTACCATAACTTTTCCTTTTGAAACATAATACTTGCCTAAACCAATAGAAAACTTTGTGCACAATGTTGCATGAGAGAGAGCAACATGCAATAACAATGCTATTGGCTCATTCATGACTAAAGATTTGAAAATTTAGGTTATGCTCATAGAGTGAACACCCTTACCATGGTATAGTCAGAAAGAAACTAACCATGCAAACAAAAAGAACAAATTAACTATTAAAACATCACTTCAAGATTTGAAGCTTCACTTGAGGGTAGCACAGAATAGCGCATTTGTTATGTGCCTGCTGAGATAAAGCTAACAAGTTAACAAGAGAATATTTTCGTGTTCAGCTTTGTGAAAACATGAGGCAAGGCATAGCAGGGGTGCTGTAATAAATTATACCATATCAGGAGGTTTAATGTGCAATAAATTTACGTGCACGTGTCCATTTTTTTGCATTTCACAGACCGTGTAGAATTGTGGTGAAGAAGCGAAGAGCTGAATATGCAAGCGTTGTGCTAAGTAGTGTAATGTTTCATGGCCACAAAGGCACAACGGAGCGTAAAAAGCTCAATGAACTCAGCTATGTATATATTTAATATCCATAACTCATCTTGTCAATGCACATTTCACAAGTATATAAATCAAATATGGTTTATAACTTCTCTGGTCGTTCAGAACAAGCCAGGTAGCTAAGCAGATATAACCAATAGCATGCTTAAATGGAGACATAAGCATGCAAGTTGAAGAGACACCTTATTAATGCGCCATGGCCACAGTAAGCCACACTCAAAAACACAGGATCTTGGCTTATGGGATGTGGCTCTCCTGAGTAGGTAGGTTATTTTAAAATCTCTTACAAGCCATTAAACTACTCGGCAGATAATTTTCTTTTCACATCAATGACTTCAAAACACTCAACAGGGCAGCTAGTCATATAAGAAAGTGCAAAAAGCAGCACTAATTGAAATACACAAGTGCCTGACTGCATGAACCTCGTGACAACAAATCCTTACGACTGAAATGTATCCTTGCTAAGCATGTCCTTCTTATTTTAGAACTGGCTAAAGAGGTAGCCTTATACAATACGAGCTTCATGTTCAACGAAAACTGCAGGAGAATGGTTCGATAACACAGCACATCAGGCATAGCATACACCAGAGGGACAAATAAACTGAATCGCTTACTAACAGGCGTTGCGACTGAAAAATGCCACAATTAAGTATCAGTCCTGGAGACTGCTTTGCTTTATGAAAGTCACGGCAAGATAAACAACAGTACTCTAAAACAGACAAGCAGGGATTATTGACACGTGACGACTGTAAACCACTGCTGCAGCTTCATTTATGTAGCTTATGTACCAACACTACGTACCAAGGCTACGTGCCAAGACAATGTAGCACGGCGAGGCCAACACAGAGTTGAAAATGACGCAAAAGGAAAAACACACTTTTGTGGCATTACTTTGATAAAACAATGCGCACTGTGATAAACAACTTGTTATAGGCATAGTGCAAATACGTAATTTTAAAATACCAGAATACCTTAAAATAATGCATAATATTCTTGAAGGGATTGATCAAGCGCACTACTATAATGCATGGCCTTTTCATGCACCAGTTATAGCACGGGGAAAACAGGTGTCCGTCCACGCTTATTCCAAGTCGCCATCTCAGAGTAATGCAAAAAACAGCGGCCAATCTAAGATAGGCCTCGTGTTTAGTCATTTGAAGATTTATGCCAAATGTTTCCCGCTGAAGTGCTCTAAATCATGATGAATGCACGCGTCTGACTTCTGAAGCGTATCATATCTACAACACCGGCGAGGCATGCGTCAGCCTCCGCTCGATTGCCATCCTTCCGAAGGAGTTAAAGTTGCTGTTGGATTAAGCGTTTCTTTGCCTATGCGCAGGTTGTTCATTTCTTTACTTTTCTCCCTATACTGTTTCCTAGCGATTGTGTTGGAGTATATATATGCGGACTGAAAGAATAAAGTACATTCGGTTGTTAGTCAGCGCCGTGGTTTGTGTCCTTTCTTCGTTCCGTCTTTTAGCGCTGTTTTTCGCTCCAAGTTTCGTACCAAACAGCCCAAATTCGTAACCTTCTTCAGTAGTGTCCTTCACAAGAAGTGTCCTTCACAAGGAAACAGTGAGCAAGGCAAAAGACAAAAACTGAGTAAGGAATACGCAACGCCATGGCTTACATATACCAATGACATAAGTAAGGTATAAAGTTCAACACCACCACCTTTCCACATTAAATGGCAGCTTTTGACCACTGTCTACCGGCTAAGATATGAAAAAAGAGCTACTAGCTGGCAATAGTGTTGAGCAACGGATGAGCATGGAAGACACAGCACAGTCACAGGTGTAACACGAACAGCATTCTATGGCCTACCCTTATTTCATTAGACGCTTTCTTTACTGTCATGACAGCGCACTTCACATGGTAGTTGCAAATGAAGCCGTCAAAGCAGGTTTACCTGGCATCGATTGTGCGCCGCAGTTGCATGCCATTTCAAAACTCTCCTCCGATGCGATTCGCCGTAATGAAAGCGGCAAATTACCACTTACACTTTCTTGGAGGCCGATATCAAGTAAACAGGTTGTCGCTGACCACGAGAAGGAGTATATACAGAATACAAGATGCGGTTTTGCCATGTTGCAAACGCGAAAACACTGCATTTTACTCCCCTGACGGGATGCTACTGCCGAGATTGTACAGTTTTATTCTAACATGCAGAGAATTTTTGGACCTGTTCTAGCAAAGTCAAAATATGTGCGTGTTAGAATGCCATCAAAATATGCTCAAACAACCATGTTAATAAATTCCTATTTCGGAAGACACCTGCATCTTGTTTTTTACACAAGATGCAGGTGTCTTCCCAAATAGGAATTTATTAGCATAGGTGTCTTCCGTAAGATGTTGTGTGTGACACAACATCATTAAAGTTGAATGACACTGCACTAGTGGCCAACGAACAAGGAACACATATGCCGATCGTCGACCTTCACAAAGCAGAAGGCCCCGCGTTATCAATCTGAATATTTCCGTCGACGCGTCATTTTGTCTACCCGCTATTTCGGGACATCTAAATACAGATGTGCATGAGAATGCGTTGTACTACTATGTAAATCATGCCACAGTTCTCAATTAAACTTGCTATGACGCCACTGCGGACAAATTTTCAGAAACAAGTTTTTAGATAATTCTTTCTCCTTAAAACTAACCACTACTCCGTTTCACAGTTCGCTTTAAAAGATACACACATCAGCCTATCCCACATCGCCTAAACTTACCAAGTTTGAAACGTATTCATGGAAGCATCCTGCTACACTCTTAGGCTTTTCCTAACACTACCCCGAACGGTCACTGTCACACGAGATGATTTGGCATCCCCTTTTATAGGGTACAGTGAAATGCGTAGCACTGACGCTTCGCCGGGTCTCGTTCTATTCCCTGTGTTATTGCAAAGAAGAAAGGAAGGTACAAAACAAAGGACAAAGGAAGCCGGACGCATATACGCACGCATTGGAAGGCGTCAATTTGGGGTTGAGTAGTTATATTCCTTGCGATTGACATCGCCAAATCGCGATATTAGTGGGAGAGACGGCGTAGAGGAGTGCATTCGGAAAACGGGCGCTGACTTCGCACAACACACGGACGTCCACCATTTCGCCTCCATCGAAATGCGACCACTGCGGCAAGCACTAAAAAAGGGGACCTTCGAATCAGAAGTGAAGCGCCATAGCCACAAGATCACCGCTGCGAGTGCAGGCCAAATAGGCCATTTACTTTCGCTCCTACTGTCTCTAGTATGTCTTGCATCGGCATAAGATTGGCTCGTGTACCTGCACTAGAAAAAAATTCACGCATCTCGACGAACTGAACCATGAGGAGTGCGCGAAGCACTGGGGATCGTTCGGTGTTACCGTAAATCACCCGTGACATTGCTCACTCGTGCGCGTAAATGAGTGGCAACGTGTGTGTATATTTATACACGCGTTGTCATTTATGCTCCTGGTCATTGTGAGGTTCCTGCGCTCGCACGTCGTAGATCGTGCCGAGTTGCGGATTACTTTTAGTTAACGCGCACGCTGCGAATCCTTATGGTTCAACCACGTACAAGAGAAATCTCCCACCGGCACTACACTGCAGGTCAAGATCCAGTGCCTATATATACGGGATGGTCGGTGAACACTTGTGCAGCGCGAGCAGCCGGTTTTTTTATCAGCCAAGAAACTAACACACGCCGCCTGCGTCAGCGTTGTCTCTCGCGGGCGAGGGCGCGTTCTCGTCCCTCGCCAGCATGGGCCAGTAGTTGCGCATGCGCAGTGGGTGCGTGCACGGTGCAGGGACAAAACAGGCACGACCATAAGCTCCTTCGAATCTAAAAAAATGTCCACGTTCAGTGGTCAAAGTATTAGCGACATGACGCGGCTGTGCAGAGCGATGGCTCATTCCATTTGTTCCATTCCAAACCAATGCGCACGTGTCACTTTTCTGTTGGCGAGCACTGCACACTGACACTATCACTGCCATACCCTATCATTCCATGACAGTATAATAACCATGAAATTGCCCGTCCCGCGACCGTTGCCATTACAGACCGTAAATTAGCGGTGTTTTTACGCGTGGAAGGCTCTGTACAATACGTTTCCAGTCGCACTCAAGTGGACTTAAATGAATATAAAATGCACATACCCACAGGACGACGCACATGTGCCGGCTCAGCTTTATAACAAGCTGGAATTCGCGTTGCAACTACGCGAATGCACAAGGAGCAATATAACCACTCCACAGTACAAAGGTCTCGTGAACGCCGTACACTGAAGTATTGAGGAGAGATTAGGACCTTCAGCGCAAGTACCGTAAACTTTCCCATGCCTGCGAGCTCGCAGAACATTTTTAACAATAGTTGTAGAGTAAAAATCGTATAGCGCGACTTCAGTTCAGCTCGCACATTTCACCAAGGTTTTAGATACACCTTGTGTATGTCTTGCGGTCATCAAAAGTTCTCGTTAGATCGAGGCCTAACCAAGGATGTTTAACAGGGTGAGTGCTTAAAATTCTCTGTTTTTTTCAGAGCTGACCCTTTTATTTTCTCTCTACGATCGTGAAAACTGCTGTCGTTCGTGTGACTAGCTCTACAAAGTGAAAGCGAATTCCAGGACTTATTCAAATATTTGGTAGATTTAAGGAGCCTGATTCAAATCAATAAAACTGCTCATCTGTTGGTTCTCCGTTGTACCTCTGCTACCTCTCCACCACTTTATAATCGCCCTTCTTCATCTTCCTTTTTTCAGACAGACATCGGGAAGAGTAACTAATCAAGCGCGCCATCCTTGTTATACGCCCAACAAAATGGACGTCAAGGAGCAGGCCAATCAGGAAAAACCAGAGTACGATGCAGGCGCCTATTCAGAAATGGTCACCTGTTCTTTTACTACCATAACTAAGTTGTTAAACTTTTACAATATGACGTTCGACAATGTGCTGCATGGCGGCGTCGGAAAAAGAGGCTGCAGTTCATGCGGTCCGCGTCAATTCCTCGACGTAGGCTCCGGCTGTGGTCAGGTGACCTTGAAGGTCCTCCTGCCCAACGTCCCAGATGACGTAGCAGTGGTAGGGGTCGATGTGTGCGAGAACATGGTTCCCATGCTCGCAAGTACAGCTCTGACCCGAGGATCGCGTACGAGCAGCTGGACATAACAGGAGACGTCTCCCAGTTCCTAGCCTTGTACGGACCTTTCGATCGCCTCTACGCCTTCAACAGCCTTAACCGCGTGAAAGAACAGCGGGTGGCTTGGAGCAACATGGCGAAACTGCTGAAGCCCGGTGGAGAGTGTCTTCTATTTTACGGCGCATGGTACGTTTCACCCGAAATCTGGAGAGCGCTGGCCAAAAGGGAACGCTGGATCAGGTTTGCTGAGGTCAGTAAAAAACACCTAACAACAGAGCCCCGTGTGCTCATCATTCGCTCTTGTGTTCTGCTTTTTTCTTTTCGTTAGAGGAGGTGAGAAGCTGCCTACATGGCGTGTTTAAGGAAACATTCATGTCCTGAAATCTTATCTATACACAAAGCAGGTATTTGCTCAATTTATTGGTATGGCTTTCTCTACGTACTGCACGCACTATAAGATGGGTAAGAGTGAAAGCCCCAGGAGCAATTAGAAAAAGGTGGCTAACCTTCAACCAGGCCAACAGGGGCTCAAACCTAATCGAAATACAAAAGGGATTAATACAGGAATTTTATTTCTATTTAGTGCAATTTTTTCTGTTCGGAGACGCTGCTAAGTGCTACGCATCGATGACAACCGGATACTTCCAACCAGCAAACCGAGACCGACTATTCGAGGAGCGCAGTTACCCCTACCGTCGGTAGTACCTGGTGTGATATTGTTGATGTTTTGTCATACTCGAGTGACTACGAGCGCACATTGCTGCGAAGCGGCTATTCCGGCAACGCGACGAAGGAAAATGCACCGCTCGATAATGCTCGTGGTAGCTCGACAATGCGAGGGGGACAGCTACGCCATGCAGTCCACTACCGAAGGTAGCGGTAAATGCGCTCTTTGTTCACTCAGTTTCCCTTTTCTCGATGAAGTGACCCCGCTTTCATCATTGTGTATTAATAGGCAGCATGGGCTCCTTGTAAACATTACAATGGATATGATTTCTCTGCATAATTCTCATTGTTCAACCAGGTTTTAGCCTCTGAACAAAGGAGCTACAAGGAAGCTGCACATAATGCGCACAGATATATGCTTTTCACAATTTATTAGATTTTTGGACGCATTTCTTTAAACACCCTCTCTATTAGTTTAATCGCAGCGCACATAACAAGCAGCACATCAAACGAAAATATTCGTTTTTTATTGTGTGCAAAGTTTCTTATGCGAAGCTCATTTCGGATACTTTCCTACTGTATGGAACGTTTATCGCCCTTTTAGTAATCCTCTATCAGCGGGACCATTGGTTGCAAGCAAGGTAATATATGTGTTAAGATATGTTTTCATCTTAGCTGCCTAACTCAAATTTTCTACACGTTACAAGGGCCATGCACGAATGAATTTGTTGTTGTTGTTGTTTTGTGGGGTTTAACGTCCCAAAACCAGCTCTGATTATGAGAGACGCCGTAGTGGAGGGCTCCGGAAACTTTGACCACCTGGGGTTCTTTAACGTGCACTGACATCGCACAGCACACGGGCCTCAACATTTCGCCTCCATCGAAATGCAGCCGCCGCAGCCGGGATTCGATCCCCGCGACCCTCGGATCAGCAGCCGAGTACCATAGCCACTAGAGAATGAATTTGGCATGGGAGTCAATTTCTAAGACGTCTAAATTACTGTACTGCATGGCTCATGTTTGTTTTGGTTGATTTCTCCTGCATTGTTATCGATATCGCCCGCCTTACCTGGACACACACTTCTGCAGTATTAAAACAATTACAGCAAAGGTCACCGATTCACTACCTTTCACATGTCACTAATATTTCTTTCTACGCCATATTACTTCTTCCCGGATGTTCCGAAGCTGTAGTGTCTCAACGCCTAACTAATCGTTCTAGCGGTGGGAGAGCATCATACCACTCACACAGGACATGCGGAGTACCGAGGAGAGGCTGAACTACGCGGAATCACTAGCCAAAGAAGTTGGCTTCGAATTGAGGAGCTGCGAGATGGCTGCCATTCATCTCCCATTGCAAGAATGGTCCGGTGAGTGTTCGCACACTCGGAGCCGCCACAGAATGCACAACAGGCTCGTTCATTATACCTGCACATTCATAGCTGTATTGCAGCATCATACCTGTATTGTCCCTTAAGGTTACACCTACCATTTTTCGTTCCATAGCTCGCTGCGTCGTCCTCAATTTAAGCTGAACCCTCTTAATTAGCCTCCAAGTTTCTGCACCGTAGACGAGTACCGGTAAGATGCAGCTGTTATACACTTTCCTCTTCAGAGACAATGCTAAGTTACCATTCGTTATCTGACAATGCTTGCCCAATGCACTCCACCCCATTCTGGGAACAAGCGCGTGTTAGGGACATAATAAAAATTAAGACGCAGAAATGGACGTGGGCGGGCCATGTAATGCGAAGACAAGACAACCGTTGGCCATTAAGGGTAATAGAGCGGATTCCTAGAGAAGGCAAGCGTGGCAGGGGGCGGTAGAAAGTTAGGTGGACAGATGAGATCAGGAAGTTTGCGGGAATAAATTGGGCCCAATTAGCACAGGACATGGATAATTGGAGATCGATGGGAGAGGCCTTTGCCCTGCAGTGGGCGTAGACAGGCTGATGATGATGATGATGATGATGATGATGATGATGATGATGATGACTTGTATTTTGCAAATGTCCAACCGATGGAGGGTCGCATATCTCGCTCTAGTATATCGGCTTTACTGATGTCGCCTACTGTTCCCTGAAAGACGGCGGCATCAGGCTGCATTCAAGAATGTTTACAAGTCTACGCGTTCCACTAGGTAGAGGCAACTGTCAAGTACTCGCAGAAAAAGTACTTATGCAACAAGTTTTTTTCCCTTCTCAAAGGGACTTGACCGTAGAATTTCACCTAACGTCTACATTTGTATTTCATATGAGCTTAACATGCCGCTAGAGTGGTGTTTTAAGAGTAGGGTAGAAGCCATATTGTGTAGCGTAACCACGCAGTTTGAACTACCGCTGCATTCATGACTTCTGCGCAGGCCGGTCCATTCAATTCCCGCTGTCGACACCCGTTCCATATAGCTCAATGTTTCTTGCTGTGGAAATGCTGTCGCAGTATGACATCCTTCAAGATCACGAAGCACTCTTTAACGGGCGCCGCAGAATCGTGAAACAAGAAACGCCCGAGCAAGAGGAGTATTGCCTCTCGCTTTTGCGTCTGTGCCCATAAGATGCGCTTGAACTTCTGTTGGCTCCACCTCGTGAAGCAAAGGATAGTAGTCTTTTGTACAAACCTGTTCGGATCATCTGCGCAGCGCGACATTCAGAACGGTAACTCGGTTGCGGAAAGATCAACGAGTTTGACGCAACTCATAGACCGCATCGCGCCGACGTCAAATGCCTAAGAAGCTGCCAGAAACAATCTGGCTAAAGTGCGCTCACGGATCCCTTGGGCGTCAATTTTCCCGGCTGTAAAGTTTTCTGTTGTACGCATATTCGCTGCTCTCTTCACTTTTTCTTCTTATTCACAGAGCAGCAGGCCGAAGTCCACATCTTCCTATCAATCTTTCAGCATTCTTTGAATAAATTCCCTTCTCTTTTCATCAAATGCTCACTGCAAGCTGCAGAAAGACAACAGCTTGAAGGCTATGCTTAGTATGTTTCTTTTTTGAATTCAACCGACAAAGAAAATACGTGTATATCTCTTAAAGAGCACTGAAAAAAATTAAAGCATGAAGTCAGTGCCCCCAGTGGCGTCGTTTTTTTGTAGGAAGAGCAGGCGCTTTCAAGCTGCGTCTTAAAGTGAAATTTAAAATATCTGCTGCGTGCGGTGCTACAGTATTAGGCTGACACGTTCGCAGCAGCCCCTACAACTGATAAGCAAAGTTTTGTGTGTTCGAAAAAAGTGTTGCGGGTCTCATTTATGACCAAATCGCATTGAAATTTCTGGTATTTTTTTTAAATAATTCTAACCGCATTTACTGCTGCTCTCGAAAGGGGTTTTAATAAAAGCAGCAGCCAGCAAAGCTTCCGACAATTTCGAATCATAAATCCCGGAAAAATAATATCCGTCTAATTCACTAGCGTATGCCCTAAAAATCGGGAAAGCAGCGCAATCGCGCCAAAGGAAAATAGTGGAAAGTGACAAGGGCAATCATGCGCAATTCCACTTGTGTTGAGACATATTTATTGCAGAAATTGCGGTTTTACACCACATTCTTCGCATATCTTCGTTTCGCAGGAATGTTGACGGCTCTGATACCAGGAAATAGCACGCTGACAGCTGAAGAAAAGCAACTCTTGTTCCAAGATGCCAACGAAGAATTGCAGAACTGGCTGCGCGGACGGCCAAACCCACGCTTAGCTGACAACTTCGTAATCCATGCTGTAAAGCCAATGAAACTGCCTCAGTAAAGAGGTATCAGCAGTTTACCGACAGCATTTCACACTTATATCAGCGTTTCGCTGAAGAACGCTTAGTCGAGTGCACTTTACGCGACTTCCATGCACCTAAATGAAAATTGTTACGACGGTCCATAAGAAACCCATTGAAACTCACGCCGTGATTGTAGCATTTCTATGTTCATTTCGATAACTGGGGCTGTCTAGTGCACAATAATAAGACTTCAACTGAGTTCTAGGCAACTACGGTACTGTTCGTAAGGTACCGGAATAAAAAAAAAACAATCACGTCGAGCTTATACGGTCGCGGGACTGCAGAACTGCAGAATTGGGTGCGCCGGCCGCAGGACCCACGCTTAGCTAACCACGGCGTAATCCATGCTACAAAATCAAGGAAGCTAACCACTGCGTAATCCATGCTACAAAGTCTATGAAACTTCACTGCCGGGATCACACTGTAGCAGCCCACTGATGTACTTGCAGCTCTTATAGGGTCCGTAAATATTCTCTCGCACCCCTTTTCATAGTGCTTCTTGGGTTTCACTCCAACAACTGTCCGTCGTCTCTCTTGTGTGTCTCTCTGTCTGTCACCCGATTCAGCCACCCTGCCCAAACCGGGTAGCCAAAACCAAACGTGCTACTAGCACAGGTGGACGGGGTCATACACGTTAACATTGCACAGCGCATAGAAAACATCAGGCCCATCTGAGGTAAAATGTGCATACATAACCGTGATCTGCAGTCTTCTTTTGGACTGCTGGACTGTTTTTACGTTAAAAAATCAACGCGTTAGAATTGGAGTCGAACATACGCTACGCGTTCAAAAGAACCCGACAGAAGCTGCGGCTCTGTCGCTAGCTTTAAGCCAACAGTAATAAAGGGCCCCAACAGATGGCGCGAAGGCTGGGTGAACGCGGGAATTTGAATTGAATTCAGCATAATTGTCATTGCATCTATCAGGGGATGAGTGAGAGAGGAGGGGAGGAGCTTGAGTGGTGGAAGAGAGGGTTTTACTTATCAGGGGCGGCAGAAGACAATCGTCTTTCGACGTCATTTCCTGCGCAGCAAGCAGTTATGCGGCCGCTTTTTTATTTGCGGGTCGCGTAAAGAGATCGTGGGGTATAGTTTTTGGCAAAGGTGAAAGCAGCCATATCAATTGATTTAATATTTTAATCGTGCAATAAAATAAGCACATTGCTGCCGACCGCATCAATACGTAATGGCGCTCGTCAGAATTACCTGCCACGGCAATGGGGGCATACTACCCAAAGCAGTGATTCTACAAACGTAAAATTAGAGGTGACAGCGGCATTACACGGGAAACGGGGTAATATTTAGTTTTGCTTTTCTCTTGTGTTATTTTTTATTCAAGACCAGATCGTCAAAGATTTGTTTGAATACTGGGGTTTAACGTCCCAAAACCAGCTGTAATTACGAGAGACGCCGTAGTGGAGGGCTCCGGAAACTTCGACCACCTGTGGTTCTTTAGATCGTCATAGAGGCTGATCCTTTACAGCGAGGCAAGTTCAAACTCAACGTTGTTTGTTGCTATGGAAAAGGCGTCACCAGTACAGTGGAAAGAACACGAAACTGCTGTGCCAACTTCCCCCACGTGGGCGCGTTATGTGGGACGCGGCGATTTAATGCTCTCACCTGACCCCGAGAAACCCGAGTTGAAGGTCTGCATTTTTTTTTGCTGCATTTAGAGTGTTGTCGGCCTGCGGGCTGTCGTTCTTGCAAAATTTGCCCGTCCGTCCGTCCGTCCGTCCGTCCGTCCTTCAGTGTACACAACAAGCTAATATGAACGCTTGAAGGAGTTAGAGGGACCCATTAACAGCGTTTCGCTCTAGTGCAGCTATTGCCGACGAGCATCCACTCAACTGCAAACACACATGACATTCGCTAACGTTCACAAAACACTGAAGTGAGAGCTCACTTTTCTTGTACTAGTAACTTAGACTTTCGTGGCACCAGTGGCCTAACAAACACTTCTGGTAAGCAAAAAATGTCCAAAGATAAAGCGCAGGTGATGATGCCACGTTTGAGCTCCCGTATTAACTTGCGACGGTTAAAGTGCCTACATCTTCCAAACAATATCTAGGGACCTTAGTCACGACGTCGCATGCTTGGAAGCGACTTCCTCAGCCGAAATTTTTCTTCGTCGTTAAAATATAGGCTACATTGTCCTCGACGGCGACAATGCACCTAACGAACCACATTTCAGACATTGGTATTAAGAAACTACGCTGGTTTCAGCCAAATAGACTTTGGCCTGCATTTTCTCTTCTGTTATCCCCCATGATGATAAAATTGACACCAGCAGAATTTTCAACGAATATTTTATCCTTGCTAAATGGTTAAGTGTTTCTCCGTGGAGTTTCGTTGATCTTACGCGATGATAAAAACGTTTCTATTAGTTTTCTTTCCCTTTCTCTCTTTCTTTCTCTCTTCTTTTTCTTTTTTTTTGAGCAAGTGCAGTTTCAGTGAGTACGAGTCTGCAGCTGAGTACGAGGTTACAGTTGGGCTTTCCGGCGCCTGTACGCAAGCCCCGAGCATGGCGGAATAAAAAAGAATTCTCCCAGACCGAGTGTGTACTCGTGTACCTTTCTGACTGCTGTTCGTGTGGTCGTTAAATGCGACGAGCATGTGAAAGCGAGCGCGAACACTTTCCGATCAGCCGCATATGCTGCAGGCAGCATCAAGCACACACGCATGAAAATGACGTCATCGCAGCGCACATGTACTGCATCATAATTGAGAGATAGGCAGAGTCTGTAGGCACCCATCTTACAGACATTGTCGTACTGATACCGTGTTCTATCAATCATCGCCCTAATTTTGTTAACTGCGCCTATTTTATTCAATATATCGCAGGCCTATAGGTCACTGCACAACCATATGTCACTACGGTACAAAGGTACGTATTTAAACGTTGCAAGACGCGATCACCACGCCGCATCCAGTATCAAATCCAAGTTGTCGAAAAAGAGCGCCACGTGGTTTTCATATTCGCAGCTATGATTCATCTAAAGAAATACATAACGTGCGTGTATATGACTAACACCACAAGATTATATGTGTGCGTCAGCCTAAAATAACAGTCGAGGGGGGGGGGGGGGGGGTTCAACCAGGGACTAATTCTGGTTAAACATTCAAACGTGTTGCTCCTTATATTGCCCTTAAGCCTCACCCACACGGGCAGCGGCCATTTGTGATAACCAAATGCTACAGAGGCACAAAGCGCTCGCCTCACCAGACAGAAGATCCTTAAGCAGTCTTTAGCGTGTCTTCAAGCCTGTCTACAAGAATTTTTCTCGTGCAAGGCAGCAAGCGTTTGGTACGTTTTCACAACGCCATACGGGGAACTTGGCACATCGTTTGCCTGCATTGCGGTATTTATTTTAGTGCACACTTTTGACAATTACAAACCAAATACAACTGATCAATTAATTCTCCATTGATCTTTTCTCCAAATGCGAATATTCTAAGCAGCGGAAGAAGTATGACATGCATACTTCTCCTCCAGGGTAACTGATTCATGATTGCTACCACAAAATACGATACAGTGGAACCTTCATCTAAGATCCGATGTTCCGAGTCCATTGCTTTTCATATTACTGAGGAAGATTAGGGCGGTACGCATGGTCTACTTTAATCCGCAAATAAGTGAACAAAATGCTTAATCCTGTTCGTGCCCTTAATTATACTTCTTAGCTAGACCCCGGCCCTATATGAATGACCGCACAAAACCACCTGTTGTAAGCAGCGGAGGTAGTATGACAGGCACTTTTTTCAAGGTTAAGTGTTTGTTTGATATCTTGTACGCACCTCGGGTACGTGCGCATCACCAATAGGACCCAACGTTTCGGGAGCCAACGTTTTCACAAGTGGACTAGTCTCCGTCAGGAGAGCGACAGTCGCTGTCGCGACGAAGTCCACTTGTCCAAACGTCGGCTCCTGCGACATTCCCTGTTCTCAATCGTTTTTAGTGGTCTGTTCATCGATTCAAGGCTACATCTTCCCCTGTACTTCTCTTCTACTTTTGATTTAATTTTGGCATTTACATCTTCTGAGGGCTCGCATTTGAAGGCTTTCCAACGTACGATTGCTGATTAAACGCATATTCGCTGTCCGGACGAAGACAAGTACACTTTTCGAAACGTTGGCTCCCCGTTCTCAATCGTTTTTGGCGATCTGTTCAAACACTAAATCGAGTATGATTCGTACCCACAGGTCCTCTACCGATGAACACGGGCATGAGTCAAAGACAACATTGTCGTTAATTGCGAAGTAAATGGCAGAAATGACAAGTTAATTATGCCATTACACATGTCAGCCTTAAGCTGGTTCCCTTATGTGTAAATTTGCAATACATACTAGGTGAATGGGACGCCAGTTACAGGTGTGGGCACCACATTTTTGTAAACACAGGTGTTGAGGCAACGCCGGACAGTCAACGAAATTATCACATTTCGCTTATCGTTTCCCAATAAAGATTTTTCACCTTAATAAGAACTTTGTTTGGACACTGGAACACACATTTAAGACTTTTGTTTTCGTCTTGCGAAAGTGATACGCTACCGTTATCAAATGTAAGCGAGCCCATACTCGCTCTTTAGTTTTTTTTTTTTCATTTTTCACTTTCACTGCCTGTTTTTAACTCCTTTTAGTGTTTCGAGCGATGCACTTAACCAGACACCCCATCAGCGCCTATCATTGGCCCAGCGGGAGACCCGACCGGACCAGCTACCGCCTCGAAGACGAGCTTCAGGAGCGACTTGTTTGTGTTCGTGCGAGCACGCGCGGGTGTGTGTGGGTCCAAACGACTGGCCTCACAACAGCGGATGACGGACAGCGGAAGAGAAGAGAAGAGACAGTAGAGTAGCGAGCGTTTCTTCTATCTTCTGTTACAGTGTTTGTAAATTCAATGTATAGAGTTTTTAGTTTTTGTTGATGTACTCTATCAGCCAGTGCTAACGCAACAAAGACCCAGAAATACATGGAACTATAGGCCCTGGGTACACCCAATGATGCGATGATTTTCTTAGCACACGTCGAATAAATAGTCATGTGATTAGGTCGTACAAGCAAAAACCATGCTGCCATTACAAGGCCCGGCTCTTACTGGGAAACTGCGCATTCACATTAACCATCTCGAGTTCATTAAATAATTTCTCCTAAGGTCTAAGCGCCCGCAACTTCTACATTCTGCGTCATCACCCATCTCCCCATCCTGCATGTGGCTGCAGTAAACTCGCCTCCTGCATCAAAGCAGCGCCACGCCAGCTGTCATGGTGAACATAACACAACTCGAACAAAACGCTCAATCGCTACTTGAACAGATCGCTACTTGAACAGATCGGCGTGCCTTAGAAACTTCTATGAGCCGCCGTTACATGCTTGGATTTTCCTAAACCACCTTTTAATAGTGAAGAGCACGCTTGCGCTTATTATCACTGTTCTGGTGCAAGGCAAACAAAATTTAAGAACCAAACTCCGCGTAAGAAAGAACACGAGGGCGCGCTTTGCGAAAACGAAAGCGCATGGAAAATATGTGTTTGCAGCTGCCAGTTCGCGCCCATTTTTTAGGAGCGGCTGCACACAGTTGTGGCTAGAAGCACCGGATGTCAGTGTTCTACGCGGGCGCTGCTTTTGCTTCTCTGGGTAAGTATTCCAAAATGTGTCCCCATTATTAGTCATTCATTTGTTTCATTTTATTGGCGCAAGGGCATGTAAGGACCGAAGTCCTGAAACGGTGGTCTAGTGGCTATGGTACTCGGCTGCTGATCCGGGGGTCGCGGGATCGAATCCCGGCTGCGGCGGCTGCATTTCGATGGAGACGAAATGTTGGAGACAAGTGTACTGTGCGATGTCAGTGCACGTTAAAGAACCCCAGGTGGTCGAAATTTCCTGAGCCCTCCACCACGGCGTCTCTCATAATCAGAACTGGTTTTGGGACGTTAAACCTCACAAATCATCAAATCATCATGCAAGGCCCAAGAGCGCCAGCACAGTCACCATAAACGAGTGCTACATCTGCAGCTAAACCTATTATGGAAAAAAAATGATATTGTGGAGGAGCATCCCTGTACATTGTAATATATGTAATACATGCATTGATTCTAAAATACTAAACTATACACAGGGTCACCACTTGGTCAACTATGGTCCCTCACGTTTAATGAGAATACGAGGTCCAAGTCACTCGCCGTACATCCCCATTATTAGTCGTCGCGTACGAAAGGCGGAGACCGCACCAATAAACAGGCTACACGTGAACATAGCACTGAGGTGAACAATAGCCATGATAGCCAATGTTTCCTTTACAACGACGGTACAAGAATGAAAGATGAAGACCGTTCTTCGGTTAAGAAAAGGACGCTAATTTCTGAAGTCCATGTCCGGCGCACGGGTAATCGTCCGTGGGGGTAGTAAATGGACTGAAAGTTATAGAAATGAGAGAAAAACCATAGGGGAGGGCACGTGGAACTTTGACCACCTGAGGTTCCTTAACGTGCACTGACAAGGCACAGTACACAGGCGCCTGGCATTCTGGCCTCCACTGAAAATGCGACTACCGCGTCTGGTGGCAGTCGCGCGCTATAGCCAATACACCACCGCGGCAGACAGAAAGATACAAGTTTTAGGGGGAAATCGGAGAGAGGGAAGCACAGTTCATGGTCTCTACCGCTGTAGTGCTGACGTGGATGGCACAGGAACGTTGTTTTCCAATTCGCCGACCCTGCGAACTCATTTATCAGCGTTTGTGAGTGCACTGGGAGGCTTTTTTGAGCAGAAATTTTCAGTATTCTTTGCATTTTCATTATTTCAAAATGCTCGTATATCAACCTAACGCAGGTGTTCGGCTTCCATGAAAGAGCATTGAGCCCACGCAAACGGGCAAGCGGCTTTCAATACTCGAGGCATTCCCGGCTTCAACACCCGCCGCAGGCCGAAGCACTGCTGGAGAAAGTCATCTGCCGACGTATACGGTGAGATTGGACTTCTTAATAAATGTCTAATACATGTTGCGATACATATTCCTATGCACATTGTATTTGAACACTACTCCTGTATTGCAAATCATAAACAGCGCTTGGTGGTCGATTAAACTTTCCAGGTGTATCTCCCCTAAGTTTCCATGTCCTCAAGAGCTTTTCATACTTGTAGATGCAAGCGAGGACCTAGAAGATTCAAAATCTGTCGCTTTCCAGTGCAGCCGACTCTTCACAGTGAAGCTGTCTGGCTAGCCTGAATGTCTGCTGGAGTCCGGTTCTCGCTCTTGTTGCCCCTAGAACAAATGGAAGCTACCCAATAAGGGGGATCGGCCACGAAGCCGCCTCTTAACAATATATAGATGTTACTGAATGAATAGGTAAGGCGATTTAGGCCGCCTAGGCCCACACGCACTCCAGCCTAGACGACGGCCTTGAATTCTTGGACAGGAGCGGCTTCTTCGGCTAGGTTATGAGTGAGCAGGGACGCCTTCCATCGCGCCCCGCGGTCAGCTGCTGTCATGTCTATCCCAATCATTGGAGACTGGTGCTCTGCTGTACCTGTGCATGCCTACAGCATTTTGTGTTGCTCGACCCACTGCTATACTATATAAAGGTGATGGCTGCTGCGCCGGCCTGGCTCCCCACACTTTACACGCGCCAGACAAATGTATGGGCAGCAGGTGCGAAGCACCACCGGGTTTGGATGCGCGTGTGTCTCCAGTTGTTTCCAGCCAACACCTTGCTCTTGTTTAATTTGACATGTGGCTACCATAGTGAAACTATATATATACAATGTGTGTGTGTGTGTGCGTGTGTGTGTGTGTGTGTGTGTGTGTGTGTGTGTGTGTGTGTGTGTGTGTGTGTGTGTGTGTGTGTGTGTGTGTTGCTCGACCCACTACTATACTACATAAAGGTGATGACTGCTGCTTATTGGGAGAACTTGAACCTTTCATCCAGGTAAACGTATCTGTAACCTCATTAAGAAACACAAAACCCAGCTAATAATTGAGAAACACTTCAATAAATCGACCCGACTGAGCCAGAATAAAGAGAGGCACCGCACATTTCAGCTTCCGTATTTTACACCATGCATGGGCTGCATAAGTGGTGCATTTCATTTTTACTCTGGCAATCTGAAAATAATACCCCGTGGTTTTCCTAGCTGTACTACACAGACAAAATCAATTAATGGATATGTGGTTCAGCTGCTCAGTATTATCTTTCAGTAAATGATCCAGAAATGAATATACTCGGTCGGTCCCAGCAAATTGTGTTGACTTGTTGGCTCTTCTGTACAGCCTCTCCTCACGCACAATCACTTCCCCTTTCTCGTTTTTTTTTCAGAGACACGCCCAAAGAAGTCCATCACGTGCACCTTCCTAGTTGTAAGCAGTCATTATGAACGACCATGTTCAAACCAGCCACCGCAAACCAGCATACGATGCGGATATGTACTCCAAGAACGTCGTCTGCTATTTTCCGACAATGACCAAGCTGCTAAAGTGTTTTAACATGATGTTCGACAACGCAGTCGAAACGGACAGCTTTAATGAAAGCCAAAGTTCAGGTGGTCCACGTAAATTCCTCGACGTAGGCTCCGGATGTGGCCACGTGACCTTGAAGATCATTTTGCCCAATGTTCCAGATGACGTAGAGAAAATAGTAGGCGTTGATGTTTGCGAAAACATGCTTTCTTACGCTAGAAAGTACAGTTCACATCCAAGAATAGCATATGAGCACCTGGACATAACAGGAGACGTATCTGAGTTCCTCGCCAAGTACGGGACTTTCGATCGGCTCTACGCCTTCAATAGCCTAAACCGCGTGAAAGACCAGCTCACGGCATGGAGAAACATGGCGAAGCTGCTGAAACCCGGTGGGGAGTGTCTCCTATTTTACAGCGCCTGGTACAGTACGCCCGAAATTTGGAGAGCATTGGCCCAAAAGAAGAACTGGAGCAGGTTCACGGAGGTGAGTGTCAGATAACTAAACGCATAGTATCGTTCCCACAGAAACTGCTTTGGTAGACAGAAGGTGAAATGAGGTGGGATTGGGTACCAGTTAACATAACTGGAACCAGTTCAGCCGAAACTAGCTCATAATAGAAACTTTTACATGCATTCTCACCCTCCTGTGAGTAAAGCTCCCTTGATCTAGCTCTGGACCATTTCCCTTGAAGCTGTTCATTTTCTTGCGTAGCTTTGCTCTCGTTTCCTTCATACAGAACCTACAGCGCCTGTAAAACTAAATTGGACAGAAACGAGTACATATGAATGTACTCGTTTACATATGAATGTACTCGTTACATTCATATGTACTCGAGTACATATGAATGTAACTCACTCGTAGACCACAACGAAGGTACGAGCGCAACATGCAATCTCTGTCTCTCTTCTTTATTTTTGGATGACACAGCCTTACCTTAGGATCATACCCACGTATCTAAAACGGGTGTGTGCCGCACGTGTATGTAATTTGGCCCGCAAGAGCGTGGAATATTTAAATAAATAATGTCCTTGATAAACGCTCCTTTAGTAAAAAGGACATATTCTCTGACATCAAAACTCTCATACACAGCTCTTAAAACGCGGTTTTCGTATTTTCAGTTAACGCTAATCATATGGCATTAATTTTGCAGGGGTCATTTGAGAAAGGAAATGCGATGTGCTGCTTAAGTAACCAGTGTCATTTGGTACTCGCCCCAGTAAAAATGGAGACCAGTGGATGTTCACGCATTTTCACTTTTTTTTCACGAGTCAAAGTCCCTCGTAGAAATAAAATCCACGCTAAAAGATGCGTCGCACCGACAACAGAACGTGCTTCCTCTTTCATATAGTCGTCAAAATGATGTTCCGCGATGGCGGTTGTGGTGATAACTTGCTGAAGGCGATCAAGTTGCTGGCACATTTGGCCTGCCATTGCTTCGCGTGAGCTTTTATTTCCACGTAGTAGTCCTGCGTCTATGCCCGTGTCACTTATGTCCTTCTCGCGTTGAAAGGTTGCCCAATCCACACTGAAAGCAATTCAAGCAGTCGTTTCACATATATAAATTGATACCTCACTTACATAATTTCCCGTCTCCCCTATCTCTTTATGGTAGGTAGCCCTTACTAAACTGACTAGGAAAGCGCAGTACAAGAGCCGGTAACAAATCGGGCTGCATAGAAACCCCTTCTTTTATGCGGCTGTTGTTTGGGCATGCCGCTAATGCAATTTAGTCACCAATGTGTTTATTCCGACGTTTCATAGCAGATTAAATTTCATTCAAGTTCTCTGTGTGCTTCTCATACGTTATTAAAGGCAGTCAGTCAGGTTGCAAGATTTGGAACTGAGTTTACATCGCAACTTTCTACGAACGCGATTAGCCAAGTGATGTATGGAACATATTGCGGTGAATGTCACCGACTATCTGTTTATAGCAGTAAAAGCTTACGAAGGAAAATTTTTCCTAAGCAAAAGACAGGTGTTGTCATTGACTATAACACACTTTTGCAGATGTGGGAAAGCCTCATACCACCTACACAAGACATGCAGAACACTGATGAAAGGCTAAGCTACGCACGGTCACTAGCAAAGGATGCCGGGATAGAACTAAGGAGCTGCGAGATGGCTGGTGTCTATATGCCCGTGCAAGAATGGTCTGGTAAGTGTTCGTGAGCAGACAACTGTCATACAATGACCAGCATGATAATGATAATATGTTGTGTTTTATGGCGCAAGGACCAGTCATGGCCAAACAGCGCCAAGCAATGGTAGTATGCACATGATGCAGAAGGCCCCTAAAGATATTAAACTTTTAATGTATAAATCTCTTGTCCGCCCTATCGTCGATTATGCCTCCACGGTGTGGTCACCTTACAGACAATGCGACGTCCTCAGACTGGAAGCGGTTCAGAGGAAGGCTGCCCGTTTCATTTATCGTAGGTACGACCGCTACTTCTCGCCGTCATTAGCATTACATGAGCTAAAGCTAGAGCCTCTTTCAGTAGGTCGTGATGTAGAATCAATAAAATTTTTGCACAACATAATCAACCATTCATATCGCATTTCAAACACAGCCTTTTTGTCATTTGCCAAGCCTTCCTCTACGCGTAACTTCCACGAGCTCAATCTCGCTATTTTCTTTGCACGCACAGATACATTTAAGTATAGTTTCTTTCCCCGCACAATAGAATTAGGGAATTCCGCACCTGGTCACGTTCGATCACTCCCCCTGAATGATTATGTGACAATTCTTGTTGAAAATCATTACGTAACAAAAGCTTAATTCCTTTACTGTTATAAATGTTTTATTGTTATTTTGTTGTTACTTCAGTTTCAGTTTCAGTATCTTGCCTGTTGCGATTTTTTTGCACTGTATAATCCCACTCCTGTAATAGCCCTTTTACAGGGCTGCAGTATGTAAAATAAATAAATAAATAAATAAATAATGACTAAAGTGACGTCGGTGGCTATGTCGATGTAACGCGGCTGTATAGGGTCCTAAAACCAGTAGCAAGATGTACACGTAATAAAGTAATCACGGTGACTTATGAGCTTTGCTATAAGACTAGAATATATGCTGTAATATTGTGAAGTTCTACAAAACGTAAAAATACCAGTAGCACTGCTGCCTCACCGAGGACCTTTAAGTAAAAACGCCTGGAGGCATGTGCCCCACAAAGCACTACTCTTGCAGCAGGAGCCTCTGGCGAGAGGTGGTGCTACAAAACCTGTGGGCCTATAATTTGTAATGTGTGGACATCTTGTAATGACCAGCAGGTTTGCTTTCCTACGCGAGCAGAGTCAAATTTCTTGCTTTCACTGTTTGTAAATATTGTGAAATTATTAGGAAGGCTCACATGGTGCGTATGTGGAACCATAGGCAGTGTATTACGTGTCCGCGCCGGCTGCATTTCGATGGAGGCGAAATGTTGTTGTTGTTATGTGGGGTTTAACGTCCCAAAACCAGCTCTGATTATGAGAGACGCCGTAGTGGAGGGCTCCGGAAATTTCGACCACCTGGGGTTTTTTAACGTGCACTGACATCGCACAGCACACGGGCCTCAACGTTTCGCCTCCATCGAAATGCAGCCGCCGCAGCCGGGATTCGATCCCGCGACCCTCGGATCAGCAGCCGAGTACCATAGCCACTAGACCACCGTGGTGGGGCAAGGAGGCGAAATGTTGAGGCCCGTGTGCCATGCTATGTCAGTGCACGTTAAAAAAACCCAACTCGTCGAAATTTCCGGGGACCTCCATTACGGCGTCTCTCATAATCAGAGTTCGTTTTCGGACTTTAAACCCCACAAATGAAATCATCAACAAAATAGTCACATTACTGTGGTTAAAGTCCTGATTTAACGGTAGGCTTTACTGCCACGTAACAAAACGGCGATTAAGGCATTCTTTGACTGGCGCCAACAACACAGCACAAAGTCCCCCTTCCGTATTTGATTAATTGCAATCAACAAACAAGATTCGAGTGGAATATCACTGTCGCAATTACTAATCATTTGCGTTCATAAGCATGATTGGCTACACTGTTGAATACCCCGGCTCCTGTTCACGGTACTTCAGACACTGAAGACTTCCACTGGTTTCAGGCGCTCTGTTATCAATGTAATGTTTTCATCGTATTCGCTAAGCATCACTGTACCCTCTGGTTCATTGGAGAGTTCGAAAAATAACGGCAAATGAAAATGCAGCCGTCCACGCGAAGGACGCTACCGCGGTATATCAATATTGACGCACGAGCTTGTTCACGCCCCTATTCATGTGCATTGTGATTGGCTTGCTTTGCTGAGCACAAGTTCCCTCAATAAACAGTTTGCCTGACACTAGCGAGTAATAGCTAAGCGGATCAGCGGTACAGCGGGCCCAGCGAATGAGCGGAGGGGACAGCGGAGCGCATGACGAAAGGAAGAGTAATAGCTGAGCGACGCCCTGCGCTTGTTTCAGCGGAACGTACTGCTGCGCCACCTGTTGAACAATGTTGAAGTTACTGTCGATCGAGCAGAAGTTTTACCTGTTGAATAACTTCAAGTTACTGCGAAAGGGATCGCAAAAGTCATTTTTCATTAGATCACAGGTGTTATGTGGAAATCCATCTTCGTTTTTGCTACATGACACGACGACACGCCGCCGCCGCTTGAGTTCGGGACTGCCATCTTGCAAAACGCTCGCACGCTGGCCCGCTGCGTACGCTCCGCTGAAGAGACGAAATGAGCGGGGGAGCGGCTCGCTCCGTAAATGCGCTGGCTGTCCCAGCGTGCCGCGCATGCGCAGTTGGCGTCTCCGCTCGTTCGCTGGGCCCGCTGGCCCGCTGAGCCGCTTAGCTATTACTCCCTACTGTCTTGAGTTCTGCGTGCTTCGTCTTGAGTGCTGCGTGCGGCACGACCACGTGACAATATTAATCAGCGAAGCTGCAGTCTCATGAAGTTTTTTCTTCGTAACTTCTATCTCACATCCCTAGGAATGCTGACGGCTCTGATACCTGGAAATGACACCCTGGCTACCGAAGAGAGACAGCTGCTCTTCCAAGACGCCAACGACGAACTACAGAAATGGCTGCGTGGACGTCACAACCCGCGCATGGCTGACAACTACGTAATTCATGGAGTAAAGCCTATGAAGCGGCACATATAGAAGCAGCAACAGCTTGATGAGGGCTAGTTGGTGCATATCTAGAGCAAAGAAGTAACAGCGCAAAGGAACACAGACGACGAAGAAATGAAGATCACGCTTGGCGAAGACAGCGCTTGTCCTGTGGTCTTCGTTTCTTCGTCGTCTGTGTTCCTTTGCGCTGTTGCTTCTTTGTTATAGAAGCATTAATTACTGGGGGAAGTGCATTCGATTGAGAGTGTTGTGTTGTGTTGGGTTTAATTGTTGGGGAGCACCTTCGGTTGTGAAGTTAATGTCCCATTGAAGAATAATTGTAGTAAAGCATGGTTTCCACCATTGTTCTCACACTCGATTGGCAAAGATTACGACTCGTCATGCAGGTCCGCAAGCTTTATTGACTCATGCAGAGCGTTCTTGCGCATGCATTATCTGACGTAGAGGGGCTGTCTTCTGTTCAGCACACGGTTCCAGCCTGAATTTTTGCCAACTGCGCAAATATTTCCAACATGGCGGACTACAAAAAAGTGAACAATGAGCTTACATGGTACGCTTTCTGCCTGTCACCTTCTCTGGAATATAATAAATTCGAATCGTATTCTGCAGTTCGGCCAGGATGTTTTACATGGTCTGTGTGCCTTTATGGTTGTGTCACTCGTGCACTCACGCGATTGACGTCATCTAGCCGCGAGTAACGACGTCGGTCACGTGTGCGACGCCGCGCGCTGCGCATTTTCATACGAGAGCAAAAGTATGGTGAAAATCAGGATCTTCAAAATAATCATACCACGGTACTAACGGCCTAGCCTTCACTAGAGAAGCCTTCTCGCAGCAAGAAAGGCTTTGTAAGGTTACTCCGACGATATTTCAATGCCCACTGATTTCCGTCAGCCTTTCAATACATGTTCTCCTCGGTACTGTAATAGCATATCCAAATCCAGGCTGTTGCAAGTAATTTAGTTATCCCGAAAATGTTTTTTTAAAGTTTCTAGCTGATTCCAAAGCGGGTCACTGTTTCTGAAGTCACTACGTGCAACTGTGCCTAGCCAAGCAGGCGTGCGGTAAAACGCAAAGTGGTTGCACTACTCAGCTCGAATCTTCGCTATCAAGTTCAGAAAGGCCGGCTTTACTCAATACAACGTAGGATGACCTAGCTGCTTTCATTTTTCTGACACCAGCTTCATATTTATGACAGTGGGGATGTCGTGATGCCATCACATGTGCTGCACGAAGCGTCTGCCCGTTTCGGTTTCAACACATCCTTTAATCGGTTATTTAAAAATGTTGGTGAGTTTCTGAGCCAATTGAACCTATGTGGCTGTAAATTGATCCGACTCCCTCCCCCACCAAATCACCTCCACATGAGGCTTCTAACGAACAAGACAAGAGCCTCAAACAATAATTATCAATGCTACGGGAAACATCAAGGTTGCAGCTGTGTGAGGAATGTAATATTTATTTATTATTTATTTCGGAATACTGCCAATCTCGACGGAGATTACAGAAGGCAAGGTGCATAGCATTCGTATATAAGTGCGATGAAGCCCTGATTTCTATTGCTACATTGTTTCAGAGGATATTTATTTATTTATTTATTTATTTATTTATTTATTTCGCGATACTGCAGGCCAGCCTGGTCCAGGAAGAATTGGAATTACAAAACAAGAAGAAGGGTACAAAACAATTGCTAACAATACTGGCACCACATGCAATACATCAATTAACCAAGGTAATCTTTAACAATGATATAAAAATAGGACAAATACAACAATACTGGCACATTAAGTTATGCAACAGTTTCAGCAATTCAGTAATCATGTGATAAGTGTTGTTCAAGGACTTCATCTAAATTGCCTGCCTCGCAAACAAACTCGGGCAGACCGTTCCAATCCGAAATAGTGCGGGGGGAAACTGTATTTAAATGCCTCTGTTTTGGCAAAAATGTCTGGAAGGGTGTGTTTGAGAGTATTGCGCATAGCCTGTAGCGGCTTTTAAATATGAATGTGGAGACATACTAAGCTTACCGTTCAAAATATTGCGCGACAATTGAAGATATTAAACATAACTAATTATCCAAGCTTAAGTTTAGTACAGAAGGAACTCATTTCAACATGGGGTAACTCACGGAATTTGCCAATTTTGAGGTAGGTGCCTACCGCACTCGGTAGACGGTTGTGAGCTACCATTATTCGCGAATGTGCCACAGGTAAGGAAGACAGAAAGAAAGAAAAAACATCGCCCTTTCACAGTCGTGGCGATGATGAACGTTACTGTTTGCCACACACACACGCAGACACACACACACAATAAATGTATGGTGCGTGGGCTGCTGCGTATTTCTCTTTTATCCCGGTCCGCCAGCTGCTCGGATGCCACTCGTAACACGAAGAGTTTGCGCATTCGCGCTCTTTTCTAACGTCTGCAGGGCGTCGAGCACGATTTGTCAGCTTTCCGATGAGCGCTCGTGACAGCGCGTTTCCGGCGACCGCGGCTTTGGCTCCTCGTTCGCATTCGCCGCTTGGAATCCATGAAGTGAAAGAGCGCGAGCGAGTCAGCGAAAACACCTGCTATCCTGTGCCATCCTCATCATCATCATCTTCCACACGACTGACATGGGGCGCTTCTCCGATTGGTCTCGCTAGCGCCTACGAAACACCCGTTCATATTTTGTTCTCCGCTCACTTACTACGGCTACGATCACGTAAGAACAAATGAATGGCGTCAATTTTACTATCATTATCATGTGGCCCTAATACTATCACTATTACGTGGCCGATAACTAAGGGCTAAGGCGTGGGCGGTGGGTGCGGCTGCGCCTTTCACTTCTGCGTAAACGAGACTTTTCTATCCCTTTTTTAACGACGAAGCACTTTAGGATGACGGTCGTGAGCCCTTGGTCACCAGGGAACTATCTTCATTAGGTATGATCCCCAAGAGTGCGTGTACACTTCTTTAAAAGTCCAATGTACAGCGCTACCAGGAGCGCTTCTTTTTCTAGCGAGCTCATTCCTCCAGCCCACTACTACATTGGCAAAAGATAAGCTGGTGGGTGCACGTGTTGCACGTCCAAGCAGAAGAATAAGAAAGAGGCAGTGTCGTCGCTATGTCGGGCGCACAGCGTCCTGCAAAGCCATGCGTTTGTGCACAGTTTCGCGCCATGAGATCATCTATTCACTTGTGGCGTCCAAGGAGCTTCTAGAATAGCATAGACATGTATGAATCGTTAGAAACGATGCAGAACAAGAAATGACGGTGGAGCAACCGTTTCGATCCTGACGAAGAAGAGTCCCTTTGTGGAAACGTTGGCTCCGGCGATATTCTCTGTTCCGTATTTTTCGCGATCTCTTCATACATTCAAGCCTCTATCTTCCCCTGAGCTTCTTTTCTAGATATGCATGCCTGCTGTAGTATGGTAAAGTGGTGGGACGGCCTCAAGCTAGGTGGTGTCTTTACGCTGAGCTAGGTGGTGTCTTTACGCGAGCGTCTTTACGCTGAGCTCGGTGCAAAATATTGAGAAGCCTCGCAATGCTTCGCCAGGCACTTCACGAAGCCTCGGGCCACATCGAAATGTAGGTGTGCCGGAGACAAACCTAGACCAGTCAAGTGCGTTCAGCTCCGATGCTTCGCTAGCGTTTCGCCACAAGTGCAATGTTTGCTATATTTTTACATGCGAAGCAGCTTATGGTCGGGGCTACGCCACTCCCTACCTCCATCCATCCATCCGTCTTGTGGCGTCCACACGCGAACTGCGCATGCGCATCCTCCTCCCCCTTCTCTCCTTGTCTCATCTCTCCTGTCGGAATTCCTCCTCTCCGAACGGCGCGCGTTGACTACGGAAACGCTCTTTCTTCGATGAACGCTTTACCAGCTCGCAAGGAACGAGAACGCGCCCTCGCCCGCGAGAGACAACGCTGACGTAGGCAGCGTCTGCTAGCGTCAAACAAACGCGACACCTAGTCAAACAGATGCAAACGCGGCGTGCATCCCCCGTGCTGCTTCGCACAGCCTTATGGTCTCCTTTATCGAGAGATGGTGCAATTTTTTTTTATTTCTCGCTTTACTTCTTTCTTTCTTCGTCTCTTCCTGGGTTGTCCTTCCAAAAATCGCCACCACGAAGCAGTATGCTCTTCGTTTCTTTCGTCCCTTGTTTCTTTCTTCCTTTGCTCATTTATATCTACGTATTGCCCTTTGCATATTCACTATCATATAGCAGCGGGCTGAGAAGAATAATGGAAGCAGGTCCAGGCCAAAAATGGGTGGGCTCTTCCCTCTTGCGTGACAGGCGTCATTAACGGGCCTTACGAGCTCTTAAACAACTCCGCTGCTATGAGGAACGACGCCTGGCTAATAACAGCGTTCGGTATAAGTGCCTGAGACAGCCCAGCCTTCGGAGGTTGATCTAGCTGTGGGATACCATTCAGTTCGTGGCCTGTGCGTTGAAAGACCGCGTAATGCTAAACTGCACAGGAAAGTACTACGTCTCAACGCCATATCTGATACTTATGTTCACGTTAAATTTTATTTAGAGCTTTAATACCTTTTATTTCATTTTTATTTATTTACAAGTTGGGTGCCTGCGATACATAGGTGATGGGGGCAGGGAGTGGATGAATATTTTATTTTAAAATTTTATCAGATTAATTTTTCTGCACTCCGCCAACTTACAAAGCACAACTCTAGATCCAGAATGTCGCAGTGTCTGTTGCCGCATCAAACAAAAGGTGCACGCAACGAGCGGCGCACTCAGCTCAATTGACTCGATATATACCGATATATACCGTCTGATACCGTAGCAATATATTAGCTAACAGATGCAGCAAATCGTTGAATACAACCACCTATTTGTCAAAGTGAAAGGTCTGCTTTAGACGTTCCTTTTCCATGAGCAGTGTCATTCATGTATATCGCGGGCACTATACTTTTGGGTAACAAAGCCATGCATATTCGCACTGTTTGTCATAAAACAAGGTTTAAGACCGTCAAGCACCCTCCAGTAGGCAAGGAAAAGGGTCGCCTGTGCAAATATAGCTTTTTGGCTAGTTTTCTTGAATACGGATACCGTCAGAGCCAAAGTGAAGAAAAAAACGAGGTTTCGTGTCAAACGTTTCACATCGCGCTGATGATATCTGGTTTTTTGTGGCGCAAGGGCCATTCGTGGCCAAAGAGCGCCAGGTCTGTTGTGATGGATGACAATGCATATAAAATTTAACGATGTATATAAAACCAGGTGTGGATGGTCCTAAAAAACTCGATGACAGGATGCAATCTCGCTGTAGAGGGGCCTAAAATAAATCGCTGTAGGAAGTGTAAAATATGTAACGTTTAAAATTATGGCAGCAATGCGGAGCGATGGCATATGATTTAAAGACATGTGACATTGACTGATTGGAGAGATTAAAAACAGCACCAGTACCTCCCCGAGAACCTTTGTGCCCAAAGGCAGGGAAGCCGGTGCTTTCTCTTAAAACCGCTAATGCAGCAGCGGCCTCTGTTCAGAGGCCATGCTACGTATCGCCAGGAAATATGGTGTGAAAGAAATGAATATCTTTTAAAAATGCTAAAAGAGACTGAATTTTAAAAATACGGTCCCTGCCTAAAAACATGGCAGGGTGTAAGGGAAGGTGCTGTCCTAACACATCGCGCTGAAGACTTGTAGTTATGGCAACGTAGGAATGCACGTGTCCCCGTCCCTCAAACTTCGGCGAAATCGGGCGGGCTTTCGTATTGGTGTTACAACCACCTGTCGTTTCCGTCCTACTCTCGTTTTGTTCGGAGCCTCAGGATAATTCGCCGCTTCAGAAAATAAGCGCACTGCGTACTGGAAAGCAAACAAAGGCATAGAATAGATGCTCTTCAGAACAATAAAAAGCTAGTTCCAGTTCCAACTCTGGTGCTACTTGCACCTGGTGATCAAACACAAAAAAAAATGTCGAATTCAGCGCAGCGGAGTGCGATCATGCTGTCGCTGCATGTTGCTACTTTTTTATGATTAGTTCATGACAGTGCAGTTCGCAACACCTGTGATAAGGTGAAACCATTCCTTGTTACGGCAGAAGCTGCACTGCATCGAGTGGTCTCTCTTCGCAGACACGAAGCAGTGTTGAGCGAAGGCGTCATCGAAAGGACTGTGCATCCGAGGCCTCCTCCTTACGAGTAACGACTCAAGCTAGCCTCGTCCAATCCCCACACCAACGTATTCTGGTGAGGTTGCGCATTTACAATAACAATTTCGCGAGCTTTTACGATCCCGGTGCCCCATATAATTGTCAGGCACTGCCGAACACTCCTTAAGCTTACGCCTACACTGAGTAGATACAGCCAGGACACTGCATTTTTTCGTTTAGTTTCTGGCTATACCTAGCACTTTGCGTGAGACTTGATTAAGTGCGTAGCGGGGGATATTGCCGTACTCCGGACAATTAATTCTGGCAACTTGGGTATCTTTCAAAGATTCACGGGTGTCTATTTTAACCGGTTAACGAGTATTAAGAAAATGCCTCATAACCTAGCAGCAGGAAGGAAGTACGCATTTTGACAGCCTTTCCGGTGCTGGGAACCTCTAATGCTGCAGCCATGCGGGGTCGCCGGTGTCCTTGCATTCGTTCGCGCTCTGTGCCAAGATAGGAGTCTGCAGCCATTCAAGTCTCACACAGAGCGAAAGCACAAATCATGTTGCGTGCGTGTCGTCACTTAACTCCATTACATGTGTTGGAAAATTTAATGTCACATATATTCCGAGGACGTGAAGAGCCCCGCCGATTTCCACGCTTAGCCAAAAAGCAGGAAAAGTGCGCGCGGTCGAATACACCCTTCATTGTGCTTTTTTTGTTCGCTTGTCTGTATGTTGTGTTATCGCGACACTCAGAGTCTAAGCTTCATAATGCCCCCATTATTCAAAAGTCGCTAAGGTGCCCATGGCCCCACTTGTAAATGTTTGTCCAATAGGAACAGCCCAACCGGGGCCCGAAATGGAGCTCTCGTTTTCCCCTTTTCAGACCCTATTTCCTCTCCACCCACCAGTCAAGAACTACTTTGTTTAGGCGCAGGAGCAGGCACTGACGAACACGAGAAACACACGATATACGTTACTCTACAACTTTGACCACGTGTGCCTACGTGTCAGTATGTGTCACCACTGCGCTGCTAAGGTCGGAACATGAAACATTGTAGAGCGTCCGTCATGCGTTTTCCGTCTTCGTGGGTGTCTCTTCCCGATGTTTACAGGCGCACTGCGCCACTTTTTAACAACGAAAACGGTGCCAACCAGTCTTGGAGACTCTTATATAAGAACACCTTTACCACACGGTACTGCACTGAGCCCATAAAGCAAGGCGCAGTTTTATTTAATATACAACTTGATATCCGCTCCTCTTCGACGAATTTTGCTAGGAGAACCAACCACGTATCTTGACTTTCTTCTTTGGTCATAAGGACAGGTGTATATATATATTTCTTTTTATTAAACAAAGCATTACACAGGTTGCTTGCGCGATTTTAAAACCAGCCGCTGCAGGCTCTGCCTCACGCGAAGTAGTCGGTACCCCTAGTGACAAAAATAAACAGGAGCAATAAGTTTGCAGCAGCATCCGGTAACCAAAATGCAGTAACACCTGCCCCAGATGTTCTCACGACTCTCCACAACTGATCGGAACCATTTTCCCAGTATATTCATAAAATTTTGCAGGGACCCATTAATACTTTCCTAATGATGTGCACCAGCTAGCATATTATCACGTCTTGCTCATCCACTCACTCTTTGTCGCGTATTTCAGGAACGTGTCGCGAGAGGCGTAGAGCTGCGCGCATCATCATCTTCTACTAACCACATCGCAATGGCCGACAACGCTCAGCCCAACTCCGAAAAACCAGAGTACGACGCAGATATGTACTCTCAAAACGTCGCTGGCTGCTTCCCACCAATCTTAAAGCTGCTTGCTTATTACGACATGACGTTCGACTATGCACTGTGTGATGAGTACGGGAACGAAAACCAGAGTCCACGTGGTACACGACAATTCCTCGACGTAGGCTCCGGTTGTGGACAGGTGACACTGAAAGCCCTCTTGCCCAGCGTCCCTGAAGACGTTGGGAAAATAGTAGGGGTCGACGCATGCGCGAACATGGTTTCTTATGCTCGCCAGCACAGTTCTCATCCAAGAATCTTGTATGAGCAGCTGGACATAACAGGAGACGTCTCCGGGTTCCTCGCCTCGTACGGGCCCTTTGATCGCATCTACAGCTTCAACTGCCTTAACCGCGTGAGGGAGCAACCCAAGGCTTGGAGCAACGTGGCGAAGTTGCTTAAGCCTGGTGGAGACTGCCTTCTCTTTTACGCAGCGCACTGCGTCACACCGGACATCTGGAGAGCGCTGGCCAAAAAGAAACGCTGGAGCAGGTTTGCTGAGGTGAGGACGAGATGCAGAAAAAAAAAAGCCTTTCTCTTGGGCATTCATTTTTTACCAGCGAAGAAGTTCTTACCACGTTTTCCCAATCCTATCGGTCTATTGCTATAGCGAAAAGTCGGCTCGCTCTCTGGCGGAACCCGCTAACCATATTCTTGTCTTCAGGATGCTGCTACATGATAATTTTACGAAAGGCAATATGGAAAGAAAGAAAGAAAGAAAGAAAGAAAGAAATGAAAAACCCACTGTTACATGGTAGTGATTATGCGAAGGACAGCATAGTAAGAGAAAAAAGGAGAAAGTAAATGGAAGACGAACATAGAGAAATATGAAGAAAGAAAAAGACAAAAGAGGCAAAGTCTCGGCTTACGCAGAAGTGAAAAGCGAACCCTCTCATTCCATCGCTCCACTACCCAGACCATTTCCTTCAATGGATTCATACATGATAATGGTAATGAATATGCCACGTGATAATCAGAGCGAACTTGGCGCCCTTGTTTACTCCGTAATCGTAGCACACTGTGAGGATAATAAGATATCGTATTTGGTAGGCGCCGCCGATACCAACTGTAGCGGGCGCAGTCAGGCACGTGGAGAGGATGGTCAGACCAGCAGGTGTTAGCGCCGACGCGCACTCTTTTTGTTCGCATTCGGCGTGGCGGCAGCGGATGTTTTTCGAGCGTACGAATAGAAGACACCTAACGTGCATCAGTAGTGAGCTTTAATCGCATGCTAGACAATTCAAATATTGTATTACCCACGCGCAAGTGCCATGTCGTGATGTAAAAATATTGGAAATAAGCGTCACGTACCTTCCTCTGTCATATTTTATCACCTATATCAGAGCTAATCAAATTCGAAAAATTTCTTAGTCAACGCAATGGACTTAGTGCTTACGCAGGTGTCGCCTGCCCTGCGAATGGCGTTGAAAAGAAGGAAAATGATTATTCTAACAAGAGAAAATCTGGTAGGGAAGAGAAGGTTGGCGTTGCTTAATTGCAAAAACTCTAGGTTGTGGCGTGCGACCTGAGCGCGGACAATGCAATGTTCGTACGCCGTGTAGAATGTCATTAAATCTCAACTAAACTGCAGCGTTGTCCTGCACTGTTGTCCTGTAACGCTTGTCCTCATAAGGCGTCTTGCACTTTTGCGCTGAAAAACAGTGGTTTCATTCTGTCAGTACCATCTTGCCGACCTAACTGCATTAACCAGATGATTCGCTTAATATATAAGTTTACTTTCTCATAGTTCGTTATCAGCTTGGCTTCCCTTTTTCGCAGAGATACCCGTGCCTTAAACCATTTTAGCTAAAAAGAACTCGGAAAATGTCTTTCTATTTGCTATATTTATTCGCCAATTGCACTACCTTCAGCACCTATTGCATAATCTCGATAAGATAAATGTAATATCAAAGTGCGCTGGTAAAGCGGCCGCTCTGGGCGCGCGCGGGGGGCGGGGGGGGGGGGGTGTATGGAGTCCAACATTTAGTGAAGTCCAAACGGAGCCCAAGGACAGCTTGTCAGGCCGACGCCTTTATGTATCTGTCGTCTCCTAATCTAACAACGACAACACGCTTTAGTTGTTTCAAACGGTGCCTCAGAAAGGGTGCTCATTTCCGCCACTGCTGTAGGCGTCTCTCCTAATAGGCCCATTGTCCCTGAGGCTATCGCGCAACCGGAAGGCGTCCCGTTGCCATGCCAGGCTGAGGATGGCTAACTATCCCTTTATCGAAGGGGTTAAGGATGGTATACGTGGTTACACGCACAGGTGGCTGCTTAACGCGCGACCTCGCCAACGGGGTGTTGAGATACGCTATTGCAGTCCCCAACGGCACACTTAGTCGCTGCAAAAACAGGCGATTCTTATCCTTTTGGTGGGTTTTGAGCGTATGTGTATGCCTTGCTCCGGTGGGTTTCTGCTCGCTAACTTACAAACGCAATTGGCGAGCTACACAAAGCGTCACCATAGCAAAACATGATCCCGTGCTTCTTAGCTCTTCTTAGTACTTCTGCCTTGTCAACGTTATATCGAAATAATGACTTGTCCCAAAACGCGTGGTTGCAGAGGTGGGAGCAACTCATCACACCGACACAGGACATGCGGAGTACTGAGGAAAGGCTGAATTACGTCAAATCACTGGCAAAAGAAGTTGGTCTGGAATTGAGGAGCTGCGAGATGGCCGCAAACTATATCCCCGTGCAAGACAGGTCCGGTGAGTGTTCCCATACCGAAAGCAGACAAAACTCACAGCAGATTTAGCAACCATATAGAAAAAAGGCACACTTTTTGGTGTGGTGCGCAACTACAATGACAGTCGAGAAGCAGGCTGAATTTTGCTTCACATCTGCCACATGATGTTACATCGATGGCGTAGGCAGCGTAAGTATATCGACACGCCAACACCGTAATGCTTCAAGACAACAGCATGACTGACGACAGGGATGTGCACATTCTTCTCAGTCACTGCTGGCTTCTTCCTTCTCGGTGATACTGTGAAGTAGAAATAGGACATAAGAGTATAGCGTGGGAAGTCCTGGAGCTCTCTTACATTTGCGACGTCCGCAGCAGCTGTGTGTCGCATGACGTAACCAGAGCCACAATAATGACGCGTTGAACAACAACTTGTTATGCAGTTACACGTCGTACACAGATAAGAACCTTTTTTGGGTACTGCATCCTGCTCGTCCTTAGCACTTCGTTACCGGTCAGAAACTAGGCTCTTCAGAAAGTGATCATGTTTCCAGCCTCTGCCTACGTTGTAAATGACTAAATTTGAAGTCACCAAACGTAATACAACACGAAGGAATAAACATGTCATTTTCAGCCCTATATCTACTCTAGGTGTATTACCTAGTCCTCTCCTTTTTTCAACAAACCCCAGTTCGTTTCCATCAGTAGTACACCAAGCCGGTTTTCCTTCCCTAGTTTAACTCCCTACCTTTCTCTTTCGACTACTCTCTTAACGCCGCCTTCCCACTGTGATCCTAGATGAGGTCGGCAATACCCCGTAACTTGGTTGGGCAGTGACGAAAGTATTTAGTGCGCTTCTGTAAAAAGAGTCGGGTGCCATACAATTGTTTAACTTGAAACGAGATGCCCGAATGTCCTCCCTGAAGGGACCGGATGACCTCGTTTGCCCCCCAGATAACTTTAGGTCATCGTCTAACTTCATCGCCTATTTTTTTTCCTTTACATGACGTCTTGATTACTTCTCTCTTTTCTATAGGAATGCTGACGGCACTGATACCAGGAAATACTACGCTGACTGCTGAAGAACGACAACTGCTGTTCCAAGACGCTAACGAAGAATTCCAAAACTGGCTGCAAGCACGACCAAGACCGCGCTTAGCGGACAACTACGTAATCCACGCCATAAAACCCATGAAACAGCAATTGTAAATACAGATGAGCAATATCTAAAGCTACGCTTTCAGATGCAATGTTGCCTTTATTTCAACAACGCCTCAATCAAGCAAGCATTGCTCCATTCTTATTCACCTAAATAAAATCCTTATGACGCCAACAGTTCACGTACTTCAACACACCTACGCGGTGATCATAGCGTTTCTTCATGGTTGCGTCATCTCCGCAATTGTAACCGTCTGCTGCACGTAATATAGTTTTCATCTTGATTTCCGGCAAATGCGACAGCCTTCGGAAGGCTGCGCAATAGAAGAAGTGGTTCATCTGGCAGCATTTCGCAGTAAACAAAGATGGCTCTACATCCAGAATCATGGCCGCACTTTCGCTTAGCGCTGTGCTCAAGTTTCTTGATTGCGGGGTCGAATCACGATGCTTCGTCGAAGGCGAAAGGGTTCTTGCTGCCGTACATCTGGTATTGATTGGTCTAAAGAATTTTAGCGGCGAAACAGCGGAAATAATTGCGCTGTGCGTTCAAACGTCGCACTTGTTCGCAGACCCACATTTTTCAGCGAGCCTGAAGTTGAAGAAGGCGTTCATGCGTAGCAGGCCGCTCCGAAAGATGCAAGCACATGCGCGCGTCGTTGCTCCATTGCGTACAAATGCGTGACTTGTAAACGTGTTAAAGGAGTTCAGTTCTATGCGCAGTGCCGGAAAGCAAACTTAGAAGTGCGGTGAACAGGTCGAGGGCTCAAAAGTTGGAACGAGCGCAATAAATCCTGAATTGCCACCAGATGAACTCGAAATGCAAACGCGCTACGTGAAACGGTCACACGTTAACTCCATAACCACCAAACAAATTACGAGGCGCAGCGCGAAGATGGGACGAAGAAAGCGAACGAAGGCAAGCGCTCGCTTTATATCTGCTTACTGCAATGCATGCGGGCAAAAGCACGTCAGCAATACTATTACCGCGGTTCAAGTTGAGCATTCGCGTGTTCAGAAAACGTTACCATATATACACGTACAAAAAATTTAGCTAGTTTTTTGACGCGCTTGCCCAAACTAACTACACTCCGACTCTTCGAAAAGCGCGCATGATAATAAAAGCGCGCGCACGCAAATATAATCTGCGTAATCACCGCGGAGGAAGAAATCGTTGCGAGTGAAGTGCCCGGAACAAACTAGCATAGTTCCCGTCACCTTCTTGCCGATGCGCAAGTTCCTAATCCGTGTTGCCCAGCGCGAAGTGTCGTCTGCTTCTTTGAAGAACCGATGAAACGACGTGTTGCTGTCTTTGCATCGCGATGACACACACTGAGACACACAACAAAAGTCATTTTATGAGAATTTTTTTCTTTTTCAGGCTGCTTCGAGGCGGCATGGCGTCGATTAAGGGGCTGTAGAGCTGTTTTAGAGCGCGCGGTAACGCGATAACATGCCGCGTTTCGAGGTCGTCCTTGGATCTGCTGGTTCTAGGAGCGTCCGCTAGGTAGCGAGCATTTAGATTGAATCGCGAATAAAACAGGGTCAACGAATCACATCGAGCTTGTACAACAGGTTTTCTCTCTGTTGAGATTTCGTACTCCGGCGCGACGAGTTTGAGCTGGGTTCAAGAAACACTCCGCTTGAAAATTCTCACAATTGGTCTTCGCTAGCGGTCCAAAGTTTCTTCATGGCACGATCTTCATAAGCACCAAATGACATGTAGTTCCCGAGCGCATTACTCATCAGACCAACGAGGTTAAGAAAATGACCAGCGCTTCCCCTATCAAGAGATGGGGGGTAAGCATACCAAATCTCCCGCATCCTGTCCAGGATTCCTTCGCTTTCTAGCTACTTTCTAGCTACTTTTCCAGCACTTGCTCGAACTCACTGTAGAAGAGCTCCAGGATGGCTGGAAAGAACAGAGTGTAGTAAGTGTTCAATGATGTGTCATCAGGTGTGAAGGTAAAGAAATCGCAACGAAACACTTGATCGTTACATTTGCATCGACTGTCCTGCCAGAATCTACTGAAACTGGATACACTAAAGCTCGAGTACGACCTTATATGCCAAACCCTCGTAGGTTCTTCAACTGTCATAGGTATGCCCCGCCGCGGTGGTCTAGTGGTTATGGCACTCGGCTGCAGATCCGAAGGTCGCGGGATCGAATCCCGGCCGCGGCGGCTGCATTTCGATGGAGGCGAAATGTTGAGGCCCGTGTGCTGTGCGATGTCAGTGCACGTTAAAGAACCCCAGGTGGTCGAAATTTCCGGAGACCTCCACTACGGCGTCTCTCATAATCAGAGCTGGTTTTGGGACGTTAAACCCCACAAATCAATCAATCAACTGTCATAGGTATGGTTCGCAGAGCTGCCGTGGGCACTTCACATGCGCGAAATGTGGTGTCCAGTGCCACCCTGCCGATGATTGTCCTGATGCACCCGATTGTGCAAACTGTGATGGTGACCACGCAGCATTTTCAAGGTCATGTGAATTCTGGAAATGAGAAAAGGAAATCAACATTGAAAATAACGAAAACATTTTATTTAAAGAAGCTAGGAAAATGTGCTCACCATTTCATAGAACTCCTTATGCTAATGCGGCGCGTCGTGGGGCGGCGTCGCAAAGCCCACTGCCACATGCTCAGCCTGTACGCAACGAGTTGACACGTGTGGCTTTTACCCCTGGGGCGGAAGTAGCCCAGGCTACCCAACCCAACCACCAAACACGGCCGGTTCCCTTAGGGCTCCCGGCAACTCATTTTTTGGCGGAAGTCTACGCTACCCTCTGCGGAAGTGCAGCACTCCCCAAAGTTCCCAAGGTGGGTACAGCCAAGGCTGCCTCCCCCCCTCCAGCCACTGCTGGCGCTCGCAAATGCCGGCACATCTCGAGCCCGAAGGCAGTACCATCGACCTCTGGGATGGTGGGTCGAAAGGTCTCTTCGTCCGGGGCAAGACTACGTCGTGAACCTTCCCGCTCTCTGTAGCATGTGCCCGTATCCTCACAAGAGGAAATGGACACCTCAACCACCCCAGCGGCGCATCATGCGCCAAAAGAGCGGCGAGACCATCTCGACCACTCCAAGAAAGGAAAAAGAACTGATTACAGAGCCTGAAAAGGACACTGTATTATAAGGCAACAAATTCTTTGTGTACAAACAGCACAAATTAACATCCAAAATGGAGGCAAAAATTATGCAGTGGAACGTGAGAGGTCTTCTGAGAAACATCGACGATGTCCAAGAGCTGCAACATGAACACTCACCATTGGTTGATTTGTGGGGTTTAACATTCCAAAACCAGCTGTGATTATGAGAGACGCTGTAGTGGAGGTGTCCGGAAATTTAGACCACCTGGGGTTCTTTAACGTGCACTGACATCTCACAGCACACGGGCCTCCATCGAAATGCAGCCGCCGCGGCCGGGATTCCATCCCGCGACCTTCGGATCAGTAGCAGAGTGCCATAACCGCTAGACCACCGTGGCGGGATGAACACTCCCCAAAAGGGCTGTGTGTGCTGGAGACAAGCTTAAAACCAACTCAAACCAACTTTTTTTCGACAGTATGTTATCTTCCGCTAAGACCGCAGTGACGCTCTCGCTTCGTCTGGCAGTGTTGCAATCACAATACATAAAGGTGTACCGTGCCAAGGTCGGCAGCTGCAGACGCCACTGGAACTAGTGACCGTCCGGGCTCTGCTTCCAAACAAACTTATTGCCATCTGCTCACTTTAAATACCCTCAAATTATTATTTACAGAAACATGAACTTGGAACATCATTAGAAGAATTACCGAAATCATACGGCCTCCTACTCCTGTGGGGTGACTCCCGCTGCGATCGGAAAGGCCGCCTGCTTGAGAATTTTCTGTTCTCTACTGGTGCATGTTTGCTGAACGACAAAGAACCTACATGAATCGAAACGATTCATTTCTAACAATGCCTGCTGCGTGGCAACACATGCTAGACAGCCTCTTTCAGGCAAAACGCGCGTGAAATGAAGAATTCGGTCGCAGGGTTTTGCACAGTCACTACGATGCCACCTTTCTTCGCACTCTTATCAGATATCCCACATCATTAGAAGGGTACATCGAGGATCAGCTCACTGTGAAAAGAAATAGCTTGGACGCGACACTCCAAGACCGCATAGCGGCAAGGTTGTTACGCATGTTTTTCGTCGCAATGCCTCAAACAGAGCATAGTACCTCACATTGATAAAGTGGGGCCACCAAGGAGGAAATAAGTTCGATGTACGCGTAGTTTCTTAAGGCAAAAATGCAGAAGAAGCCGTGAATAAAAGGCCAGGCAAACTGTAACCCCTCCTCACGAAGGCAATATATGAATCGGGACGGATCATTTCTAACATTTGACGTCGCGTGGCAGCGCAGGCTACACAGCCTCTGTCGGGCAAAACTTGCGCGAATTGAATAACTTGGTCGCAGGGTTTTGCACAGTGACTACGTAGCCACATTTCTTCGCACTGTTATCAGATATCCCCCACAACTCAAAGGGTATATCGCAGATCAGCGCACTGTGAAACGAAATGGCTTGGATGCGATGCTCGAACACCGCGTAGCAACAAGGTTGTGACGCATGTGCGCCGTCGAAATGCCTCAAAACGAGCATAAGTACGTCATTTTGATAAAATGGCGCCACCACGGATGAAATAAGTTCGAGGGAAGCGTAGCTTGTCGAGGCAAAAATGCAAAAGGAGCCACAATAAAAAGGCCAGGCCAACTGTAACCACCGCTCACGAAGGCCATGTATGAATCGGAACGGACTCATTTCTTATAATTCCGTCGCATGGCAAAAAACATGCTAGACAGCCTCTTTCAGCCAAAAAGCGCGTGAACTTAAGAATTTGGTCACACGGCTTTGCACATTCACTACGACGACACCTTTCTTCACACTCTTATCAGATATCCATCATCATGGGAAGGGAATATCGAGGATCAGCGCACTGTTAAACGAAATGGCTTGGATGCGATGCTCGAACACCGCGTAGCAACAAGGTTGTCACGCATGTGGGCCGTCGCAATTCCTCAAAACGGGCATAAGTACGTCGTTTTGATAAATTCGTGCCACCACGGTTGATAACATTTCGAGGGAACCGTGTGTAGAGGCAAAAATGCAAAAGGATCCACAAATAATAAGGCCACGCAAACTGTAAGCACTCCTCAAAAAGGCAATGCATGAATCGGAACGGACTCATTTCTTACCATTCACGTCGCGTGGCAGCACATAATAGACAGCACCTTCCACGCAAACACGCGTGAATTGAATAATTTGGTCTCAGGGTTCTGCACAGTCACTACGCAGCCACGTGTCTTCGTACTCTTATCAGATATCCCCCACAACTGAAAGGGTATATCGCGGATCAGCGCACTGTGAAACGAAATGGCTTGGATGCGACGCTCGAAATCGCGTAGCAACAAGGTTGTGACGCATGCGGGCCGCCGCAATAGCGAGTAATAGCTAAGCGGCTCAGCGGGACAGCGGGCCCAACGAATGAGCGGAGGGGCCAGCGGAGCGCATGACCACAGGAAGACTAATAGCTGAGCGACGCCCTGCGCTTGTTTCAGCGGAACGTACTGCTGCGCCACCTGTTGAACAATGTTGAAGTTACTGTCGATCGAGCAGAGGTTTTACCTGTTGAATAAATTGAAATTACTGCGAAAAGGATATCCCAAAAATCATTTTTCATTAGATCACAGGTGTTATGGGGAACACATCTTCGTTTTTGCTACATGACATGACGACACGCCGCCGCCGCTTCTGTTCAGGGCTGCCATCTTTCGAAACTCTCGTACGCTGGCCCGCTGCGTACGCTCCGCTGAAGAGACGAAATGAGCGGGGGTGCGGCTCGCTCCGTAAACCACTGGCTGTCCGAGCGTGCCGCGCATGCGCAGTTGGCGTCTCCGCTTGTTCGCTGGCTAGCTTAGCCGCTTAGCCATTACTCCCTAATGTCTCGAAATTATCATAAGTACGTCCTTCTGATAAAGTGGTGCTACGAGGAAAGAAATAAGTTCGAGGGAAGCTTAGTTCGTTGAGGCAAAAATGCAAAAGAAGCCCCCTGTGCTGGTCTCGTGCCCTGGCTTCATATTCTAGCGTCTTGGGAACGTGGACCGCGAATTGCCAGATTTTTATGATGATTATGATGATGTGATTGTCGTTCGGCTTAAAAAGGCGGCTAATTTCTATAGCTCATGTTGGGCTGGTCCCGTGCCCTGGCTTTATATTCTAGCGTTTCGGGAACTTGGGAAACGTGGACCTCCAATTGGCAGCTTGTTCATGATGATGACGATGTGACTGTCGTTCGGTTTAAAGATGAGGCTAATTTCTATAGCCCATGTTGGGAGCACGCATAAGCGTCCGTGGTGGTAGGCGAAAGGGACTGAAAGGGATAGGAAGGAGAGAAAACCCGTAGCGAAGAACTCCGCAAATTTCGACCATCTGGGGTTCTTTAACGTGCACTGACACACCACAACTCATAGGCCTCAACACTTCGGCCCCATTCACATGCAGTCGCCGCGGACGGGATTCGATCCCGCGTCTCTCGGATCAGCAGCCGAAATCCATAGCCACAGATCACAGCGGTGTGGCGTTTCGGCAACTGGACTTGTCCTCGTCATCTCGATGCAGACAAGTCTGCTTCTGGAAACCTGGGCACCAGAGACATTCCATGTTCCACATTGCCTTTAGCGATCTGTTCATAAATTCACGTTCAGAATCACGTAGTACTACCACTATTACTATTTCAGCGTACTGAGGCCAAGGGTGATGGCAATGGGTTGAGCGCCAAGAGCGATTCCACATTTCCCTCCCGCTTTGCACAGATTATTCTTCCTCCCTTTCTTTGTTTCTGCCGTTATTTCTTTTTTCTCTTTATTGCACTCAAACGCTGTAATGTAGCAGTGGGCGTTTTCGTGTCTATCTCTTTCTTTACTTCTATCTTCATCTTTCTCTATGTTGCCTTTCGCATAATCGCAGTGACGTAGGCTGAGGTCAGTAGTGTGAGCCGTGGGTGCTGGACAAGGGTGGGTCGGCTCTTCCGTATTGCGTGACAAGCGTGATCAACGGACTTTGCGAGCCCCTAGAGTGCTCCGGTGTTGAAGAAACTACGCGGGGCTTATGTCCTCACTGTATACAATGGTTTGAGCCAGTCCACTCCTCGATGTGCTGTTTCATCTTAAATGGTCGAAGACCATTTAAGATGAAAATAAACAGAGCACCAAAATAGAAATTGCTAGCTTCTTGTCAGAACTTAAGTTAAACTAGTTCGCCTTTATTTCCCAATTAAAATTTTCAATGTTATCTGTTTTCTTTTTTATTTAATAGTTCGGTACATGCGATACATTGGTGGGAGGGGGGGGGAGGAACTGAATGATAATTTTGTTTGTCAGCTCTTAATTTTCCAGCCCTCCCTTAATGTGTCAGGCATAAGTGCCTCAGTAACGTGTTGCAGAATATCATACAAAAGAGGCGCACAACGAACGACCCGTTAAAATCAATTGACTCGTTCATACTGCATGAGGGAGTTCAATCGAACCGTCGAATAAATTTATACATCTATCTTACGAAGTGACCGGTGCGATGTATACATGTCCCTGTTCCTTGGCATTTCTTATTCCGGTATTTTTCGACCCCTATATTTACGTTGAACAAAGCCATGCACATTCGGTGGTCGGAAAATAAGGTTTACGAATATTTCACGCACACCACAAGGCGAGAGAAAGGGTCGCCGCTACAAATATAGCTTTTTACACTGTTTTCCTTATCACTTAAGCCGTTCGAGCAAAACTGCAAAAATAAATGAGGTTTTCTAACGAACATTGCAATCCACGCTTAAGGCTCACCTGCAGTATTTCAGGTGGAACAGAAATTCATATATTCTCTTCCCTCAAACTGCACCGAAATCGGGTCAGCTTTACGGGGGTCTTTCATTGTAGGACTAATGCCATCTGCAGTTTCCGCCCTACTTTAACCTTGTTCGTATCCTTGTGTCTATTCTCCGTTTGAAACAAAAATTGACAAAGACTGCTGAAAGTCAAATGGATAGGTTCAAGAGAGGAATAAAGTCTACTTCCAACTCCTGGTCTGGTGCAAGAGGGAGTCAGTAATTCAAACCAAATAAAAAAGCAAAGAAAAGTTGAATTGAGGGCAGTTGTGTGCAATGATGCTATATCTGCATGCTGTATATTATTTCCATCATTCGTTCATACGACTGCAGATCCCTACATCTGTGACCAGGTCGAACCGCTCATGGTCACGACGCAGCTGTACTGCGTTGAGTGGTTCCACAGTAGAAACAGCAAGCAGCGCAGAACCAGGCCATCTTCGAAAGAAGCTATACATCCAAGGCGTCTCTGGAATACCGGCTGATGCTAGGCGTTCCAAATTAGCACACCGACTGACTCAGGTGAGGTTACGTATTCATCATTCCGCTCACGCACACAATTCTAAGTAACACCGCCCTATTTTTCTCCTTGAAAAACATGCCCAATAGTAACGGCGCAACGACAATGCAGAGCAGGCTGTCATGCTCCTTTTTTTCACGTCCTTTCGCGCCGTCCGATTCTCTACACCACCCAATGACCACGCTTTATTTAGGCCTAGGAACAGAAACACGCGACTGTGTGAAAAACGCAGGAAAGTGCTATTTCACAACTATGGTGAAGTGTCAAATATGTATCACTATCGTGCCGCTAAGCTCAAAGAGAAACACTGTCCTTGTCCGGTGCTTCCCGCCATCGCGAAATCCTTTTGCTGAGGGATTCAAGGGGCCCTTGTAATTCTCCTGGAAAACAGATATAAAACGGTATGAATCAGTCGTGGAGCCTTTATGAACATATTAGCCAAGCAGTGTTTCACTGCACCAAGCAAGGAATTGCCATTTTATTTCAAATGCAGCCGGAAATCGGCAGGCCTTCGACATGCGACGGGACTTCAAGAACCCAGTACACCGCTTGGCTTTTCTCTGTGCTCTTAAGGACACGTGTGGACGCATTTCTTTAAATTTGCGACAATGAAAGCGAAGGCACGAAGCATTACTCGGGTTGTCTGCGTAAACATGAAATCAGCCAGCGTTAATTCTGCTTTATCCGACGTAATTAGTTGATGCTGTCAGTGGCACCACTCGGTTGAAAGCAGGGGCAGCAAGTCAAGCGGCATCTGAAATTAAAATTCTAATTCCCTGCTTCGTGCAGTACAGTAATATTGCCTCAGATTTTCTAAAGGACCTTCAAGACTAATGCTCGACCTTTTAAGACAATTTTCAAAAAGGCTTGCAGCTTCCCCTTCCTGAACCTGCGCCCCAGCTTGCCCAGTGTTAAGCATTGTTACATCATTTACTCATTTTCTCATCTTTCAGGAACATATCAGCAGAAGCACGAGTCCACGCGCATCATCTCCTTGTTCTAAGTACATGGCAATGTCTGACAACGCTCAACCCAACACCAAAAAACCAGAGTACGACGCAGATATGTACTCCCAAAACATCGCTGGCTGCTTCCCACCAATTATCAACGTGCTTACGTATTACAGCATGACGTTCGACTATGTACTGGACGACGGCTGCGGAAACGAGAGCCTGAATTCGCGTGGCACACGTCAATTTCTCGACGTAGGCTCCGGTTGTGGACAGGTGACACTGAAGGCGCTTTTACCCAGCGTCTCAGAGAACGTGAAGATAGTAGGAGTCGACGCATGCGAAAACATGGTTTCCTATGCTCGGCAGCACAGCTCGCACCCGAGAATTGTATATGAGCAGTTGGACATAACAGGGGACGTCTCCGGGTTCCTCGACATGTACGGGCTTTTCGACCGCATCTACAGCTTCAACTGTCTTAATCGCGTGAGAGAGCAGCCAAAGGCTTGGAACAACATGGCGAAGCTGCTTAAGCCTGGTGGAGAGTGCCTTCTCTTTTACCTCGCCCGCAGCCTTACAGCGGACGTTTGGAGAGCGCTGGCCAAAAAGAAATGCTGGAGCAGGTTTGCCGAGGTGAGGACGAGATACAGCAAAATATAGCGTTCACTTTATGCGAGCCTTATTTACCAGCTGCGAAGTTTGTAGAAACAGATATGGTCCAGTTCTTATGCGTTTATGCTGAGCGCAAAATTATCCTGGAAAAGCAGCGCCACATAGACCGACGACAGAGGAAAGAGCTGGGAAAGAGCACCGCTCGTCTTGTCCATTTCTTTCCCTTATGCTCGTTCTGCCTTGCGCTAGTTTTCCATTGTGAACCTGTACATACTCGCTCATATTTCAGCTCTTCTGCGCAAAACTATCACCGTACGTGATTTCTACTTCCTAGATGCCCATCATCAATGCAGACATCAATTGTGTCAAAGGGGCCCTGCAACACTGTTCCAAGTAATCCTGGAGTGACAGCGGTTAAGGAGCGTATTGCCTCACAAGTGGTCTGCCGCGGAAAGCTCTCAAATCTGTTAGGTAGCAGCGTATTTACTGCGGCAATTCTGTGGCTAAACTTCACCCTCCGAGTGCGTTCACAGTTCTTTCGTCGCTACGAGAGCGCTGGAAGCTACAGAGAGTGGTTTCATAAATGGGCAGGAAGCCACGGTAGCACGTGTCATGAGCTTCAAGATTTTCTCTTCTATTTCTCTTTTAACGTATTGGAGTTTCCGTACAAGACAAAACATGTGCACCCCCCCCCCTCCCCACCCCGCATTTGCTGCAACTTCACACGAACATCAGCCAATGGCAGTTCTTCGAACTATATCTCAGTGCGTGCCATTTGTGATGGGCTTTACTGAGGCAAGAGAGCGCGCTTTCCTCATTTACTTTGAAAGGAAATTGCAAATTCCCTGATGCAAATAATGGAATAATACTGAGCTGTCACGTTCACAGGAGCGTGCGAAGTTGATCAGCCGTGTTTTCTTTCTATGTTAAGAAAGTGCAGCCGGACCACATCAGACCCGGACTCGACCAAGCAGTGTCCTCGAGGGAGGAGTTGCGAAGCTATCTGTCAGTGCTGTTCGGTTCGGCGGTTGAGCAATATTACACAGCGAGTAACAGAAAAAGCATTAAGAGTTCCGTCTGGCATTTTTAAGCGACCCTTCCCTCCATGGCTTTTCTACAATTTTACTTGATGATGTTAGCTTCCATAGCTTATGTCGCCTAAGAAATACGCTTACTTTCGAATGGCTCGTTTTCAACCTGGTTTGCCCCTTTTCCCATAGCCACGCACCTGCTTTCAAGCATATAAAGGTTCAGGAAAATCACACATTTGCTTTTGTTTACCTTCTGTATATTCGTGTTACGGGAAATGGCGATATCCAAAATGTGCAGCATGGCCGCCTTTTTAAGGAAGTATGGAGCCCTACGACAGGTTGTTACGTAAACGACCGTCATCTAGCCGTCGCCTCCTAATGTTACAAAGGCAACGCGCTTTAGTTGTTTCAAACGGTGCCGTAAGAGGGGTGGTCCATTTCCGTCGCTCTTGTCAGCGTCTCTCCTAGTAGGCCCTTTGACCCTCTTCCGATCGCACAACCCATGCCCGCCCCATTGCGATCTCGGGCTGAAGATTAACCTCTCTCCTTTTACCTGACGGGCACAGCTACGTGGATGCATGGAAAAGTAGCTGCTGAAACGCGTGACGTCGCCACCAGGTGCCGAAATACGACGTTCTAATCCTCAATGGCATGCTTGAAATCAATGGCATGCTTGAAATTTTCCGCACATGTGTACTTCTTGTTTCACAGGGTTTCTGCGCGCTAACATGCAAACGGAACTGGTCAGCAATACACAGCTTTGCTGTAACAAATCCCGAGCCAGCCCTTGCTTAGTATATGTGAAAATATACGCATTTCTTATTCTATATCAAAGTTATATCAGCCGTAACGTATCATGTCCGAAACGCATTGTTGCAGTGGTGGGAGGAACTCATCACACCGACACATGACATGCAGAGCACTGAGGAGAGGCTCAACTACGTAAAATTACTGGCAAAAGATGTTGGTCTGGAACTGCGGAGCTGTGAGATGTCTTCGAACGACATCCCCGTGCAAGAATGGTCCGGTGAGTGCTCGCATGCTCGAAGCAGACAGAGAATACAAAGTCAGTAAGTTATCTTGATTCTTAGGCCCAAAAGCAACAATGGCTATGATACGCTAGATGATCGGTAGTTTGATAGAAAGGTAAAATTGATGGAATCTTAAAATAGGACCTTCGTTTACAGTTTTTCCACAAGTTTTGTGGCGTCGAGAAACCTAGAGAGGTCTTCAGTGGAGGTCAGTGCGTACTCCAACACCATTAAACGTGGACGAAGTGGTGTCAGTGTTTTGTAGAATATATGAAAACATGTGTGCTTTTATTTTTCGAAAGTTGGACGTGTTACTAAAATGTGATTCACAGTGACCGGTTCCTCGCAGTGTTGGCAATGTGGCTGCTCTTCTTCTCGTAGTAAATAATTGTGCGTCAGAGAAGTGTGTCCTAAAAGGAGGCGACATAAAATAACTTCTACAAAACGCTCTTGGTGACAACATGGCTTCAACTCATTTAAGACTGGCTTGATAGAGAATACATGGTCGGTTTCCCGACCACATGATGGGTACGTCAAACGAAATTTCTCTTTACTAAAGCGTCAGTACAGCACTACGCTTCATTTTGCTTTACTGTTGCCACGCGATGTTGCCTAGAAGATTTTGGCCGCATAAATGTATTGACGTGCAGACACGACACACAGGTTCAACCCATCCAATCACTGCTAGCTGAAGAGGTCATTCGTCCTAGGCACTCATGGCTGGCATCTGCATTCTCATTAGCGCAAGGCCGTAGGAGTAGAGTGCAAAACTCTGAGGCGGAACTTGGCGCATCTCTTCCATATTGCTAGTGGCTGTATATGATTAGCAGAACGTTCTTGGACCATGCGTGCCCACCGCGCTCGTTCGGAAAATCCCAGACATAAACCAAGAACACTCCATCGCACAACAGTTGCGTGTGCAGAAATCAGTTCGACATGGAGCTTCAATGAGTGAGGCAGCGCACAGTGCTCTTCATCAGCAGTTTGTTCTACGCAAGAAATTTCGGTCTGCGCTAGAATAGCACACCTCTCACGCTACTTCCAGAACCGGGAAGATTCACGGCCCAACAACACGTGTATTGTGATAACAGGCCGAACAAAACCTGCGCTTTCAAAGAATGTCTGGGCGGTTCCCGCACCCAAAATGAATAGAAGATGCCTGCCAGCAATCTCTCCCAAAGAAAATAATAAATAAAAATGAAAACAAAGAAAGTTCTCATTCAGCTGAGGCGCGGGGAAGTACTCAAAATCCAGAGAAATTAATGTTCACTAATGAAAAAAAAAACGAAAGAAGAGCTCCGCTGTTACGGCAGGTCCCACACTGAGTGGAACCACCTTCTAGTTTGTTTGTTTTTTTTTTGTTGTTTATCCTTTCTTGTTTTATTTATTTATTTTGCAAGCGTGTTCCTGTTTATTTCTTCTTTTTCCTCCCATCCCTCCTTGATTGCTATCTTTCTTTTGTTACTTTCTCTCTGATCTGTCTTTCTACCTTATATTTGTACCTTTTATTCCATGTTTATTTCCTCCTTTATTTCGTAGGGAGTCCAAGAGATTGAAGTGGCTCATGTATGTTCACGTGTTCGTGCGCCAAGCATGCACGCTTCACAGGCGAACGCCCGAACACGTGCACGCTCCTTAGCGCGCCCGTAACACCTGCACGCCGTTGAGCGAGCACGTGTTACAGGCGAGCGCTTTGCGCTCCAATAATCGTTGCTCCAAGGGAAGAAAAAAAATAGAGCGATCACTGCTATCCCGGCGAAGATTGCTTTCTCGTTCATCGACACCGACGACGGGAACGCGGGTCGCGCAATACAAGCTTTTCTTGATAAGCTGCACCCACGGCGGTCTCTCATTTCCTGCCCACCGACCACATCCGGGTGATGCTTCTTCCTCAAATCCCCCGGCGTTCCGTGGTGTCCGGGCGCGAGAATTGTAGTTTCCTCAGGCTCCCCGAGATGGCAGTAGCCATCAACGCTCTGTAGAGTTACTGTATATTTATGCTAGCATATAGAGTAACTCTAACGCTCTGCCAGGGCACGCGCGCCTTGTGGCAACAGCGAACAAATACTAAGGCATTTCGTCACAGGAGAATGAGAAAGTCCGCCGCGGTGGTGTAGTGGTTGCGGTGCTCGGCCGCCACCCAAAATACGCGGTTTCGATCCCGGCCGCGGCGGTCGCATTTTCGATGTAGGCGGAAATTCCAGAGGCCCGTGTTCTGTGCGTTGTCAGTGCACATTAAAGAACCCCAGGCGGTCAAAATTTCCGGAGACCTCCACTACGGCTTCTCTCTCCTTTCTATCTCTTTCATTCCCTTTCCCCTACCCCCACGGACGCTCAGCCATGCTCCTTACATTGGCTGCACAAATTAGCGTCCTTTCCTAACCGAACTACAATCAATGAGAAAAGTATGTCTAGCAAAGAATGCGGATGCTGTTCGCTCTACCACTAGCGAGTGAGACGCTAGGGAGCTTAAGAATATAAGGTTTATACGCGAGTTGGCCCAGTGCTCGTTCTCGGCAACAGTGCCCTGACCTGGCGTTTGTCAGCAAGCGGGCCTTGGACATGTGACCTCTGTGTCGTGTGTGCAGTTTCATTGATCGCCGTCCTCCGCAGAGTACAATTGCTCAAATTTCTTTCAGTTTCGTTCGACATTTCTATTTAAAAGCATGATACGGCTTCATTACTTCAAGACAAGGACTGCAGACAGCCAGATTTTACGGCATTTGGAAGCCCTGCGTCACGTAAAAAATACATCGATCAGGGTAAAACAAACATATGCGCTACACTCGGGAAGCAACGCCGTACGAAACGCTGCAGTAGTAGAAAACATTGTCGAAATTTGAAAGGAAATAATCAAGATACGCTACATAAAGCGCCACTGCTTCAGTGCTCAAGTGCTTCAGTGCTCAGTGCTTCAGTGCTCAAGTATTCAGTGCTCAACTTCCGTTTTAATGACCACATGTTTTACTTCTGTCGTTACTCTGCAGGAATTCTGACGGCATTGATACCAGGCAATAACAGCCTGACTGCTGAAGAAAGACGACTCCTGTTCGAAGACGCCAACGAAGAATTCCAAAACTGGATGCGCGAGCACCCGCGTGCCCGCTTGGCTGACAATTTTGTAATCCACGCCATAAAACCATTAGGGCGGCCCTCCTAAATATCCATCAACCGTTGTTACCGAGAGCCTTTCTCATTCAAATGGTCGTTTCTTTCAACTTCACTGTAGTCGAGCGCGTTTTGTGCCACTTTAATGCACCTAAATTAAGATCGTTATGACGGCCACTAAAGAAGCCATTTAAAATTACGCGGTTATGGTAGAACGTCAACGTCGTTCATCTCAATAACTCTGGCCGTCTACTGCACTGCACTTTGTCTTTCCATGAATCTGCAGTAACTGCAGCAATGTTCTGAACATGAAGGAATAAAAAAAACAGTAACATCGGTCTTGAACGGTCTACTTTCTGCCTGTCGCTTTGCGTTTCAGTGGCTAGCGCGTTGGGTTACAGGTGGGCAAATGAAATCTCACAAATCAGAAATTCGCAGAAATGGGCACTCGCTGGCAGTCTAAATTTGTCACACGACAATTCGTTTCTGAGAACCACATGTCATGTGGGGCCGCAACGCACCACTCATCTGGACGAGGGGATTAAAATAACGGGATGACGCTTAAACTAATTCAACACTAGCGGGTAACGCAGCATCCATTGCCAGCAAAAGTCCCGCCACAGTGGACTAGTGTTTATGGCACTCGGCTGCCATTCTGAAAGTCGCGGGATCTAATCCCGGCCGGGGCAGCCGCATTTCGATGAAGATGTAATGTAGAGGCTCGTGCCCTGTGCGATGTCAGTTCGCGTTAAAGAACCCCAGCTGGTCGGAATTTTCCGAAACTTCATGACTTCAGCAGTACGGCCGCTTCTATCACCTGCAACTTGTGCCGGCGCTATCACTTGACTAAACATGGCCGCGCCCATCCGCCGCTTCTGCAGACGGTCTACTAAACCACTGCAATCGATCGCAGAACTAATCATACATATTGTTACGAGAAAGACACAGAGGACGGCTGTCCGCCTCGCAAGCAAGCTAGGCGGACAGCCGCGAGCGGGCGACTTGACGCGCGTGTTCGGCACGAGCGATGGCATCACGTGCATATTCGCTAGGCGGCGCTGTAGCATCCGGAAGTAGGGTGTCCAGTGGTAACGTCGGTTCGCGGCCAAAAAGCATATAAAACAGAGAGTAACCGGCGGTGTCATGGCGTGAGGAATTGAAGGCGAAAGTGACGTACGGTAGTGCCAGGTCCCAGTCGCGGTGCTCAGACGAAACGTACATTGAAAGCATGTCCGTGAGGGTACGATTGAGGCGCTCGGTGAGGCCATTTGTCTGGGGATGGTAGGAGGTGGTCAACTTGTGCTGCGTGGAGGAGGATCGCAAGAGGTCGTCGATTACCCGCGACAAAAATGCGCAGCCACGATCTGTGAGCAGTTGGCGAGGGGCACCGTGGTGTAGTATAACGTCGTCCAGCAAGAAGTCGGCGACGTCCGTAGCAATGCTGGTCGGAAGAGCCCGAGTGATAGCATACCGGGTTGCAATATTAACTGAAATTATCCCAAAGAGGCTGGCATGTAAAACATGCAGAAGATCGTTTTGCTCTCCGACGCTGTGGTTCGTCAGATGAAACACACATGCGCCGATGGCCTACATGAGCAAATTTCTAGTATGTGTGCCATTGTTTCAGTTTGGCTTTGCTTTGCCTAAAAGCGGCGCACATGTGCGGTGCGTCTCCGAAAAGCTGAAATGTGCGGCACGCACTTCTTCCAACATCCCTTCATGAAGGCAACAAAAATGCGGCCTTTTGCAAACGCGGCGTAGCATATGCCGCAACCTGTCGTGCTGGAACAGGACATGGCGTTCAGGCCCGACAAATCCCCAATGCGAGCTCTGCAATGCAAATGCGGTGACGTCACTCGCCCATGCCGCCTTCGGCCTTCAACCCAGTTAACGTCTCGGGCCCTTTTCCCCTCCTCCTCTCTTTTTCTCGCTCTTCGCCTTCCTGAACAAGCGTACGCTTCAAACAAGCTGTAGTTATGTGTTGGGTGGGTTATCCCCCACATCATTCCCCTCTGTGGCAACTCTCGTATGTTGGTCGCAGAAACGCAAAATAACATCGCTGAGGTGTTTTAGGAGGGACAAGCCCTCCTATAGGACCTCGGCTATACAGTCGAAAGAGAAGCACACTTGCCACAGACAATATACGTCTGTCGCATACCTAAGAACATGCACCACGAGTACGAAAAGGGAAGAAGCATGCATACAGGTGCTGCAGAGCCGGCTAAAGTGGAATAGCAGTGATGAGTGCGTAAATTATACAGACGCTGCTAAATACCGAGGATTCAACAAATACGTAGCTAGCGGGGTGGATGAAAAAGGCCAAAAACTTTCTGCCGCTTTTACATACCCAAATTATGCAACTGCCGCAGAGGAATTCGGCAATGCGTTAGCAATCAGCACACGTTCTTTATCGGTGACTATCGCGACAGATTCACAAGAAGCTTGCCGTAGGTTCCGAAAAGGGCTCATCGGCAGACAGGCAATCTAATTTCTTCTCAAGTGCGACTTCGAAAACGCCAGTATCCTCTTGACGCTGGGGCGTGAAATGAATCCCTAGCGGGGAACCACTCGGCGCACGCCGCAGTTCGAGAGCATACACGCCGGGCTACTACTCAGCGATATTCATGCTCTGATAGCGAAGTGGAAGCATTACCTAAAAAATACTCGTAAATAGTTGCGCACTACAGGAAGCAACGACGTTAGTGTTTCCCAGCTCACAGAAATCTGACCAGAGAACAAGCGGTGACATGGAGAAGACTCCAGGTAGGCACCTTTTCACACGGCACGCTACTACATGCAATGTATTCCGGCAACTTCACCAGGAACTGCCATTACTGCCCATAAACTGCGAACACCCTGTACCATATGGTATGAGGCTGTCGCAAAAAATGTAGCTGATCCCCCTGTCAACGGAATCGGTATAGCATGAAAGTGAAATGTGTCTTCGCATAAGCAGTTGAATGTTTCTTGTTACGTCGAGGCGAACTCTGCAATAACTATCCGTGTTTGGCTGGTACGGCACTGTTTGACGCCGATGAACCCACGTTCACACATCGCCTCCATAACTTCAAGGACCAAACCCTTGTGGTAACTGGAGTAGTTTACGTAATAACTAGACACAGTAGATCGTCAGTGTCGTGTGAGAAAGGTTACTGATCATATTTACTCCCGCCACATTGACCGGTCAACATCTTTACCATGCTTGAGCGCCTAATGCAGCAGTGTTCTTGTTGCCATCACGCTGAAAGAGTGGTCGGCGGGGGAACGCTGTCCACGACGGAAGGTACCACTGCTCAGTCGGCGTAAGTACGCTGGAATCTGTACGAACGCGGGTGTATTCTTTCTTATCACGCTTCTTTCCAATGCCCGCGCTGCTCCGCACCCGTGCATTGAGGCAGACATTGGAACGCGCCTGGAATGGTGCCGCCATCCAGGAGAGGCGAAGTAAAGCAGCAGTGATTCACTTTGCGTCTCCTAGATGGCGGAACCGTTCCATGCAGTGTGCTGGATGTGCGCTCTGAGCCGGACGAGAGCGTCGAAAAACGAACGAAGCGAGATAGGAAGCAATATAAGACGCGTTCGTACAGCTCTGAGCATGTGCCGCGTAAGCGCCGTGGTGGAGCACCGGCCGCCTCCCGTCGTGGGGCGAGGGGCTCTGAGTTCGACTCCCTGCTTATGAACACACTGGGTGTTATTCTTCCTTGTTCTTGCATGTTTACCTCACTGCATCATATCCGTTACGGTAATGATGCATGGGGTCGTGGTGGACGTGGCATTAAAAAAACACTTTCGTGTTCAAAACCACATGTCCCACCCACTGACACACCGAATATGTACGAAAATCCGGACAACTAGTGGAAGGCACTGAAGGCGTCACGAAACCTTGACGACCAGCTCCTGGTGGTGTACAGGGCTCGCGGGACAGGTGCAAGCCTTGGATACCTGGAATGAGGAAGTCACCCACCTAGGCGCGAAGAAAACGCGCGGCTGGTCGTATAATGACGATGATGATGAGTTTATACCTTTAGCAATAGATGGCAAAATCGATAAGCGCGACACATGGCGTCTGAAAGTGAAAAACTTCGGCTTTGAAAAGCCATGCGGATGCGGTCTAATGAAGCTATGGCGTTTTATGGAACATTAATTAAAATTGGCGCCTTCTCTAGAAAATCCTGTAATTATTGGTACGAAAGTTTTTTATGCCGGGCTCTACGAAGAAACCTATGACGCACTTCCGTACTTCCGTTACGGAAGTATATTTGTGAAAAATAAATACGCATTTCAGATTAAAAATGTACCACCCGCTGAGACTCGAACCCACAACCCGCCAGAGTGCGGCGGTATGAGCTGGGAGCGTTACCGACCACGCCTCCGACAGATTTTTTCCCACATGGTATTTATTACAATGCGTACGAAACTGCCAGCTAGCTACAATGAGCGCACATTACAACAGAGCACTAAACATTCAGCATAAAATGCAGTACAAGGTATCAGCGAACATTCCTCAAACTGTGTTACACGAGAAGGGTGCTGCTAAAGATGATAACCGCACTAAGATAGCGTACCATTCTCGTGTGATGTCTAGTTCTTCATAAACATCCATGAGATGAACCGTCATCCGGATCAAATGTGCAATTTAAGCGGTAATGGGCTCTGCGTTACGTTCCTGCATACGAGTTTTCCATAGACTATGCATTCCCATGAGAAAAATCATGCCAAAGGCGCTTCAACAAAAGATGTTGGCAAAAGGTAAAGAATCGTATGAGAATTGATGGCTAAATCTTTCTTTAGTGTGCGCTGCAGGATGTCCCAGGAGATGATGATGATATTTGGTGTTTTGTGGCGCAAGGGCCAAGCGTGGCCAAAGAGCGCCAAGACAGTGAATAGTATGTCTGCCGTGATAAGTGTGTTACAATGACGGATGGTACGTGGCTGTAAGGGGGCCTAAAGACAAATCGCTGTAAAGGAGCGTAAAAACAACATACGGTAAAATTATGGCAGTGACGTGTGGAGTGATCTATGGTTCGGGAATGAATGAAAAATGGTCATTGTACTAAAATATCTAAAATAAAAGTGGCACGACACCTACCGTAATCCTTTGTGGACAAAGGCTAGGAAGCGCGTGCTTTCTCTAAGAAAATGCCGCAGCAGCAGTCTCTGTTTAGAGGCCGTGCTACAGGTCACCTGGATATATGACACGGAAATTTTGTATGTCCTTAAAAAACGCAAGTAGAGATTCGTATTTGAAAAGAGGTTCATTGCCCAAGAACATAGAAGGGTGCAGTGGGAGGTGCTGTCGTGATGGCACTGGAAAATGTCTTTTCCTCTGGGGTTCTAGTTCGCGGCATTGCAGGAGGACATGAAGCACGCTGAGCGGCTCACCACAGTTGCATACAGGCGGATCACCCCCGGACAAGATGTGTGCATGTGTGCTGTGTGTGTGTCCTATACGTAGCCGACAGAGTGTTACGTCTGTACGGCGCGTTTTTGATGTGGGTGGCCAGTCACCGAGGTAAGGCTTGATTACACGTAGTTTGTTGTGTAACTGTTGGTCCCATGTACGCTGCCAGTGATCCCTCGGCTTTTTCCTGAGAAAGGGTTTCAAATCCGTTACAGGGACAGCTGTGAATGACTGCGGAGCGTTTGTTTGTACTAATGTTGCGAGCTCGTCCGCCAGTACATTTCCCTCAATTTCACGATGCCCTGGCACCCAGCATACCACCACATGCTGTTTGGATGTGTAAATGGCACATAGGAGGGAGTATAGCGAGACAATGACAGGGTTTTTGTACTTTCTGATAGTTTTTAAAGTTTTAACAACGCTTAAGGAATCCGTGTATATGACTGCATTGCTAATTCCTGATTCTTTAATGTGTTTTGCTGCCACCAGGATTGCGTAGGCCTCGGCTGTGAAAATGCTGGTGTTTGGGTGGAGAACACCAGCATCCGAAAAAGATTGGCCCACAGCTGCATAGGACACACCCACGTAAGATTTCGACGCATCAGTAAAAAATGCAGGACATGTGTATTTGTGTGTCAATTCACGAAAGTACATCTGAATATGTAGAGGTGGGGCATGCTTTGTGACATTCATGACGGATGTGTCACAATTTACAACCTGCCATTTCCACGGCGGGGCGTGTGATGTGGGAGCCATAACGTGGTGTTCGAGCAATGGGACACCCGTTTCTTCAGCTAGTGCTCGCACACGCAGCGCGAAGGGCTGTTTCACTGTGGGGTGGTTTTGAAATATTTGGCTGCTGGACGTGTCATTTACAGCAGGATATGTGGGATGGTCTGTGTTTGCCGTTATCTTCAAAAAATAACTGAAAGACAGGTACAATCTTTGCATATGTAGTGACCATTCGTCCGATTCCGCGTAAAGACTTTCAACGGGGCTTGTTCGAAGGCACCCGTGGAAAGGCGAATGCCTAAATGGTGGACAGGGTCCAGCATTTTCAAGGCGGTTGGTGTTGCGGACTGGTAAGCTATCGCCCCATAATCTAGACGCGTGCGTATCAGGCTTTTATAGAGGCTCATAAGACATTTTCGGTCGCTGCCCCAATTCGTGCGGGAGAGCACCTTTAAAATGTTCATTGTCTTCATGCATTTCTCCTTAATGTACTTGATGTGTGGTACAAATGTGAGCTTCGTGTCTAGAATTATGCCTAAAAATTTCTGTTCTGTTTTAACAGCAACACGCTCACCCTGCAACTCTATATGGGGATCGGGGTAGAGGCCTCTCTTCCTGGAGAACAGAACACAGGAGCTCTTCTGTGGATTCAGAGTGAAACCGTTCTCCTCTGCCCATTTACAGACCTTGTTGACACAGAGCTGAACCTGTCGCTCGCATGACGAGAGATTACAAGATCTAAAACCTATTTGTACATCATCAACGTATGTTGAATAAAAGATATTACGTGGGATGTACGAACGGAGGGAATTCATTTTGATAATAAAAAGTGTACAACTGAGGACACCTCCCTGCGGCACTCCAGTTTCTTGCACGAACGGTCGTGACAAGACGTTACCCACTCGAACACGGAATGTGCGATTGGACAGGTAACTTTCGATCACATTTAGCATATTACCACGTATACCTAAATGCGAGAGGTCTCTCAATATTCCGAAGCGCCATGTGGTATCATATGCTTTATCCATGTCAAGGAACAGAGATAGAAAAAACTGCTTATGAACAAAAGCTTCGCGAATTTGTGTCTCTATGCGAATCAGATGATCGGTGGTGGAACGACCCTCTCGGAATCCGCACTGATATGTGTCGAGGAGTTTGTTTGATTCCAGGAAATGTAATAGTCGGCAGTTAATCATCTTTTCAAATAATTTGCACAGGCAGCTAGTCAGGGCTATAGGCCTGTAACTCGATGCAGAAGATGGATCTTTGCCATGTTTTAGGATAGGTATTACAATGGCTTCTTTCCACACAGAGGGAATTTCGCCAGAAAACCATACGGCATTGTAGAGGCAGAGGAGAGTTCTTTGTGTTTCATAGGGCAAGTGTTTCAACATTTGGTATACAACACGGTCAGAACCTGGGGCAGATTTGCTGCAGCAATTTAGCGCTGCCTGCAGCTCAGCTAATTGGAATGGTGCATTGTATGGCTCGTTTTTTGCACACTTCCTTTCTAGTTTTTGTCTTTCTATTCTCTCTTTGTACTGTTTGAACGTATCTGAATAGTGGGATGGGCTGGACACCTGTTCGAAGTGTGCGCCCAGGAAGTTTGCTTGGTCTTCAAGGTTGTTACCCTCCATGTCTACTAAAGGGAGTGACTGTGTCTGCCGGCCTTTTATCCTATTTACCCTGTTCCAGACCTTAACTTCGTCTGCATAGGAATTGACACCCGATAAAAACTTCTGCCAACTTTCCCTTCTAGTCTGTCGGCGCGTTCTACGTCCTTCGGACTTTACTTGCTTGAAGTTGATGACATTCTCTGCAGTTGGATAATCGCGAAGTAAACCCCACGCCTTGTTCTGCCTTTTGCGAGCGTTCCTGCAGTCATCGTTCCACCACGGGACACGACGTCGGCAAGGACCACTACTTGTTTGGGGGATACATTTTGAAGCAGCGTCAATAATAAAAGTCGTAAAATACTTACAAGCAGAATCAATTCCTAAGTAGGAAATCTCGGCCCACGAGATACTACTGAGGCTTTGGTATTTCTGCCAGTCAGCTCTGTCTACCTTCCAAGTTGGAGCCTGAGGTGGAATTTCGCTTTCTTTTTGTGTTCTCAGTAGTATGGGGAAATGATCGCTCCCATACGGGTTTTTAATAACCTCCCAGTTAAAATCAGGTAAAAGAGTAGGAGAAACAAGGCTAAGATCAATGCATGAATATGATTTGTTCGCCAGGCTAAAAAACGTGGGTTCTTTATTATTTAATAGACATGCACCAGAGGAAAAGATGAAATTCTCAATCAAACGACCTCGTGCATCGCTCCGAGAGTCGCCCCACAACGGACTGTGGGCATTAAAATCGCCTACGACGATATAGGGTTCGGGTAGCTGATCCATTAGAGACTGAATTTCATGTTTCTTCAGCTGATAATGAGGGGAAATGTACACTGAGCAGATGGTGAGAAGTTTGTTTAAGACCACAGCACGAACGGCCACTGCTTCGAGTGTATCTGCAAACCCTGAAACGCTATGCTTTTGTCTATTATGATGGCAACGCCACCAGATGATGCGATAGCTTCATCTCGATCTTTGCGGAAGATGACGTGGTGTCTGAGAAAATTTGTGTGTTTTGTTTTCAGGTGCGTTTCCTGTACACACAGCACTTTTGGTGAGTGTTCGTGTATGAGTTCTTGGATATCATCAAGGTTTCTGAGAAGACCTCTCACATTCCATTGTATAATTTGTGTATCCATTTTGGGTGAAGGTTAGTGCTGTGTGTACTGAAAGAACTGTTGCCTTAAGTCGGGGAGCCCTTGTCGGGCCCCGTGATAGGGGTTCTTGATTTTTTGGCACGCTCTAACGATTTGCGCCGTTCCTTCGGCGCCTGCGACGCCGTTGGGCTGGCCGTTGTATCCATCGCCTCGGAAGAGGTGCTGGTTGCCCGCTCGCGGTTAACGCGCACGGGCGGGGAAGTCTTAGGGCTCTCTGCCTGAGCAGAAGGCCCTGGGGCTGCAGATCCGGAGGCCTGCATGCCCTTTGGTGGCGGAGCAGCACCGGCTGCTTCCGCTGAGGGGGCCAATGGCGCTGCCGCCCGTCCACTGAACGTGGTACGTGCGACCGCCGCGAACCTATATGGCACTGCCCCCTTGCGTGCCACGTCCGCGAAGGAAGGACCCCCCTGTACAGTACAGAGGCGTCTCCGTGCTTCCCTAAACGAGATGTTTTCGGTTATTTTCAGCGTTACTATTTCTTTTTCTTTTTTCCATATAGGACAGGTACGAGAGTAGGCTGCGTGCCCACCCTCACAGTTTGCACAGTGGGGAGTTTCAACACAGTTGTCTGAAAGGTGTTCATGGGAACTGCACTTTGCACAGGTTTGACGGCCACGGCAGCTCAGAGAGCTGTGACCAAAACGCTGGCACTTGAAGCAACGGCCGGGGTTAGGGATATATGGTCGGACTTTCAGTTTCAAATAACCTGTTTCAATATATTCTGGAAGCGTGCTTGTACCAAATGTGAGTATTAGGTGTTTTGTGGGGATTTCTTTGTCATCGCGCCTGATTTTGATTCGCTGTACTCTTACGACTTGCTGTTCACTCCAGCCCTCTAGGAGCTCACTTTCGGTCAAGTCCAGCAGGTCTTGGTCTGATACTACTCCCCGTGAGCTGTTGAGGGAACGATGTGGTGTCACAGAGACAGGTGTGTTTCCAAACGAGACAAGGTTCGACAGTTTTCATATTGTGCTTTGTTCACAACTTCAAGGAGAAGATCTCCGCTAGCCATCCTTGTAGCCTTATAGCCGCGGTCAAGTATTTCAGTGAGGCATTTGGATACCACAAAGGGGGAGATAGTTCGGGCATTCTTGTCTTTTTCGCAGTGGATTACGTGGAATCTAGGAAAAACTTCTTGGCGTTTCATGAAAATGTTTATGGTGTCTTCGGTGCGTCCCCTCTTTGTGAGAGGACGATTACTGAGTGGGGGAAAGGAGGTGGTGGCCATAAGATATGTGTAGTTTCGGCAGCCATGCCAGCCGCCCACCATGGAGCCCAACATGGGTACGCGACAGCACATTTATCGAAGGCATGCCAACTCCAGCTGTACACAGCTACTATAACCCAATATCATGTGCACAAGAGAGGGCAGATACACAAGGTTAACCCTTGCCGCCTGGAAAACGGAAGTAAAATGAAGAGACGAGAAGACAGGAAAGATTAAAAGAGAGAGAAAGACGAAGATAAGAGAGAGAGAGATAGGAAAAGGCGACTGCCGATTTCCCCCGGGTGGGTCAGTCCGGGGGTGCCGTCTACGTGAAGCCGGGGCCAAAGGGGTGTGTTGCCTCTGCCGGGGGGCCTTAAAGGTCCAATCACCCGGCGTCGGCTCAACCCCCAGGTTCCCCTTTTCCCCGGACACGGCTAAGCCACGCACGGCGACACGTGGGAGGGGGTCGAAACCCCCCCGTTGGCTCGGGTCCGTGGTGTCGCCACACACCAAACGCCTGCAGAAGCAGACGCCCCTGCGGGGGTGTCCCAGGAGAGAATTGCATCTTTGTAGAAAATAAAACAATGTTCTATTGTCCCCGGGACCTCACAGAGACGGAAATGAACTGAGGAAACAAAAATGCATTTTCTTTGCAACCACGTTTTTACCGAGAACGTTTCAGAATGAAGTTTATAAAATAGTGTTTTTGAACTAGCAGGAATATACATTCAGCGAACTCGTTTCAGTACACCGTGGCCCGGCAGATCCCAGTAAAGTGAACGGTTAAAGGGAGGAGGAAAGAGCACGGATATTATCTCCTTGTATAGTGTCTTGCGTGATACACTGTACAAATACTCAATGGAAAACCTGGTTTTAAGGAAGCCAACTGAATTGTAGACATCCTGCATGAATCCCCACAAGCATGCCCGTGCTAAGAAATTTGAAGAAACAACCATGTCCGGTAAAGCATTAACAAAAGTAACCTGCAAGAATGATTGAATTATGGGATGGGAGCACTCACGGAAAAAAAAAGAAGCGTGAAACTGTTTCCCATAAATGGAGGTGTACTAAACCCAACCGTCCCTCACTCACTGGTCTGAACATATTGTCACGTCTCATAGGTGCGAAAGTCGAAGACCATACAAAAGTCGCGAAAGTGCGATGAAAACGTTGTATATAATACCTGGCACAATGAATGAGTTGGAACACGTAGTAAAGCTTTTTTGCTAAAAATGTGTTGCAAGCTTTCGCTCTCCCAAAGACTGATAGTCGATGTGGAACAAATGTTAATAATCAGACTCGTTGAGCCATTATTACAACAAACTCGAACACCTTTAGACGCCACTGCACCAACATTAGCATGCTCCAGAAGTGAAAATAAAAATGAATGGCTGACACAATCAAAGGCATTTGCAAGATCTACCTGAAGCATCACAAGATGCTCTTGACAGCCGTAGACAGTGGGAGGGCACTAGGGGTAGCCTAAACAACAGAAACTACAGTTCCCTCGAACTGTAGACAAAAACGCCAATAAAGCAGCGGTTTAAAAACAGGCAAACTGGAACCGCTACTCGCGAAGGCCAAGCATGCATCGGCACCGATTCATTTTTTACAGCTCACGCCGCATGGCAGCACAAGCTGGACAGCATCTTTCAGGGAAAGCGCGCGTGAATCGAGTAATTTGGTCGCAGGAGTTTCTGTCACTACGGAAGCACCTTTCTTGGCACTTTTATCAGATATCCCACATCACTGGAAAAGTATATCGCCGATCAGCGCACTCTGAAATGCAATAGCTTGCATGCGACGCTCGGGCACCGCGTAACGACAAGTTTGTTACGCATGTCCGCCGTTGCAATGCCTCGAAAGGAGTATACGCACGTCATCTTGATAAACAAAAGGACAGATAAGGCGGCGCCGCCACACATGAAATCACTTCAAGGAAACTGTAATTTCTAGAGACAAAAAATGGCACATCCCACGTGCAGTGGGAATCGCGGAAATGCGAGGCATGCATCAGGAACGTAAAATGCATCTGCATTGTTGTTTCGCTATACCGATTTTGGTATGTACGAAGTTAACAAAGCGGCTGCGGGAGCACCAAGACTGTGATATGTAAACCACGCCGCTCATGACATGCATGTCATGATTTTTGTGTTATTATGACGTGCCATTTATGTTCGTCATGCAGTCATGTTGTGCCGCCATACCAATTTTAGCATACATCCCACTAACGAAAAGGCAAGCGAGCACCAAGACCACGGCACGTAAATCATGCCGCTCATGACCTGCATGTCATGATTTTCATGTTAAGACGTGTCATTTATATTCGTCACGCAGTCGCGTTGTTGCATACCGATTTTCGTATAGATCACTTTACGAAAAGGCCAGGAGAGCACAAAGTCGTAGGCGGCTAGATAGATAGATACGCTCAAAGTCGCCGAAGTTCGCCATGAAATGCTTCGCATTTAAAACGCCAAAAAAGCCCCCGGTGTTGTGCGTGTGCCTTGGCTTCATTTTCTAGCGTCTGCGAATTGGCAGCTTGTTTATGATGATGACGATGTGATTGTTGTTCGGTTTAGAATGGAGGCTAGTTTCTACTGCCCATGTCGGGAGCACGGATAAGCGTTCGGGGTGGGGGAGGGGGGTGGTGAGATAGCAAGGAGTGAAAAGCTGTTGTGAAGAGCTCCGGGAATTTTGACCACCTGGGGTTCTTTCAAGTGCACTGACATACCACAGCACATGGGCCTCGACATTTCGCCTCCATCGAAATACAGTGAGTGAGTTGTTAGTTTTATGGCACCAGGGCAACGAAGGCCAAAAGGCGCCAGGAAAAATGCTCTCCTAATGACCCGTGGTAAAACTTTCAATGACATGAATGTAAAAGACGAAGATGGTGATAAGCATGGCATGAATATGTATGGATTTTCTGAATATCTAAAATATATTAAAAGAGCCTATCAGCCTCCTGTGCATTTGGCTGGCAAGTGCACATAGACTGTAGGCGTTTCTATACAGTTAACGCAGTCGTACTCTCTTCGAGGAGATGTGACTGCGGCCAACATGCACATGTCAAATGTGATGAATGATACCTATGTCCTTTAAGTATTCGAATAGGTTCTCATTGGGGACATGTGGCTCTTCGCCCAGTAAAAGGATAGGATGGATTGGGGTGCATGTCCGGTAGGTTTCTGAAAAGTATCGTCGTCGTTTCGGTTCGTAAAAGGGGCACGTTATAAGTATGTGTAGCACAGTGAGCGGTTGGCCACATTTTTCACAGACAGGACTCTCTTCGTCACGGAGGAGGTAATTGTGTGTTGCATGTGTGTGTCCAATACGCAATCTTGCAAGTAGGACTTCGTAAAATCGGTTCCGGTGGCTAACACTCTTCCACTCCTTTATGACTGGTTTAATTAGGTGTAATTTGTTGTGCTCTGTTGCTGCCCAGTTTTGTTGCCATATTGCGCGAATTGATTTTCTGAGTGCTTTGGTGTGGTCTTGAATTGGAATTTTGCTGATATAGTTTCCCGTAAGTGTAGCCGTCTTTGCGGCACAATCTGCCCGTTCATTTCCCGAAATTCCAACATGACTTGGGATCCAGCAAAAATGTATTACTTTTCCATTGAGCATCATCCTGTTAACAGTCCGGATAAGATCTCTAAGGAGAGGGTTCTTTGTTTTTCTCCTCGACGAAAGAGCAGCCATCACGCTTTTAGAGTCGGTGTAAATAACAGTTTTTTCTTGCTCCTCATTTTGTGTTTCCTGAATGGCCAACAACATTCCATATATTTCAGCTGTGAAAACACTAGCTTTGGCATTTATATTGGCCGCGTGCGCGTGTGATTTTGTTGCAACAGCTGCACCAACGCCGCGGTTGGTTTTTGAACCGTCTGTAAAAAAAGATGAGAAGTCCCGGTAATAGCACTGCAATTCTAAAAACTCTTTTTGTATGATTGTCTCTGAAGTGGACTTTTTGTCGTATTTAGTCAGGGTGAAGTTACAAATTATATCCCTATACAACCAGGGAGCAAGGGGCTCTTCATATAGGGTTAGTTCCTGCTGTAGTGAGTGGACATCAACTCCCATGGCTTTCTTAACACGGATAGCAAACGTGGGGATGCACGATTTCTTGCTTCGGAACAATGTATCCAGGCGGTTGTCTAACAAAGTGTGGCGACATGGATGGTCAGGAACTGAGAGAACCTTGTGTGCATACGTCATTGTGAGAAGGCTTCTTCTTAATTCTAAAGGTGGCTCTGCGCATTCAACATAAAGGCTTTCGACTGGAGACGTGCGATATGCACCTGTTGCCAGCCTCAGTCCAGAGCGGATCAGCAGCTGAGTACCACAGCCACTAGACCACATTGGCGGGACGTTTCGACAAGTGGACTTGTCTTTCTCGTCGACCTGACGAAGACGAGTCTGCTTCTAGAAACCTGGGCTCCAGCGACATTTCCTCTTCTACATCGTTTTTAGCGAACTGTTCATAAATTCACTGTAAGTATCGCGTAGCACTACGACTATTGCTATTTCAGTGTACTGAGGGCAAGGGTCGGGGCAATGGGTTGAGCGCCAAGAGCGGCTTCTCATTTCCCTCCCCGCTTTGCACCAGACCTTATTTCTTCCTCCCTTTCTTTTTTTCTGCAATTATTCCTTTTCCTCTTCATTGCACTCAAACGCTGTAATGTTGCAGTGGGCGTTTTCGTTTCTATCTCTTCCTTTACTGCTTTCTTCATTTCTCTACGTTACCTTTCGCATAATTACTATCACGTAGCAGTATCCTGAGGTCAATAGTCTGGCCCGTGGGTGCAGGGCAAAAGTGGATCGGATCTTCTCTCTTGCGTGACATGCGTCATCAACGGACTTCGCCAGCCCCTAAACAGCTACGTCGTAAGGAAAAACCACGTGTGGTTCATGCCCTCACTGTATATAATAGTGTGAGCCAGTCCACTCCTGGATGTATGTGCTGTGTGTGATAGGTCTCAGTTGATGTACTGTGTGTTCGAAGACCACTTAAGATGAAACTAAACCGAGCACCAAAATACTACTTGCTAGCTCCCTGCCTGAAATAAGTAGTTCGCCCTTACTTTTTATCTAATATTCTGAGTATTTTCTGCTTTCGTCATTATTTAATAAAAGTTCGGTGCCCGCGATACATTCATGGGGGGAGGCGGGGGGGAACTGAATGATCATTTTATTTGTCATTTTCTTAAATTTTCCAGCCCTCCCTTAACGTATAAGTCATAACCACCTCAAGCCTGTTGCAGAATATCATCCAAAAGAGCCGCACAACCGACGACCCGTTAAAATCAATTGTCTCGATGATAATGCACCAGTAAACTCAATCGAAGCGTCGAATAAAACCATATATCTGATGAAGTGACCGGCGTAATGCATGCATGCCCCTTTTCATTGACATTTCTTATCCAAGTATTTCGGGACCACTCCATTTACTTGAACAAAGCCATGCATATTCGTACTGCTCTGGTGGTCGAAAATAATGTTTACGAATATCGGACGCACACCAGAAGGCAAGGGAAAGGGTTGGCTCTACATATAGCTTTTTACATAGTATTCTTTAATACTTAATCTGTTAGAGTTAATTGAAACAGAAAAATGAAGTTTTCTAAGAAACGGCAAATCACACTGAAAGGTCAACTGTAGTACTTCGGCTGGAACAAACTAGACGAGAAGCTCAGGGAAAGATGGAGGCTTGAATAGATGAACAGATCGCAAAATACGATTTAGAAGAGGGAATGTTGCGGATGCCAACGTTTCGACAAGTGGACTTGCCTTCGTCAGGGCGGCGACTGCCTTCTCCGGCGTTCGTTTATGTACGCCATTGCGCACTTCTCCCCTGTCCTCAGAAGGAGAGGAGAAGAAGAGCGGCACAGAAAAAGGGGAGAAGGGGGTAGGGCGTAGGGGGAATTGGGTGGCAGGTGTTAGCGTGACTAATATACATGGCAAGAGGGAAAGGTTCCAAAGAATCCGCTCGTAGTACATATCTTGGAAATACATCGTGTGCGCAGCGCTACAAAAGCACAATTAAGAAAGAAACGCAAGCTCAGAATGGCGCTCAAAATGACCATATTCAAAATGACCTTAAGTTAAAAGCACGAGAAGTGACTATGTCCATCATATAAAATGAGGTTTCACTTTCACTAGTTCAAACGTTTTTACATGTTGGAATGTTCACTATGTCACAAGAATTACATCGGCGAAACTGGTCAACTAATTAATGTTAGATCAAACGACCCTCCGCGTACACCGCAAATAACCTGCTGAAAGCAGTGGCGCAGCATTTTAATATGACAGGTTATAATTTCGACCGAACTCAAACTCAACATGCTTCCGGCAAACTTCTACTCGCAGAGGGACCGAAAATACAGGGAATCGTACCTCATATACAAGTTCAATTCTCTCCAGCCTACTGGCATAAACCTTTCAAAGGGAACCCTTGAGTCCATTAGACAGGGTGGGCGGTTAACAAAGACAATAAAAGGTTAAGGTATGCACAGGCTAACAATGATTATTCCGGAAAGTATACTTTCAGGTGCTGAACCCCCTTCCAATTAGGCGATAACAATGGCGTTAAGCTGTGTAGTTACATTTTCAGCAACAAGCTCTCGGTGAAATGTACTGCGGAAGCGGCGCAGGTGGTGCGAGGTGGAAGGGGGAAAACATGCCGTAGGAGCAACACAGCGGATGCCTTCATGTTTACACGGATGGGTCAGTTTCCTCTGTGAGCTCAACAGGAGCAGTGATCATTCCAGCCAAGTCTGTCACCATACGACTCAAGACGTCCCATTGCACAACATCGACCGCTGCAGAACTCGCCGCCATTAATTCTGCGGTAGAAGTCACAATTGCAGAACCTTCACATGCATGGTCCATATCCACGGACTCCAAGGCAGCTCTTCAATGACTTATATCACCATTTCGTCATGGACCTCACGAGCAGCTGATCGCTGACAAGAATTCTTCACCACCATGCCGTCGAGCAAGGACACAACATCACGTACCAGTAGATACCGGGACACTGTGGGATGAGCGGCAATGACCTTGCTGATGAATCCGCCCGATCTGCCCCCAATGATAACCACTGTAGAGCAGTACCATTCTCCAGGACCGACGCATCTGCAAGGCTTCAATCCCTAGCACGTGAATTTACACGTGCACATTGGAATTTGTCAGAATTCACCAATGCTCGTTTCCATAGTTTGCACGCATACCTTCAGTTCCGCCTTCCATCAGGATTACCTCGAGCTGAGGAGACACTTCTGTGTCGCCTGTGGCTTGGTGTTGCCTTCACAAACACTACTCATTTTGTATTGGAATGGGAAACGACTATGTGCGAGAACTGCAGCTGCGACGAAACGACCTCTCATCTTCTGTGTGTCCCCGTTTCAGTGGCCCCAGGAGAGAACTTACCGCTGTTCTAGGCAGACTTGACATGCGCCCTTTATGCTAGCAACGAGTCTTGGGACAATGGCCAGGTCCATCGTCAGCACGGAAAGCTCTCAATGCGTTGTTGCGATTTTTAAGGACGAGCGGTCTACGGTACAGACTGAGCAGTGCCGCGAATTTTGTGTGTGTGTGCGTTTCTCTCTTTTTCTTCTTTCTTGTGTCTCCTTTCTGCTATCTTTCATTCCCCTTACCTCTCTTCCCCTGCACAGGGTAGCCAGCCGGTCTCAGCACTGGCTAACCTCCCCGTCTTTCCTCCTTTCCTCTTCCTCCTCCTGCGCACACAATGTATTTCCAAGATACGCACCAAGAGCGGATTCTTGGGAAGCTTTCCCTCTTGCTATTGATATTAGCCGCGCTAACACCTGTGACCCAACTCCCCCTAAACCCTACCCCCCCCCCCCACTTCTCGCTTTTTTTTTTTGTTATTCGCACGTGCCGCTCTTCTCTCCTTCTGAGGATGGGGGAGAGTGTGCAATGGCGTACATAAACGAACGCTGGAGAAGGCAGTCGCCGCCCTGACGAAGACAAGTCCACTTGTCGAAACGTTGGCTCCCGCTACATTCCCTGTTCTAAATCGTAATTTCTGATCTATTCATCTATTCAGCTGGAACAGAAATTCAAGTATTCTCTTCCCTCAAACTGCACCGAAATCAGGTTAGCTTTATGCAGGAATTTCGTTGGAGGAATAACACCATCTGCAGTTTCCCCCTACTTTAGCTTTGTTCGCATCCGTCTGCATATTCTCCATTTCAAACAAAAAATGGTAAAGCGTATTGAAATTCAAATGGAGAAGCTCAACAGAGCAATAAAATGTACTCCGAACTCCTGGTCTGGTGCAAGAGCGAGTTAGTGATTCAAAACCAAATAAATAATGAAAAAGTTCAATTGAGGGCAGTGTGCTGCAATGACGCTATCTTTCCATGCTTTTTTTTCTTTCGTCACTCGTTCATGAGAGCATAAATCCCAACCGTTCATGGTCACAAGGCAGCTGTAACGCGTCGACTGGTTTTCCATCACAAACAGGACGTTGCGCAGAACCAAGCCATCTTCGAAAAAGACTATACATCGGAGGCATTTCTCTCTTGGCTACCGGCTGACGCTAGGCGTTGCAAATTAGCACACCGATTGACTCAGGTGAGGTTACATATTCATTATTCTGCTTCCGTACACAATGTGTGTGAGGTACGCCGCCCCGTTGCTCTTGAAAAACATGCACAATAGAAAAGGCGCACCTACCATGCAGAGCATGACGCCATGCTCCTTTTTTTCATGTCCTTTCGCGCCGTCCCATCCTCTACACAACTCATTGATCACGCTTTATTTAAGCTTAGGACCAGACACGCGCAAATACCAAAAATGCCAGAAAATTTCCATTTCACAGCTCTGGTGAAGTGACAAATATGTGTCACCATCGCGCCGTTAAGCTCGGCGAGAGAAACACTTTCCCTGTCCTGTGCCTCCCGTGTTCGTGAAATCCTTTCGCTCAGGGATTAACGGGGCCCTTGCAACACTCCTTGAAAACAGATATAAAACGATACCAATCAGTCGTGGAGGCTTGTGCGAACATGTTAGCCCAACAGTATTTCACTGCACGAAACAAGAAATCCGCCATTTCAAATACAGCTGGAAATCGCCAGGTCTTCGACATGCGACGTAAAAAGGAGAACCCAGTACGCCGCTTGGCTTTTCTCTGTGGTATTAAGGACAGGTTCGGACGAATTCCTTTCAACTTGCTCCACTCAAAACGAAGGCACAAAGCATTACTCGGGATGTTTGCGTGAACATGAAATCACTTATACGATGTAGTTAGTTGATGCTGTCAGTGGCACACTCGGTTCAAAGCAGGGCTTTCCAGCAGCATCTGAATTTAAATTTCTAATTCCCTGCTTCGTGCAGTACAGTAATATCTGCCTCAGATTTTCTGAAGGACCTTCAAGACTAATGGGCGCCCTTTTAAGACAATTTTCAAAAAGACTTGCAGATTCCCCTTCCTGAACCTGTGCACCAGCTTGCCCAGTATCAAGCCTTGTTAAACCATTTACTCCTTATCGCTTCTTTCAGGAACATATCAGGAGAAGTACGAGTCCACGCTCATCACCTCCTTGTTCTAAGCACATCGCAATGTCTGACAATGCTCAACCCAACACCAAAAAACCAGAGTACGACGCAGGTATGTACTCCCAAAACATCGCCGGCTGCTTCCCACCAATTTTAAAACTGCTTGCTTATTACAACATGACTTTCGACTATGCACTGGTCGACGGCTCCGGAAATGAAAGCCCGAGTTCGCGTGGCCCACGTCAATTCCTCGACGTAGGCTCCGGTTGTGGCCAGGTGACACTGAAGGTCCTTTTACCCACCGTCCCAGAAGATGTGGAGAAGATAGTAGGGGTCGACGCATGCGAAAACATGGTTTCCTATGCTCGGCAGCACAGCTCTGACCCGAGGATTTCGTATGAGCAGCTGGACATAGCAGGAGACGTCTCCGGGTTCCTCGCCTTGTACGGGCCCTTTGATCGCATATACAGCTTCAACTGCCTTCACCGGGTGAGGGAGCAGCCCAAGGCTTGGAGCAACATGGCGAAGCTGCTTAAGCCTGGTGGAGAATGGCTTCTGTTTTACCCAGCTCACAATATTATACCGGACGTTTGGAGAGCGCTAGCCAAGAAGAAACGCTGGAGCAGGTTTGCGGAGGTGAGAACGAGATGCACTAAAGTATGGCGTTCTACACGCAAGCTTTGCTTCGGAGCTGCATATATTGTAAAACAGGTGTCGGCCTGTTTTTATGTATACTAAGCGCACGATTACCACAGTTTGCGTCTTTCACTGGCCGTACATAAATGCTGGAGCAGGTTTGCCAAGCTGAGGACGAAATGCGCAAAAGTATAGCATTCTATACGCAAGCCTTGCTTCTAAGCCGAATACTTTGTAGAAACAGGTGTCGGCCAGTTCTGATACGTATATGCTGAGTGCACAATTATCTGTGTTAGCATTTTCCACTTCCTAGATGCCCATCATCAATTCTGAAGTCATTTTTCTCAAAGGAGCCCTGCAACACTTTTCTAAGTAATCCTGAAGTGACGCCGGTTAAGTAGCTTATTGCCTCACAAGTCACCTACCATGAAAAGCTTTCAAATCTTCAAGAGTTGCTAAGCCATCTCTCAGTTCTGTTAGGTTTGGCGATTGAACAATATTACACAGTGAGTAATACAAAAGGCAATGAGAGTTCTGTCTGGCATTTTTAAGCGACCCTTCCTTCCACGGCTTTTCTACAATTTTTTTTCCTTTTTAATAAATTTTGCTTGATTATGTTACCTCCCATAGCTTATGTCGCCTAAGAAATAGGTTTACGTCCGCACGGCTCGTTTTTAACCTCGTTTGCCCCTCTCCCCACAGCACGCAACTGCTTTGAAGCATATGAAGGTTCAATAAAAGTCACTCATTTTCTTTTATTTATCATATTCTGACGTCGACAGGTCCCCTAGAGCACCTTCTATGCATTCGTGATAAGGGAAATGACAATATCTAATTGTCCAGCTGAACCGCCTTTTTAAGGTGGCGTGGAGTAGAACATTTTGTGAATTAAAAATGGAGCCCTACGACAGGTTGTCACGTCAAGGACCGTCACCTAGCCGTCGCCTCCTAAAGTTACAAAGGCAACGCGCTTTAGTTGTTTCAAACGGTGCCGGAAGAGGGGTGGTCTATTTCCGCCGCTCCTCTCGGCGTCTCTCCTAGTAGGCCCTCTGACCCTCTTCCGATGGCACAACCCATGCCTGCCCCATTGCGATCTCAGGCTGAAGATTAACCTTTCTCCCTTAACCTGACGGGCACAGCTACGTGGACGCGTGCGCAGGTGGCTGCTACAACGCGTTATGTCGCCATCAGGGTGACGAAATACGATGTTCCAATCCTCAATGACATGCTTGAAGTCATGGAGGCGAGCGGTCCTTTTACATTAAATTAATTTTCCGCACATGTGTACTTCTTGTTTCACAGGGTTTCTGCTCGCTAACATGCAAACGGAACTGGTCAGCAATGCACGGCTTTGCTCCAACAAAGCCCGAGCCTGGCCCTTCCTTAGTATATGTCAAAATATACGCAGTACTCAGATATTATAAACGTTACATCAGTAGTACAATCTCATCCCCGAAACGCATCGTTCCAGTGGTGGGAAGAACTCATCTCGCCTACACACGACATGCGGAGCACTGAGGAAAGGCTCAACTACGTCAAATCACTGGCAAAACAAGTTGGTCTGGAATTACGGAGCTGTGAGATGTTTTTGAACGACATCCCCGTGCAAGCGAGGTCCGGTGAGTGTTCCCGTGTTGAAAGCAGACAGAGAATACAAAGTCGATTTCTCGACCATATGATGGGTATCACAAATGCAAGTTTCTCTTTACTGCGGAGGCAGTCCAGTACTACGCTTCATTTTGCTTCTGCATTAGCAACGCGGTGTTGCCCGAAAGACTTGGTCTGCATAAACGTATTGACGTGCAGACACTCAACATACGTTGAAAGCAAATAGTCGCTGCTATCAAAGATGTCGCGTTCTTGGCTATTTCACCTGGTTTCTACATTCTCATTAGCGCTATGCCTGGGAGTAAAATGTAAAAATCTAAAGCAAGAAATTGTGGAGATTCTCAACATTTCCAAATGGCTGTATGTGATCTACGGAACTTTCTTTGACCATGGATGCCCACCACGCTAATTGTCAAACCCCAAACACAAACCGAGGAGAGCGCCCCATCGCATAACAGTTTCCAATGCAGAAACCAGTTCGACATAAAAGCTCCAACCAATGCGGCAGTACGTACTGCTCTTCATCAGCCGTTTGTTATACGTAAGAAATTGCAGTCTATGCTAGAATCGCACACCTGTCAAGCGACTTCACAAAACCGGGAAGACTCATGACCCGAAAACACGTGAACGTAAGAACACGCCGGACAAAACCTGCACTTTCGCATGATTGGTGGGCGGCGCCAGCATCTAAAATGCCTGTCAGCAATCACTCTGAATAGAAATAAACAGGAATAATAAAAAGAAAGTCCTGATTAAGCTAAGCGCGTGGAAACACTGAAAATCGACAGAAAATAATCACTTGTGACACGATGGGAAACGAGAGCTCCGCTGTTTCGGCAGGTTCCACACTGGCTGAAACGGCCTTCTAGTTTTTTTTTTCCGTTCTTGACCCTTCCTTCATTATTTCTTTGTTTAGCATGCGTGTCTCTGCGTTCAATTCAATATATTACAAATATACTTTAGTGTCTCATCTGTGTCCTGTTTCGTCTCCATGTAATGCACTAGCAATTCATTCCGTTAGGCCTCCTTCAGTGATGCGTATTTCTTCTTTTTTTCCCTTCCTTCCTTGATTGCTCTCTTTCCCTCTTTCTTTCGTTCATTTCTGTCTGTCCTGTCTTTCTACCTTAATTCTGTTTCTTTCCATGTTTATTTCCTTCATTCTTTCTTTGGTAAAGACCACAGGGGACTCATATGGCTCATATATGTTCACATGCTCATGCGCCAAGCGTGCTCGCTTGGCACAAGAACGTCCGAAGACGTGCGCGCACCTTAGCGCGTCCGTAACACCTACACACGTCATTGAGCGTGCACGTGTTACAGGCGCCTACCTTGCGCTCCCAATACTCGATGTGCTAGGGAAAAAAGCAAAAAAAAATGCGCCCACTGCTTTCACTGCGAGGATTGTTTTCTCATGCAACGACACCAACAAGGGCAACGTGAGTCGCGCACTACAAGCTTCGCTTGGACAAACTGCACCCAGGGCGATCTATCATTTCCTGCCCACTGACCACATTCGGGTGATGCTTTTTTCTCAAAACCTCCGGGGTTCTGTGGCGTCGAGGCGCAAGCATTGCAGTTTCCTCAGGCTCTCCTAAATGGCGGTAGCCGTCCTCGCTCTGCCGGGACACGCGCGCCTCGTGGCAGCAGCGAACAGATGCTAAAACGTTTTGTGGTAGGAGAGTGAAGAAACGATCTCTAGCCAAGAGTGCGGATGCTTTTCGTTCTACCACTAGCGAGTCAGACGCTAGGGGGCTTAAGAATACTACGCTGATGCGCTAGTTGGTCGAGCGCTCTGACACGGCAACAGTGCCCTGACCTGGCGTTTGACAGCAAGCAGGCCTTGGACATGTGACCTCTGTGTCGTGTGCGCAGCTTCGTTGGTCGTCCTCCTTCACAGAGTAGAACGGCTCAAATCTGTTTGTTTCGTTCAACATTTCTACTTAAAAACATGATAGGGGTTCATTACTTCCAGACAAGGACATAGGCTGCGGAAAGCTAGAATTTACGGCGTTTCCAAGCCTCACATCACGTAAAGATTGGGTCGATTAGGGTAAATCAAATATACGCTCTATGCTTGGAAAGCAAGGGCATGCGAAACGCTGCCGAAGTAGGAAACATTGTCGCAATTTAAAAGGAAATAATTAGGGTACGCAAACTAAAGCACCACTGCTTACAAATACTCACTGCTGAACTTTCGTTTTATGACCGCCTTTTTTTTACTTCCTCTCGTTACTCTGCAGGAATTCTGGCGGCATTGATACCAGGAAATAACACGTTGGATGCTGAAGAAAGACGACTCCTGTTCGAAGACGCCACCGAAGAACTACAAAATTTCCTGCGCTTGCGCCCGCGCGCCCGCTGCACTGACAACTTCGTAATCCACGCCATCAAACCAATACGACGGACCTCCTAAATAGTGACCAGCCGTTGTTACCGCGAGCCTTTAACATTCAACTTATCTTTTCGTTCGAGATGACTTTAGTCGAATGCACTTTATGCCACTTTCATGGTCCTAAATGTTGATGGTTACGGCAGCCACTGAAGAAAACATTTAAACTTCCGCGGTGATGGGAGCATATAGACGTCCTTGAAACTCGATATCTCTGGCCATCTAATGCATTGCACTTAGTATTCACCTAAATCTGCAGGAACTGCACGAGTCTTCTGTTCATATGGGAATAAAAAACGCTTGGCTTTCTTCCTGTCGCTTTGTGTTTCGTACGCTAGCGCGTTGGGTTACGGGTGGGCAAATGGAATCGCACAGATCGGTAAATTGAAATTGAAAATGTCCAAATAAAATGAAACGAAATGAAACAGGTACTCACTGCCAGCCTAAAAATTTCCTTCATGACAAGCCATTGCTGAAAACCACATGCCTCGTGGGCCCGGAACGCACTAATTATTTATATATTTCCAAAACTGCCGCTCTAAGCTGAGAGCATAGCAGGTACCTGGGCATACACCGTAGTCAAGAAAATACAAACATTGCATTATACAAGCAACAGCGATTATAACAAACATAACAAAATGCGCATTTTGTCGTCGAGGTCTTCCATCTCCATTTTTATTCAAGTAGCCCGTACTTGATATACACAGAGAAAATGAACCAGAAAATGAAACACGAAAGTGCACAACACGAGATTGCAGTCACCTCGTGCAGAGAACCCCGCAGAGAAAGAAAGGAAATGAAAAACTGCCAAGCGTAGCGTAGCGGTGGGTGCCCAAATTCGATTGGAATGATGCAGCAGACAGTAGAAAGACGAAGAACGAAATGACGTGTAGTTGCTCAAACCTTTCACGGCATCAGCGTGTAATAAACATACACTCACTACAAGTACGCAAATGAAATGGTACAAGTGCAAGAAATTATCATAAAAGAACATCTGGTCAAACGCGAGTGTTCGCCACCATGATGGTTTCGTGTGGTTTCTAACATTGCAGAGAACACGGACAATGTGCCTGCTTTAGTCAGAGTAGAATTTCATTTATTCCATTCGCGCACCGTAAGTGAAAGAAAGATTGCCCAAACACATAGTTGTTATGGGAGTATTCTTTTAAAGTGTACGAATGCTTAATAGGAGTCTGGCGCGACTTGAAAACGTCACATATTTAGACAAGTCCGCTGTGTAATAGGCGTGCAGCCACTGGTACAAAAACTTAAGGTGAACCTGTCCTGCACTTGCACACAATGTATCTATGCCAGAAGGACCAGAAGTCTAGTGGGTGAGTCTGTGCGTTTTAAGGTGTCGTGTACAAACAGGATGGCCACCTCGAATCACCTGAACGAGGAGAATAAAAGAATTGGATGACACTTAAACGTCGTCTTTAAGAGTGGAACGTAATAGCTTTCCACACTGGCCGGCAACCTGGAATCAATTACCAGCAACGGTGCTGTAATGGTGGACTAGTGTCTATGGCACTCGGCTGCTGATCCGAAAGTGGCGGGATCGAACCCGGGCCGTGGCAGCTGCATTTCGGTGAACCAGAAATATTTAGACTTGGGCCCTGTGCGATGTCAGTTTACGTTTAAAAACCCCAGGTGGTCGAAATTTGCCGAAAATTCATGACCTCGCCAGTACGGCCGCTTCGCTCGCCTGCAACTCTTGGTCAGCCGTGCGGGCACGATCACGTGACCAACATGGCAGCGCCCGCGCGGCGCTGCTGCAGACTGTCTACTAGACCGACTCCTTCGATCGCAGAACTAATTACACGTACAAATGCGGCCTTTTGCTAACGTGGCGTAGCATATGCAGCAATCTGTGGTGCTGGAACAGGACATGGCGTCAAGGCCCTAAAAATCCTCAATGCGAGCTTCGCAACGCAAGTGCGGAGACGTCGCCCGCACATGCGGAGCTCGTCCTTCAGCCCAGTTACCCTGTCAAGACTTTCCCTCCTCCTCTCCTTTGTGTGTGTGTGTGTGTGTGTGTGTGTGTGTGGGTTTGTGTGTCTGTCCTGCTGCGAAAGGTGAACCCCTTCCTCAACGACCACCCAGCTTGAACCGGTGGCTACCTTCATACTTCTGAACACAGTCGGCCAAAAAGCAAATATTACGCATATCTGAGGCGCAACATCAATACGTATGTATTGGACGGTGTGTTCCTTTAGTAGAAAATACATAGATGCGTAATTCTAAAGACCCTAGTGCTTGTTAGGATGCGCAAAAGCGGACGTTTCCTGTACTAGGCAAGCTTCTTGCGTTTCCCGTAACCATGGCCAGATGGCGCCCTTATCTCGCGCTCGTGCCGAACGGAAGGCAGGGAACGGCCACCCGCCACTCCGGCCGGTCCCTTTCTCTCCTCGCGTCTGTTCGTTTTCCCTCTCGCTTGCGCAACTCCTCGGGGGGAATAGAAACACGCGAAACGGGACTCATGTAGTACGGCCGGTAGAACGCTATCATCTTTCGACGGTTCTCTTCGCTTTCCAGAACAAGCGTACGCTGGCTTATCTCTCACATCCTTGCGCTCTTTTCCAACTCTCAAGCGCAAGTGTTATTCGCATCCCCCCCCCTCCCATATTTCCGCTCTCTGCCCGCTCTCATATGTATGTCGAAGAAACCAACAATAAATTAACCGTGCCGTAAAGGGCAAAATCAATAAGCGCGACATATGGCGTCTGCAATTCAAAAAACAACAGGCCTGCGCGGAATCGCAGGACAGTGACCACCGTGAGCGGAAGAGAGAGAGAGAGAGAATAAACATTTTTATTTCGTAATATACAATGAGCATGCGGGAGTGGCCATTGTAAAAGCTTGGGGATCTGGCCAGTTCATCGGGCCATCGGGCATATCGAAGTGCCAAGACAGGTTGGTGTCGGGGCTGCGCCCCTCGCCTGACGCGTGACGCATGGCACGATACGACAAAACTGCTTCATGAGGCAGCGCTGTAAAAGTTTGGGGACGCTTAGGCTTCGCCTTCAAAACGCTATAGTGTCATTATGCCAAGTTCGCATAGCATTTCCATAGAAAATTCATTAAAATTAGGGCCCTCCCTACAAAATGCTGAAATTATTTGAGTTTTCTCTTAGCCTAATTATGTTTTCTCGTACATTGAAATTAACAGTCCCAGTTATGATGAGGTTAGGTGGATAATAAATTCGTAGTTCAGAATTTTCTGATGCATTTTACTTCAAGAAATTGAATTTTGTTCCTACGTGTACCATGGCGGAGGGTTTGCATGTTTAAGTGCTTCGGGGCACGGCGGTCGTTTGAGGTGATTATTTCCGCAGTGGACGCCGACTGACACCGAATTACTTGAGCTCCTAGACGCTGGCGTATTAAAGTGTTTCCGTTGAAAGCATGGAAGGTAAAGAAATATACCGGGTGTTTCAGCCAGCATTTTCATGCGGCCCGCGACAATCTGGTTCTTTCCTAAAGAAGCCTAGTATCGCATACAAGAGGACCATCGGAAGTCACGTGTGAACGGAAAAACCGCTGGAGACGTGTTCAAATGTCTGCGACGGTAAATTCAAGACGTCCGATTTCTCATAACTATCACAGCCGCGTAGTTTGCGACGATAAGTAGGCGTATTCCTGCACCGAGCGAATAAGCAATACATAACGTTTTGCCTATGCAAAACACCAAAGCATCGACGCTATGTATTCATCTGTTTGAAACACACATCTCTGAATCGACTTGATCCGACACTTCGACTTTGACATTTACCTGGACTATCTCGTCTCGAGACAATACTTCTTTGCTCGCTGTGGCTTGGGCCGCTTTTGCAAAATCTTTTGCTTTCAGAAGCGGCATGGATGATAGCCCTGCTTGGGGTCTCTGCAGCCACGAAGACACCACAGAACACGTTCTTTGCCATTGTACTTGCTACAGCGCGTACAGGCTGTCACTAGCGGCCAGCGCTGCGTCTAGACAACAGGGCGCTGTCGGAACAGACTGTATTAGAAGACTGGGTAGCTAACCGGAGATCTCATGTTAACCTCCCCGTATTTACTTTCCTTTTCTGTCTCTCTGTCTCTCTCTCTGTTAGAATGGCGACCAAAAGTTATGTCGCACCCAAAGTCGGTGAAATTTGTGTTGGGATTTCGTCATCACACTAGTCACTAGAAACATTACTCCCCCCACCTTTATTGCTTGCGCTCTTTTATTGCTCTTTGTTTCCCTTTTGCTCTTTGTTTCCCCTAGTTCTCTTTATGCTTCCCTAGTGCTCTATATTGCTCTTTATTTCCAATAGTGCAGGGTACCAAGCCAGAATGCCGTTTCTGGTTAGCCTTCCTGCTTTTCCTCCTTGTCCCTCTTTATCTCTTCCTCTATCTCTTTGTGTACCTATCTGAGAAAATAGCACAAATACGATATTACTGAATCGGCTGCAGCAATCTCTGGAACACGTCAACAAGAAGGTTGCATTTCCACGTGACTCCCAGGGCACTTCACGCGCAGTTTCGCTTTTGTACGGCAAAATGTCTACGTTTTCTTGCGCGTCAAGGCTTTTTTTTATACTTGGACTTTTCGTTTGTTTGTGAATAGATATGACGTACGTCGACACACCCGTGGCTAAAAACTCACCATACACAGTAACCTCCAAATTCTAAAATATAAAAGTTAGCTAGCTAATTAAATACCATTTTCTGAGACTCCCTGTGTCCACTTGGACACAACGGAAGGGTACCTCCAGGGCACGGGAGTAAACCTTTCGCCGAACAAATCAGAGCTTCTATTATGCAGGCCCAAAAGGAAAGGAATGAGAGGGCTGACGCCCATAAATCAAATACCTTTCACACTACATACGCAAGACGGCCAGAACGTACCCCGGTAAACGACATCAGATTCCTGGGCCTGCTACTGGAGTCTAAAGGAAACAACGCTCAGTACGTGACACGCATCACCTCCAAAATGGAGAGGCCACTAACACATTCTTCGCGACTCACATCGTCTACGTAGCATCGGCACTACGATGGTCTTGAAGAGAGGAGGACCAACTAAACACACTCATCCGTCAAAGCATCAAGCACGTTCTTGGACACAGGGACACATCAGCATCGACATTCTTCTCTCCCATTGGGCATACACAACTGACTCTCGGAAATAAAGCGCGAAGCACAGCACAACTCAATCGCCTCGCTTCGTCCCGATCCGGTAGACGCATCCTCGAATAGGAGGCTGCTGCCTGGTAGAGTCCGAGGAATGCAAGGTTACGCTACCCCACTCTGTCAGGAGTAACTTCTCGGTAGATCCTCTCCCCAGAAATGTACATCCGCAACACAACAATGGCCGCCGAGAGCCTAGCGCTCGGGTCCTGCTTAATTCGCTTGCGAACTGCCCAGACTCGGCCGCCTTCGTCGAAGTAGATCAATACGGCGCCACCGACCGCTTCGCACTGGTCAGCGTTGATCCCAAGGGCGGAACTCCTCAACGCAGCCTCAATCCAATATGGAACGGGGACTACAGCCGAACAAGTGGTCATTGTCCTGGCTATGAAAAACTCAACGCGCCCAAACATATACACAGACTCTAGATCAGCAGCCAGAGCATTCGCCTCCGGTTCGATCTCGGGAGAAGCGGCTCCCATCCTCGGCAATGGAGGTGGTAGCGACTTTCACGCCATCAAATAGTTCCCGGCCCACATGCGGACCACTGTCCATCCCGAGTTTCTCAATCCTGACGAATTCGCACACGACCGAGGGCAAGGAATTATACACCGTGACCGTCTCCGTGGCTTCGGGGACGGAACTGAGGGATGGCATGGGGAACCTCTCCTCACCTTCCATGAAACTACGGCCCACTATCGCCTACGCAGACGTCCTTCCCATTACCCTCACCAGAAACTCTCGACCGCAGCCGGCGGCTCCTCGAATGCTTCAACCAAAGTCCTTCCCTTCGCGAGGTAGATTTGGCCACTTCGTCCAGAACGTGACAAGGACTGTCGATACTGCGGTACTGCATGCTACTGCTCACGAGCTCATTCTCTGGCAGTGTCTCGCCTTACAAGACGCAGATATGAATCAACAAGAACATTTGGAGAACGTCAATAAAAGCAGCGATCTCTCCGAGCAACTACGGGCGTCATGAGGGCTTGCGAAAGGGCGGAGACACGGCCTCGCTGTTCCTGCGTGGGCGCGGCCCGCTGCTACCCTGCACCCCCATGATGGGGCGCCCCGACGTAGTTCCTCTGGACGTAGTTCCTCCGGAAGTTCTTTGTCTGTCTGCCTGATGTCCACCTCATATAACGGCATCTTTATGAAGAGTTCCCCAGTTTTAGGGGCGAAGCTCCTCTTAGTCTAACCTTGTCACGTGTCAGGCGTCAGTCGTCAGGCGTAACCCGCGTGCTGGGAGGCACGCGCTCGCCCTCGGCGTTCGCCTCGGCGCGTGCCTCTGCTGTCTTGTGAGAGAGAGACAGAGAGAGAGCGAAAGGCGCGCGTTGGCTATGGAAACGCTCTTTCTTAGAGGAACGCTGTACCAGCTCGCAAAGAAGGAGAACGCGCTCTCACCCGCGAGAGACAACGTTGGCGCAGGCAGCGTCTCCTAGCGAGTTTCTTGATTGAGAAATACCGACTGCTCGCGTTGGAGAAGCGTTCACCGGCAACCCATATATATATATATATATATATATATATATATATATATATATATATATATATATATATATATATATATATATATATATATATATATATATACGCATAGTTGAACCATGAGGATTCGTAGCGTGCGCGTTAACTAAATTAATCCGGAACTCGGCACGATCTACGATGAACATCCCGAGCTTCGCCCACTCATCATCATTCACTCCGTGGATATGCTGTAATTTTTTTCTCGAACAGCGTAGTGTTTGCAAATGGGTTCTGCAGAAAACCGCAAATGGATTAACGTTTATGAAGGGTGAAGATAGTATCGACCTGTTCGTAACACGAAGCTACAAGGAAATCCACGTGGATATCTCAGAAATGTAAGCTTCTTAGTTGCCGCACGTTTGTCCTCGTCTGTGATTTGAAGCCGGGACCAACGCCTGTCCGGGGTGCTCGACCTGCCACTTGAGCTAACCAGGTGACTAGCGATTGACAGCGTGAGGGCGAATCGATCGGCAACTTGAAGCACATTGGTATCGATATGGCCGATGAGGTCTGTGGAAACCCGCAAGGTGGTGTAACCCATTTTTAAGGATTACTGAAAATGTTCGCTGAAACACAACCACAACAGTAATTGCTATTGTGGACAGCCTGTTAACTTAAGTTGCCTTGCGTAGTCGACAGCAAAATTGTAATAATGTTTTTTAGGGGCGAAGCTCCTTAAGGCGTGGGTCGTTCGTCCCTTGTAGTCGTAACCACCTCGTTCTAGGATTGCGCTCGACAGCTCGCGCGCCGGGAGGCTCGCGCTCGCCCTCGGCACGTTCCTCCCAGCGCGCGAGCTCTCTCACTCTTCCATCTGCTGTCTTGTGTGAGAGAGACAGAAAGAGAGAGAGAGAGAGAGAGAGAGAGAGCGAAAGACGGTCCGTTTCTAAAGATGATGATGGGTTTGTGCGTGGCCTCTCCGCCTTACACTCTTTCAGCAGTCATGTGATGGCGTCGGCAAACGCGGTGCGCGTTCCGGCCTGTGTAAGGGGCTGCGTAAGACGCTGTGGCCTCTCCCCCCTTACTAGAGTGTACTGCATGTTTCTAACGCGTTTGTGCTAGCGTCCCCTTAAACGCGAGATCCCAGCGTTCGAATAGAGTGTTTCTAACGTCTTTACATGATGATCGACTGGGCGAATTACACGGAAGATCAACGGTTTACCGGTGATTCACTCCGGAGCTTCGCCCACTCATCATCATTCACCCCGTGGATATGCTGTGAATTTTTTTCTTAGTGTCCTCGTCGCTTTCCTCCTCTCTATAGAACTCGTAAAAGCAGCGCAAAGCTCGTCAGGAGTATAAGCCATGCAAGGGAACCGAATGCTTTCCGAAAGGTCTCCTTTAAGTAAAACCTTTCTTTAAAAAGAAGAGCTCTTTATGCTGGTGATAATCTGCTGTCGACAAAAAACTGCGTTGAGCGATGACATCAACCTGAGTTGCCTAGCAATAGCCGACCGCAGGTGCGCTCGCTCGCTTCGCCCGACAGACTCCGCTCCGCCGCGGCCGGCTCATGCGCAGCCCTGCACATCTTCGATCGACTCTGGACCTGCTTCTCTAGGCATAGCAGTGCCTCCTCTTGATCATCGCGGTTCGGCTATGGAAATGTCGTTATTTCTGCTCCCGATTCCGGGAGTACGGCTGAGCGTCCGAGGGTGTGGCGAGAACTGAAAGAGAGTAAAAGATATTGAAGAAAAACAAACGCTGTAGTGGGCCTTTTATTCAAGCGACATGCACCAGAGGAAAAGATGAATTGTCCAATGAGACACCCTCGCGCATAGATGCGAGGGTTGCCCCAGAGGTTGATTGTTCATTGAAATCGCCAAGAACGAGATCTGGTCCTGCCACTTCATCAATAAAAAACTGGAATTTGTGTCTGTGTAAGTCGTAATTTCGTGTATGTAAAGTGAGCAGAAGGTGATGAGTTTGTTGAGAAAGAGATCTCGTGTGGCTACAGCTTTAAGGCGCGTTTGTAGTTCTATAAGCTAACAGGCTACGCTCCTGCGAGCTATTGTAGCAACGCTGCCCGATGATGCAAGGGCATCATGGCGGTCTTTGCGGAAAGTCACGTAGTGTCGAAGAAAGTCTGTTTTCATTTTAGGTGTGTATCCTGTGCACACATCACTTTCGGATTGTGTTCGTGAAGCAGTTCTTGGATGTCGTCGAGGTTTCTACAATGGCCTCCAACGTTCTACTGCATTATCTGTGTGTTCATATTGGCAGTAAAAGTGGTGCGGTGTGTACAAGAAAGGGAGCAGTCGCTTTAGTTTCCAGAGCCCTTCCCGGGCCCCGTAATATGGGATTTGAGCCTTTTTTTTTTTGAGCAGGCGAGAATGTCTCGCCGCTCCTTAGGCGCTGGGAGCACCCGCACAATTGGCGTTGTGTCCATTCGATCTTTCGATGCACAGGAAAAAGCTGCCGCTTTAGCGAGCGGCGGTTTTTTCCTGTCAGGGAGACTTTGTCGGCGCCCATCAGGCCGAAGGTCGATGGGACCGCCTTCGTGTTCAGATCTCGCGGGTTTCGACCAGCTCCAGCAGTGCCCACGGTCGTGGCCGGACTTTTCAACGGGATGGGAAGCGTCAGCTGCACGCACCGTGGCGGCTACAGGCAGTCAGTCCTACACTTGCGCTTTGCCCATCGCAAGGTGAAGAAAGCAGCTGTTGTGGTGCCACCTGTCGCAACACTTCGGCGTAGGATGGGTTCCCAAACAAGAATCTGACACGTTGCCGTGCCTCGCTGTATGTTAAGTTTTCTTCGACATTAATGCTCATTATTTCTTTTCAGTTTTTCTAGCTGTCACAGGATCTGGAGTAGGCAGGGTGATCGCCATGACAGTTAGCACAGCGGAGAGGCTCACTATTTTAGAAAATGAAAGACTTTCACCCCTGTGCAAAGCACTCAGAACAGTGGCAGCATAAGGTAAATGTTGCTGCCTGGTATCTCATTCTTCTCTGTCAGGCTGATTTCATTCCTGCGTCGCCTCCCCCTCTTCTTACTTTTCCACTGTTTGTCTCTTTTTCATCGTCCCGTTTTTGTCGTCATTTGTTCCCTCTTCTTCGGAGTCACTATTATCGTTCTGCCTCTGCGTGGTATTGTGTTATCTCTCTTGCCTTCTTAATCGCTGTCCGATGAAACCAAAGCTGCTGTCTGACAACACATATTATTGTAAGACGACTCCTTGATATGTATAAAAGTCATCGTTGAGAACACAAACTGCCCAGCTGTTTCGTGGCCACAATTTCTACTACTAAGTCAAGGCTGTGGCCAAGAATTCAAGCCACCCAAAGAAGTGGTCCGAGTGTGAGGGACGCAGTGGCACCACAGCTGCTGGGCTCGGTTCAGGTATTCACAGGCACGGATGAATAATTTTTTTCCATCACTGAAGCTGATAGCGGTAGTGGTTAACCACCAAGTTCGGCCATTGTGTAACGAGACCGATACAGATCACACTGTAAAAGTGGCCGAAACGGGACTGAGAAATGAAGCCCACCGCAGCAATTTTTTCCGCAGACGCGCATGATAAAGCCAGTCTCTCAACATCTGTGACACGACGAACGGTTTCACCACCACGGCGCAGGTGTACCGCGCGATCTGTCGCCGTTCACCGACATGAAACAGCACTACTTTCTTTTTCGTTTTTTTTTACGTTGAAGCTGAGAGCGGTTGCAGACCCCACCAGCGGCGGATACCATCGTCATCAATTTTGGCCATTGCTACTTGATCATAACAGCTTGTTGTGACATTGTGTTTTCGCACTAGCTCCACATCGTGCTCTACGGTAACTTGTCCAAATATCGCCTCACAAGATCCCCGACGAAGTCGACCGCTTAGGCCTCTTGGCAGGCAGGCAGAAAGTCAACCAAATACCTTTTGGCACACAGCAGCGCCATACTAACTGACTGCGTGGTCAGAATGTTCACTACGCTCCTAACTAGTGAAGCAATACAACCGCAATGCAGCGAAACATTGTTCAATTTGTCCACAGCGGCCTGCGACTAGAAAGAGGGACGACAATGTCGAGAATGACGGCGTGTACGTAGAATACGTTACGCGGACTTCGGGGGAAACCAGACGGTTTTGGCGGAGAAAAAATTGTTGCACCTCGTGGTGATCCCTATCTGCTATGAGAACAGAGAACTGACGCTCCCACTGTGTCATTGGAATGCCATTGCTTCATACAGCACAGAAAAGTTTAATTACAATCTCCCATTGCAATGCAGCATTATCGCAAGCGATGGCGATTAAGAACACCGGATGCAGCAGCAGACATTATCGTCACTGATTTCGGCCATTGAAACGAGCCCGCTCTAGCTTACGCTGTGGAAGTAGGGACACGGTTTTTACACATTCTTCGAGCGATTCGAAAAAGCATTATATTGCTACGGACCATTGCCACTGATGGGACAGGCCAACCAGGTGAAGACGACAGAAACGTTCGAACCCTGTCATGAGTTTCGGTATTCATGGCGATGTGCTTCAACCTTCGCTTGTTAATATAACAAGGCTCTCATGTACATCCTCCCCGCGATAAAGTCTTGCTCGGTGTGTGCCTACGGGCCACTAAAAGCCACTTCTGATTTCTTTGTCAGCCCAAACAATGTATTAAGCAAACTGGTGGCAGCCTTTATCACTGCACAAATCGCCCTGTCTGGCGATTTTATTAATCCCGCGAATATACCGGACAAACCTAAAGTAATCGTCAGCGCCCTGGAACACAGACACAAGATTTTTTCTCAATTTTTGCCTTAACTTCCCCATTTTCAGCTAGTGATGGAACCTACTCGGATTTTCCAGCAGGTTACTCACGTCCTCGATCTTGTACTGGCCGATTTCCCCGACAGACTTATCTGTTAGCTGTTTACCTGAAATGAGTGATCACAAGGTCATCCACCTTGCTTTTTCATTCTGTTCACCAGCACGAAACGCCTTTCAGAAAACCATACGTCTCTGTGATAAAGGTGATTGTGATGATTCGTTCTTTCCTGTACTCAAGTTAATCGTTCAAGGTTGCTCCTTAAATAGCAACTGGACATGCTTCGAAAATCAAGTAAAGGAACTCGCCATTATTCCAAAAATCCGCTTCCAACCTTCCCAGCAAAAGCTGTAGTTCAGAAAAGCCCTAAGACGGTTAGAAAAAGAGAAAGAAAAACGTCTTTATTGTAGAGCCAAGAAAGTGGGACACCGACGGCAATGGGATAACTATTACGCAGCTGAAAAGAAATATCTGCAAGCATTGCATAAGATCAAGAAGTCTTTATCATAACGGCCCAGAAAACTCCTTAAAGGGCAACTCCGGCGACTTTTCAATGTCCACCGATTTCAATAAAATTTTCGATATATGTTCTCTTCGGTATTATATGCCAAACCAGGCAGTTGCAAGTCATTTATGTTTCCTGAAGAGAAATTCTAACATTTTGAGCGGATTCCGATGCGGGCCACCATGTTTCTGACGTCATTATCTTCAACGCTGCCTATAAAGCAGGCACGTGATGAAGAGCAAAACGATGATACTTCAGCGCTCAAATTGCTGCTATCAAGTTCAGAAAAGCTGCTATAACTATGTATGGCTAGATGACATCACCCCTTTAACTTTTCTAGGCTGCAGCTCCATATTTCTCATGACAGAGAGGGGGGCTATGACGTCATCACGTATGCTGCACGAAGCATCTACCCGTTTCGGTTCCGGTTTGAACGCATCGTTCATTCGGGTGTTTAAAATTATTGGTGAGTTTCTAATCAAGCTGACGCACCCTGACTGCTAAAGGGCTATCAATATCAATGGAAAACAGCCACATCATAATATAATGAAAAGACCGCCAGAGTTCCCGTTTAGTTAACAATCCAAGACATTTTTGGAAAACTGGTAACACTAGCGAAGCACACGCAATTCAGGCAACAAACGTTTCAAATGAAGTCCTTAGCGAGGCCAGTTGCGCGTAGACCACACCAACGCAAAAATTTTGAAAAACAAAATACACATTTCTGTAGCCTATTTATCATTTATATTTGCCCAGTTTCATTAGAGTTATTCCAGGTGACTAGAAAGTTGGGAAGGTAGTTCCAATTTACAAGTCAGGCAATGACATTCCCCGCTAAACTAGCGTCCCATCTTGCTAACAAGCATCCCAGTCACAATCGTAAAACCCGTGATCTACTCTGTTTACTCTCGTGTGAATTTTCTTGGCTCTAATGGCTTTTTGCATCCCGCGCAGCACGGATTCTGCAACCGATACTCATGCGAAACATAGCTTGCTGCACTTATTCATGACCCTCACAATAACCTTGGTAGTAATGCACAGACCGACGAAATTTTTCTAGGCTTTTGAATTAGGCTTTGAGAAGATCCCCATCAGCGTTTGATTTTCAACGTAAAGAAGCTTAACTTTCATTCCGATGTTCTGCCTGGATTATCGAATTCCTCAGCAACCGCTCTCAATCCGTAATTATAAATAATTATCAATCGAACTCAATGCCAGGAACAGCTGGCATTCCTCAAGGCTCTGTTCTGTATCCTATATTATTCCTAAGATATATTGACTTAAGTTCGCATGTCACTTGTAACATTAGAATGTTTGCCGACGACTGTGTCGTTTATCGCACTGTTTTTAACACCCACAGTGAAAGCGCTCTCCAGAAATCTTTTGATAAACTAATCACTTGGTGTGAAGACTGCCTAATCCTTATTGCAAATAAGTGTAAAGTCATATCCTGTTGCCTCAGCAATAAATCCACAGATTTTTCATATAAAATAAATACATACCTGTTGACAGTGCGCTTTCTCAAATACCTAGGTGTCGATATTTCTAATTAACTTTCCTGCCACACCCACATTCCTAAACTCATATCATCGGCGAATAGGACGCAAGGTTTCTTGCGGCGTAACCTTCGTCAACCCCCTTGAAGCGTAAGATTACTTGCCTATCAATCGCTCGTTCGCCCAAAGCTGGAATATGCATCTGCCATACGGAATCCACCTGAAACTATCTCGGCCTATTCTGAATCGCAAAAGGTCTATACGACGCACTGACTCCGTCGCAGAACTGAAAACGCATAAATAATTCAAACTATCTCATGAAGAGATAGGCTTGCTGCAGAAATGTTTATGCGTGTCATGAAATACGGATGATTTATGCAGACTCCATTCTTTTGCACGCAGAATAATTATGCATATTCGCACAACTGTAGTGATTTGACGACCAGGTTTGCGAACGACAAACACCAAGTAAACAACAATGAAAACGTAAGTAATAAAAACGCATTGAAACCGCAGCGGGAATGCTTGAAATAATGAAGTCATAAAAGGTCTCTTCAGCTCAAACTGAAAGGCCAGTTCACTGCGTTCTACATTTCAATTAACGCAGGTGGCCACGTCCCTGATGATAACGACGGCAGCGAGTCAGTTTTAAGGACGAATTCCAATGTAGCCTTATCCCTGCCTGCATTCTGCAACGGTTCAGTTTAATGAATACTTTTGCTGATATTCGCAGCAGAGTCTCTTGAAAGTTCAACAATGAAAGGCAACAAAGGGTGATGGTCGGGGAGGATTTCACCGGACCAATAAGGTTCAGTTGCGAATATTTAGTATGGCGCAAGAGTGTAGGGGAGTCGAAAACAAAAGTGCGCAGCCTTCGCTAACTCGCACAAGGCCTGATCACAGCGAATTTGGCCAATAGTTTATGAGACAGATCACTTGACATTCATGGGCTATTTTGGCCCGAACGTGTCACGTGACATTTTGACACGCGATTGTGGCGAAAACATGCTCACGTAATCAGCCAAAATGGCGTACCGAGATGTAACTTGTCATGTTCCCCACAGAATCATGTAACGCAATATGACGTGACATGATCCGCCAACATCACGCAACGCAAAGTGCATATGTACCGCCCAAATCACGCAATGCAATGTCACGTGGCATGTTCCCGCCAAAATCACGTAACAGAATTCCAGTGACAGGTGTTTGCCAAAATCAAGTAACGCGATGTCCTGTGGTATCGCATGATGGCCGAAAAGTTCCGGCTGGCTTAAGCAGCTTCGCTGCTATAACAGGAAATCGAAAAAAAGAGAGAGGGGCATTCCACTGATAGGATCTCTGCAATTTGCTCATATGAATGCACTTGGTTCTGTCGGTCCAAACAACTGTGACTCAGTGAACTGAATAATCATGTGGACGCAGGTGTACCAAATCAACTGTCACTTTTAACAAGCACGACAGTGCTGAGGCCACGTACTTGAGTAAAATACCTTAAATATCCCACGCTTTTATCCCTTCCATACCCACCGCGGACAGAAGCTTCGCTCGGCAGACCCATCCACCGGTGAACTCAGGTAAAGCTATGCACTTTTAATAATAAGTATAGGAGTTTCACCTCGACACAAATACATCATCGGGTGGAATGTCACAGTAAGCAACGTTAGGTTGATTTCAACACGTTAAAAGTAAATAGATTTCGTGTTCTTCCACGTGTCATAATGGCTATATGATCATGAGGCACGCTGTATATTGGAACCAGAAAATTTGGCCGATTGCTGTTTTTTTAACGTGAACTAAAAGCGTACTACGCACGGACCTCTGCCAATCTCGCTCGCTTCCTTCGAAAATGCGAGCGTCGCGGCCGGGGTCGAACCCGCGTATTTCGGGTCAGCAGTCAAGCAAGACAACCATTATATTACCGCGGTGGATAAGTGCCTCAGGTTCCTTGTAGCATGCACTAACATCTAAGAACACTGATGCTCTCGTGGCTGGCTTTCCGATCCACGTCCTCAAGATTACCGCTACTGTGCGGCTACGCGGCCCATAGCGCTTTTTTATAGGCCTTCCGACCACTAAAAACTTGTAGTTTAGCCATGTTTCAGCGCAAATCGCGAAATGCGCTAGTTTTTCTTGACTTTTGATGCATGCGTTCGGAGATGTACCTGACGCGCATTCAAAGTCCTTAATGCCATTTCTTAGTTCACCCACCCCTTGCCGCCGCCCATAAATGCGAATCGTACAAACTATATTGCTTACTTCATTTCTTTTCCTTACCGCCTTTGCCTCTGCACACAATCTTTCTCTACTTCGGTTTTTCAGATTGGAGAAACTGCGTTATTCGCATTCGGAAGGCAATCGAAATGACCGGAAATGCTCAGCTCAGTCACGACAATCCCGGGTATGACGCGGATTTCTACTCGAAACAAGTCGAATGTTATTTTCCTTCGTTTACGAAGCTGCTAGATTATTTCAACATGACGTTCGACGATACGATGCACGGCAACATTGTCGAGAAAAGCCAGAGTTCGCGTGGGCCACGTCAATTTCTCGACGTAGGCTGCGGCTGCGGTACGGTGACCACAAAGATCCTTCTGTCCAGCGTACCAGATGATGTAGAGAAGATAGTAGGAGTCGATATATGCGAGAACATGATCGCCCATGCTCGCAAGCACAGCTCTCACCCGAAGATTGAATACGAGCAGCTAGATATAACGGAGACGTCTCGGCGTTGCTGGACAAGCACGGACCTTTCGATCGCATATACTGCTTCAACAGTCTTAACCGCGTCAGAGACCAGCTCACGGCATGGGGGAACATCTCGAAGCTGCTGAAGCCTGGTGGCGAGTGTCTCCTGCATTACGGCGCTTGGTACGTTACACCGGACATTTGGAGAGCACTGGCGCGAAAGGAACGCTGGAACGGGTTCTCAGAGGTGAGTAGGCTACAAGACCTCTACTTGCTTCTGAGTTGCAGCACTTTGAAGCGACACAAAAATAAATTATATTAGGCTAGATAGATTACTTAACTGTGCTCGAGTTTATCATCTCTTTCTGAGTGTCAATAAAAGAATTTTTCGCATAGACAACTGCCGTCGAAAGTCTAGTATCATCGCTCAATTTGAAACGCCCGCAACACCAAAAATCGGACTTGATGGCACAATCTCGGCCGCGGAAGCTGCCGTGCCGTGAGCTCCACGGCGGCGATATGTAGTCTGAACTGTGGTCTACAGCACACTTACTTACTGTCAGAGATTATATAATTATTTTTAAGTTATAACCTTCGGAAGAAATCGGGTATTCGAAGTAGATGAGCTGACGTCATTTCATAATGGTACCCATAGGGTCGGACAGAGGGTAGCACTCCGATTTCTCAATTTAGACATTTTCTCTCTTTGCCACCGCGACGTTCTCGCCCTGAATAGCGAACTGGCTATCACACAAACGTAATCTTTCAATCTTTCCCAACACAATACTTCCGTATATTTAGCTTGTGAATGGACGGCCCACTTTGAGTGCTGCCATATGGCCGCTTTAGGACTTTCGGTTCTATATTTTTCTCTAAATTTGTTACACTGTTTTACGCTTCTTTCATGGTATTTTGTTGTCCTTCTAGGTTACTTTTACAAGAAATAGCCAGAATACGCGAATAGGTCGACGGATATGTGTGGACTATTAGAACTGAGCCAAGCGGTCTAGCATGCTCTCAGGCCTACCCTATGCAAATCGGGATTGTTGAATGCTTCTAACTTGTAAAATAGCAGACACTTAAGAGTCGGTGCCGATACATTTCTTGCCGACAAACACCGTATTGGTGGCCATGTGCGCCGCAGTCGTTAGCAATAATTATTACGTGTTCATACGAAGCAACGGATCCAACAGCCCCAATCTTGAGTTCCGGTGGTAGGGTCTCGAACAGCTACCAAAACTGGGACACCAAACCGAAAGAAAATGGTCGCCGAAGAACGTCAAAGCATGGACTTGTTCCTTTACGCAGTCCACTTTATGACGAAGTGGCCCACTTTCTTGGAAGCATACCTCATGCTAAAAGGCGCAGGTGCTCTGCACACGAAGGGCAACAGCGCCGTGCCACAGCGGGTCCTAATTTCAATGCCAGCATGTACATTTCATGCTTCAAATCGTATCATACTAAATGAGGTCCCTAGGAAGGCTTAGTTATATATTGACGCGAAGTAAGCTGCCTGCCCACTACGGGCCCCGATCGCCAGGGCGATGACGAACGCTCTGGCGCGTGCGGATACTGGGAATGATTCACCGCCATTGAAGAAGGTTCTTGCCTATCTCGTTGGAACTCTTGGTATCTTCGTTATAATATCATTGGAATTTACGAAACCTCGAAGTGAAATTTGTGAATTCACATCTTTTTGCTGCAGTCTAAGGGCCCAGTCTGATTATATATTCACGAACCGTATTCTGTGAACTAACAGCCTGTTCGCAACCAAACATTTTGTGAGACATGCACACGCATAAAAGATGCGAAATGGAATTAGTTGGGAAACGTAATAAAACAAAGGAACCGGTCCCTAATGTGGGTCGATATACGCACGATATACGCAAGAAATGGAAGGCAAATAGTACGCAGCTTCCGCTAGGCCGCGCAAGGTCAGATTGCATCGAAGCTAGACGATTGTTTACTAGAACAGGTCACTTAATAGACATGTAACGCGACATTGCGTTACTTGATTTTGGCCGGAACATGTCATGTCACGTGCGTTAAGTGATTTTGGAAGAAACATGTCACGTGACATTTGCTGCGTGATTTTGGCGCTCGGCGGGAACATCTCACGTGATCAGCCAAAATCACGCAACCCAATGTCACGTAACATCTTTCCGCCAAAAACACGAGACACAATATCACGTGACATGCTCCCGCCAACATCACGTAACGCAAGCTGACGTGAGGAGAGGTTTCCGCCAAAATCACGCAACGCATTCTCACGTGGTATTCTATGATGCCTGAAAAATTACGGCTACTCTAAACAGCTTCCCCATTAAAACGGGCACGCCTGACAAAACGGGCACGCCTGCTTAAGCAGCTTCGCTGCTAAAAGAAAGGGGTAGTATCAGGGGCCAAGAAAAGAGTGGAGTGGGCCAGGGGCAGGAGCCAGGGAGTGGACCAGGGGCCTGCTAACGAAATCCCTGTAAAAATCAATAAAAATAGAGCCAGGCCTGCTCGGAACCGCAGGACAGTGTCAGCGTAAGCTGGAGGAGCCACCTTCTTAGAGGCCATTTTAAACGCTTGAGGAGCTAGTTCAAGTAGAGGTGATAGATATCCCCTCTGCCATAACTATTATCATTTCTCCAAGTAGGGAAGTACCCACTACGCAATAATTACTGCGGTATTGTAACGTGCAAATCTGTATAACTGCACATCTTAGGGAGTCTTTTGGCGTCGTTTCCTCGAGAACGAACCGAACTCTCAGCCCGGCGTCCACGGCGAGCTGCGGTTTGGGCTTCTCTCTCTTGTGCCCGACGTTGCCTTGCTGCAGCCGCGCGCGTTGCTCTGCGATTCGCTACTTCAGCAGCGGTCCGCACCTTGCGAGAAGGCGCCATCAGGTATATCGAAGACCCAAGTCAAGTTGCTGTCGGGGCTGCGCACGTCGCCAGCCGCTTGATGCATGCCACAATACAACGAAACAGCTTCAAAGTGCAGCGCTTCGTAATATTGATGACGAAAATATTGAAGAAGAGTGTTTCATAATGATGATGTTGATGATGCCTCTATAATGGGTTGAGAGCTGCAAACTATACAACCCTGTGTTCTTTCAAATGATTCCTCGAACTCGTTATGCAATCCACTTTCCGCGACGTGTAGTGTCGTATTATTATTATGCCAAGTAACATTACGTTTGTTAATGCGATTCCTCGGCAGACGTTATACCTGTTTAGGTCTTTTAGCCAAGATTTTTCAAGCTCAGGCACGGCTTAGTGGTAGAATGCTCGACTGCCACGCAGAGGATGTGGGTTCGAATCCGCGCAGAGGACGTGGTTTCAACCTCCTCGGTCCTGGTTATCTTTTATAAAATTGGCCGCGATAGCGGTTGCGCACACAGGCGGCGGCGGCGGACACCTACGGCGCAAAAGCGGCCCTTGTTGTGATCTCATAACAACTTACGCTGTAAAAACAGCTCCACTAACGTGAAACCTGGGAAGGTGCGAAGCACTAGGTGATGCGCCGGTGTTTCCCACAAGAAACGTCAACAGCTCCTAATGAGCTTGCTTTACGTTGCCACGACGACGACGTTAGACGCCCACAGCCCGGGCGCATTAGCGGAAACTCAATCGCTTCTGACCGGATAACCTTAAACATACAACGTCTGTGGCCACTGCCTCCATGTTCAGCCCGCAAATGCACACACACAATATCTGACTGCACTACCTCCAGAATGGGCCCACCGTGACGACAGCAGCAGCACACGCCGACAATCCAGCCCCTAAGGTGCTCTGCACCTAAAAAAATGGGCGTGACCGGGGCATGCAATCTGACGCCAAGATAACTGTGGTCATTAAGGGTAACACATTGGATACCTAGAGAAGGCAAGCATGGTAGGGGGCGACCGAAAGACGGTTGGGCAGATGAGATGAAGAAGTTTGCGGGGACAACGTGGCCGCAGCTAGCTCAGGATCGGTATAATCAAAGGTTTGCGAGAGAAGCCTTCGTTCGCCCTGCAGTGGGCATAGGCAGGCTAATGATGATGATGACACGTGATAAATATGAGGCCTTGTATGTGACAAAGCATTACAGATACCTGCAGCTCCGCAACACTACTTGGCGTAAAGGCCACAAAAAACCATCCATACAAGTTTCGAAAGCACGCTGCGGCCGACCCGCATATGCCGCTCCTGACCTTCAATCCGGTTAAACCTTTTTCCATACCCCCACCCTTCTTTTTTAAAGACGATAGTCTTTCTTGGGATACTTCAACGCAGAAATTTTGGTCTGTCTGTCTGTGTGTGTATGTGTGTGTGTCTGTCCTGCTTTTCGATTCAGTAGAATGGCGAAAGGTTGACCCCTTCCTCACCGACCGCCCATCTTGAACTGGTTGTTGCGTTCATACTTGTGATCACAGTCGACCAAAAAGCAAATATTACGCATATCTGAGGCGCAACATCAATACGTAAGTATTAGACGGTCTGTTCCTTTAGTAGAAAATACATAGATGTTTAATTCTAAAGACTCTAGTGCTTGATAGGATGCGCAAAAGCGAACGTTTCCTACGCAGTTCTGCGTACTACGCAAGCTTCTTGCGTTTCCCGATATCATGGCCAGATGGCGCCCATATCTCACGCTCGTGCCGAACGGGTAGCACAAGGCAGCGGAACGGCCGCCCGCCACTCCGGCCCGTCCCTTTCTCTCCTCGCGTCTCTTCGTTTTCCCTCTCGCTTGCGCGACTCCTCGGGGAAATAGAAACACGCGAACCGGGACTCATGTAGTATGGCCGGTAGAAGACTATCGTCTTTCGACGACATTTGCAGCGAAGCACGGAGATACGCGGCCAATTTTTTTTTCTTTTTGCTTTCCTCAACAAGCGTGCGCTGTGAACCAGCTGAATCCCTATGTTTGTTGGATTACAGCAGACATGCTTACGCTGACAGCTGGGCCTGCTACGTAGTTCGCCATAACTCACGGTGATGCATTAATGCTATAGAATGGAAAAGCAATAAGCGCGACACATGGCGTTCCGAATTAATTATATTTGCACAGGAAGCACATACGTGTAGAACAATCAAAAAGGCTGAGAAACACGTACACATGTACGTTGTTTTCCGTAGTCTAAAACACGAGTGTTTTTTTTTTCTTAATGCGCTCGACCCTTCCCCCTTCTAATGCAGAACTTTTAAAAGCATCACAGGAACCCTCTGGAGTATAACCTGTGTGGAACGAACCGAATGGGTTTCCAAATATAGCTTTCACAAGGAAACTTAGTTGGAATCTCTCGCAAGGCTGTGATGAAGTTCCGAACTAGACAGGCACCTCTATCCAACTGTTTAGCTGTTCACTGAGCAAAGGAGAATATATGAAACGAAATGAACGCGCAAGATATGTGTGAGCATCAACAAAAGATTGTGGCTTCCGACAGAAGCGATCACTGTAATCACTTAAAGATACTAGAGAAATTGTCGAAGCTATCCTGACAGAAAAAGCAGGTGATAGTTGCGTCCGCAGCCCTTCTGTTGCTTTGACGGAAAGTGAATTGGATTTTCTCGTTGCTGCTCGTTTCCACGTGTGATGACGGGGGATTTTTGTGTGCGCGATCATAAATATCGTGCTTTCCGGAAATAAACCATGAGTTGAAAGTTAGCGCCGTGTTGTCGTCTTCCTTGTCCGCGTCTTCTAGCGCTATGTTTCCTTCAAATGTATCTAACCAACTAGCCCAAAAAGCCATACTTTTGCAATGCAATCACGATGCATTTAATGCAGTCTGGGATATTACGTCAACAACAGACAGTATATGCAATAACTGTGAGAAAGAGTATTACGTGGACGGGCAACTCACGTAGCTCAGAGTAAGTGCAAGACCAACATTTCTGCTTCTTCAGTGGGACACCAACCACGTGTCCACGCTTCGTATCGAAAAGAGATGCAACACACAGCAGAAAAGTGCAAAGAAACGTTTTCGGCCAACCTGCTACCCTGTGATGTACGCGTGATTGCTTGAGCTGATGATGTCGCAGTCACATGCGCTGACATAGAGCGTGTCAGTTGCTGTGCAAATTACGAAGGGTTTTTGTGACCAAACTGGCAGCTTATAGAATAGAGAGAAAAGTTTACGGCTATGGCACGGTACGTGGCTACAGCCATCAGCTGTCTTTAAGCACCTGCGGTGGAGCACAGTACCTAACACATATTTAGATGTACCTCTCGATAGGTGCAGAAAAAATACGCAGTGTTTGGGCACAGAACGACGACGAAATGAAAAGAACGACTTTATGCTGGGCAGGACAAAATCTGTCAATATTCGCCCGTCCTACTCTGTGTAATATTTTCTTGGTAGCGTGGTATGTCCTCCAGGTATTGTACTGCACTAGATGCAATATTCAGGGATTCCGTAAAGGTTCTCTGGCGAAATTTGTGTGGAATTTTTAGTCTGAGCAAACGTCGCGGACTAATCTTTTCCGTAAGATCCGAGAGGATGAAATGCGTTTGTGACACCTGTTCTTGAAACACGTGACCAGTAGGTTTTTATTCTTAAGAGATCGGCAAGACCCTTTTATCCGCCCAATAAGTCAAGTAATGTTACCGGGCGCAATACCTGAATTCGTTACCAGAAGCATAAACACTGCGCCGAATGAAATGCAAAGTTAAAAGAAAACTATCCTAATTACTCTATTAGTACAAGCATAGGTTGGACGTCTTGTGAAGCGGCATTCCTTTCTTCTGAGAGACATCTTAAGCACACAGCACTCTAGTAATGCGCTCATGAGGTTTCACGGCAGCGGAGTAGTGCACGCCGGCCATTCGCCACTGGATGTTCAAGGAAACGGTTGCATTCCTTCGGCATTTCCGCAGCCGCTACTAATCGAGGCGCTAGCAGGCCATTTCGCGAACTTGCCTACAAGATGGCGGACATCCCTGTTGTTGTAAGTCGTTTTATAAATATGCCCCGTGAAATCCCGGGTTTTCACACCTGAATATGCGCAGAAAATATTCTTTTCAAACCTTTAAGCAAATCTCGTCACTAACTGTGTGACACGCCTTTGCAGATGTGGGAAAAGCTCATACCGCCCTCACAGGACATGCGAGATACAGACGAAAGGCTCAACTACGCACGGTCGCTAGCTAAGGATGTCGGGCTGGAATTGAGGAGCTGCGAAATGGTCGGAGTGTACATTCCCGTACAACAGTGGTCCGGTGAGTATTTGCACACTGGCAGAATTCCCAACATAGACCACGCCCTGTGTGCAAACGTAAGTGTTACGTGCATGTCCACTAATGTAGTTACAGTGAACTGTATCAGCGCATTCTGGCTCGGGGGCTGTGAAATCCTGCTAAGTATAGCACGCAGCCACAGCGCATTCATTGACCCAATATGCGGAAGACGCAGAGCTAAGGCCAGAACTCGAAATATTTACAAGTGCATACGCGTAATTGTTAGAAGTACGGAAAGCAGAACGGAGCATGAAGTTTCCCGGGAAAGCGAGCTGTTATGTGTTACAACCGGTCATGATTACAGAACCTCTCTCTCTCTTCTCTTCCCTCCGAAGTCACGAAATGCTATGCACACAACTTCAAATGTAGGGGTCGTTCGCGCTACTCTCACTTTTACCTTTCGGTTTCTCTATCTCTCACTTTCTTCATTTTTCGCTGGAGCCAGATATTACCCTTTCATTGCTAAATTTCTCTATCAAGCTATTGCTTCATTTCTTTCACAACATTAGGAGAGGTCATTGCAATCAAAATTTGTAATCATTTATTGTTCTTGCGCTTTCTTATTTTGTTGAATGCTTTGAAATTCACAACTGACAACTTTAGAGGAAATCACTTCCGTTGTGGAGAGCAAGAAAGTGTTATAATTTCTCATTACCTAAAGCTTACCTTCAGGAAGCAAGACCATGCGAGCCAACACCGCAAGAGGAGAATGATCGCAACTAAAAATATAATGACTATGTGGAATTCTACGGTTGTTTAGAATCACCCATTGCTGAAATGTACGGCTTAATATAATCTTTTTCACCTCCAACCTCTAACCTACAGGAATGCTGACAGCGCTGATACCAGGAAATAACACACTGCCTGCTGAAGAAAGAGAACTCTTGTTCCGAGACGCTGAGGAAGAACTACAGAAATGGTTGAATGGACGGCAGAACCCACGCTTAGCCGACAACTACGTAATCCACGGGGTGAAGACTACGAAGCAGCACTCCTAAAGATAGCGCTTTCCTGACAGCCTTCCATATGTATGTCGGCGTTGCGTTCGAGGTGGTGGTGTATTACATATATATTATAGCGTTGCCAATGCACATAAGTCGGAAGTACTGTAGCGATCATATATGTCTTTATATTTACGCGATGAATGAAACCTTTCCTTGAGCATGCCTCACATCAGTAAAGGTGGCAGTCTGCTTTTCAGCATAACGTTTGCGGGCTCCATATTTGACAACAGCACCAGCTTCATAACACGCCGAAATATGAAAGAAAGCTCACGACGTAGACTAGCTTAAAAACGAATCATATATGTGCCATGCGATCGAATTTTCCAGTGTGAATACAGCGCCAGACTGTGCACCCTAGCGGAAAAATATCAGCATTTAGTGGTCTTCGGACAAGACGACACCCTGATGAGCGCGTCACCACACGGCAGGAGTGGACGCCTGATGGCCGTACTAGACCATAGATCTCGCGCGCATCTCATGGTGTTTGGGTCTTTAGCTGCCATTGTAAACTACACTGGACCATCCAAAAAGATATGCTTAGCGGTATCGGCCCAGTGGCTACATGTGGCCCGCCATGAGCATTCATTGATCAGCAGAGTCCTCACAGCTGGAATACCGGTGCCTAACGCGGTTTTGACCACACTCGGCCCTTTCGTTAGCCAGCTCGTTTCTTGTGGCCTTGGCGCCAGCGTCCAGAAGGTGTTCTCTATGCGCAGAATCATTGCTGAACAACAATCTAAACACAACGAGCGAGGGAAAGTGAAATAGCTCAGTTTCTCTCTGCCTGGAGACAACCTCCTCTTTGTAGACCTTGTCGTACTTCCTCACTGTAGGAGCTTTGCTAGCTCTCAGATCACGCTACTACCTCTTTTCTGGCGAATTTTCGACACTGACCTCGGCGGTGCGAAGTAAGGAACAAATGCAATCATTACTAGTCATGCTACAAGAAGAAAGCGCCTCACAGTGTCGTACCCAAGTCAAGCGGGCGTTCCTGCTTACGAGTACTTCAATCCCAGCAACAGGGATCGCTGACAGACTGAGACAGTGTTCACGCAGCCACACAATAAGCAGGAGCCTTTATTTTCTACCATGTCTGATTTTATTATTATGCTTCATTTTGGATACCTTTGGAGCGTTCCCGTACGCCACGTGGCGGCTGCCTACCATATCGGGCAGCTGATTGCTTATATAAGCTTAGCATCGCAGGGGGCCTCAAGGACGAGTTTCTTTTCAGTACCCATGACACGGCGTATATTGAGAATGCTTACTAGCGCGGCCCTCCAGGATCAGAGAAACAAAATACACGTTATAAAAGCCTTTGTGAAACTTAACTTCAGTACAGAAGAAATAATGCCCGCACACAGTTCACATGTATTAAAATTTGCTCTCAACGTGGAGCAGCAGCTTTTGCTGCGCTTGCTCATTTCTACATTGCTGCTTTATCGTTGTGAAAAGCGCATAGAGCATGTCGCTGCAAGGAACACAGGTGCATCTTTGTGTTTGTGTTCACGACGAAATTGCTCCTTAATTGCTACCTGCGGCCACGTTTTCAAGAGTCATGCAGGCGCGTCTATACGCGAAGGACGGTTACATTGTTCGACGTGTCTTGCTTCCCTCTCTTAAGCAGTACAACGTCAACGAAGCAATGAGACATGGATCGTGCAATGTGCAGCGGTTCAAAACCAACTGTATTGAATTTCTTTTGTGAGCGGATCGTAGAAACTACCTCGCTTAGCATAAGTATGTGAACTCCCTCGAACGGGATTAAGCGGAAAATTACTCCTCAACGCATGGTCCAGCCACAGCTCACCGTAAATATCACGTGTCCTCATAACACCAGCCTGAACACTACCCCACGCGACTAGGCAGGGAACCATGGCAGCCGACTAATTCAAACGATCCTCTAGAGCAGCAGCGACAACGTACTGACAAACCACAGCTGCGCACGAGCAGCAGCATGTGGACGAAATGTGATGAAGCTATTATCACTAGATGACATGCACATAATAAATTAGTGGGAGCCGGGGCAGTGAAAAATTCAGTTGCTGTATAGGTTGTTTTCTGCCCTTTTACGTCTCAAAACCAGCTCTGATTATGAGAGACGCCGTAGTGGAGGGCTCCGGAAATTTGGACCACCTGGGGTCCATTAACGTGCACTGACATCGCACAGCACACAGGCCTCAACATTTCGCCTCCGTCGAAATGCAGCCGCCGCAGCCGGCATTCAGTTGCTGTATAGGAACTAAACATAACAGTATGACTTAATACCGGCGTCAGTCACCGAAAGCCTTGTTTGGACTACCTTCAGCCTCCCTTGAACGGTCAATCTCTTAGGGACAAAAGGAGCTGAACTAGGTAAGAAATCTCATGAAGGAAGAAAAACTCGGATGAGGCGTCACGTCATTTGGCTAGCCTCGGCTAGCAAGCGTCCTTCGATGCCTCGTGCTCGGTCCCTCTCGGGTAGGTTTAGGCCTTCATGGCGGCCGATGAGCTCGAGATTCTTTGGAACGCAATAAAGTGTATCGCGCCTAGCCATTCCTGATTATTATTATTGGCGAAAGGGCTATTTATGGCCAAAGAGCGCCAAGACATTTGGTGATAAGGGCGACGAATTATGGATGGGACACATGATGCGGCTGTACAGTGGTACAAAATTAGGCGCTGTAAATGCGTAAAATGCATTACTATTAAAATAATAGGTTTAGCGTCCCAAGAGGGGCCTAAGCACGAGCTTCATCGATGTCCGGCTACATAGTTGATAGTGAGACTGCTTACTAGCTCAGTCAGATAAATAAAAGACGCGTTTTAAGAGCCTTTGTGAAGCTCTTGATTTCAGTATAGGCGAAACAAGAGCCGCGTACAGTTCACACGCGACCAAATTTGTTCGCACCGTGCAGACGGAACATTGTTCGCGGTTCCTTTTTCTGCATTGTTTCTTTATCGCTACGATAGGCGCATAGAGCATCTTGCTGCAAGGAACACAGACACGTGTGTGTGTGCGTTGACGATGACACCGCTTCTTACTTTTTACCCGATACATCGTTCCTTATAGTCATGCTACCGCATCTACATCTGAACGATAGTTGCATTGTTGCATATGTATTTTTTGCTCTATAATGCTGTGCAATATCAGTGAAGCAATGATACGCATATCACGCAATGTGCAGCAATTGAAAACCAATTAAACGGACTTTTTGTAATTGTATCGCGCAAACTACCTTCGTCAACAAGGTCTTGTAAAAGCACGTGAACTCTTTTGAACGGGAGTAGGCGCGAAATTACTCCCAAACACGCTGCCACCGGGGTCGGGCCACTTGCGTTAGCAGAAACACCACCAAGTAAGCGTGAATGAAGCACCTTGAAGCGTGTGTGCGTCGCGTTGTAATCAAACACTTGGCTTCGGAGAGAGGTGGTCTACATACGAACTCTAGCATCGGCTACAAATTTTGGTTCTTTCTTTCCACCTTCATTCCTTCCTTTTTTTCTTCCTTTGTTACGAAATCTGTTGTTATGTGGGGTTTCACGCCCCAAAACCAGATATGAGAGACGCCGTAGTGGAGTGCTTTGGAAGTTTTGACCATCTGGGGTTCTTTAACGTGCACTGACATCGCACAGCACACGGGCCTCAACATTTCGCCTCCATCGAAATGCAGCCGCCGCGGCCGTGATTCGATTCCGTGGCAGATCAGCAGCCGAGTACCATAGCCACTAGACCACCGTGGCGTGGCAAGTTACAAAATCTCAGGCGTTCATGTAGTTTGCGAGGGGAATCTGCCGGTGGATTGGAAACAAGAGCACTTTAACCTGATTAGTCAAAGCGTGATCACGTGGACAGCCAGCCTATACCAATGGATATATCTTCGGGTCATTGCTGCTGAAACAACGCCGACAACGATACACGGTCTATAAAGACATCTTTGTTGTAAACAAATGGTCGCCTCTTGGGTAGGGCCAACTTCAAAAGGCCGCCTAACAGCCCCGGAAGCGGCCGAAAAGACGTGTGGCGGCCTCACGGTCGTACAACAGAAGCCAGGCGCCCTTTCCCATCCTTGACTGTCCGTAAAATCTTATCGTGTTGTGTGCGGTAAAGGGAAGTGGTGCGAGTGTGCGCAGCGGAGCCGTTGAGGCTGTACGAGCCCGAAAATAAAGTTTAGTTTGTTTTGCTTGTTCTTCGGGGACGCATGACTCCTTCCTGTCTGCTAATTTCCAGCCGCGCTGCGTCCCGCACAACAGACGCATGCGGTCGCGTATCGTCGATATATAGCAATGCGCTTACCTAAAACTTTATAACACATTATGCACGCCACTGTGAAAGTGCTTCGAACGACATGAGCTACCGGTTTAAAGGGTCTGCGCAACAATCACCGAAACGCAATAAAAATAAAAAATGGCTCAGCATTGCCTCATACCGCCCGCACCTCTGGGCGTTCTCGTTGTGAATGTGGAACAATAACAATGTATCTACGCAATATATGCTGACAGAGGATTCAATCAAACCCGGTTCAAAAGATCCCGAGAGTGCTCGCCCTCACCTGTTGTAACAGTTAGCCTTCTAATGATAATCAGTTTACGGACAACGCGCAGCGGTCTCGCAGTGACCTCATTCTCTGCTATATTGTCTTTCATCCCGAATATGTGATGCAGTTTGAAATGTGATTTAAAAATTTCACACTACTACTTCGCTGTAAAAAAAGCAAGTTGTGCCGATGTAGCGCAGTTCGACGTTAGACCTCCGCATATGAAGTGTTGCGGAGCTGCGACATATTTCAGCCACAACAATTGCATATTTAGTAACTTTGTTTTGTCTGACTATTTTCTGCGTCACAATGCCGCAAGCGACACAGCCGCTCTCCTACTCTATTGTTCATAGAAATGACGTGACAAAGACACAAGACAGATAAGGAAGGCTTACGTAACGACCAACGTACAGCGGCCAAAATTCAAGGAATAAGGGTATTGTCGGCGTCGGCAGCGGACATCACCGCCGACCCAGGTTCCTGTAGAGAAAGAAGCTTAAACATCGTTAGTTTTAACGATCCATAATTTATGCTGTAAGAACACACCAGTGCTTCTTATGGGCACCTTATTGTTATGGGCACCTTACTGTGACCGAAATTGGTGGCGATGTTGTCCGCCGCCGCACCGGCCAAGGGGTTTTCTTTATTTTTTTTTTCGCTGTTGAGGTTGCCGGTCCGCAACACCATGGTTACAAAAATTCTATAATATAAGAAAGCCATAGCTAACACTAACCAACCCTGATAATTTCTGGAGTTTTACCAGCAATAACCACGATATGATCATGAGGCACACTGTATAGTGGATGGCTTCGGAAATTTCGACCACGTTGGGTTGTTCAACATGCACTGACATCGCACAGGCCACGGCTCCCCGGAATCTTTGCCTCCGACGAGAATGCGACAGCCGCGGCCGAACCCGTGACTTTCGGTCGGCATTCAAGTATCATGGGCTGTGGCGGGTTGCCAACTAAACCTTACTGTTGAACTGACCATAGAGAACGCGAAGAATGCGTGTCCCTTACCTCGGTAAAATTTCGCATAGAAGTAATGCATGTTCCGTAAACTTGAACGTGTCCGACAAGTCCACGGAGAAACAACTTGATTTATTTCTGGGTTTTACGTCCCTCAACCACGCTCTGATTATGAGAGACGCCGTAGTGGAGGGCTTCGGAAATTCCGGCTCGCTGAGGTTCATTAACGTGCAGTGACATCGCACAGTACACGGGCCTCAACATTTCTCCTCCATCGAAGTGTCGCCGCCGCAGCCGGGATTCAATCCCGGGACCTTCGGAGCAGCGGCTTAGTGCCATAACCACTAGACCAGCGTGGCGGAACAAAAAGAAAGGAAAGAAAGAACGAAGGAAAATGTCTCGGGTTCTGCAGAAGGGAGAATGCAGACCCATGCTTACATTGGACCCACTACCCACACTTTTGCCCTCGCCCCACTTCTACATAACCGCGGTAGTGATAGTGACAGCACTGGACGATAGTGGGAGTGAAGCAAATGAAAGAAATATAGAAAGCACGGAAGTCTCGGGTAGCGCAGACGAAAAAAGTGGAGCCGCGCTTGCCTTCCTTGTCCTCAGCCCGCCGTTACGTGATAATGACAGCTCGAGGCTATCTGCCAGACGCTCGCGTGTCCCTTCGATAGCGCTGACGTCTTCTACAACATTGACGGCCCTGAGCTGCAATCGCAGCCCGGGACCTCATACCGCGACAAAACCATGTGGCGATACGGACCTTACCCATCCCGGAAACGTATTCTGCGACCACCTGAAGCGTAAACCAAACACGTGCGCCATGAGTTTGCACTCTCTCCGCGGCCGGATGCGCCACCGCCAGGCGAACCCCACACTGTGCTCTCTAACGTGACTGTGGCAGCACATAGCGTTTTCACACTTAGCCACATCGCCCGAACTGTACGGTATATAGGGTGCATGCAACCATACTCTCACCACCAGAAGCGTGGTTAAAAGGGATGGCAACCTTGGCCCGCGTGGATGGGAGGTGGAGGGATGGGAGAATGCGCATTATGCGAAGAGTATGTGCGAGGGTTCCCCAGCCACCGTTGGGTTCGCGGGCAACACTGGGATGACAGCCCGCTGTGTTTGTCGAGTTCAGTCGATGTGTATATAATCTCGGGTTCGGCTGAGCTAAACGCGGCCTCAATATAGCGCGACATACTTTTAATTCGTCCTGCTTACGCTTAGACAAGTACGAGAGAAAGGCCTCTCTAGGGATACTTTGTCCCAGGTTGGCCACTGCTTTTTTTGTCCAACGTAGAGTGGGGAGAACGCATCCTGATGTAAAAAAAGGCGGCCCTGAGTAATGGCGCTATCAACGTTAAGGAGAGAGGCCATTTGCGGCACTAGCAATGGCCGAAAAATGCCGGTGACTCTGAGTCCCAACCTGGACCCTGCTGGTCTCAACGAAGCTTCCAACCTAGACCGCGGGTATCACGAGCAGCGACCCGCTGCTGGTTTGCTCCCATTACCTTCCTGAGGCGTTACTGCTAGGCATCGCTCGCGCAAAGCCATAGGCCTGGTGGGAATCACGACACTGCTGGAGGTCTAAACCTTTTGTGTATGTAGCAGCATTCCAATGTAGCAAGGCGACACCACCACACTGTCAAACACACGCCGTGGTAGCTAAACGACTAGGGTGTTGGGCGTTTAGTTAGATCTATACTTTTGTGGTGACAAATCAAACCGCTCGGGCGCGTTTCTTAACCAGGAAGTGTTTTATGTCAAGTTGTAACTAAAACATGTCGTCCTTAGTTTTGCCATGGAAATGACCCATAAGGTCGAAGTGGGTCATTCTTCCTTCCATCACGAGGTCTCTAGTAGCGGACGTGGAATGGCCACAATTAGGAGGACTGCGCAAGGGAGTGCCTTGGCTACAAGAGCGACGTTCTCTGTTGTATTACTTCCTTACTGACTGATTTGGTTGAATATGGGGTTTAACGTTCCAAAACCAGCTCTGATTAAGACAGATGCCGTAGTGGAGGTCTCCGGGAATTTCGACCACCTGGGGTTCTTTAACGTGCACTGACATCGCACAGCACACGGGCCTCGACATTTCGCCTCCATCGAAATGCAGCCGCCGCGGCCGCGATTCGATCCCGCGACCTTAGGATCTGCAGCCGAGCGCCATAACCACTAGACCACCGAGGCGGGGCATTTTTTCTGAGAGTGTTATAGTGTGTCGTTCGGGAGGTCTCATTAGATTCCGCGTGTATATATCCTGGGCTGAGGAAGGTGCCAGGAAGGCCGAAGGCAGGCGTGAGAAAATTTCGGGGTGTTTTGACAGCGAAACACTCCCTTGGCTACGCCCCTTCGTGCAAATGTGATGCGTAGAGAGAGCGAGAAATAACTGTCGTTTATCCTGTCTGTCTGTGGAACGGGCAAAACCTGCATTGGTTGCGGTCAGGCGATGTTTTTTTCTGGCAGCCGCCTGGACCCGCTGGATTGCCCGCTGACCATAGGAGCAGCTTGTTGATTTCCGTAGTAGTGTGAATAACAAGGACGGTGTGTATTTTTGGAAGCAAGTAGCACAAGGCACTACCTTCAACACATTGTTGCGTAAATGGCACAAGGGGCGACTGTTTAAGAAGTATTTACAGTGAGGCGTACCAAGATGGTGGAAAGCCAAGATAGCGTACAGCTGCACACTGCGCCGACCTGTCTTCTCCTCCAGGCTGTATGTGGCAAACTACAGGATCACGCTAGCTTCGTAGCAATATATTCAGCATTAGCTGACTCACAGATAGGAGCATCCGGAGGTTGTGAGGGGCAACGCAGGGGTTCTGAGCGATCTTTACGCACCTAATCAGTCGTGTATTTGTCCAAAATATGTATTCTGAATATTTTGCACTAATGCTTCGCTACAAAAATATTTTACCTCGAAAAGTGTAACAAGAAAGCGACCAGTCATGTCATACACACTTTCTAGTGTAAAAAGTGCGATGGAGCTTTCACAAATAATAATAATAATAATAATAATAATAATAATAATAATATAGCTGTGACCATGACAGCTGTTTGTGTTACTGGACGGCCATGCGTATGGGAGCATTTCTGACAGCCCCTTCTGAGTTTCAGTGGCAAACGCTGCCTCCAAGATGTTCTAATATGGGTTTAAATTAAGCTAAAATGCTCATTTCAATTACTAGTAACTCCCAACATCGCCACTAGTATGAGGCCTTTAGTGGCTTATATGTGGCGTTTCACTATGGAAGCGGATATAGCCGACGCCCGAGAGAGAAATGTGCGTACAGCACTATGGTATAGTAAGAGGTCTCCTGTTCTACCTTGTTCAGTCTAGGTTACGCAAGCGTACGTTGGATACACGGTACAATTCGGTGTCTGGTTTGACGTCTGGCGCCGCTTGCCACGGCACAAAATAGAGGAGGCACTGACCGAGTGGACGAGCGATGAGCGAGTGGCTGCGCCTACATCCGGCGATGCGGCAAGCACGCTCCACGCTCGGAAGACACCGCCTCTTCGCCATTAAGTGCAAAACAAGCGATTACGCGTAGCCCTCCGTCACTCTACAGTGGCACTGCAAAATAAAAGTATGGTTTTGCGAGCGGTAAACGCATCCCAACAGTTCGCCGTCACCGACGACTCCGACCGATAAGTCTAGCTACAGGCTGATGCCTTCACCGACGACACGTTCGAAGCAAGCGCTCGTTGCATGGCGCTTAGCTTTCCCAACATAATGGTCATTTGCACCCATCAAGCAACTATTAACACGTTCTATTAGTTCCTTTTATTGTTTTCTTTTTGTCCGCTGCTACAAAGACTGGCTACAGTGATGACATCGCCGAAGTCGCGATCCTCCTGGGTCATCTTTGGTATTCATGTCGCAAGGTGCCGACAGAATGGTCGATTACACAGGCGAAATTCAATATTTGCTTAAATTATGCTGGTAGCTATATTTGCTGTTGAGATTCAGTAGATGGTCGTGCATTCTATGAAATTTGATCCCGCACACTATATCATCCGTAAAGTTTAGGTGTTATTGCTCCTTTTAAGCTTCAATTTCTCTTCCACGTACTACCAAATCGCCCATGATCATGACAACACATGAGGAGAAAAGGCCTGGGCGTAGGAGCATAAGAGCAGGCAGCAAGTGCAATTAATAGCCAGCCAGAAAAAACACTGTGCCAAAACAACTGCTTATAAAAAAAATTTAGCACCTCATGATGCTTTGAACAGCAGTAGACAATCACGGCTGAGAATGCAATGAGTTCTAAATAAAACAAGTAAAACACGAACTTCCATTAAAGCTATGTCAATGCAAGGACCATATCTGTACGAAAATTTTTATACGTAATGTTTAAAGGTGCTGCCAAATCTAAAAAAAAATGTCTTCGTGTTTTTAAAGCGCGCCCTAAGGCGCGTCCTAAAGTTACGTACATTGGACCATCACAGAAGCTTTTACTACTGAATTAATTACCGCTGCGCCTGACGTGCTCATGCTCTGCACCAAGAACTTGTCTCTGGTGAACAGAGGTCTTGAAAGGTTCACCATCCCTGCGGTGAGTTGCAAATCGTCATTCACGTAAGGAAAAAGTTCAATGCCCAAGTTGGCTGTTATACTGCTACGTGCACTGAATGATGCGTTCTACACGCACAGAAGCAGTTGCTGTGCTTTTTTTTTCGGCATCACGCTTTGAAAGCTGCTTGCTTATGCGCAAGAATGGTGACATCACCATCACAAAATGGTGATCAACGCATAGTTGACCAATTAAAGAACCTTTAACCACCACGACACTGTTAATTGATGAGAGAATATATTCTATAATTTACTATCCTTTTGTTATTAAGGAGTCAGACACTCTTAATCCATACTCCTGGCTGACGTAACAGATGTGGTCTCCCGGCGACTCACATATTAACACCCTTGCTGTAAATGTCCCTCTATAACAACTGTACGTTATCCATTGAGACTAGGTCTCTCGCCCACTACAGTGATATTTCGTTGCATGTCATAGCCATGTCATAACAGTTGAGTACGTCTTGTAGCGTACAATTAAGTTTTCCACATCTGCTTCTTTACTGGGCCAGTACACAGCCGTTGTTAATACTCTGACTAGCATAGCCACAGTAGATTTAAAGATTTCGGATGGCGTGGTGCGACTGATTCTTAAAAGCACGACAAGAATGGAAAATGACAAGTTGTGACGCAATCTCATGAGAGTCATAAGCACTGCATCCTCATTTGAGATACAAGAACTTTTTACTCTACAAATAGACGGTTTTTCGTATGCTTCTCACAAACGTTGTAAAAATCTGAAAACACTGCAGTCCAGTCAGCACGCTCAGCTGATTTTCACCTTGCAGCTAGAAAATTGTCAAGGGCTGGCTACGTCGTCTGCCAGAAGTGTTAACTCAAACGTCTATTTCTTTGGTCCCAGCTGCGACCTCGGTAGGAAGACCTGAAAGACAGATTGTGGAATTATTGCACGTATTACGGGAAAAACACTAATAAAATAACCTGATTGAAAAATCTGCTTTTAGAGTCACCTTCATCAGCATCCTCAACGAGGTTGTTGTTGTTTTGTGGGGTTTAACGTCCCAAAACCAGTTCTGATTATGAGAGACGCCGTAGTGGAGGTCTCCGGAAATTTCGACTACCTGGGGTTCTTTAACGTGCACTGACATCGCACAGCACACGGGCCTCAACATTTCGCCTCCATCGAAATGCAGCCGCCGCGGCCGTGATTCGATCCCGCGACCCTCGGGTATCCTCAACGAGGTTAAGCTCATCATTGTCGTCAAGGCCATCAGAACTGGTGCTTGGTTAGGCTTCACCAGTGGGTGACGCATCCAACGTGTCTTTTGGAAAGACCAGGGCCAGTGGTTGGTCCTCTGCAATTATAGGAACTGCGATGATAAGTACTTAAAGTATTTAGCTGACACCATAGCACGAAGATGCATTTGTAGTTCATCAGAATCATAATGTGCCATTTCGTTAATAAATGCAGTCGCTTAGCATGCGTTGCATTGACATTTCCAGAAATAAGAATCCCTTTTGGCCATTTCAGCCAGCAGGTAGGCAGAATAACAACTACTTCAAAAGTAATTGCCGATATCTCTAGTCGCAAAATATGGACGGGGCTACCACAGTACAGTAGTCAAATGTACTAAAAAGAAAGAAGAGAAGTTGACAACCTTCTTCGCAAACAGCATAAGGTGAAGGCTGATAACGTAAAGTCTGCTCCAGCACTGCCTCGACTTTTCAGAGTGAACACGATGAACAGCATAATTGACCCTAGTCAACCAACCATAGAGCAGAACAGGTTGCTTGCAAAGAGCGAGTTGCGATTACATGGGGAATATGGGATGTGACGGGCAGAAGCGTAGGAACACATCATGAACATTGCAACAATGTACACAGAATAAATGAAGGTAGCATTGGCTTGCATCAAAAGCAAAGAAACATCTTTGAAGACGCCATTCATAATAAGACTTTCTACATTTAGCAGACGTAGAATTTGGCATGCATACAACCTCGTCATTCGGCTTCGAAATTCAAAATCACTACCAGCATTAAGTGTGTATTAGTGAGAAATGGTGCGAAAGCCCAGGTCATTGGCACAGTCACAACACTGAAGAATACAACAAACAGGATCTCAATATAACGACCCATTTGATCTTATGGATTTATTGGCCCAGCAAATGAAACTTCCACATTTCAAAAAAATTATGAAATGTGGCACGGAACTGGTTCACTACTACAATATTACCGGGGAGTGATGTGTACATGCAGTTATCATACGTACAGCATAGCACTATCTCGCATCACCAAGCCTTTGCCAAAAACGCACTGCACATAGCTTTGGATGCGTGAGTGGATGACCCTCACTCTTGCCTGCTCACTGAAAAATACTGCGTAGTGTAGAGAGGAAAGGCAACGTTATAAAATCGAGTAGCATACGAGACGAGCATTACTTGTTATGCAAATCAGAGGTGAGTAGACAGACGTCAATTGTTTTTGTATCCGCCTTCGTTTTTTTTTCTATATTTACATTGGTAATCAATTCGGACAAGCGGATACATTGCACTCACTCACTTTTGTTTTGCGCTCTCAATGGCCGGCGTTCAGGGCGTCGTGCCCAGTCCGAAGGACAAAGGGGAGGTTCAAGGACGGCGTGATTTCGGGTGCTAGCCAACAGCTCTTCAAGCCTGCCACAAATTAGACATCGTTAGTTACACAGGTGATAAACACTCACGATAGGGTGTCGGGGAGCGCTCACGCTCACATGTAAGCTGCTGCTTACCTTTGCTGTGGTGACGTGCACGAAATCCTCTTCACGGATGTTCTTCCTGCTGACCGACGAGGTAGCGCTGGCATTTTTTATTTTTTTTGCCATGTTCAGCTTTACCGGCGAAGTCTCCCGCATTCTCTTACATTTTGGGCTAATGATGAAAGCTTACACCTGCTTCGGTCGCATACGCCCGCTACTGTGGCACAGAACAATACACCACCATGCTGAAACTGCGCGCAACCAAGCAAGGCTGATAAGGTGACAGTGTTCACAGGTGGTGGAATTATGCTTCGCGCCATGGTGATGAACATCAAACGACGAGAATTAAAACGAAAGTACATTTCGTAACGGAGATTTTACCCAACGCTGCGTTCCACAGCTCAGCCAGTCAACTACGCGGCAGGGTACCAAGAGGAAAAACCGGGCTCATACTTTGTGTGACGTCTAAACAACCGCAGCGCTTGCATCGCTTGCGGTGACCTTCACGGCGCATACACTTGCCCCGTTCCCGACTTGGCTAAGCTACGAACATCGCTGTGCAAACATCAAGCTCGACTTCAACAAGTGCACTGCGAAAGTAATAAATTGTAGTTCCGTAGGGACCCTAGTTTCTGCAGCCCTCGTGGGAGCACAGCTCAGGGACCGCGGGAGTGAAAGAGTTGAGAGGAGGTCGCCGCAGTGGGAGTCTCCGGAAATTTTGACCATTGGGGCTTCTTTAACGTGCACGGAGACTGCACAGAACGCGAAGCTCACCATTTGTCCTCCACTGTAATGCAGCATCCGCGGCAGGGATTCGATTACCTGCGACCTTCGGATCAACAGCCGAGTGCCATAGCCACTAGACAACCGTGGTGGGGACACTAGAGTTGAATGGGTGCCGATTATTAATGTAATTTTTTTCCGGGGTGTTTTATCTGCGTAGGAATCCCCGTCAGGAGTTTCATCGGAGGTGCTGAACAAGAAGCACAATGTCGTTATGTGCTTGCGTTACAAAGCCCACCTACCGGCACTAGCGGCGTTACGCGAAGGTGCTCACTTAATCATTCGAATGCAGCAGCATGGTTAGCAGTAGGACAATGAATCTGAAACATTTATTGTTCAGTGGACGGGTGAGACAGTGACGCCAATAGGCTGAAGATGCTTTCTCAACGGGCAATCAGACATGCAGGTTTAAATAACCGAATTGTTAGTTATGAAATTGAAAGGCGATCAGAACCAGCGACGTTCTCATCTCACCGGTTCAGGTGACAATCGCAGGATTGCATGATGTCTACGTTCTTTTAATACAATGACGCGATTGCTACGGCACTCCAACTCAGGCGCTGCAGGCCTGCACGTCGCTTGGCTTTAAGCGACTCGACGCCGATTCTAACGCTATTTGTTCAGGCATAAAGCTTTTTTTTATATCATTTTCTCCTGTCATATCATAGCGTAAAGCCTATACGCGCAAGACCTCTCATTTGCACACAAGGAAACGCTTAGTATTATTATGTACCTTCAGGGTTCTCTGAAAAATACCGCAAAGCCTTCTCTTTATCATGTCCTTTTATATATAGATCCCTATTTTCTACCACAACAACAACAATGACTGAGCTGTATTTAAATTAACTGATGCATTTAACTAACTGACGTCGAAGAAGGTCCTTTAAATCACCAAGCTTAAAGAGAAAGAGCAAGTAACAGGGCCACTCCTGAGAGGGTGTTCATTGTAATGCATGAACTTTTGTTGTTGGAGACTTCAAAGATACCTGCCTTTCCCCCCTTACTGTTCTGTAGGATTATTGCCAAGGAGTCTTTTCCTTTTCTTTCCGTGTAACAATGATTTCGCCCGAGCAGCTCCGGGCGTGAAAAGAGGCTCCGGGCGTGCTCAGGGTTGGAGCACATCGAAGTAACAGTGAGAGGCTACCGCTGCAGATGCAATATGGAACCGGTCGAGCGCTGTACTTCATGCATTATTCTGGTTCTTGCTGGTAAGTAAATTTTAGGAGTTACCTTTATTGTAGTTTGGCTACTTATTGCACGGTTACAATAAGTGCCCTGAGGATTTAAGACATGTATGAAAGCGTCTTAGTGCCATTGTGATAATCTCGTCGTCATCCTCTCCTCTTTCGGACAAACATTGCAGCGATTGTTATTTCAGCCTCCGAGTACACCCGCCTCATCATCTAGTCAGACAAGAGGTGAATCGGGATTGTGCCATTGACATAGTCTTTCCTGGTGCCGTAGCTAAACTGTAAACCTGTAAATATTTCTCAGATTCTCAACGACCAAAACTTCCAGACAATATTATAGATTTACAAGAAACGCTTCTTTATTGAGACTTCATGGGATGCATATTCACGTTAAATCCCTGCGTCTTACAAGTCTAAGGATATGCCGTCGAAGACGTCAGAGCTGACAGAAAAGCTGCGAATATTACGGTACAGATGGTACATCACGGTGATGACGTCTTGCGCGGCATTAAACGTTCCTGGAATGGTTATATAAAAGACAGCCAATTTCTCTAAGCATCGGTTGCTGCGACGTCCAGAGGAAGGCCATTACAGTCGTGGAGTGTCTGAGGACTTGATGCGCCGAGGGAACAAAGTGCCCTCTTCCGGATGGCTTTAAATGTCGGGTACGACCATAAAAGGTGTTCAGCTGTGCTTTTAGACGTACAAGCTGGATATCAGGGACTGGAATAGGTTTCCCGATTGATAAGGTGAACCCTGTCTAGAGGGAGCAGCGTACCTGTTTGAGAGCGGCGGAGGATAACCGCTTCTGTCCTACGTTGTTTGCTGATTGGTGTACGATAACGTCCTTCGTGTTTGCAAAGATGCGTCAGCATGTGACGGCAGTAGCGGTGCGGTAGTTGCCACGTCTCCGCCACATCCATGACGGGCAAGTTGGGCTGGTGCAGCGCCGGAGACCACCAAGCCGGGAAAACGATTTTGGCAGTAGGCAAACGTGCGAAAAGGGAAGCTGCGTGCGCTGCTTGGTGTGACATATCGTTTCCGGTGATTCTCTCGTGCACAGGAATCCATTTGATTGCTACAGTGTGGCCATCATCTCGCAAACGACGCCCCCTTGCACGTATTGGTTTTAGGATGGCACACTAGGCCCTGACAGCAAGGCAGGTGGTGTAAGCCACTTGTGAATCCGTATAGCCGCGATAAATGCAATGAGTGTTGTCGCTACTCCATCAAAAACAGCAAGATGTATTCCGATAAGTTCTTTGTTAGTGACGGTCTAAAGGGCTGACGCACGTGTGACAGTGGCAGCCGATTTTTTTATCATATCAAGTTATAGCTCTACCATATCCCCCATGGGCCGCGTCAGTGTATAGTTGTACGACTTCGTCACGAGCAAGTCTGTTGGGCGATTTCGCATGGCGCCTTGCAGCAGCTTTACGGCGTGGCGCGCCGCCTCAACTCATGTTATTTTGTAGGGGCATGGCACCAACCAAGCCAACCAGTTCCCGTGGCGGAGCCGGAGATGGGACTGGGTCGAGGTCTTCGGTGAAGTAGCCCAATGTCTGTAGGATTTGGCGGCCAGCCGCCGTCGGGGAATGACAGACACGCTGGGCGTGCAATTGCTGCTCCGCCAAATCCCGCAAGGCATTGAGCCGGCTGCATGCATTCAAATCACCGGTGATTAGTCACGTTGTTGACGTTTAATTCGTCTGAGCTGAAGAAATTGTACACGGATAGCGTATACCTAAGGAACAGCATACATGATTTTCGATATCACGAGAGCTAAAGAAATGCAACCAGGATCGCTTCCTCGATCGCCAATACACGTCCAGTAACACGCTGCGTGAGGTGTAATGCTTGTTGGCAGCTTCGGGAGGTTTCGCGAAGCTCTCCCGTCCCGGTTTCTTTGCATGCGGAGTATGCGTAGAGTCTCCTTGCGGGAGATGATCGAATCCCCCAAATGAAGACAGATGAGGTTGAGCTCTGACTCGACTTTTTTCTTCGGGCCTTGAATGACTGACGTACTCTTCTTTCCGGGAGGTTTGCATGCCACATGAACGGGTGTATTCATAAATAGCACCGAGACTTCCATGCTCTACGGTTTCCTCCTCTGCAGGTGTCCCATATTCGGTCTAGGGTGCTATGTCATCCGCATATAGAGCATGTTTCAGTCCTGGCATTGACAGTGGTATTTTAGGAAGGCCTGATACAGTGACATTGAATGTTTCCGGTGAAATATTGGCGCCTTGAGGGACTCTAATCGTGTTACATAGCGTGTCTCCAATGTCCTTCTGACCGAAACTGAAAAGGCACGGTCTGCAAGAAAAGCTTGTACAAAGCGATAGGGACTGCCCTTTATACCAACAGACAAGGGGCGCTCCAGTGTTGTGGCATGTGGAACAGAGTCCAACACTTTCTATATGTCTGTACTAACTACAACTCGATGCTGGACCTGCCTTGGTTCAGCGAGTATGTCGGCGTGTATTCTTCGAAGGATTCGAAGAGTCCCCGATAGAATCCTACCTGAGCATAAGAGAGAGCGTTATGCTTATCTAAGTGCTGTTCCGGCCTTCGCGGAGCCATTCACTCCTTTATGTTGCAGATCTTCGATGTTAATGATATTGGCTTACCATTTTGCAGCGTCGGAAAGGGTTCATCTGGCTGCAGTATCGAAATCACCACGGACTCCTTCCATGGAGTGGGGAGATGCCTCATTTCCCAATACTTGTTAACCTCCTCCAGAAGAGCCAGTTTGCGAGAAGTGCGACGGTTGGTCATGCATTGGTGCCTCCGGCTCGTCCAAAGTTAAATGAACGTCGTATTCGCAAATATCAAGTGGTGGAGGAAAAATGCTTGTTCGATTTGAATGATAACTGGTGCGAATGATAACTCGTGCAGCTTAATCCTCTATTTAGCGCTGGAGGATTCAGCCACTTGCACCTCATCATGGCTCTTAAGATATATGTCGTTGAAGCTTTCATAAAGGAGCTCCTAGTCACGAACAGCGAGAGGGGCCGTATACCACCCTACTTTCGTTATTCGAGCAAGAACGCGTTTGCAACAGGCTGACTGACCAGAGCGGCGTTAAGCCTTGGGCACGAACCCTACGATTCAACAATGTCAGCAAGTGGGTGTCTGGCTTCGGAGCATCAAACTTCACAGAAAACTCAGTTGATGATTGCCGGGGTTTTACGTCCCAAAACCACGCTATTATTATAAGGTACGCCGTGGTGGAGGGCTCCGAAAATTTCTACCACCTGGGGTTCTTCAACGTGCACTGAAACCACAAAGTACGCGGGCCTTAACATTTCGCCTCAGTTGCAGAAAGCTAAGTCGTCGCCCTCTTCTTGGCCGCACGAATCTGCTTGAAAAGATGGCCTAAGTCTGCGGGAATGTCGTACTTGCTAAGTATCCGGCGATATTTGCGGCACTTGTTGCGCTGTTCTTTTTCTACAACCCGCCTGTAGTGGCCGTGCTTTAACCTTCCAGCAGCCCAGGACAACACTAATGAACAGTGATCACTGGCCATCAGGTCCTCCGCACGGGTTCAAGTTACTTCTTTAGCATGACTCAGAAGAGTTAGGTCTGGTGAGGTGTCTTGCTGCCTTCTGTGTTGGGCAGAACGAGTTTGCGAGGTTATTTCATTGAAAATAAACAGTCCAGTTCTCGTCATCTGTTCCCATAAGTGCTGACCACGTGCGTCAATCGCGCCATACGCTCAACGCGTGTGCCTCGCATTAAAGTCTCTGCATACGATCACGCGATCTTGGGGGTACATCCTTTTAAAATCTTGAAACCACTACATATCCACTCTGTGCTTGGTAGTGCCCACATCTTTCGCACAAACCGCGTGAAAAATCATAGCTTGAACTTCCGGTATCTATAATGAAAAGCGTACTTCTGCGACCTCTTGCGTCTGCGAGTACCACGTAGAAGAGTCGATATCAGCATGAGGCACTCGTGAGGAAGGCAGGACGCATGCTTGACCTTTACTCACAGAAGCAGCGAGCTGCCAACCTGGACCGGGGACGTGTGTTCTATCGAAGGGATGCCGTATACGCGTGTAGCCTATCAAAGTTGGCGTGTCTCTGCGTCTCCTATAGTAAAATGGCCACAGGTAGAGTCGGCGTTATAACATCATAATGAGCTCTGCACGCTCACGCAGTGTTCCGCTGCAGTTACAATGAGGAAAAAAACGGAGAATCTGGCGAAAAAAATCTCGCATTTCTGAGCACGCTGATTCGCCATCACTGTTTCTGTGGATCGTTGGGCGATGGGTATGCGGATGATGCAGCAGCTCGTCTAGACTTGAGTACTGGGAGGAGCTTCCATGCTCAGATGATGAAATATGCGCTCGACAACTGCAGCCTTGACTTGCAAACAATGCGCTTCAGCTGATCCTCGTACAGGCGCACAGTACGTGCGAAGCCTGCCCTGAAAGGCGCTTCCGTGTGCTGTCACGCGTTGGGCGCGACTTCGTCCTATTTGGGGTGTACGTGTATCTGCATAAGCTGCGTCGCTTGTTGACTGGTAAGGAGTGCTTGCATTGGTACGTTCGAGGCGGCGTAATCATTATACTGCCTCCCGGTGATTCATGTAGAGTACATTCTTTGGAGCCGCTGCTTTTTTATTTAGCCCTCTGTGTCACGGGTTGCCTGTGCTGTTCTAGTGGCGGAAACTGGTCTACACGAGTGCTAGAAAAGCAAGGGAACAAATCTGCTCTAGCTTTTCCGTGTCCTTCTCTGTTCAGCGTGCGCTACCATCGAACTCGAGCTGCCCCTACAGCCTCTTTGCGTTGAACTTGCGCAGGAATCCGATTCGTCACGTTCCTCACCCCCGTATTCATAAACGCTCCTCGACTCGACCCTTCACTCGAAACGCTTCTTGAGGGCGGTTTTCCAATTCACAGATCGCCCTCCACTCGAAGCGTTCCTCGACTGGAGGAAATCTGGAGCGTTTTACTCGAGATAGTCGAGGTAGGGCCAGAGCTACCTTGAACCTTTCCTTGAGTGAAGTATCATGGCGGATTACGCTTCGATTTGTCGACTATGTGCTCCGCGTCGGCGAGCTGTTTGACGGCGTAGAAAACTGCGTAGGCATACCACGACGACGGTTGAGGGACCGGATAAATCCAATGGATCACTACACCGACAGCGAATTTCTGGCGCGCTATCGCTTCACGAAGTGCAGCGTGAAGAAGCTGCTTGACTGCTTGCCCCTTGAGGAGAGCTGCAGCAACCGTGGCCACGCTCTTCCACCAATGACGCAGCTTCTGATTGCGCTGCGCTTTTATAGAGCAGGCACGTTTCAAGTAGTGGCGGGCGACCTGGTGGATGTGTCTCAGCCGACAGTGAGCCGCATCATCGAACGTGTGTCGCGGGTGATCGCGAAGCATTTGTTCCCAGCCGTCGTGAAGTTCCCCGACACCGATGACGGGTTCCGTGAGACGATGGTCGAATTCCACCGAATTGCCAAGTTCCCCGGGGTGACAGGGTGCATAGACTGCACCCACATCCGTATAAAAGCACCACATCCGTATAAAAGTATCTCCCAGGCACTGTCCTTAGCGCGCTTGGACACGTTGTCGGTGTTTCTGTTTTCATTTGCCGATCTGTGGCGCGTCACCAAATTACACAGTAATTCGCACTCTTCGCGCGTGTAAACGAACCTCCGTGCGGTCGTCTTACCGCCGTCGCGCGTGACGCTGTCGTCCGTGCTCATGTCGCCGTCTGTCAGGGCAAGCAGGACGCCACGAGAGAGAGAGAGCTCTTTATTGAAAGGCAGAGAATTTAGCCGGCGTTGAAATATCGCTGACATGCTACTCTGCATGGGGAGGGAGTTTGGGGAGAGAAAGACGAGTAGAAAGAAGTGCAAGAGACAGTGAAAAAGAAAAGAGAAAAAAAGTTGGGCTTTGTGTTTCTGACTATATGATGCCTAATTGCATCCAAAGATAGTCAACGTTTTCACCAACCCGCAGTGATGTGATAGGATGTGTTGCATGATGGGTGAGTGATGGTGACGAAGGAGATAAAGTTGAAGTCTATCGAGTTGTCCTATACTTTTTAAATATGTAAACAAAAAGTCCATCGCACGTCTCTGTTGTGTGGGGCAAGCAAGGGGGCCTAAAACACACTGAGGTGATAAAGGGAGCTGTGTAAGTGACTGCATGCAATGTTCATAGAGCGCACGCTCATCACTCTTCGCTCGGCATTCAAACAAAATATGCTCTACGGTTTCAGTAGAGCCACAGTTGCTGCAGAGTGGGCTTGTCTCCGGATGGAAGCGGTACCGTAAGTCGTTTGAACATGCAATGTTCAGCCGTAGTCGATGATACAAAGTTTCCAGATGTCGAGGAATGTTGGATTGTAGTTTTGATTTGGGATCTGGGTCGACTGAGTATAAGAAAGGGTGATGATGTGTCGGAAACTTCCATAGCCGGTTCCTTTATTCGTAAGCGAATCGTTAAGCCATATCAGAAGCATCAGATTTGGTGAAATATATTCGCTTATAGTTTTGATATCGAAGACCGTTACGTGCTGCTTCGTCGGCTTTTTCGTTGGGCAGAATGCCGCAGTGAGCTGGTATCCATTGAAATGTAATGCAGTGTCCTGCGGTAAAAGCCAGGTGGTGTGAATAGGCAATGTCGGCAGAAACGGGTTGATGATTAGTTTTCTTCAGGTAGTTGTACAATGTTTGCAGCGCTCCTTTGGAGTCGGTACGCCACGATGCAACAAGCACCTTACACCGTGAACCACGGAACATCAAGATAAAATCTGGCGCGCGCACACAATACGCGAACAACAGTCGCACATCCGGACCTGTCCGGGCATGCTATCCCAGCGGATTCGGCTCTGGCGTAGCTTGGATGAACGTAGCATCGCCTGCTGTCGAAACTAGCTGATAATGTTTCAAATTTCACTTATAACTTCCAATGCAACATGTATTTAATAATAGGTGATAATTTTTAAATCGTTGGCTAGCATTTCAACCGAAAATTCTCGTACTTATTGTAGTATTGGGCTGTACACCCTCGCTACCAGACGCGTCTTTCGTAACTCAAGGGAAGGAATGTTTCTCGAGCAGCCTCTTGGCGGAGGAGCGCTCGAGTGGCGTTCTTGATACCCAGCGGCTCCTTGAGCAGAGGAAGGCGCTGCGCCTCGACTCGGTGAAGTCGAGGAGGAGCGTTGAGTGAAGGTGCGTTTGTGAATACGGGGGTCAGTCTCACATCGCCGCGAGGCTAGAATTCGTTGGCGTGTAGCCTTTCTAAGGTTCCTGGTAGCCTTCTTCACAACAGAGCACTTTCTGTCTCGCACTAAATGCTTGATCCGCAGTCGCGGCAAAGCGGGTCTGCTCATTCTGGGCGGTTATCTGATTCACCGTGTGCGATAGGGTGTCAGCCGTCACACCTACGCCGGTCTGCAGCTGGGCGGCACTCTTTCAGTGTCCAATTTTATGGCACAGTTAAAGATTGTAGATTTTGGTTGGTATAAAAACACTGGCAAGAGGACACAAAAAGAATTCTCCGCGGCAGTTTCCAGCTATCAAATCTAATAAGATTTGCCCATTGCCCATTTTTACCCATTGGCCGAGTGCTAACGACCTTGCCCGAGTAGCAAATGTGGTCAGCCGGGAAGTCTTCCCTGGTAAGCCCATTCACGCCAAAAATTACGCTGTGGATCTGCAGGCGATGAATAGCCTTGTAAGCACGAATTAGTATTTGGTTGCCTCAAACGTAAAGTGCTGGTATCACAACCAAACGATCTCTCATGTGTGGATGTAGACATGTCTACAGCAAGAAGAATGCTCCGTGCTAGGGGTGATATCTAAAATCCTCCATTAAAGTGTACTTTGCGTAGTTCACTGGCCACTGGGGAGCGCAAAGGGGCGCAAGTATTGTACTCCGTTCTACAAGTGACACTAACTCGATTACCGCAGTATCAAAAACTGCCATTGGATCAGCTGCACGATTACTCTTCTTCCGGCGTACAGTGTTCCAGCCATCCTCATCATCTAAGAATGCTTGTCGCCGTGGGCCCTGTCATTATTGCAGCGACTTGCACGGACTCCTTGTCGCAGTATTGCAGTTAAGCGTGCTTGTCTGCCTGCCCTGAGCTGATTGATTTATGGGGTTTTACGTCCCAAAACCAGCTGTGATTATCACAGACGCCGTAGTGGAGGGCTCCAGAAATTTCGACTACCTGGGCTTCTTTAATGTACGCTGACATCGCACAGTACACGGGCCTCAACGTTTCGCCTCCATCGAAATGCAGCTGCTGCGGCCGGGATTCGATCCCGCGACCTTCGGATCAGCAGCCGAGTGCCATAACCACTAGACCACCGTGGTGGGGCTTACTCTGAGCTGGCCGGGTGACATTCAACCTACACTTGGGTCTTCTGGCAAATTTAGGTTAATGAGGAATGTTCAGTCATACCTCCGAGAAGTTCCCAGCCACGTTGTTGGTGCTCAGCACGGAGAAGGGGCTGGAGACCGGTATCGCTGGGGCCTGTCATGACGCCTTGGCTGTCGTGCTGCTGCCAGCGGCGCATTCCTTGGTGCCGATTCCTCGCCTGCCGTGCAGGCGTCGGCGGCGGGCGTATCCGGGCAGTCAGCGCGATATTTAGGTTAATGAGGAATGTTCAGTCATACCTCCGAGAAGTTCCCAGCCACGTTGTTGGTGCTCAGCACGGAGAAGGGGCTGGAGACCGGTATCGCTGGGGCCTGTCATGACGCCTTGGCTGTCGTGCTGCTGCCAGCGGCGCATTCCTTGGTGCCGATTCCTCGCCTGCCGTGCAGGCGTCGGCGGCGGGCGTATCCGGGCAGTCAGCGCGATTTTTTATTTTCGTTGCTTGTTTGGCAAGTCTTGAAATTTCTATTTTCTTCGGCGAGGAAGAGCACGTCCGTTGTGCCCCTTCCGTATTGGGGGCGTACCGCCGCAAAATTTCGGGGCAAGAACAGTGATATCTCGGGAGCGATGCGAACGTACTTCCCACCAGTGAGACTGCTTGCAGCGCCACTCTTGTGCGGTGTTTACTAAAGCGAAGCTTTCTACCAGTCAACGGTTTTGTCGTGACCGTTGTTCAGAAAAAAAAACGATCCACACGAAACGTGAAAGCAAACCCATCCGTAAGATAAGATTGCAGCTGTTGCAGTGCTGTGAGATAAGACTGTAGCGGCTTCAAAAGAAGGGTTGACGTCATTTGAATCCTTTCCAGTCTAGCAACTGAGTCATATCATTTCAGGCCACGAAAGGTAAGGGCGGGAGAAGAGCGTCAATACAATGCTCGGCAGAAAGAAAGAAAACATTTCGCTCAACAGCCATGTTCGCAGTGTACATCTTGCCGAATACGTCCAAAGCTGACATCGAGCGTTCCATGCGAGCGCACTTTACTTCACTGGCGCTGGACAACACTATACCAATGATCATCATCAGGGACTTTATCGTGGGCATTTCGATACCGCAAAACAAGTGTTCCAGTTTTGGAAGAGTCTGCGCTGATGCACTTCACCAATGTAAAACAACCAACCACCATTCATGGGTCGCGCATTGATTTAACCTGCAAATAAAATGATTGGAGCGAAAACTGAACATCCATGTGTGCATCACACAAATCATAAAGTAGTCATGAATATCGTCGTGAAGTAAAATAAAATAAAGGCCTTAGTTAAAGTTACATTATATCTTGTGAAATAAAGTGGCACCGCTCTCACTGTGAAGGTAGCGAACAAAACTTCACTTTCCAACCACCTTCATAGAGTGGATTGGCGCGCAAGTTCTGTCTTGGGTGCTCTTTTTCTTTATCCTGAGCGGATGACCACGTTTTATCTAACGATTGTTCTGTGTAGCAGTCTCCTGCCATTTCAAGTGACCACGTCATTCTTTCAGCCCTGCTACGGTGGTCTAGTGGTTATGGCACTCGGCTGCAGATCCGAAGGTTGCGGGATCGAATCCCGGCCGCGGCGGCTGCATTTGAATGGAGGCGAAATGTTGAGGCCCGTGGGCTGTGCGATGTCAGTGCATGTTAAGAAACTCTAGGTGGTCGAAATTTCCTCCGCTACGGCGTAATCATAGCTGGTTTTGGGACGTTAAACCCAACAAAATCAATCAAATCAACGTCATTGTTTCACATGTTATTAGTGGCACTGCGAATGTGTGGGCGTGCACTGATTGTGCCGAAAGTCTTCGAAATACAATAAAACCTGAATGGGTCTCTTGTGGCCGAAGTGTCAGCAAGGGTTCGAGAACCATATTGCGCGTGATCTGCCAAAGAACATTCTTTTTTTTCTTCCAAGAATCGGGTAAGTTATTTTAAATATCGCAAGAAAAAAAGTGGCACGGACTGCTTTTTGGAAGTTCGAGGAAGTCCATCGGGCTGAACACAAAAGTTAGGGCCCGAGTGACGTCACCACCACGTTGAGCTTTGAAGCTGCTTTGAATCCCCCCATAGATTTCTACGGCATGCAGATTACGTTGCCTGTCAGCACTATGTAACATCGGCGCATTATATTCCACAGAAACCGATCTCTTTCGCAAGCTTTTCGAGGGCGTTGTTCTAACAGTGACGCTCACTTTTCCATTACCCACTTACAACCATTATTTTTCCACCCAGAATGCGCAATCAAAGCTCTGATGGAGTGCTTGTTTAGTCAAGTACGATTTCGTAGTTTTCTGCGTTGTGTCTTTCAAATAGGAGACGCTAACGTGTCACGCCTTCGTATCATTGGGTCTCCAAAAATATAGCGCAAATTCGCTCTGGCGTTCACACATTCTTATGTTCTTTAGAATTGAGTACCCAGGAATCGGATTAGTTGAGTTCGCAGGTTTCATCAGGCTTGCGTAAAAGTGACGTAAATGATGTAGAATAGGGATTGTCAACCATAAACTTAAAGGCAATATAGCAGGCTCGCATCTTCACGAAATTCAAAACGGGTATGGCGTTGTCTTGGGCACGCACACTATTTTAGAAACACTGCAGGTGGAACGCTACTCTAACGAACAATAAACACAACGTAAATGTGCACTGGACAAAACGGATCGTGACTGTGAAGGAATAGCACAGTATATAGCTATTATTAATGTTGGAATTAGCCTGAACCGCTGGCGTAACGTTAAATAAGGCGCATGGCACTAGGACGTGGCCTTTGTGTGCCGTAGGAACGGCCTGAATGTTAGGGCTCATAAGCTTTGCCTTCAAGAGTGGAACGCGACAGCCTTGTCACAGTTGGCTTGCGTACATTCACGAGGCATGTAGAGCACCAGTAACCTCGTTACGTCATCTGGCCCACTGCCTTGTGGATACGACCATCGGCTTTAATGGGACAGGGGGGTGGTGGGTCATCACCTCTTTTCAGTTGGCCTTGGTGGTATTTATGGCCTAGGCTGGAGCATCGCTCCTTTCTCCTTTGCATTTAGTACGATCAAGCCGTCAAAGGAGAACGCCGCCAAGAGACTTTCAAAAGGACCCTGTAACTGTTTTGGAACGCGGTCAGAAAACTGTGTCCAGCAGTCGCAGAGGCTCCTGTCGATATGGAGCCAAATATTACTGTACTGTAACCACCAGGAACTGGTTAATTAGGTCTGAAACACAGCTGGAAGGCGCCCACTATTTTTTCAACAAATGACGTGACATAAGGTACCAACTAAGTCGCTTGACTCGCACATTTTCTTTGTTTGTCGTATTCAAAACAGAAAAATAAAGCATGGCAGATGATCTTTCCGCTGTCGTGAAATAAGCCAACAGTATTTATGCCTCAAGTCCATGTAGTCGGTGAGCCCGGTGACGTCATTTGTTAAGAAGCGCTGGCGCTTTGCAGCTGTGTTTTAAAGCAAATTTCGAATTCCCTGGCGCGTGTTGTGCTATATTATTTGGATCACATGCTCACTGGAGTCTGCACGACTGACAGGCACCGCTTTCTTCGTCAAAAAAAATTGTTTCAGGGCCGGGTCCTTCACCGCCTTCGCGTTAAAAATTTTCCTTCCGTTTCGGTCACGTTCGCCCTAAATTCTACAGAGCATTATGATTCCATATAAGATTCCGCTCGCTGCCACGCTGTCCAGGTTCGTGTGAAACGGCGTGGCGGACTCTGAGCAAGAATAATGCTCAGCGACAATAGAAGGAAACAAAGAACCGCTAGACAGGCCAGCGGGAACTGCCACATGTCGGCCCTTTCATACTTTGCCAATAGCATCTTACATAGCAGAACACCTGTGTGGCCGTGAAGTCGAGTGCAGGGACTAAAAAACAGTACATTCGTTCCGCAGACGACAGCGTTGCCAAGGGCATGCAGTGTTTATCTCTTACGAAAGAGAGCTTATAGCGTCTTTTAAGCTTTAACCCGGGTGATTTCTTTTTTTCTGGTGGTAGCATAAGATAGGGAAAGATCGCAGCTGTGCGGTTCTCGAAATCTTTTTGGTATAGTGCTTACTACAGGCTCACCCACCCGCCTAGGCAGACGTGGCCACATTTCGACTGTGTCAGCTCGGACCGATCATTGTTCTTTCAGCATACGTGCGAGAAGGAAACACTGAGACGCCAGTGACATAGAAAATCGTATTGTCCAATGCTCCTGCGCTAAAAGTCTTCGCAACAGCCGAAAATGCGACTTGTCGGCATTCATATCGACAGTGCTCCCAGCTAAGACGGAAGGCTTCCTACACTGTTGAATTGAACATCTAACTCTCAAACGTTATTTTCCGGTCCCCACTGCTTTACTGAAAATGAAGTTCAGTAATCTTGAAAGGTTGACAGCTGGGCGGGTTGACGATTGTTTCATACCACATAGGCGAAGACACAAGGAAGGAAAACGCGAAAGACATGACACTTGCTGCACTCGAAACTAATATTATTTTCATTTGCCCTGCCATGGTGATTCTGTACCAATGGCATCCGGCTGCTGATCCGGAGGTCGCGTGATCGAATCCCGGCAGCGGTGGCTGCATTTCGATGGAGGGCGAATGTTGAGGCCAGAGCGCGTTGAAGGCCAACTCCGGCGATTTTTTTAGCATGTCAAGGTGATGGCGATTGCATATTCTGCAGGCGCTCGTGTCACACTCCTGATAGTATATGTGCTCAGCTAATGCGAAAATAATTTTATTGAGCAAGAAAGCGCCGAATCCAACCCGAGCAGTCATGTGAAATCAACCTACCTGCCTTTTTCATTGTGCGACACCGCATGCGCCCTCCCCCTGGCTGTAAGCCGCGAAGGTTGGCGGCGCGCAGATCTTGAAGGCCATGGTGTGGTACCGGTGCGCTTCTGTAGCTTTCCCGATGAAGACGTCAACACACAGTGTCACCAATAATTGCAGGAAGCCAGGTGGGCGGTTGGAGGTAAAGAGTAAAAATTCTGCGCATCTCTCGAGCCTGCAATCTCGCACAAATGAAAGAAGTGTGCCAGCGAATTTTATTGATGTCTATTGCCGGACTTAGCCTTTAAAGAACCCCAGCTGGTCGAAACTTCCGGAGCCTTTCACTACGGTGTCTCGTAATCGTACCATAGTTTGGAGACGTAAAACCTCAGAAAACAATCGAATTAACTGACTTTATTTGAAGAAGCAGCACTTACGCAGTCTCGTCAACATAAGGATACCATACGCACTATCAAAACGTCAAGTAAAGGCAACCTTAGCCTCAGCAAGTAGAATTACAGCAAGTGATGTGAAACTGAAAGCACACACGTGTTTTAAACGGGAATGAAAATAGCTGACCTGATGAAGAACGTGACCACTGCGGCAGATGTACGGTACTTTATTTGCAAGAAACAAATAAAAATATAAACGGTGGAACCTAGGTTCCTTCTAGATAGACGAATTCCCGTTGTCTCAGCGAAACAGAGGACTGACTGGTGTACCTCCCCCCCTCCCTCGCCGTTTACCTCTTTCGTCTCTTTCGTTAATTTTGCTAATGTCAAGCGCTTCAAGGGAAACGTACGGGGGAAATCGAAGGTGCGTTTCATGTTAAAGGGGCACTGACACGAAAATTTTCGTCTGCTGTTTTTTCGCTGCAATACGTAGCTCGAGACCTGTTAGCCATAACACGGCCCATCATTTGCTCCAGCGCACGTCAGATAATTATTTACTGCCTGTTTATTACCCACTGGTTTCAGTTTTGGTTTGGGAGAACTCAAAAAACGACAAGGCGCCCGGTGCAACTGGCGCCATCTAGCGCTCGCGATGGAGTAGACGAGTTCGGACACGTGAGCATACATAATTGTGATGCACTTCCGCACTACAACCGCCGCGCGCTCGTTTTCTTTCGCCTGTCGCACGTCCTGCGCGTTGTTGTCGCTGTTGCTGTCATCATTGTTGGGTGGCAACTATTTTCTCGAGGTCTGGCGTCGCCGGCAGTCTACTAACGCAGCCGCAGCGAATAAGCAATGGCGGCTATGACGTCATCATTGCTAGCTGCACTGTCTGAGTTCGGCTGCCGTGGTGAGGTCGCGGAAGTTGGGGGTCCCCTTCAGGTCACCTTTGCTGCTGTCGATGTCGCGATGTACAGCGTCTAGCGCTCGATTGCGCATGCGAACTTCAATATTCATTTAAATTACCTTCGCAGCTGTGTTCGCCATTGAGATTTGGTAGATGACATCTGTATGTCCACGAAAATCGATCCTGCAGGCTATCTTAGCAGCGAAATTTTGGTGTCAGTGCCCCTTTAACAAAAGAGGGGAGGGGTGCATTAGTCAACTCTTCAATTCGTGAAATAATGGAGCGATATTATGCTCAGGTGGAAATTCTTTCCACTTGAAGCAGTACAGAGACGTCACCAACGCTCCCACGGAGCTTGAGCTTGCACGGTGGTTTCAAAGTACGTGCTAATGGGACACGAAAGTTAGACACGATATTTCACGAATTGGAAACCTAATTAATTACCTATTCCCGATACCGGAAGCACCACTCTTCCCTAGACAATGCACTTCTTAAGCTAGAAAAAAAGCTGCAGAAGCTTTGCAGCTAAAGGTTATTTAGCTTGCACCTTTTGCAGCTTCGAAAGCCGCAAATAGAGAATGCTTGTGGCTATGTACTATGAGGATCCCGTGCTAATATGCTGACTGTAATAGATATATTACAGCGTCAGCTGCGGTATATTTATCGGTAAAAATGACGCACATTTTGTTCCCATAACAGAGCGTGCTTCAGAGCATTTCTTTCAGCTAACGCAGTCAAAGTACAAAAGCAATAGAGGGGAGTTCGTGCCGTAATGTAGTATGAGTTTGGGCGGAAAATCCGAACACGAAATATTGAGCGTCATTTTTTTCTAGTAATAACAATAAAAGTCCCGAACAGCAATTCATAAGGTAGGGTCTTTTTTTTTTGTACCTGAAAATACAAAACGACCACCGCGTACTGTTTGTCACCAGCTGATCACCTCCTTTATTTTTTTTTGTCATTGTATATTTCCAGTTCCCCCGCGTTCTCATTGCAGCGGTGTACCACGCGCTGAACACTTCATAACGCAATGTTTCATATTCTCATTAACAGCAATCTCCTGTGCTGTGTCCCGCAAGGAATACCACCCCCACCTTTGCAGCGGGTACTTCGTTGGGGTAAGTGGATTTCGCCGCTCCGCGATCACTGGTGGTGAAGCTGTTGTGCAGTACGTTTTGCTGTGTACGGTTCAGGACAATTTGTGCGTAGGACCGCGGCTTAGAAACACCCGTGAAAGATAGGCAGTGCACCTATTTATGGAAAGATAGGCAGTGTCCCTTTTCCAAGCTCGCGTGCGTTCTCGCTGATGATGCTAAGGTCGCGACCGCTAGTTGGATTCATGGACAGTAAGGCATTTTGATGAAGGCACTATGAAAAAAAAACTGTGTGCTTATATTTAAGTTCACATTATAGAATCAGCGTGTCATGGAAAGAAAAACTATGCGCGTGAGAAAAAGACATCGAAAGGAAACAGAGTAGATCCGAGAAGAAACGGGAGTACCTGATATCTCGTTACCATTGAAAAAGAAAGAAACGGACCAAGGCAGCTGACGTAGTGCACAGGAAAGATATCCTATGGACATTGAGAGCAACGGAGTGGTTGCCAATGCAGCCGAGGGAGACAAAGGATCAGATGGGGCGACGAAACTAAGAAGTTCGGATGCGTAAAATGAAAACGACTGATGCAGGACAACGTTAAGTGCAGAACTCGGAGGCAGGTCTTCCTCTTGCAGTGAGCACAGAAAAGGCCGGTGATGAAGTGGCGATGATATAAAGTCCCAAATCAGGCTCGTAGCCCTGGGGGTGCCCTAGGGACCCGGGCTCCACCCAAAATTTTGGTTGCGGGGTAGTGTTAATAACACAGTATAGTGCTAACATATACTATGTTGTTAACATATACTATGCATAATATAGCCTAACAATAACGCTGCATTTCAAAAGTCACGTCTAATGTATATATTGCAATTTTCGCATGAATATAAATAATGAAAACAGATCTTTTCCTCAAAAACGTCAAGCAGTTCAGCAAGTAACCCCCCCCCCCTCCCCCTAAAATAATTCCAGGCTACGGTCGTGTCCCAAATGACCACAACTGTTTAGGAGCCGCGTATCGTGGGTTTGATTGTTCACAATTCGTTTAATTCCTTTTTACAAAATTTCTTAATTGATAGCCCGTGTCAACTTTCTTATTAAAAACCACTAGATATATCCGAGTAAACTGAGTACTACTGATACCCTTTTTTCACTTTTTCAGCCGACACCAGAGGACCCATGCAACTACCTCTGCTATACCTTTGAGGGTGTATTCGGGGGCGTTTTATCTGACGGTGCACGCTGCCAGGTAAGTTGTCAGCAAATTACGTAACCTCCTCAGGACGCAGACTGCATCACTACGGCTCTATACTTCATGGTGGTAGATAAGTGGTAGTCTCCGTATGTCTAATCTTAGGTCAGGCATATCAAGCTCGAAAGCAGCAGATTAATCATAGTAGTAGGTAAGATCAGTGTTGGACCACGATTACTAAATATGTACTTCACGCCAAAGCTAAATAAGGTCTGCGGAATTCCGCAAACGGAGCGACGATTATGAATTCGAAAATCAGCATCCGTTCCTTGCACGGGATTTTGTATCACGGAATTAGCACACTGTGACGGAAGCGGCTGCTCAAGAATCCGGATATCCGGACATAGTGCGAACGTCTTTACTAAGAGTCCCATGACGGTGTATCTCACGATCATATGGTCGCTTTAGCACGTAAGGTTCCGTAATTATAGGCGTGCAGCACTCCAAAAGTGTGCCAGGAAGGACCGGAAATGCATGATCCAACAATAGCTCTGTGAGATTTCGCTAAATATTGCCAGCCGCATGATTTGTCCAACGACATTAACAGCTGGCGAAGCAGGCCGAATGTCGCCTGCTCTTGTGTGAAAAGCAAAGAAACCTGCTCCAGAAGACAATGTTAAAGAAAACCTTTGTTATTAAGGTGTCTTACTATCGGACGCTTAGGTGGTGCGGGCCACTCTAGAGAGGGCTTTAATACTTCTTGTCTAGACAGCTTAAAAAGAAAGCAATGTTTTGAGCACCTGTCATCGCATAAAGCCTAATTCCCGAAAGTATAACACACCTATCGTAGCTGTTTTGCCAAAGCCGATGTGATGGTGCTGAATAGCCACCGGTGAGTAGCATGCCTGTATTGTGCATAACAAACCTGTACTGTGCATAACAAAGCAGTTAATCCCGACATAAGTTCTGCGCAATTGTCGGCTCATAGGCGTGTACATAGTGTATAAATGAGAATAATCAGTACTGCTATTTCTTTAGTTGCGTTATTTTATCCGAGGCATTATAGGAAAAACGAGTATCTGCGACTTTGTTCTACAATTTACACAATGCACCCCAGCTCACTAGGGCAGAGCTACATTCTTTAAAAGCACCGGCCTGAAAAGATAGGGCCAACGGCGTGTTTTAGGGGCGAAGCTCCTCTTAGTCTAACCTTGTCACGCGTCCGGCGTAAGGCGTAACCGGCAGTATCTCCCGAACAGTATAATAGATGGCGCTGTCTCATAGAAGTACATACAAACTGCAGTTGAGTGATGATATTCTAGATGGCGCTGTACACAATCTGTCGTCATCACCATTTCTCGTCTCATTTCCTAGATGGCGTTGGTCCAATAGAAGTGTGTGCAATAGTAGCGCTTGTGTGAATCGCCACTAGATGGCGGTGGAAGTGCCGCTACTCTCCGATTGGCTGCTGCGCGGGCCTGTGCCTGGGTGCGCGGGGAACGAGTGCCTCTCTCAGTCTCCTGGATCGTCGCCGTGCGTGTCGGATCGTTGGTGGGGACATGGACGAAGCGGAGCGGCGGGCGCGGAGGGCCGCGGCGGCTCGTGCTCGTCGCCAGGATCCCGCGGCCCTCCCACCGCGCCAGGATCCCACGAGCACGAACAGACCGTTCGTGCTCCGTTCGTGCTCGTGGGTGACTTTAATGTCGACATATCGGACCGCTCCACCAACGATTGGCTCGTTCACCACATGGCCATCAGATACTCGCTCAGGTGCATCTCCCTAGACCACCTTGCACCTACTACCGTGCGGGGGTCGTGCATAGACATCGTGCTTGCTAACATTCCCCTTAAACCGGTACTCGAACCCCTAGCTGTGCACTTCTCCGACCACAAGTGCGTAATATATAAAGGTAACTTGAAATCTCAATAAAAGTTTTCTTCGCCGTACCTCGCGTGTTTGCATGATGATTTTATCGGGCGAACTTCTCGGAGGATTAACGGTATCACCCACAACCTCCGGAGCTTCGCCCACCTCACCATCATTCACCTCGTGGATATGCTGTGAATTTTTTTAACCATAGCATTGGTCATATTCTCAAATTTTATTATCGTCTTCGCTGAGTTAACCAGGAAATATTAGTTCACATTTATGCAATTACCTGCATGCACAATTGCAGAAACTTGAGTATCGGATTCCGCCTCTAATAATGAAACGTGGTGCTGTAGTATTCTATTCTTCTTGCCGGGATCTCCCTAGTTATTTTTCCTATGTCTCAAATTTGTAGCGCAAATATCAAAAATAATGTGCAGGAAATTCTGGCCCGTAACCTAGAGCAGATGCATGCATGACATGGCTACCGGCAAAGTAGCACTCAACCTCGTAGCAAGCCTCGTTTGGCTGAGCACCCTCCGTGCCGCGCAGAACGCTTCCGGCGTGGTCAGGCACCGTGGCGCCATCTCTCGAAGAAGGCTGCACGAAGCCCGCGCCGAGAAAACCCCCGCCACGTTGGAGCTGAAAAGACCACACCCAAACCTCTCAGAGCCAAGAGATGACAAGAGTGTGGCGCTCTGTAACTACCTCCGGAACGTCGTTATTGGAACAGCCTGCTGGAAGCTTGATTGCTAGAATGAGCTTAAAGCAGCTTGCTAGAAGCGGTGATATTGAAAACAAACGTTCAAAACTTGGAAGCTAAGCTGTTTGGGGTCGAGGATGGTCCGTAGTTGTTCTTGTCATCGTTCACAGTATCGAGCATAAAGAATTACAAGAAATTTTCTTGACGAGACGGAGTTTGTACCTACCCGTGTTCTTGCGGTCCGAAGGCGAGCGTCGTAACCGCTATGCTATGCACCCGCGCCTGTCGAACAAGCCTTTATAGAAACCATATGAATCGTTATACCGAGGATTGTGCCATAACTTGCTGCGTACGGGCCATAAAGAAAGAAAGAAAGAAAGAAAGAAAGAAAGAAGAAAGAAAGAAAGAAAGAAAGAAAGAAAGAAAGAGATTATGCAGAAGGGAAAAGTGGGCCCACGCTTTCCCTAAACCCTCTACCCACACCCTTGCCCCCTATACCCACATCACTGCACTCAGCCTACTGCTATGTGGTAATGACAGTGATAATGATAGCTCTACATGATAGTGATACCACGATATGATGACAGTAATATGAGCGATATCGCTTCTTCAACGTTAGTACGAGGAAGAAGACCAAGAGAGTAACAGAGTCTGAGACCCAATACACGGCACTGCTTGCCATGCCGTGTATGAAACACTCCTCTCCGCTAATTAAAACACCAATAAGCAAAGTTAAAGGAAGGATAATTATACCCTTATAAATGAACCTACCTATATCCTTATCGCATATTTTCCTTATCTTCAATGTGCTGTTTAATTAACCCATTGTGTACCGACAAGCCTTATGAGAGCTTTTCGCAGTGATTACCATTTTAGTCCCTTTAACGCGCCTTCATGTCGCAGGGGCATAAGGGAAGCGAGTGATAAGGATAAGGGGAATTTATGAATACAGGCCTAAGAGCAATGTAATGCCACCACGTCATGACCCGTCTTCGCGACGTTAGGTCAGTGATACTGCTTCATTATTTTTTTTCCTTTCTTTTTACTTGTCTGGGGGGCAACTAGCGTATGTAATGCGGCTCTGCACAAATGATGCGGGTTTAGAGACATCACCTTTTACCTTTAGACAAGATCCCTGGACGCTCTCGTCTGTGTTCCCAAATAATAGATCCGTCTCTTGACTTTAGGTCACTTGAAAGTTGCTGAACAAAGGAGTTAAAGGTGATTCGTGGTTAGTGACTCATTTTTCTGTTCTCTGCGCTTCCAGCCTCCACCGTTCCTCGGACGTGCCGGACGATGCATGGGGGGAGTGTGCATCGTTACTTCCAGTAAGTACGACACCGCTTACACTGCCTCAACTAACGCACCAGGCAAAGTTTTTCTCTTTCGGCAAAGTTCCGCCGAAAACAGCATTCTTCTAACTAATACGTGCAGATGCGTACTTACTATAACCGAGTGGTGCAAAGGTCATAACAAGTTGGCAAAAATGACACTTATTAAACGAGGCAAATCGCTGTGTGGATTGACGATATCAGACTGGTTATTCGCAGCTCTCATTTCGATCTCAGTTGCTCGAATTCCAAATATACGCAGTGCGTGTTTGGCTATGAGTCATTTATGCATGAATATGGCTTGCTTGTGGCAAGGGGCGGCAGAAAGTTATGTGGCAGATGAGATCAAAAAGATCCGGGGGTAAATTGGGCACAGTTAGCACAGCACCGGGATAACTGGAGATCTATGGGAGAGGCCTTTGCCCTGCAGTGGGCGTAGACAGGCTGATGATTATGACGGCTAGCTACATAAGTCGAGAATAAGAACTCAGCCGAATACCGTAAATTAAACAAAAATGTTGGCAAGTGTGTAAAGCTGAGAGGGGGAGGGGGGCAGCTTGCTCTGCCTTTAGAAAGCAGATACGCTCAAAACATGGAGGAGAAAATGCCAGAGGTCCGTGTACTGTGCATTGTCAATGCACGCTAAAGAACCCTAGGTGGTCTAAATTTCTGGAGCTCTCCACTACGGCTTTTCTCTCCTCTCTATCTCTTTCACTCCCTTTCGTCACCCCCACGGACGCTTAGCCGTGCTCCCTACACGGGCTGCAGAAATTAGCGTCCTTTCCTAAGCTAACCACGATCATCATCATCATCTGTTATTACTCCATCAGTGACAAGTTAGGAATGAGTTTAACTTCACGAGCATCCGAATTTCGTAAAAACTCTCGGCATATCATATGCCGACTAAGCTATTTTTTATGTTATTACTGTATAAAATACGCGAAAATCTGAACATGGAAACGTCTTCAGTTTCTGCCCAGACAAAGCACTATTAGCGGCCCCGTATTTAAAAAGTTCTTACGCTAAAGGTATTTCGACAAGACAATTGGTTCTTTGCCAGTGTGGGCCCTGCAGCATAGATAGCGAGGGAATAAGCAGCAGCTTTGTGAATTGTGTGTTGGTTCTAACTTTCCTTATAGTGTGTACATCACGCACTTTGCAAGCAGCAATAAGCTAATGTGTGCGTATGTTAATGAATAAAAAGTAGTGGCACAGGTAGCAAACTCCGTTCAGCCTGTGTTACATTTTCGGGTGGTGTCTTGAACTCCTTTGAGTGTGTTATTTTTTAATTTTAACTCTTCATTACATTAGAACTGAAAGACTGTTGAGGGCTTGTCCCAGTCTGTCGTATGTGACCCATGCGCACGCAAATCACGCTGCCTTCATGGTGTGCCACGCCGTTCGCTAAGCTCGATACCCGGGCTTAGTTGTGACCCCTCGGACTGTTTTAAAGAGCATCTCTTTTTTTTGTGGCTATCCACAGCGGTGTCCTGCCTGATCCCAGCAATACGCATTGAAAACATATGGTGTAAACGGGTCCGTGTTGACAAAATATTCTTTCGATACAAATGTTCGTGAGATAATATTTCAGCCAATTATTCTGCTCAGCACATGACTAGCAAAACCGTTCGTTAATGACAAAACGCACTTAAGATGGGTAAGTTTTGAGAATTCGTACCCGGCTCTACATATAGGAATCCCGCAGGGTGCGCAAGAACAAAGAGAATATCACGTCGTAAAGGTAACGACAGATGCCAATCGATCTTTCAAAAGTATAACAGAACGTCCTTGAATGTTCTCAATCCTGTGAAACGATGAACAAGATGGTCTGGGCTCCAGTTTCGCGTTTTACAACAAAGGTGACTTGTCCTGTAGTGTATGCATGGTCATGATTACCTCCACTACCTGAAATTCTGCATAGCAACGACAGTTGTCCGCGACCTCCCCATCGGGATTTTTCGTTATGGTCACCTTGTGACAAGTGTTCGACAAACTGCAGCTGCTCCTTCTCAGATGAACACGCCAGCGGACGAAAACATTCGATACGTGCATGGTGTACTGAATATGCTCCCGCAAAAGAATCCTGCGAAGTCGAACAAACACATATCCCCAGTTGAAATTTGTTCGGTGACGCAAAGGACTCAAACATGGAAGGCAGCCGACTATTTCCACTTCTCACGACATTATACGCTCCTTTTCGAAAAGAAGAAACAACTTTCCTTATGAGGCTAGCATCTTCATTATTACCATCATCGCCATCTTTCCATCACCGTCGCTATCGCCCTGTCTACATCCACTGCAGGGCAAAAGCATCTCTTGTCCCATACTTCGCCAATCATCTTGTGAATCTCCTAGCTGCGGCAACATTCATCACAATCATCATAATCATTATCATCAACATCCTGTTGACGTCCACGGGAGGGCAAAGGTCTCTCCCAAAGATATCCAATTACTCCAGTCCTGTGCTAACTGCGAACACATTACCACTGCGAAATTCTTGATCTCATCGCCCCCGCCTAACTTTCCACTGCTCCCTGCTACGCTTGCATTGCCTTGGAATCTACTCCGCTACCCTAAATGGCCAATGGCTGTCTTGATTCATCATCACATGTTTTTCCCGAGCCCATTTCTTGTTCTTGTTTTCACTGAGATTGGATACTCACCTGTTAATAATATCGCCAATTTTATGTCAACTTCTTTTGCAGAACCAAAAATACGAGAATGTGATGACGTCTATCGAGGAGTAAGTCTGTTACTACTCGGTTTCATTCCTTAGTGAAAAGTGATGTGACAAGGAGATAGATTCTACGATATTGACGCGAACACCAGCACGAGCAGCTGCGTTTTATTACGAATTCCGACTGATTTAGCCTACGCAGGTCATTCGTGGTTTTTTCGTTAACCTACTATAGTCAACTGCCGGTAGAGGAGCACTTTTTCTACCATTAACAAGCAGTTTGTTTTTTCTCTGGATGTGTCGCGCAAGGCTGGCTGGCAGGTCTGTATAGCTGGGTAATATTGTCACGTTGCTGTGACGTGAAAACGCAGAACCCAAACTATTGAAGTTGTGAAACCTTATTACGAGAACGCGTATCCAACGAATAAAATAATAATAAATGTAGAACGATAGCGGCCAGCGCAGTCTACGGCAGTAAGTAACCAAACCTGTGAGCAAAAAGCGTAGTCTTTTGTACATCTGTCAACGTGCAGTCGTGAACAATATGAAAATGAACACATAGTCCGTGTTTAAGGAACGATTACTGCTGATCTTGACATATATAGCTGACGTTTTATTTTTTATTTAATCTGTATAGGAATACTGCAGGCCAGTACATTGGCCCAAGCAGGACGGGTATTACCGCAACACCAACGAAAATAGAAGCATGCCAAAACAATGATGTATAAAACCAACATAATGCACAACTAAGAAGCACGACTCACACTCTCAAATAGCTAAAATTCACAAATAATAATGGTTTGTCAAGGCAGCCACGAAATCATTTGACTCAAGTACATCAATGGGAAGGAAATTCCACTCGCCCATCATTTGCAAGAGACGTCTTTCCGCTTCAGCATTTTGTACTGCTTATATTTATATGCTTTCTCAGAAATCCGTATAGATTTCCTTGTAAATTTCAGCTTCAAACGGGTGGATGCAAATTTTCCCTGTCATAAACATTTCGGAATTCAGGAGAATGCTATTGCCACTTTCATCCTTGGAAGCTGCATGTGGTCACTGTGTCATCTTAAAAATAGTTTCAATGTTCCATTCCATATCGCTCACGACAGTACATTCCAGCTAACGTTATTGCTGACCCTCACGTAAGTTCAAGAATATACACCGCTAACCGTGTTGCGTTCCCCATCCGATTACTACTGCTGGCAACGTTCAAAAACATTTCCATAACATTTGAGCGAGTTGCGCCGAGTGATAACACTTTCAATAGCCTTAGCCGGTGAGTCAGAGTCGTCATGACCAACAGTAAAATGATCACGCCTAATTGAGTATCGTATTTAGCACTGATGTATTTCGACTCCTGCTTTAAGGCCAAACCTCATATGCTCGAAAATTCTCCCGAAAGCGATGGACGACGCGATGAACGACGAAACGGGCCGTTCGCGCGACTTGTGAACACTCGGTTTTGGATATCTAGAATCAATCGCCCGTCGCCCAAAAGTGTCATGCCCCTGTAGACAATAGTACAAAGCCGGAACAGGATGTGCATCAATGTCGCACTGCCGGTTGCTGCCATGCGCTCGATATTGATGCACGTATGCAGGAAAGACAGCTTCAAGGCAATAAAAACATTTTGTGTACCTTTGTGTAAAAAGCATATTACTCTGCATTGCATACCGCGGGACTCACAGCAGTTTCGATACAAAATCGACGCCTTCATGCCGGCAACAACAACATCACTCGCCGAAGTTTTCGCGTGAATGAGGTTTGGTTATGCTATGGTCCTAGAATACCGACAGCTCGCGCGATCGTAGCCTGCTTCGCGTTATCGCTCATATGGGTTTGACCTTTAGTGCATTTGAGTAATAACTTGACGTGCAGAGTCGTTCTGTTCTCTGAAGTGTGCCTTTTTTTTCTGACATTTAGTCGGGATACGCACACGCATGCCAGTATCGCTGCATCAGCCCGTATGGAGCACGCCTCATAAGGCCGTACCGAGACGGAACACCGTGCCTCGTAAGTTCTTTATTTCAACGCAAATTCACATTCAACTTTTAAATGTTACCCCAATCAAGGAAAAAGACGTTTTCTTTAACGGAAATACGACTTTAATAACCCTATGAGACGAAAAAAATTAGATGAACTTAACGTTCCGTTCTAGTGTCTTTAATGGCGCCAGCCCCTAGAGTGTTGTGAACTTTTATTTAACTTGTGTGCAGATCAATGGCGAGTATGAGGCGAACGTGATTTCTTTCTTTCTTTGTCAGTATGTGCGGCTGATACCCGCAAATTCACAACTGTAGTGTCGACGCCGGAGACGCCTAGGAGCCGAGAACAAAGGCACGTTAGCGCCGGAGTGCTGAGTAATGCGACCAAGCGACGGAAGGCTCAGTGAGAACCGGTTTATTTAGGGAGAGGGGTGAGGCACTTCCAGACGCAGTGGCCAGTGGCCTCCCCAATGGCGCACAATTGAAAACGAAACTGAAACTTGGTAAACATCAGTAAGCACCACCATAACAACCCGTTCATGAACAAGCTCAACTTCCATTTTGTACAAGAAATCTTATATAATTATCAAGACTGCTAATTTCCCCTATTCGGCACTAAATATGTGGCCTGATATCAATGTATTCTCGTTCACTTGAACCATTGCCTTTATTGGCACACACACACACACACACGCACGTACATATATATATATATATATATATATTGCAATGTATAATAACCAACAGCTCGCCGTGCCTAGGGCGCTCGCGCTAGGAGCGCAGGAGGACGACAAAGAGAAAGAACAGAATAGAACAGCCGGCCTGCAGCTAAGGCGCTGTGTATACGTCTCTCTATATTACAATGGCGCAGTCGACAAAAGACAGACGCTGAGGGCGTCGTCGCGGATCATCGGCGCAGCAGGTGCTCCAGTCCAGGGACGCCGTCCACGCTTCCGCGACCATGGACACCACAACCCTCCTGCCGCCGGAAGCACCTATGAGACCCGCGCCCACGCAGGGCCTCCTGTTACCACGGAATGGCGCTCACGCTTCCTGTGGTAACGCCCCCTCGCCTAGACCTACGTCGGCACATGAGCCGCGCAGGGACGCTGTCCAAGCGTCCTCGGACATGGACACCGCCGTCGGGAGGACAGAGCCCGCCGTATTTTCAGCGGCTGCCGACCATGGTTACTCGAATGCCTCGGTCCGTCAACTCACCGACGTCATGCGGGCCATGTCGTTGCTGTTCGAGCAACTCAATATCTTCGGCACGGTAACTCCCGGATTATCTTGTGCGGCATCACCATCGCCGAGTGCATGTATGATTCTGGAGTTCCATGCTTTCCAGGACGACGCCATCCTCTGGATCAATCACATCAACTTTCTCGGGACTCGCTATGCCTGGTCGGACGAACAAAAATGGCAGGTGGCCCTAAGCCACATTGGAGAACGCGCCCTGGCCTGGCATCGCTACCTAGGCATACGGCAGAAGACCTGGCAGGAATGGTGTGCCAAATTCTTAGCTGCTTTCGGCCCGCTTCCCCATGTGTGCGACCATGCCAGACATCTCTCGACCACAAACGACCAGACAACACACAACGACTCTGCTGGTACATCCGACAGCCCCTCGTCAGCAACTATCATAGACTGCCACGTTCCAGACGGAAACAGCCAGTCTTGTACTCCTGTGCACGCCTCGAGTTCTGCGGCAGCGGCTGTACCTGGAAAAACATTGCCCCTTGCTGAGACCATTTTTCAGATACATCACACAGAGACAGGTTCCTCATGCATGTCATCAGCTGCACATGTCGAGTCGCCATATCCTGTCATAGTGGGCTCGTCACTGCTCCAGGAACCACCACGGTCCATGGACGCCGATAACAAAAAGGACGCTATCAAACTTCACGAGCAAGGCATGCCCGAGGATGCTGGCTTCAAGAGGCCTCCAGGGCAGTCGGACTCAGACCCGCCGACTTCGCGTAATTCATTTGTCTGCAAGGTCCCTGCACAAGATGACAAAGTCTCGATTCAGGATGAGGCCGCCTTTAAGGACCTGCCACTGCAGCCGAAGTTGGTCGGTGGCTGGAAGACGGAACTAGAACCTCGTGGCTTGGACGCCGCTGTTTCACATAGCTTATTGTCAAGGTCTACTGAACTCAGCTGTTCGTTTACCCTGACAGCGGCAACGCTGCCGAAGTCTAAGTCACTCCGCCAGCCAATACGGGTCTTTGACCAATCGTCACAGACTCATCGAACAAGATCGCAACGCCCTGCAGCTATTTCCCGTCAGCGCTGCCAATCTTACTTGGTGCGGCGGAAGGCGTTGAAATGTTTGGGACGCGCCCGATTCATCCTCCTGCGACAAAAGACTCGACAGCTGATTCTGCGACCTTGCCGAAATACTCAGTGCCGCCCACCAGAAACGCGTCTGGCCGCTCCGCGAGACAAGCAGCAACAGAACAGAGACAGACCAACGCGACATAGTCCGTGCCACCCGCCGTACATATTTGGTAGGTGCTATGCTCGCAGTGCGGCCAACAACGGCCGCAACGATGTAGCCAGTTCCGGCCACCAGAAGCTCCATTTGCATCCCTCCAAGCCAAATCGCAGCGAGACCCTGAACGCCCAGAGCGACACAGCCAGTGCCGACCGCCAGAAGATTTGTGCGCCGTTCTTCTACCCCGACCGTTGCGAAGCCCAGACCGCCCAGCGCGGTACAGCCAGTGCCGCCCTCCGGAGAAAGTTTCGGCCATTACAGACACTCGCAGTCGTGGCCTAGTGTATTGTATAATAACCAACAGCCCGCCGTGCCTAGGGCGCTCGCGCTAGGAGCGCAGGAGGACGACAAAGAGAAAGAACAGAATAGAACAGCCGGCCTGCAGCTAAGGCGCTGTGTCTACGTCTCTCTATATTACAATATATACAGTAGAACCCCGCTGATACGTTTTTCACGGGACCGTAGAACATAAACGTAAGAGCCGAGAAACGGGAAAATGGAAAAATGAAAGAAGTGGTGATCGGCACACAATTTTATTTCAGTGCTAGCGCTTTCAGTGCGTGCATCGGCACACTCGGCTACGATTTCGTCGACAGAGAAAACCTTGAAGGTGACAACGGCATCACCGATGGAAACGTAATCACTGTACGCGATTCCGTCACAAACAGTTTGCACAGCTGTGCCATAATTTTGCTGGCGGAAGCCGGAAACGTAATGGGCGTCGCCCATAGTGCAGCTAATAGAGCCAAGCCAAGTCAAGCTACGTGAAAAGTCAATATTGCCGTCGGCAGTGGCCGCTTGGAGTCTCGATTACAATGTAACATGCGGGAATGTTCCCACAGTGCGGCGTAACAGCGAGGTCCCTAATGCATTGAATCCTATGGGAGCTATGCCGGGACTGGCCCAAAACAACGTAACAGCCAGGAAAACGCAGCAGCCGGGAACGTAACCGCGGGGTTCTACTGTATATATATATATATATATATATATATATATATATATATATATATATATATATATATATATATATATATATATTGTGTGTGTGTGTGTGTGTGTGTGAAATTTTGGAATTTCATGGACAGCATGGAGCCCATGCGCACAACGCCTGACACCGCGCGCATGCGCAGCGGATGAACGCAGGTTATCGGTTGCTGCGAAGGCAGCACCGCCTCTCGGCTTCAACTCTTTTTCAATCCTTAATAATCAAGTAATAAGACGGTGACGCGTTTTTGTATATTGACTGTAATTTTAAGCCCGAGTTATGGCTATCTTAACGGCAGCAGGCGGCTTACAGCAATGTGAAGACTCCAAAACTCAGTACCAAGGCTTCACCACCACACGACGCCACGTTGTGACTGCCGCGATTTTGAAACTCAGTTTGAAAATACAAATCCAACTCAAAGCTCGAAAGAGTGCTAGATTCCATCGCTATAGATAATTCAGGGCCTTTCCAGATGCACAAAGGTCCGTTCAAACGTGCTGGCGAGTTGTTAGCCCCTTCATCATTTCTAGAGATCGTTCTATATGCTCATATGATGTCACGTTTCAAGCCGTTCCTTATCCGCGGTGTCTCTTTTGGCTTATACTCATCTGGTCTAAGTTGCATATTGAATTTCTCGAATTCTTACCCCGCCTCGATGTGAAAGTATTTGCCACTCTGTAAACAATCCAAAAAATCTATTTAGCCGTCTCAGCTTTCCTACACTTATGAAGCATTCAAGAGTGACCTAAAGGACAGACATTAGGCAGTGTCGCTTCTTTCTCTTTTTCATTTTTCTTGTTGTGTCTCATTTCTATTATGTTTTATTCCCCTTACCCTTTTTCCCCGGCAAAGGGTAGCCATCGTGTGAAGTTGGGCTTGTTGGTTCATATCAAGACACTTGAAGCGCAAACAGACAAGGACTAGGACGAGTAGACACACACAGCGCTATGTGTCTACTCGTCCTAGTCCTTGTCTGTTTGCGCTTCAAGTGTCTGGGTAGCCAGCCTGTCTGAACTCAGAATAACCTCCCAGTCCTTCCTCTGCTTCCTCACTTCCTGAAAGAGCCACAATCACGCCCTTGGACTCCAGGCATGATAGTGTGGTCATTATTTTTTTTACATATTTACAGAATTTAAACGTGGATCGGCGCCCTGTTGGTGCTGCCGGCGTGTGCAAGGCTGGGAATTGCATCGAATATGATGACATGGGTGAGTTATCGCACGATGTCCGACAGCCAAGCCCGGGCTTGGCTCTTGTTTGGACGAGGGCGATCAGTGCATAGACCGGGAAGGCCTCCAGGAGGTGTCACGTGGTTGTGACAATGAAGCAAGCACGACACTCCAAGGCGCTAATGTCGAGCTCTTTGTCGGGCGAGCTGTGCCCAGCAGATGAAAGCCTATCACACAGCGACGCGATAGCGGCGCGAACAGTCGTCGCTTGATCAAAACTGACCAGATGTGAAATGCATCGGGTTTTATATACATTCGTCACACTGTGTTTTGGAATTGTCACTGGTGTTCGAGAAGGCACTCAAATGAGTCTGCGCGTCTGGCATGCAAAGTTTGTAGAACAGTCGACACCAGCCCCGCCACGGTGGTCTAGTGGCTAAGGTACTCGGCTGCTGATCCGAGGGTCGCGGGATCGAATCCCGGCCGCGGCGGCTGCATTTCGATGGAGGCGAAATGTTGAGGCCCGTGTGCTGTGCGATGTCAGTGCACGTTAAAGAACCCCAGGTGGTCGAAATTACCGGAGCCCTCCACTACGGCGTCTCTCATAATCAGAACTGGTTTTGGGACGTTAAACCCCACATAACAACAGTCGACACCATTCCCGAAGCAGCGTGCAAGATAAGCGCGGCCAGCTGCGCTGCTCGTCAAAAGAAAGTGATAAAGGCGCTGACTGTGAACGAGCGAAAACTATGGAGGGAGTTCCGTTATCACCCAAGGTAATTATTACCCGCGCGCAAAACCTATGAATATTTGTTTCTGCCAGTACATTAAAAAATACGTTCAAATATACATGTGGAGGTGTAAAAACATCAACGGCTTTACTACCTGATATTCTGTAAAATTTCCTCAATTTTCCTCTTTTTTCGCAGAGGTGAGGAGCCGCTGGGTTGTAGAAAATGTTTTCCAATTCAAGTATCACCGATGCCTCGCCAAGAAGCATCTCACTGTAAGTTAATAAGTGTCTCAATGAGCGATGTTTGGTTGTGTCGATCGGCTACTTAACCTTCGTTTTTAATAAATTTGTGAACTCTAAAGCTTTGCTGCACGTAGAGTAGGTTGTAACGCAATGTATAGAGCAAGCGATGACAAGCACTCCGAAGGTAACTGAAATACAAATCACTCCAGAAAGATTATAGCATGCGGCAGCACTGTAACACAGAAAGTAGGTTTCTGAAAGCGAAAATAAAAGTACTGTGGGCAGCTTGGACTAGGGACGCTAGGCTAGGTCACAGCGGAGAGGATGGCCTTTCCCTCCTCCTTTTTCCATGCTCACCTTCACTTCAATTTACCACCTTCCCATAGCGTGCCATACATGGGTATACTACGTCCTACCCTCTTCCCTCCTCATTTCCCTCTTTCTCACTCTCACTGCACTCCTCTCCCCTCAAATTTCCCGCCCTCTTGTTATGATATACTGCGGAGCTCGTGGCCTTACACTCTTCATTTCCTTCCTGCTCACCTTAAGTTTCCTTTTGCACCTCTTGTATAACACACTATAGATTGGTTGCTATGGTTTACCCTCTCCCCTCCTCATTTCCCTCTACCTCGACCCTCTTACCTCGACCATTTCCCACCCTCTTGCTATACTATACCATGCAAAACTATACTATGCCTTGCTCTCTGCCCGCCTTTCTCGCCTTCTCAGTCTCACTTTCCTTTCCCACCTCTTTGCTGTACCGTAGTATACATGGATATGCTTTGCTCTTCACCAAGTATAGGGGCTTCTTTCCCAAGAAGAGTCAGCCGGCGGGATGGCTATTTGATAGAACACTCGCCTACCATGCAGATAGATTCGATTCCCGCTCGAATCCAGCTTCCGATATTAGTATAAAGAACTCGAAGGAATCGTACAGTGTGCTGCAGCTGAAGCCTTCTGATCTCGTTGCGCGTAATGCTAACTAGGTGCATAGAAAAATTGCTTCAGCTTAATGAGAGAGGGCACAGAGGCTTTGTTTCCCTACCCCTCTGGCGCGTATCCGATAGGCCGAGTTCTCAGGTGACAGCATACATTTTTCCTTGGGTTAAAACAGCTGCGCTGTTAAAACAAAAGAAAATGTTTGTGCTATAGGCTCATTTGCCCTAGACTAACGAGAACACCCACACCAAGGACTCGTCGAAGGACCCTGCGGCCTATCTCGGTTTAAATAAATCTATCTCGCTCTCTCAACAAAAGCAGCTGCACGTAATGTTAACGTGAAGAACATAAAGATGCTATTTTCGTATCGTTCATCAGAAATTTAAGAACAAGCAGTACGTGAAAAATTATTTTAAACGGCTGCTGATCCTAAGGACGCGGATTTGATTCTGACCAGGGCGGTAGCATTTTCGATGGAGGCGAAAATGCTACATGTTTTTGCACTGTGCGTTTTAGTGCCGGTTAAAACTCCCCAGGTGGTCGGAAATTTCGGAGTCCTCCACTAATGCATCCCTCATAAACATATTGTGGTATTAAGACGTGACACGCCAGCAGTTACTAATATGCCCTAAAACACTGAGAAGCTGTCCCCTGGTTATGAGTAATCAAGGCCCAAGCAATTTCCTATAGAAAAGGGGCTTTTTGTTTTACACACTGCAATGAAAGATCTGCTCTTAATTTCAACCGTAGTAAACGAACCAGCTCTCCACACACGTATACGTTCTCCTGCAGTACAAACAAACATAGTACATTTGTCCGTACAAAATGCCAGAGGCGTACAAGCTACCACCGGGCGTACGCGACGTGTGTGTGTGTTCTTTGGTGAAGGTGTGTGAAGGTGAAGATAGAAGTGATCACGTCGTCCTCCGTAGCGCGTAATCTGCTTCTCTCGGAGGCGATAAAACGGTGCGTTGCTGTCTTCCAACTGCAATAACACGCATTTAGGTACGAAACGACAACCCTTCAACATGACTGTGCTTTTTCGGGCGAGCGTGCTTTGACATGGTGACGATTAAAGAACTGTACAGCAACGTCTCGTCGCGCTTCAACGTGAAAACGTGTTTCGATGCCAGACTGAACCTGGATCGGCTTCTTCCGGGCCGACCCGTTGATGACGAGAATTCAGTCGGAATGCCAATTGACCAGAATTTTCATCGTCTCTAGGAGTGGGCCATTTTTGACCCGCGGCTGCAGTGTAAAACAATGGGTGAAAACGATAACGTCTGATTTCTTAGAGGGCACCACCATACCTTTCACAGACCACTAATTAAGTGATATATGAGGCCTGTATGAGACATCGCTATCACAGATCGCTAATTGAGTGGTTTCCAAACATCGTTTATGCCGAAAATTAGGGACAAGAACCGAAATCATGCTTACGTTACGCGTGCTAGCGGAAACAACAAGCAGTAAACTCGTTTTACCTCACCTTAACGAGTTTGTGTTTTAATTTTCTATATTTTACTTGTTATATGCTTACGCTTGAGTATATCGCTCACTCGCCCTCGCCTTTTCTTTTTCTTATTGCAGAAAAATTATCTCTGGGACTGTCACCATTACTGCAGGAGGAACAAGGCGTGGTACTACGGTGTGTACGAAGACGGCAGCCGATGCTTGGTAAGCAAGTCGACCGTTCTAGAATGAAAAATCTGTAGAAGACCGCGAAGCGGATGGAAGTTCTTAAGGGGACCCTGAAACGCATTTTGTGCTCATTGATTTTATTGTACCTTTGCTTTGTGTGGGACTTGATGACCGAAACGCCAGTGAAAGCGGCAAACCGAACCGCATTATATTTTAATTTCTACCTGAAGTCGGCTTCTGCTCTGACTGCAGCGCCATACATCAACAGTTTTTCCGAGCGGATATGACATCACCATACTGGCTTTGCTGTAGTTTCTGATTGGCCGGGAACAGTAGAAATAAAAATATGCATCACACATGCTTACAATGCATCGAATATGAGAAATTTAAAATTGAGCACGTATCTTATGCTTGCTAAAGCTAATAACAGGTACAAATCTGCGCATTACAATTTCATTTTGCTTGTAACTGACACAAGGGGCGCTGTGCGGCCCATGTGGTGATTGTGGTAGGAAGGCCACAGAGGGCAGCACGGTTCCTATTCTGCAAGGTGTAAGCCGCGTTTTGACTGGAAGCAGCGTGCACGTCTCGGGGTGCCGATGTCTGTCGTCTGCTTTTATTTTGAATTTGTAAGTTGAATAACTTACATTTGCCTGGACCGATCTCGAAAATTCTTTCTGCATTTACCTCAGGCAATACAAAGAGCCCGTTTCGATGCAAAACTCAGCGAATAAAATATGTTTTCCGGGCCCCTTTAAGGGGAACAAACTGTCATCCCTCGACGAATGTCACGAAGTTGCACAGGAAATCGACAGTGTTCCTTTCTATTTCCATTGGATGTCGTTTGTATGGATTTTACAGCAAAACTGTCTTGCTGGATCCTGTGTCGTCGGCGAAGTCCTCAGGATTTCCAATGGCTGAGCCGGCAGGTCACGATATCTCTCTTTGACAAACCGAGTGCAAGTGCGGGTGTTTCAAGACTAGTGGCTGGTTCACCTCGCATATCATACGAACGCCTTAATTTTTTTTGCGTAAGGAAGAAGATCAAGAAAAAAGAGATGGAAAGAACGGAAGACGGTACTAAAAAAACAAGATTTATTGCCAGTGCTGGGGTTCGAACCAGCATCACCACTGGCACGTAGCAAGGAATTAACTTTCCTTCCTAAGTGCCATTCCTGCCGTCTCTCTCGGCCATACTATAGTAAAGGAAATGCTCTTGGAAGAGTGGGTCTGTTGAAAATGTCGCTCACTGAGATGGTTTAGCATGACATAACTCGGTGAACGATTCGGTACGTGCGGCCTACATCCCTTCGAAGCACTGGCAGGCGTCGCTTCCCCATGGTACAGCACGTGATACATCCAACCGTCCCGTCCTTATTTGCGAATAGCATTCCTCAGCTAGTGCAGCACACTTGAGATGTTTCAGGCCTTTAGATAGTGACGTCACTTTAGCAAATACGAGCGCAAATTATGTCAACGCAGCGCATAGGTAGACCAGTAAACGTAAATAGAAGGATTCAACATACTCTGCACGTGGTATTCTAGCCGTGGGCCTCTACTGCCGTAACACGTTGATGTAACCATTATGCCGCAGGCGGCCTGCTTCTTCACTCGGAACAGAATGCTTGTTCAACGCCACGCGCGCACGTAGTCGCGCTTTCAACAGTGCACTCATTTCGTTTCGCATGTGCCGAGTAAAGGCAGCAGGCAGGCGCCATGTGACGTATATGTATGAAGAGCACAACGAGAGTTCGTCAGGTCAGGTTCCATGACGACGCAGAACTTGCGATCACTGACAAAGTGTGGGTGAAAAAAAGTGGCCGCGTATCTGCGTGCTTCGCCGCGAATGTCGTCGAAAGACGATAGCCTGCTGCCCGCCGTACTACGCTGCGCGAGATATGGACGTCATCTGGCAGCGCCGTCACGAAACATGAGCTTGTGCGGAATCCCTCGGCAACTGCCAGGTGGCAGCACCAAATCGTCGGCAGAGGCCTTTTTCGTGAATAGTGTCGCATTTTTTGCGCAGCCTAAGAAACACTAGGGTCTTTAAACACTAGGATCTTTATAATTACGTATATATGTATTTTGTAGTAAAGGAACAGACCACCTAATACTTACGTATTGATGTGCCTAATAGTTGCTTTTTGATCGACAATGTTCACAAGTATGAACACAGCTACCAGTTCAAGATGGCTGGGCGTTAGGCAAGTGCTTAAACTTTGGCCGGATGGCTGACTCGTGTGACAGCGGACAAACAGAAGAAAAAACAGAAATTTCTGCGTTCAGGTATCCCAAGAAAGACTATCGTCTTTAACACACACTAGAGCCGCTCCGGGGCCCCCACCGACCCACATTGGAGATCCTTCGTTGCCTGTCCTTCGGAACCCGTGCGGGTGAAAACACACCATAGACGTTTCGGGACCCGTCTTTCGGCGCCAGTACAGGCTAGAAAAGATTCGGGAGCAATGCTTTCGTAGAACCCGTCTTTCGGTATGTGCACTAGAGGCGCTTTGGGACTCTCACGGGTCTGCAGTGTTTCAGGAGTTCCGTGCAGCATAGCCAAGGATACGAGGCCATAGAGCGCAGAATTCTTCCGAAGCGAGACGAAATGTCATTGCTCGGACACGTACACCCCGCTTCATCTTCCTTCTTGCAGGGCTGCAGCTTCCACAGCAGCGCCCGTCATTGGCCGATGACAAGCCGCGGAAGGACACGTTTAACATGTGTTCGCCCTCCGGATTGGCTGAAGAGGGCTGTAGCTTCCACAGTGCTGCACGGAACTTCTGAAACATACCATAGAAACGTCTCTAGCGCGTTTTTTCTCCTTGATTTATTCAGCGACCGCAAATTAACCATGACTTACGATATTGTGACACTGGATCGGCCAGCTCAAATCGCGATTTCGTGCCGTTATGTGAATGGATCCTTACTGTTAACTTCAGTGACTCTGTAAGCTTACATTTTAAATGCATTGACGCTCGGGTATTGAGAGAGAGAAAGAGAAAACATGCATTTTTGAAAAAGAAATTTCAGGCGAGCGAGGTTGGGCCCTCAGTCCAGGGCTTCATTGGCGCGATCTGATGGAATATGCTTGAGTGGGGCCCCGCAAGGTGTGGTCGGTTCGTGCTTTTAGGTGAAAATTTACTTTAGCTATGTGTTTCTAGTGCTTGACGATGACGTGATAAGAACCTCTCACAGCCAAAAACATATTGCTTTCTTTTCTTTTGCAGCACCCGGATAGCCGCATGCCTGGCTGGTGCTGCCACGGAGTCTGCCTTCCCACGGAGTGCAAGCGAAAGAAATAAAATAGTTTCTCCACCGCCATAGCATGGGTGGTACTGAAGAATGTACGGCTGTCGTTTAGTCTCTTATCCTCATGGCAGCAAATGATCGCGCAGTAAAAAAAAAAGTTCTATAGAAGGTGATGAATATATGAGACATATGCACAGCGAAAGGCGATGGCACAAGTACGCCTCGTTGCCTTATGCAGAAAACAAAAGCAGTTTCGTGTATGAAACAAAACTTCGAGAGACCCAAACACTGATAGTGTTCACCTGTATAGAGCGATCAACAGAGAAAAAATTAAAGCAAGTTCCACGCTTCTGCAATCCGAGTAAACAGGGGTGCTGGCGTGCAAACACCATCACATGGCGAACGCGGATCTTCTTTCATACTCCGCCGAGGGCGCCACGGTATTTCCGCGGTATAAAAATGACGGAGCGCGCGCACTTCATTCTCTCTCCTGTGCAGCACCGCGTTGAGCGCTCGGGCTGCTGCCGCGAAAAATTACACCATCTTCCGCTCAAGCTAACCATCTCCCCGCGGCTTCGCATCCACATATGGTTCCCTTTAGCGGGAGGTGGTGTAATTTCTTTCCTTGCTCCCCGTACCCCTCCCCCCTGTACACGGGATAATTTTCCCTCTAGGTTTATTCATGCATTTAAAGGGGTCCTTAACCACCCAGGGATCGGTGGTTAAGGACCCCTTTAAACCCCCTCCCCCCCTCCATCCATTTGCGCTTTTCAAGCTCGTTAAAGAAGGGCGGGACGATGTTATTGCACGCGCTTTCCGAGCTACGGAGTTGGGTCGGGCTCGTTTGATCCCTGCTTCAGCCGCATATGGCGGCCCCGCTCGCGCGCTTTTACCCGCGAGGTATAAGGCGCGGGGGGGGGTAGCAATTTGGATTTCGTATGGGATATGACGGCGGCGGCAAAAACCCGTCGAGACTGTCCATATAATTGATGTCGCAATAAAAAAAGCTAGACTGAAATTTCCATGTGATACACTATCTTGTGCCATCGAAGAGCAATAACGTGCGCGTTGACATGCTCCTACTAATGGGTACGCGCAGTTTACCGAAAACTGGCATGTTGGACCAGAAATGCAGAACCGCTTGTATCTTCAAAGTCCCAGTTACAGATAAAGGACTTTTATGACCAGAAACAATTCCAGTCGGACTGGTATCCAATGTTCATGAAGTGTATCGGAGTACGAATTTATGAAGTTCATTCAGTATATTGTTTGCTGTAGACTTAGTGAGGCTAGCTTTCATTACTCTGTTTAATAACGTAATAAATACCGTGAACAAGAAAGCATGTTTGTGGCGTGGCTGAGCGCGTAGCGCACCGGAGCGAGGGGTCGCCCTTTCTATTCTCACTCGGCCCGAAGATTTCTTTCTTTACATCTACCTAGAATTTTCGCTCAAGGACAACGGTGATATCCCGCTCACAATTAACGGCACTGACACGGTCATTTCTGTGAAACGAGCTCTTTAACAATATCGCATTAATAACGTGGCTAGAAATCTATCTGCCGGTAATATTTGGGGATTCATATATGTCTAACATTTGCTGCGTTTATTATTCGTACATCGGTTGCTACAACTTTGTTGCATCTATCTCACGTGCATTCCAAGATGTATTAAATGGTTTCGGAACTACCCCAAGATGCTTGATTTTGAAAACGGCTGGGTGTGTATGAAAGCCTTTCAGAAATTCAAAGGCGGAAGAATTTTTCAGAAGGGTTTGCGAATGCATTGAGACTGGAAGTCATAGCTCAATGCGGCTTAGCTTGATTAGGCTTGTTTTAGAAATATTTTAGGCTTGCCAAGTATGAATGACTGGCTTAACCAGGCTTAGCTTAATCAGTTGGTTCAATTAGGCTTGGACTGATTCTTCTTAGCCTAACTAGGCATAACATACATTAATAAAATTCTTAATAATGCTTCACTTTAGTCTAACCTAAAAACACTCCACCCAATTAGTCCTAGCTCAGATATGGCTTAAGCTTGGCCTAGTTAGGACTGATTTATGCTTGACCAAGCATAACTAAATTGATACTGAGTAAGCCTAATTAAAAAAGCTTAAGCCAATAAGTTTGACTTAATTTACCTTACATCAGTTATACTTTGCTTAATTACTGATAGCTTAATTAGGTTAGCTTCAATTATGAATCGCAGTATCAATTAGGCTCGACTGAATTAGATTTAGCTTAATTAGGCCCAACTTGACCCTAGCAAATATTAAACTGCTTTAGTGCTTCCCATGGTTATACTAGCATTATATAACCTACCGGAGTTGAATGCAGTTTCACCAATAGCTTAAACAGCTTCGCTGTTAAAATTCTACAGGCTTTCCCGCTCACTTTAATCAAGGTGCCAGCTAAATTCATACAAGCGTCAATGAAATCATCTGAGCACCAAAGTATTTAATCTAGGTGCCAAACACTTCACCCAAGCACCAACACATTTAATCCAAGCGCCAGTGCAAATAGGCTGCGTGCCAGTGAGTTTCATCCAAGTGCCACCATGTTTAATAATCCAAATGCCAACCACCTTAATTTTTACAAAAGAAGCAGCAAGTTAGGCGTGAAATCGGCCGTACTGTTCAAATACACTTGACACAATATGAAATATTGCTACGTGACACTTAAGGATGCTGAGTGTCTACCTCAGTGGGATGTTAATTCAGTTACAGGTATTGTCCTCGAGGACATACTGTCGCGCCACCTACACTCTGACGTCACTCATAGGATGCCGGGTTTTGTCGTCTGCTACAACTCCACATTTCCTGCGTGTATGCCGCCGCGGGTCTTTTTGTTATGGGCACCGCGAGCGCTTCCCCCCTGCCTGATGACCGTCCCCCAAAAAAGCATTTTAGTGACCCGATAATCAGGGCAAGTGTACGGCGATTCCGTGCCCCTGGTGACAATACCAGGTGAGGAGTTGCTACTATCATGAGCCATTGCCAACGCCATATGCGACTATGCAATTGCTAGACACGCTGGTGATTCATTATGAAATATTTTTGACGTCACATTTCCCATGTCCTGTGTTGAACGAATGCAAGTGATCGTGAAACAGCGAATAAAATGTTCCACTGATTCAGCATATGGCAGAATACCACCGCGCAAGCGGACCGCTCGCACTGTCGACTGCATATGGGAATGATCGGCAGACTGGCGCGTTATCAAGCATGCTTAGTAGTGCTGGCTTAGCAATGGCCGCCGTTTTCTTTACGGTAGATAGGTTTACTTTTTCAATCAGCTCGTCGTATAGCCAAATAAGCTAGTATATTTGGGACTAATTAAGCTATGACTCATTAGGACTTTAATGCAATACTAATGAAGCCAAGCCTACTAAAGCTAATGCTACTCAAACTAGCACAATTAAGCTAAAGCTGATTATACCGGTCTTATTAAACTAAGCAAAGCCTAATTAACCTAATATTAATTAAGCCATACATATATAAGGTAATTCTAATTAACCCAAGCCTAATAAACTTATGGCCAATGAAACCAAGGACAGTTAAGCAAAGCCTAATTAACTTATTACTAATTACACAGGTATAGTTCAAATAAAACTAAGCCAAACCTAGTTAGGCTGACTGATGAAGTCATATGCCTAATTAGACAAAGACTGAGGCTAATACTAAAGATATGTATTATCAAGCTGACCGGCCTAATTAAGCCAATGTTAATTAATGCGAGATTAATTAGGTTAGGACCGATTGAGGGAAGCCTGACTGCGCTAGGGCTAAATTGGTTGCGAAGTGAGACCTAGCAAGGCCATGTAAGAACCATGTCCAACTTCAAATCGACGAGCTGCGGTGTGTTAAGCCATGCGCATCTCAACGCAAACCTGGCCTATTATTTCTTTGTTCGCTTATAGTTAGCCTGCCATTCTGCAGCATCAAGAACTTAATTGACAAACAGTCCGACAATTCGCGGCTGCTTTCCGAAGGAAGTTTTGTTTACGTGCCCAAGCACGTCAGTTAGTTTGGTGTAAAACAAAGCGACAATTAGCATGAGGAGGCTAATTTGGCAGCACTTCTTAAAGCTTCAGCTATCACCAGCAAGGATTTGCACGAGTTCGTTCTGTACATCCCGATTGGGCACGCCAGATTCGCACAGGCAGAAATATTACTTATAGTTTTAATGGAACAAGTGGCAGAGCCAGTTAAATAAACAGTGAGAACGGCTTGTTAATTTGTTGGAAAGCGAATGTATAGGAAAAGATTACGTTCTTCATTAACCACATAACTTTTCAGACGTAGGGATAAGAAAATCACGAATGAAAACAGGTACGTGATGAAACTTTAGGCTTTACACAATATTTTTTTGTGCTACCACATGACGAAAGATTGTCGAATACTGCCCTGCATACCGATAATGAACTTGACATTCCCAGAAGCGAACGTTCCATGCTCATTAAGACGGCAAAAGATTTAGAATGCGCGATTTGACCCGCACGTCGCGTTTTACAAGGGAGCTACCCAGCGCCACGAGCAAAGAAAGAGGGGGCATCCTACCTATGACGTCAAAACGATCGCAGTGCCGACCACAGCAGTGGTGGGCCTCGCGGCCAATACCTGGGAGACAACCAAGAAGAAAAGGTGATGTACTTGTGAACATGGTGTGGCTCCCTGCTTAGTCGGCATGAAATACACGCACTGTATGCATTCCCAGTTTGTTCAGTTTCTTAATATAACCGAAAAGCATACTAAAACACTATTTATTACAGCCACTAATATATCACTTATGAGCTGAATTCCTGTTATAATTAATTGTCTTGAGGCATGCTTTTTGTGTCCATAGTCCGACAAGCACAAATGGGGGAACGTCATCTGCAAGCCACTCATCAAGGCGAGCAGCCACATGCTAACAGATCTTCTGCAATAAAGTAGACCATGTCGTTTATACAATGTCAGATGGCAGTAAATATCTGAGGGATGCAGCGAACATAGAAGAGCATAAAATGACTCTGTGCTTAATTAACATACACAGTAACCCCGGACTATTTAGCATTCCAGCATGTAAATACCCTGGATTTCAATTCAAGGTTCACACCAAAGCGTTTGACAAATATCACTGTACTACATTACTAGAAAAATTGCAGTACTAGAAAAATTGCTGCAGTGGTTTAGTGTTAATAGCGTTCAAACATTTGCCGATCCAATCATGTAAGCCTCCCATTTCTTGTGCAAGGATTGAATTGACTAGCCCTTGGATTAAACACAGTGGCACTTGGATTAAACCAACACAAGATGTATGTACGCTGGCGCTTCGATTAAATATAGACGCACTTGGATTAAGTGTTCGGCACCTACATTAAAGCACTCAGATTATATATGCTGCACTCGGATTAATTTAGCTGGCACATGGATCAATGCGAGCAGGAAAACCTTTCTGCTTTGCTGCCCTGCTGCCAACTGTTGCCCTAGAGCGCTCATATTTCTGTTTGCTGTGTGTTTCTGCTCTTGCTCAAAATGGGAAATGATGTAGCTGAACTTAAGAGGGAAATTGCAGATCTCAAACGCGAGTTCTGTAAGGAACTTCGAGAACTGAAGCAAAGTGTAGAATTTGCTGGCGAACAGCATGAGGCTTTGAAGGCAGAGTGTGAAGTGGTTAGGAACGAAAATGCTAACCTGAAGGCGGCACAAGAGCCTCTTTACAAGATACTGAGAAAGCAAGTGTCTCAAAATTTGTTAAAAGGTAATGATACAGGAGCAATATTCGAGAAATAAGAATATTGAGGTAAAAGGTGTTCCTTGCTTGCAGAATGAGAACCTTGGGAATGTTCTGCAGAAAGTGGGTGAAGTGCTTGGCGTGTCGGTAACTGGGCTAGATATCGATGTTTGTCATCGTGTTCCCGTGCGGAACTCTGACACTGATAAGAACATTGTCATGTTGTTCAACCATTGCTGAAAACGTGACGCTGTGATTCAATGAGCACACAAAGCGAGGATCACCGCAGAGGATATTGGGTTTTCTTCCAGGCGGTCAGTTTTCATGAATGAGCACTTGTGCCCTCAGCTGAAGCAACTACTTGGCATGGCACGTGCAAAGAAAAAGGAAATGAAATGGTGTTTTGTATGGATGGGGGAGGGAAAAGTGTTCGCGAGAAAAACGGGATAACCTGGTGTTCTTAAGATTACATGCAAAGCTGACCGTGCTGAAATTGTCGTTTATTTTCTGATGATGCACCACGCAGCCTTAGTCGTCCTATTACGCTGATTCTCTTACCTTTCTTCATTTCAATCCTCAGTCTGCCTACAATAAACACGACCAAATAGAAGCATTTCTTAAAGGGGTCCTGAACCACCGCTCGGGCTTGGTTTTGAAAACGGCTGGGTGTGTATTGAATGCCTCTCAGAAATTCAGAGCCGAAAGAATTTTTCAAAACGGTTTGTTAGGAGCGAAGATATTGCGACCGGAAAACTTCCCTTTCCAGTCCTGTTTCAACTATGCGGAATAGAGGGTACAGAGCTCCTTAGGGCGGTGTCGAAGGAGGTGCCCCGCCCACCGCTTTACGTCACCCGACTTCAGCGACGTTTCAGAGTGGCTGACGAAAAGCGCGCGACTACCGGGGGCTGTTTCTTCGCAGCGCGCTTGTGGGCGCCTGCTCGCTTCGCGCCTGGGCTCGGTCGCGTGCCCTCGCGATCACCGCATTCTTTTTTTTGCGATCCTCCGAAGCTTTGTTTTCGTTCATCACATACGTTTAGGCTTGCAGGTGTGAGCGTTTCCTTTGTCAGTGCACTGCTTGTCGTCGATATTGCGCATAACGCGGCGTCAGGACAAACAGCGCAACTACCAACGCTGCTCCACCTTGTCCTGCATAACCTCAAGTTAGTTAATTGTTGATTAGTGATTGTAGACGGGATAATCATGCTGTCGCGCTCGAACATGCCTACTATGACTCGAAAGGAAGACCTTCACAATTTGGACCCTTGCCGACAGGTTAATGTGGAATAAGGTGCGTTGACATGCGGTAAGATGGATGGATTAATTACACTAGTTCAATTTTAACAGTGAAGCTGTTTAAGCTATTGGTGAAACTGGGAAATCTGCCAAAAACATAACACTACCGCCGAAACATAACACTACCACGCTGTAGTACAAAGCTCCCTAGGACTAGTTAGGTAAGGCTGTCTCATTCAATGAAGCCTAATTAAGATTCCTAGGTCTAGTTAGCTAAGGCTAAGTCTAATTCAAGGGAGCCTAATTAGGAATAATTAATTGAAGCCTAGTTCAGACAGGACTAATCCAACTAAGCCAAACTGAACTAATTCAACCTGAATTGAGCTATGACAAGTAAGTCAACCTAATTAAGCGGATACTAATGATTTATAATTATTTAAACCATGATACTAATAAACCATGTCTAATTAAGGTAAATCTAATTATGTGAAGCCTAATTTAGCTGATATGAACAAATCTAGTGTAAACAAGCTTCTAATTAGACCGTGTTTAATTTAATACTAGTAATTAAATCATGCGTAGCTAGGTTATTACTAGTTAAGTCAAACCTAAGCTAGCACTTATTAATCGAAGGTAAATTATGCTAAGACTGCAAGGTCAAGCCTCATTAAATTGACACTAAACATTTCAGGACTAATTAGGATAACACTGATTAAATCAGGCCTATTTCAGGTAGTATTCATCAAGGGATACCTAATTAAGATATGTCAAAGAACAGCATAAGTAGGCCTGTACTAATTAGGTCATGTATAATTAAAATATGACTAATTACCCCAAGCATAATTATATCATGACTAATGAAGACCAGTGTATTAAACAATGTATCATTAGGTATAAGTTAATTAGACCGAGTCTAATTAGTGTAACACTAATTAGGTCCTGACTAATCAAGTTAGAACTAAGTCAAGTCTCAATAAGCTCAGGTTATTAAGTTATGCCAAATTAAGCCAAACGTTACAGATGTAATTATTTCATTCGAAACTAATTTACCTTAGTCAACCCTAATCTGTTGTAATCCTTAATTCACACTAATGTAAGTCTAGCGTAATCCGCTCTACAATATGCCATAGTCCACATTAATGCACCTTAGTCTGTCGTAATCCACCCTAATGCGCCTTAATGAGCTCTAATCCACCCAATTTCATTCAAAACTAATTTACCTTAGTCAACCCTAATCTGCTGTAATCCTTAATTCACCCTAATGTAAGTCTAGCGTAATCCGCTCTATAATATGCCATATAGTCCACCTTAATGCACCTTAGTCTGTCTTAATCCACCCTAATGCGCCTTAATGAGCTCTAATCCACCCAAGTACACCCTAATCAGACCTAGTCCTTTAATCTACCTTATAGAAGAAATATTTTGGGTTCGACTCCAGCCATGTTATTGAGTACAAATACTAGAAGGTGGCGCATTGGAGTACCATAGGGAATAAACCCATCTACAATCACTGATGAACTAAAGTTTAGGATTAATTTGTGATTTATTACAGGCTGCAGGCATGCATTTGTTGGCTTCTTGGAAAACTATATTTATGGTGACTTTTGCACCGCACCGTTCGCGCGTCCACGCCGAGGTAGTTTACGGACGCCTTCCAATGGCATCTATGAGGCTTGCGCATTAACAAATATATTTTTACATATTTCCAGCAACTATTTTGCCTATATAGGTGCTCACAACGCAAGGAAAAGCGAGCGCACGGCATGCACAGCACGCACGCGCTTACGGTTTTAAAAAAGGCGCGCGGCGAAGGGCCTGCACACAGCCGAGGCGGGCGTGTCTGCCATCCGGCAATAGCAGCGACGCTCCTTGTAAATGCTCTATGACGAAATAGAGCATATTCAAGGAGCGCGAGGAGAAGCCGCTTTTTGAGTTGAGGGCTCCTGAAGAAGTGGAAGCTTTGTGCTCCGCTTGTGAACGCTACGCTTCGCGGATGACTACAGCATTTGGCTGAGATGTTCGTTACAGCGTAGGCAAGCCGTAGAATAGGTTTTTTTCACCAAGCCCGGAGGGTGGTTCAGGACCCCTTTAACGAGTTCACATTCAGATTCGACATCATAACGATAAGCAAGATATGGTATAGCTGAGAAGATGATGTTATTTCTTTGCCTGCATAACAAAGCTTCTTTCTAAATAGACCAAACCTTCATGGTGGCAGTGCGGTGTAGATTGTATCAGAAAGGCTTTCGTGTAACTTGATTGCCATGTTTTCAAAAACCACACCCGACTACGAGGCGCTTATGGTGCAATGTGGGTCTCACGTCTTCACTGTTTTGTATCGACTGCCTGATGGTAACAGCGAAAGTTTTTTCGCCTTCTTAGAACAATTACTATGTTTTGCATATCAGAGTAGATTATGCATAAACATAGGTGGTGACTGCAATATAAACCTACTCCAAGTAAAACTTCCCGAAATCTGATTCTACTGAATTCCCTCGGCTGCACGAACATAATAGAAACACCCACTCATGTCACATGCTTTTCTGAATCCCTTATCGACCTATTTATTACCAACAACCCAAAGAAAGATATCAACGCTGGTACCACCGTTGCCGATTTAGGTGATCACTTGCCGATATACATGTTTGTAAACGAAACAAGTCTTCAAGCGAGATGATGCGCATGCGTCTTTCTCATACAAGAAATAAATCCAAGAACAATGGAAAATTTTTGGAGTGAACTTCAAGGTACCGACTGGCCACCCTTATTTAAGTGTACCGATGCTGACACGGCCTATGAAATGGTAATGCATGTAATAAAATATGCATACACTAGTTGTTTCAAACTAAAAAGGGCAACAAAATCTAGAAAGCTACGCAAACCGTGGTTAACAAATGAATGTTTCAAGTTAATTCGTAAAAATAAATTATATGGCAGAATTGTGCGCTCCAGAAGGCTGGATGATCTTTCTGCATTTAAGAAATACCATAATTCTTTTAACTAAGTTTCTTTGCAATACTAAAAAAGTACATATGAAAAAATTGTTTAGTGATGCGCACTCAAAGGAGACATTGTCTGGCGTGCACTGAATAAGCTCCTAAATCACGACTCATGTCATGTGGAGCTCGATGTTTTAGAAAATCAGAAGCTGTTAGAGGGTGCAGAATTAGCAAACCGTTTCAATGAACACTTTACAAATTTGATGATCAACGTTCATGATACACAGGCTCTCAATTTTATGGCAGCACCTAGCGGAAATACAGCCGCCTTTGGGCCCAAGCCGCCTGATGAGGTTTACTCTGCTTTTATATCCTTAAAGAACAGTAAGGCACGTGACATTGTTTGCAGATTAAGCCAATTAAATCTGCAATAGACGTATTAGTACATGCTCTGTCTCCCGTCTTTAATATTTGCTTGTATACTGGTGCTTTTCCCATAAAAATGCAACAGGCAAAGGTAACTGCTCTGTTTAAATCAGGTGACCGAAATAACCTATAAAACTATCGGCCGGTGTCAGTGCCCCCATCATTTGCAAAAAGCTTGTCGTTTTGAGAAAATTATCCCTTATTCATACCAATTTGTTTTCCGTTGAGCCGGTCAACCGAATTAGCCCTGTTAACACGTTTTGAACGGCTTTGAAGAAAAATTAACATTGGGCTCATTTATTGAGTTTTCCAAAGCATTTGGCAGCATCAATCATTTTACATTATTAAAAAAAACTTGAGCATTATGGATTCCATGGATTACTGCTCGAATTTCTCAGGTCTTGCCTGATGCAAAGGAAACAATGCATACGCATCCAGGGAGAATACTCAGACCCTCTGAATTTAAAAGCCGGTGTTCCCCAAGGCAGCATATTAAGGCCTATACTGTTTAACCTATATATAAATGATTTAACGAACATTAGTAACTTGCCACTATATAATATACACAGATGACACCAGCCTTTTCTTTGAGTCATGTAGTGCTGATATTTTATCACAGCAAGCTAATGCAGTCCTTGATAAAATACATTTATGAGGCAAGGCAAATTCTTTACAGGTTAATTCCAAAAAAACAAGAGCCGTATTTTCTCCCTCCCAAAAACATGTAAACCGTGACCTAAACATACATTATCGGACAGAATGAATTGACGTCACTGTGGATGTAAACACTGGGAGTAGCTTTTTATCAGCACTTACTATGGGACAGACAGAACGGGTTGCAACAAGTATGGCGAAAGCATGTGGCACACTTTGTAGGCTTAAAGATGTTCTTCCACTGAAGATAGTTATTGCTTTATAATACCATATTGATTTCTCATGAAAATTATTGTAACCTTGTATGGGGAATCTCATACAAAGATGTTCACAGCATTTCTTTTGCAAAAAAAAAAGCACTGCACCATTTATGACAGCCACTGTTCTCTCAGTTTAATGTTCTCCCGTTTCATTAAGAGTTCAATCTTGCTATGAAATACAAAGAAAGCATAAAATGGGGCCACAGTGCTTTTATTGATCTTCGTAATCTAAGCAAAACTCAGCATCTCCACTACAATATTCGAGATCGAGCAACTTGGGTCATGCCGTTTTCACGAACTAATGGAAAAGACAGGCTAGCATCCAGAATCTCAGTAATGCTTCGCGTCTTATTCTAAAGGAGTATTTTCTTAGCTGTGCGACGGCATGTGAATGATGCATGTTTCAACTCTTTGTAGTTTTTGCTCGTTCCTTAGGTGTGCAACACTTTTCAGTTGGCTTGTTCGAAAGCTGTTCCCACATTTTCTTATGTGCCCAGAGACGTGTACGGTTTTACCATGTTACATGGGTTCGCGATTGTGCCTATAAGTGCATACTGCCAGTAAAAAATCTAGTGTAACTTGGTGCATATATGCAAAAAAAAAATGTTCGCTATGCTGTATATTCTAAAACTGACGTCTTTCAATATAATTTGTGTACCGATGCACTGATCTCGTGTTGCCTAATGTGTAAACTGTCAAATAATGTACACCAGGGATCTTTGTCAAGACGCTGTTACAGCGGCTTTTTCTTCTCCTGTGAGCATTTATGTTCTAAAGATGAATGCTGAATAAAGGAATGGCACTGTGATTAGGGTTTACTCATGCCACAGGTTGTGCCATTTTATTACATTAATCAACAGTTTTAATTTTTCTTAATCCATTAGTTAATCTCAAAGCACCTGCCTTAGTCCACTTTGATCATAATCTGCCGGAAATCATTCTTAAAGGGGCCCTGAAACCATATTTTACTCGCCGAGTTTTGCATCGAAACGGGTTCGTTGTATTGTTCCGAGGTAAATGCAAAAATAATTTTCGAGATCGATGCAGGCAAACGCAAGTTATTCAACTTACAAATTCAAAATAAAAGCAGACGACAGATATTGGCATCCCAAGGCGCACATGCTGCTTCCAATCAAAACGCGGCTTACACCTTGCAGAATCGGAACCGTGCTGCCCTCTGTGGCCTTCCTACCACAACCACCACGTGGGCCGCACAGCGATCCTTGTGTCAGTTACAAGCAAAATGAAGTTGTAATGCCCAAATTTGTACCTTTAGCAAGCATAAAACACGTTCTGAATTTGGAATTTCTTATATTCGGTGCATTATCGATATGTGCGATGTATATTTTTATTCCCTACTGTTCCCGGCCAATCAGAACCTGCAGCATGGTGATGTCATATCCGCTCGGAGAAACTGTTGATGTATGGCGCTGCAGTCAGCGCGGAAACAGATTTCAGGTACAAATTAAAATATAATACGGTTCAATTTCGCCGCTTTCACTGGTGTTTCGGTCATCGTCAAGTCCCACACAAAGTAAACGTGCAATAAAATCAATGTGCGTAAAATGTGTTTCAGGGCCCCTTTAATGCTTCAATGCTAATCCACCTTAACATATCTGCCTTAATCCACCTCTGAAATACTGAATATTTCCCAGTTCCGAGTGATGCTGACACCAAAATTCTTCAGTATTTACTCCAGACTATACGTATAATTTCGTACATTCAAGATCAGCAATAAAGTAATTCGACCATCCAGCAAAGTTTCAGAAAAATCTGACCCTCAAAGGGTTAAATCCGAACCTGCAAATCCCTCATTAATCTGCCCTGCCTTAATCCATCACCTCTTAATTTTATTAACCTATCTTTTCCCTAAAACCTATCATCACATCTTCACACTCCGATTCCATCCAGGATTTTGTCTGGCTGCAACTTTAATTTTGTTTCCTCTAGTAGTTTAATAGATTACAACCTGTTCAGATGTATTTTTCTTCAATCTTCATAGCTAGCTAATAATATCTTTCCTTCAAAAATTCACGCGTATATGTAGCTACTACTTGCATTATTCATATTATTCCATGCAGTGTTAATATCCAAACCTGACAAATGCCAAACTCAAATCTATGTACCGCAGTAATGCACAAAAGTTACTGCCAGTGCACTCAGCATATCAAAACTGGTGGAATGACTGCAACATTGCACAGCGTAACTGGACATTCTACAATTGTGTGGTAGTACTACAAGGCTACATCAGTAGGTTTGAACAAAATAATTTATTCAGAACTGAACATGGAACACAAAAAATATTTACCGGAACAGAATGAACAAGGGTGGTGGGGAAGTGGGAACAGATGAGAGGAAAAAAAAAACGAAATGCTGCCTAAGCCTCGGCATCAGCCTCTGGCTCGTCCTCGAACTCCCCTTCCTCGTCTGCGGTTGCCTCCTGGTACTGCTGGTACTCGGAGACCAGGTCGTTCATGTTGGACTCTGCCTCGGTGAACTCCATCTCGTCCATGCCCTCGCCCGTGTACCAGTGGAGGAAAGCCTTTCGGCGGAACATGGCTGCATAAGGACAAGGCACAATGAGCACAGAAGCTTCCATGACTGAACTTGGGGAGGGCGTCACAGCAGGTCTACCCAGCGAGAGCCTATAAACGCATTGCTGCGACGTGCAGAAGGTGCTCATATTGCAAACAGCTTTACTTTTCAAAAGCATATGCTCCGCCTTTTTTTTGCTACGCACTGCAGCACAGGCCATGTATGTAGCAAGGGTGTCAAACCGGCAGTAACTGACAGTCCCCAAATCCTGGGTTCGTGTTGCTGAGAGCATGATGGGCCCTTAAAACTGCTATAGTATGGCGAAATGTGTGACGTGGCCCAATAAGGGGCCCTTTTAAAGAATGGGGGTGAGGGAGTGCGAAAGGAAGACACATCGAAGGTATTTCTACTCTTGTACCATGAATAGGTAAAGTGATGTCAGACTTCTCCAAAAATAAGAATAACTCTCATTGCAATAAAACACAGCGCTGTTTAGCAGAGAAATGTTCAGCCTCTTGTTCTTGTGTTACACCTTCCTTAGTAGTCTTGTTTTGATAGTTACTTTTCTACAATTTTACACATGTATACAATCTTACTTGCTCTTCCAAACCTTTTATTACTTTACTGTTAGTGTTGGTTAATGTATGTAGGCTACCACCCCCCTCTGTAATGCCCTCTGGCCTTTAGGGTACATGAATAAATAAACCACGGTGATCCGCCAGAAAGTTATTGGTAGTCCGTATACACATGGGGATATAGTGTTGCAGCCTACGATTTCGAACACTGCTAGGCAATGTGCGGTAGCTGCAACTACTTGCTGAATGCATTTCAAGGGAAGGCATGGTAACAAACGTGAACCACAAGCACACTGGAGTGCACATTCTACAGCATACCTGCTGCCGTTATAGCAGGCGCATGTAGGCCAGTGCTAATCTTATCTCAAACATTTTCATAACAATGTCTCGTGATCACAAGAGCAATTGGCTAATACTCTATACTAATTCAACAAATAATGTGCACATTAATTTGCTAATTCTATACTAATTCAGCAATGAATACTAATTCGGCAGGAGAACTCGCCAGGAACTTTACTGGAACACAAGACTCCCGAGACAGGAATGAGCAGAACAAATGTAACATGAACAAAAGTCCTTTTGGCTCATGCACTTAGGATTTGTTAACTGTCGACACCTATGTTCAACACTGAACTAGCAGTCCAGTTGAAGAGCTCATGGGATCTTTCAATGTCCACCTGCTTTTCAGTGTGTGCAGGTGCATCGACAACCTTAAACCTCGTTGCTCAAGAATTGCATCGCTTCTTTGCAAGCTATCTCCGAACTTGGCCAGACTAGTGTGGGCTCGGTAACACCTCGGCAAAATATCCATGTGTCCCTTGGCTGGAAGCTGCTTGGCAAAAGGCCACCGATGTTGCCACCCAAAATTTTGAAGTGTCACCGTTAGAGCGTGCAAACTTTCAGTGTACTGTTGGAAAACCGCATTGACAAAGACAAGCAAGTCTACATCCAATTCGTAAAAAAATTGCTGCCAATTTGCCCCACAGGGACAGACAGTCCATTGCAGTCCATTAAAAGCAAACTTTGTTGCATGGATGAAATGCATGAAGCGAATTTAGGCCGAATGGTCAATTATATCCGAAAGTATTGTACACTGACCCGTGGTAATAACCACAGAGTATTTCTTAAAATCTTGCCTACCTCACGCAGGCAAAATAAAGATCTTCAGTTCTTTTGTACCAAAAACTTTCAGGTCACTATCTTGAGTGCTTTCGATTTGCGAGGTGTGCTTTCGGTCTGCGAGCCAAGCTACAACATGGTAGCGAATCCTCATAGCAAAGGTTTTCCTGCTACTGCTATGGAAAATGGTAATTATACAAGCTGCGTCCATCCACTGTTGACCGGTGCGGCTATGGAGAGTCTCAAAAGAGAACCATGACATGGTGTAAGCTTGGAGAGAACGCGCTTTGTTTTAGCAATGAACATTGCTACACCTTTTGTCATGATGGCATGATTGCCGAGTCAGACATGTTATATGATCTACTACACAAGCCACTATTGTTGCAATGGATTACTGATGGAGATGCATTCTAGTTCTAAAAGTGAGTGCAGACCTACTCTGCAGCTGCGATGTACGTATACGACTGCAAAGTAGAGCCCTTCAAGATTTAATGATTGCTGTGAAGTCCCGTCACCAGCTAAGGACAGCATCCTCGAACAAATGTGAACATCCTCTTTACCAAGTAGAGCACAAAAATGAACCTGACAAATGCTCCTTTTCAAATAGGAAAACAAGCTAGCAGTGCCATGTTTCACGTAACAAAAGGTTAGGCAGAACATTAGTTCTTATTTCGGAAGCTGTTAATTCCAACTTTGGTTAGAATAGGCAAGCATGCTGACCCAGCTGCAAGAGGTACTGGGCTGTTCAAATGCTAACCATGCTGCAGAGAATTTACACCAGAGGCCAAGCTTTACTACCCACCAGTGAACTGTTCAGAGATTCGCTTGAAAAGCTCTTGGATGGCAGTGCTGTTGCCAATGAACGTGGCAGACATCTTGAGCCCACGAGGAGGAATGTCGCACACGGCCGTCTTGACGTTGTTCGGGATCCACTCGACGAAGTACGAGGAGTTCTTGTTCTGCACGTTGAGCATCTGTTCGTCCACCTCACGCATGCTCATGCGGCCACGGAAGATGGCCGCCACCGTGAGGTACCGCCCGTGCCTCGGGTCGCAGGCAGCCATCATGTTCTTGGCGTCGAACATCTGTTGCGTCAGCTCGGGCACTGTGAGGGCACGGTACTGCTGTGAACCGCGGGCAGTGAGGGGGGCAAAGCCGGGCATGAAGAAGTGCAGACGGGGGAAGGGAACCATGTTGACTGCGAGCTTGCGCAGGTCAGCATTCAGCTGGCCTGGGAACCTGGGGGAAAAGAATGAATCGATCAGAATGGAACCTGGCCAGAATGTGCAAAATTGAGCCACTCAAAAGGAGTGCTCAAGAGAGGTGAGAGCAATTACTTTAACGCAGCAAGGATCTGTACTGGAAAACGTTAGTTGTGGAATTCCAGCAACCATTCGTGGAGCAAGTGGCCTAGACAGATGTGATAGTATTAAGACTTATTCGAAGAATACCATTGCGTAAAAAGTGCTACTAAACTTTAATGCATCAACATTCCAATTAGCTTTCTCTTGCACATTGTTGAAACCTTTCTATGCAGTTTGTTATGGCCTAGCGGCATGTTCACGTATCATACCATATGAATGCCTCATTTTCTAGAGGAAAGGAAGAAAAAAGGAACAAATTGTTGCTGGTGGCCATCAAAGGTGTCCACCATCCAATGCCAAGGGTCATTAAACTACATGCCCATGCTTGATAGGTGCTTCACTACTTCCAAGATGTTGCTTTTGCAAGCGAGTTTGTTTGCCTTCAAGCACAGAATCGTGGACAGCACACGTCCTTAGCTACGAGAAAGGACCACCCAGCCTTTCTAGTGTGCATCTGGTGTTACTCTCAACTATCAAGCACAGTCTCAATTTTCCTACTCATTACTGTTTACCAGGATCACCAAACTGCAACACTCACCTCAGGCAAGTTGTGACACCGGACATTGTGGCAGACACGAGGTGGTTCAGGTCTCCGTACGTGGGTGTGGTCAGCTTCAGCGTGCGGAAGCAGATGTCGTACAGGGCCTCGTTGTCAATGCAGAAAGTCTCGTCCGTGTTCTCTACAAGCTGGTGGACCGAGAGGGTGGCATTGTACGGCTCGACAACAGTGTCTGACACCTTGGGCGAAGGGACGACGGAGAAGGTGTTCATGATGCGGTCGGGGTACTCCTCGCGGATCTTTGAAATGAGGAGGGTGCCCATGCCCGAGCCAGTCCCACCGCCAAGCGAGTGCGTGAGCTGGAAGCCCTGCAGGCAGTCGCAACCCTCGGCCTCCTTGCGGACGACGTCGAGCACCGAGTCGACCAGCTCGGCACCCTCTGTGTAGTGGCCCTTGGCCCAGTTATTGCCTGCACCACTCTGGCCTGAAACACGGGATGCACATCAATACTAATGTAGGGTACAAACACAGTAAGGTACAAGAGTAATAAATAACCAAGCGTCAAATGCAAACACAATTTGACCATAGTGGCCAGCAGTCGAACCCATCACCTCCCCAAGTTACGGAGAGGTTTCTGCAATGGCAGACTTTCCAGGGTGAATTGATCTCAACAAAATGCAATACGCGTGATTGTTGGCACTCATGGCTGCAAGGTTTCAGGCTTCAGCGAAACTCAGAGTGCTTACAAATACATTTTCCAGATAGCCTCACCACCCACTAGATTCCCCAGAACAGTGTGAAGATAGGCAAAGCCGCAACACCACGCAAACCACAGCCGTTCACGAAGCACCGCCAGACAACAACGCAGTGGCTGAAAACTGTGCGCCCGCTTAGTCAAGCACGAGACAGTTTCATTTCCTCACGCTGGTCGCGTCAGGGTAGATTCAGCGCTCAGGACATGGCACGGGACATGCGTGCCGGCGAGAAAGCTACGATGGAGCGTAGCTTGCATCGATGCGGGCAACCATGCGGAAGATCGACAACTTCAGCCGACTAAGTGCCGCAGAAACAGAGACTACGGAAGCTGCAGCGCCATACACCACCGTCCCTCGACGCTGTCAACGATCTCTTCGAGTCTCTGCGTTGCTACTGGTGCCGAGGTGCAGTAAAGCTTGTACGTGGCGATCGCGAGTACGGTCTCGCGGTGAAACTGTTGTGCGACAACTGCGGCGACATCGCAGAGACATGGAACTCGCATCGCACGGAAGGTTCTCAGAAGTGCAACCCAGAACAGCAGTCACAAAAAACACAAGGACTTTGTGCATCCGGATAATGCACCTGGAGTATTCTGAATGGCACTGGCAAGCTTCGTGTAAAGTTTGTGTCAGTAAACACTTTGTCAACCGTTTTTTTCTTGTTTTCTCATTATTGCTATTTTGGTGCTTTTGCAGTTTTGGAGGAGTAATATCTTGGGTTCTAAATGTGCTACTGCTGAAATTGTTTTTTTGCCAGGATGATGAACTAGGATAGAATGAAGCGAGACTAAATTGCACAGAGTACTTTTGAAGAAAATTTTGCAAAAATAACATTGTCATATTAACGTCCAGCTGGAATTTCACTCTTGAATGTTTGACATGCCATAACTTTTGACCAAATAGGTTTAGGACTTCCATCCTTGTTTTACTACATACAGTTTTCATTCCAGATCATTATGACATGCTGATTTACCTGCAACTCACTCAGTTTAGGAAAGCATCTTCCTCCCAAAGGGACAGATGAAATGTGATAGTTTAAGAACTACATATTGTATTAGGAAAGTAATAGCATATTTGAAATCAGCACACAAATATACATTAACTCAGCAAGTTTCACCTAAATCGGTCAAGAAGTTTTGAAAAAATGTTGAATGCACAGGGTCCCCCTTAAAACAAAAGCACCAGAATAAGGCAAAGTACAGGGCAAACTGCAGTAGCTTACTGGTCACATTAGGCAAAAAACAAGTAAAAGTTTCACCACCAGGAAATGTGATATGGATGAGACAATTTTCATTGCACATAAATACAGCTCAAACTGGTAAAAGTTGCTCCAGTCGTTGCACTGGTAATTGCTTCAACTCATCTCACAGGAAAAAAAAAAAGAATGCAATCGCTTCGAATGAACAGAGAATTTCAGTATACAGTTCTGCAACAGTGCCTACTGCTAGCCACAACAGCAGTGAAGTGGTACATACCGAAGACGAAGTTGTCTGGCCTGAAGAGCTGTCCGAAAGGCCCAGACCGGACGGAGTCCATGGTGCCCGGCTCCAGATCCACCAGGATGGCACGCGGGACGTATTTGCCTCCTCCACCGAGAAAACAAGACAGCCACACTCACAAATCCAAGCACAATGGAAATACAGTGAAATCTCTAACGAATATGGATGTATCAAATCATTGGCCATTTGAAACTCGACATACGCCTCGAAAATCACATGCATTTTTAATCTACTTCGAACGGGGCCAGACGTAAATTGGGTACATCAAATGCCGCGGGCACACAACAGAGCCCTGTTCGCAGGCGCCAAGCTTTCCTGCCATATCGCCTCACTCAAGTTCATTTTTCTGTAGTGGGAACAGTCCTCAAACTTTAGTGCTTGTGCATCGATTACATTTGACAGTGTCGGCAAGGAATGCTCTGGTTCGCTGGTGCCTGTAGCTAGCTGCTTCACTCAGTCAAAAGTGTGCAAATAAACGAGGTTGAAACCGCTGTTCCAAATTAAAGGCGGCCACACTGCTTACATCCAACTAATGGAATACATGAGCATCTACTGCACACCTGGTGGTTGACCGACCGATCTGTAACGAGTTCAATATATTTTTCTATACAAAATCTTATCGAATTCTAGCCATGTAGAACTAATTTGCGATCCTCACACTTAAATATGTCGAGGTTTGACTGGACGGTAGTGACCATGCCTTTTTGAAATATCAGACAACTGATGTTAACGGAATGCTGACAAGTTTGTTGGACATCTGTTCACATATGTAGCTGGGCATCCGTTAATCCTAACATAAATTGCTCCAGCATGCAACAGGCAATTGCTTATAGACAGTGTTTCCAAGTAGGAGTTGGAATTTTGGCGAGCTCCGAAAACGATAAGCCGACAGGTGCAACTAGTATTGGCAATGGTCGTATAGAGGTTTGACGAGAACCATGTTATGCTCGCCGCACTGGTTCATATGCACAGAATATGACAAAGGGCCATAGCCTCTTCAAGGGCCCCTAAACCCAGAGGTCCAAAATTTGTTGTAAATATATAACTGCGCTCCTGTGCGATGTGAACATGCTCCCGCAAGAATTTTGCGAATAGGTGCAATAATAAAGAAGTTACACGGGTTTAAGTGGCCGCTTGCGTCTGTTTTGTTTTCTCGGTCGGTCTCCCCACCCTTCTCTGCCGAAGAGAGGCGCGGCGCACCGCTGAGACTCCGCCCACTTTTGACACGTAACATGCGACCAATAGACCTTTTTCAAGCACCGCAGCGCCACCCGTGGGCGCGCAAGTGCTTCCGAGAAATGCGTGTACATCCAGCCGCCCAGCAGAGCGAAGCCCAGCCTTTCCAAGCGAGTCTTTCGCTCCGAATAAGTGAGCGACATGCGAGCGAGGCTAAACGCATTTTTTGTGCGTTTTCTTTTGTAAGCAGGCGCACAGCTGCACGGGACAATGAAAAAGGAGGGGAGCAAGGGGGTCATTCGCGGGGGTCGGACTGGTCGTACGGGGTGTGCGCTGGCATGTCTCGTCAACGTAGTTTCCCGGTGCCTCTGCAGTGTACGTGCGTTTGCGAGTGACCATGTGCTTGCATCTCCACTCTGCGTGTGTGGAGAACACCGACGTGTGGACGCTGTATTCCTGTGTACGTGTTTGTGTCGGCATTGCAGTGTGGTCCTACGCAGACAACTGCAAAATAGCGATGTGTTTGCGACGACGAAGTATACCAATGAACAGTGTGTGCGAAACGAACGAACTGTGCGCAGTGCGTGAATGAAGTCTGTTGCGGATATCTCTTTCTAGGTACTGTAATTCATTGTTTTCTAATTAAACAGGTGTGGTTTTCCATTTACCGCGTGGGTTATTCCGGCTCATTTTGTACCCCTTCGTGCTTGGTGCGTGTACTTTTCTTCTGTCCCGCTGGGCTCTGTTCCCGCTTCTCGCTATTGTAGCTTGATTCCCTTTTCAATAAAACCACATTTTGTAAAACCACATTTTGTTGACAGTGGTCCTTGATGTATGCTAGCTCCGCCGACGTGCCATGTCCAGCTGTGCTTCCTTCGATGCTCTGTGATCTCAACTGCTGCACGAAGAAAAGATTTGCGAGCACCTAGATGTTCACACGGACTTCTATGTGTGTGAACATGTGTGTGATCTCGTTTTTCTGAAATGTTATGCGTTAACTATCCTGTTGCGTGAACATTTTTATTGCAGTACTGAGATTGAGTGTGTGAATTTTAGTTTTTGTGTTTATTTGTCGAGTTTTGTGATTGTTGACATTACGATCACAGCTGTCACGTAAGTGACAAATGTCATTGCTGCAGCTCACGCGATGCAGTTGATCAGTTATTCTGAAGATGCTGCCCTGAAAATGTTCTCGAGAGCAAAGCAGCCACGTTGAGCGTGCGCCTGTTTTGTGTGCGTACATCATTTTCGGACGCGCAAATGTAAATGTTACGCACGTTTCACGATGCGGATGAACAGGCTACGTCGACAGACTGCATTCACCAAACTTGGATTCGATTCTTATCGCGTCGTAACTTCGATCCCACAGCTGCCACTGCGTCGGGCACTTGCTTAAGGGGGGACGTGACGTTGGAAACCAACTTTCTTATTTCTTTATGGATTTTGATTAAATTTGGTAGACTTATTAGCGATGATTCTGTGATACTACTGTATAAATTTCATGAGCTTATCTTTAAAACTTTCCGATTTACAAGAATGTCCTCCTTCTGACCTTGTTCCGAGCCTCAATCGCTTAAAAAATGTGATAGAAAGATTTTTCAAAGTGCTGTGAGCTCTATGATGAACGGTCCAGGGCGTAACATTCTTAGATTTTTTTATTTGCTACACAATTTTTTTCAGTTGTAGTTTTTTGCAAGGGGACTGCACCACAAGAGCTCAGGCTGTGAGCAATTAGTCGTATTGTTAAATGTTGTGAAGGAAAACTGGAAAAGCAAGAATGTCACGCCCTGGGCAATTCTTCTAGGAATATAGGAAAAAAACGGAACTGAAATAGACCTAGTAGTCATGAAGAAATCAGCGGAACAAGCAAGGCAAGGAGCAAGAAAAGTCGTTTTGAGAAAACGGCTTTCAAAGTTCTTCCATGGATTTTTATTAGAAAAGGGCACTGAATACGCAGTGTTTTGTGTCCTTTTTGGTGCACGGCTTCTTGAATGTCCTTTCTTTAGTTTGGTATGCCTTGCTGGCCTCTTTTTTCCTAAAAGACACCTTTCTTTGCTGCTCTGGGAAAGGCATGTTGTCCAGGCTACAGTCAAAGTGTTGCACAATACTCAGCACAAGCATGGTGGGCTCAATGACTGTACTTGAAATACTGCCTCATGGACAGATCTGCATGCCAGAAAGGCATTGGTACCAGGGTACACAAATACTGTCAGCAACTGTCTCACTGGAAGGTCTGGACTAAGCCTTCAGACTTTTCTGATATGTTTTATGGTGCAACCCTCAATGTGAGATGTTGATTGTTGACCAGTGTAATTAGTCAGAGCTCCTAGCCCCTTTTCAATACTTTTGAGAGCCTGCACAGCTCTCCTAATGCACAGAAAATCTTACGATATTCATTTCGCGGCAATTACTACCGCTAGAATTACTGTATATGTTCCTCTACATATACAGTTACTCTAACCACCCCTTCGCGAGAGCGCTGCCAGACGCGCGTACACGTCAGTATCATTTGCGATGCTGACCCATATCTAGTTCCCACTCAATTAAAAGTTATTAGGAGCGCTGCTGACTCCTACAACGCCGAGAAACGGGTTCAAGGTCGTGATTTGAACGATCGGAAACTCGTAACGATCGGAAACTCGTTCGCTTTTTTGCGTACCGGCGCCTGTCATTCCGTTTTCAGCGCGGTCGCACACACACAACTTACTGGCACGTACGCGGCGACCTCGCGGAATGCGTTTGGTGATACAAAATGCGGCTCTAGGCGCGCCTGAAGGGTATCGTCCATACTTGCGGACGGCGTGGCAACGTGACGAGATTCGGGCACATCCGTGGCGCGATCGCTACATGCAGTCGGCAACGTCGGACGCCGCGCGACATGGGCAACGGTGCTACTGCCGCTCGCACATGATGCTTCGCCCGCGTATGAAATGCCACAAAGCGACCCGTCAAAGTTGACAAAAGCAAGCATACCGGCCACGCGCGATTGATCGGGAGCGGACGCACCATCGGCACTCGCACGCGTTACTTCCGAAACTACAGCGAGCCGAAAAGTCTAAACGCGCCCATCACAACAAAAATCCGCCGCTGAAACTACGTTCCGCAAATACCGACGATAATGGCGTGCTGAGATGTCAAGAGGCGCACAAAGCACTCGCGGAGTCCGCTGCCGAAACCCCTCCGTACGCGCTGACGAACATGGCGACGCGATCGTCAAACGCGCGGCGCCACGAGCCGCGAGCACCGCGAGCGATAAGATATCAGCTTTGGGGTCAGCTGCCGTTCTGTCTACACACCGCCCGATCGCCTACACTGCAAATACTATCGGGGAAGGCACGCACAGACGAACATACAGCGCAGAGAGGCGCGCCGGCGTGGTAGCAGAAGACGCGGACCGCCAAGGAGACCAATGGCGAGGCTCCGATTCGTCACGTGACGGGCGCGGCCAATTGGAGGCCTCGGCACGGCCTTGAATCTTGCTTTTTGTGCGCTTGCTTCTGTATGGAGGAGCTGGCTGAAGCGGCAGATTTGAAGACTGAGAATCGCGCTTTCCAACGAGGGCAAAATGGCGGCGCTCGGTTGAGATGTTGCGGAGATATTGGGACTTGAAAACTGCCGTTTTTTCACGATTTCTATCGAGTTTTTTCGCGACGTTGGCCTCTATTAACATTTTTTTTAGCACTTCTACGCGGTTTTCAGCGTTCATATTTCGGAATCAGATAAAAGACTTGTAGAAACTGACTATGTGGTTTTCAAAAAATCGATTTTTTGGTCATTTTTCGCGATACGAAGGCCGCGTCCCCCCTTAAACCGAGCTTGCCTCCGTCGATGTACATACCTTTCCCATACTGCACTACGCGCTCGCAGTGGCTTCTGGGATAGCTTGAAAAAGGTCTATTGACATCATTGACGCTTGCATGGCAGTTCCCATTGCTCCTGCGCTCACGCCGGTGGGATGGCCCGAGAATCTAACAATAGACCTGGTTTCGGTCAATCAACAAGCTACAACTGCGCAAGGTTGTTCGCGGTAGAACGTGACGACACCTAGGACGCGAGCGCGAATGGTCAATCACAGGGAAGAGGCGCGCGAATTGTTTTGAAATACGGTGTGTGTGTGGCGCGCAGCGTTGTCATATTCGCAGAATGCGATTGCCGCAACCTTCTCCATGATTGAGTTAGCTTGTTTGGGCCGTTTTAAAAAAAGTAGGAGCCTGTTTTAAACAGTGGCCCTTTAAAGCAATGTGGAAATATGCACATGAATTGTAAAGTAACAATGGGCTCTCGATTTGAACTTCAGGGGTCATCAGAATTCTCTGAATCAGATGAGAGCAGATTGCTCAGTGCCAAATACGAGGAATAACAGATGGTTTTCACGTGCATTACTCCCAACTTCGCATTCTTGCCTTTTTGCCCGATAGTCTTGAATGGTTCGTCAAATAAAAACAGGCTACTGGTTTTTATTTCATACTGTTGAATATACGAGACCATTAATGGTCAGCTAAAAGGAACCAAATCGGCCACTGTCTGGCAAGAATATGCAAAAAGTATAAATAAATGGGAGCAACTGAATGGCATAGTTTGAATCGAGCATCTTGTAAAGACAGCCGGCAAAGCAATGATTCGAAACTTGCTTGAATTGCGTACTGTAGCAACTGCGTGCAGTACTTATGGCCGCTGGTACAAGCAGCGCATCCCATGTGTACAGACCAAGCCATTGCATTGTGGTGCAAGCACAATGTACAATAATTGCTTCTAATCACAGTCTGGGTATTGTGAAAGATGGAGTTGTTCATCAGTTTGCTCTGCACGATATTGGGGCACCGTGGCAGAGAAATATGTTTCTTAGGTATTCATGTTCTTTGACGACTATAAACCAGTTTCCCCAATATTTTAGTCTGAATTCGTACTATCGTAGAACAGGTCCCAAGTAATACATTATGCAAAATCTGGCAGGCAGTGGCAAGGTCTGCCTAGAATTCACGTGCCCCACTTGTACCTACTGAACTAGATCGCGATATGCAACCCAAGCAGTAATCGTACTTCTAGTACACTAGCTCTCACATTATACAACAATGCAACCACTTGGATTTACTGGCTCCCACAAGTCATGCTACCTATACCAGCAGGACTGCATACAAAACAGATAGAAAGGTGCATAATGCTATTCATCCTGTTAAATTAAGCAAATAGGCAGTGTTACTTCAGCCTCCACACCTAACCAAATATACGGCACAAACCAAAAAGGGCAGAACAGACAGACTAGCAAAATTAAGATAGCATGATAGACTTCATGCTGGAAAATTGTTTCCACCAATGCTATGAATTCCAATTGTATTTTAGCAAGTACTCTATTAGTTTTAGGCAGCTCTTGTTGCTTATGCATAATCTCAAGAACGCACCCTCCGCCCAATGAACTACGACTGCCAGCCACAGCAGTTGCCGAAGTGACTAAATTGGAGTGGCAATGTGTTAGGGCACCTGTCCAGTGATAGCCATGCACTTTGCACACTGTTCCTTGCTGCAAATGCCGCAGATTCTAGCGAGACGTGGTGTACGAATGATAAAAACCGACTAGAGAGGCACTTTTTTTGGAAGTGCAAGTAGGTTAAGTTACTGTGGGAGAAAAAAGAACAACTGGTGTAACTGGCAAGACTGCAAGCAATCCAGCAAGAACAGGGAAGGAACAGGGCCTCACCGGAAGCCTCATTGTAGTAGACATTGATGCGTTCCAGCTGCAGGTCAGAGTCGCCGTGGTAGCTCCCAGTGGGGTCAATGCCATGCTCGTCCGAGATCACCTCCCAGAACTGCAAGAGGCACAAATACATCCCATGAACACAGTATGCACACTCAAGAAGTTAACACAGTGCACAAATGCATGGTTCCCTGTTATACATAAACGCAGCACGGTAAGTACTGGGAAATGAAGTGGCTTCATGAAGCACGATAGCAATGGTGCTGAAGTAGGCACCTGCACACCAAGTCAACATGTGCATCAACTTTACTTGGCAATCCCATACAAACCTGCCAACCCCACACTTCTCAAAGTACTACAGAAGTTGCCAAGAAATACTAAAATTGCATATAAAAATACTAAAATACCGTTTTATTTCTCAGAAACTCACTCAGCTTTACGAAATACATAAACATATCACAAAATAGGCCCATAATGTCCTTACATCTTTGAAGTGGAAGGCTGGGATAGCACAGAGGCCGTTGCAGCCTTGGCCTTCATCAGAAAGTCATTATCAAAGACGTGTTCGTGGCACTTCCCTGAGTGAGACTGCGCACATCTTGCGACAAACAACTGCTGCAAAGTCTCTTTAGACATTGGAGGCACGAAACTGCGTGCGTGCCTTTTTGACTTTGCTGAAGATTCTTTCACACTCAGTGGGAGTGTCAAGACGCACAACATAAATTTTGAAAGTTTAGCATACTTCAAACTACCATCGACTTCTCGAAAAGCAGAGACCGCCCGCCACTGTTGATCGATCCGTTCTTCCTTAGTTACTTCAGCAGGTAATTCTTCCAACATAATTTCATGAAAAGGCCAAAGGTGGAGTTGATTGTAGGTAACAACGTTTATTTTGCGAAGTTTTCGTCACGAAACATGAAAAATCGTAAAAATGCAGCCATCATTACGATACTCTTAAGGATGTGCTGAAAATCGGGCACTTTACGATAAAATCGGAAAACTTGGCAGGTCTGCCCATATATTATGCACTTTCCGCCTGTAACTTTCATGAAGTCGCACTACGGAAGGGCTCCAGGTCACAGCTTAATTTCTTGCGAGGAAACTCAAAAGCAGTCACCAAGCGTTGCGACCGTAAATACAGTACTTCATCCAGTTCTGAAAGTTAACCTTCAAACTCCAGCCAAATATGGGAACACAGGTGTGTCACATGCACTTGATGGCAAAAATGACTCAGTTGAATGGCACGCAGTGCGTCAACTACCGATTACACGAACGGAGGCACTTGAAAAGTGCAACCAGCGTCGGCGGCACAAAGTGCAGAAAGATACGCAGATACATAATACGCTGCCTTACTAACCCCGAGAAGGATGAGGCAGCTATCTCGTGCCAACTCAGCAGAGTATCGGTTGAAGCAGTGCCTGCAGCTATCTCAGAAAGCTCAAAGGGGGTGGGTGCTTTGTGAAGTGGACACTAGTTATACGAACAATATGCAATATTGAATCTATTCAATGCAACGCTAACATGTGCGAGTGCATTAATACACAGTATAGCAGCAAACCTCTTGTAAAAGTACAGCAAAATAGTGTTACAACAAACATGTGAGCACTTAGTGGGGCCTTCATAACTAAAGTGAACTACAAGTCGCAAGCATGGTTAAGAGATAAATAGATCTCTTCATTTCAGCATGGACTCCAGAAATGGTGTCCTTGCATGAAAAGTACCCTATTCACAGAAGTCTGCAGTGAATGAGTGCAGACCGCCTTGCTGGTCTCATTGGTCCATCAAATAAAATTTATGCTGCATCCAAATCCCGAATTTAAAGCTGAATCAAGGGAATGCATAAGAAGATTCTGTATGACAGATCGTAAGCAACTTTGACACAATCATATACTGGGCATCCCAATCTTGACCAGTCAAGTGCTAGGCTTGAAAAATTGCAACTGTGTAGAAAGCAGACGTGCTTTAATAAAGACCCCTTCTGTACGGGCCATCTTTCTCAAGAAAACCTGCGTTAATAAGCAGCTGTCTGGCTCAGCATACTGTTGCATCATTCAATCCTTGCCGAGCACTTTTGTTTAGACGCACACAAAGAGCAATTCAAGGTCAGCTGTGAAACTAGTACAAATGTATCTTAAAAACGTTCAACCCTCAAAATGGCCAAGCTCAATAACCATGAAGAAAGGAGTGCCAGCTTTAGTAATCCTTTGCTTCTCAAAAAAAAATTCCACAGTGGGTATAAGCACTATGTCTGGTACATAATTTCATCACGCAGGAGCTGAGGTTATCTGCACATGAACATAAGCTGCAGACCACTGCATGGTGTAACATAGCGATGCCATTAAGCCACGAGTGCCAGAATGTTTTAGCACATAAGAATTTCACGTTTACTTTGGATGTGCGGGGCTGCAAGAGCCATTGTGCTTGCTAAATAGCCGCAAATGTGATGACAAATGAAGGTAATGGTACTTATGGTGAAATATTGCCAGAAAGGGATGTCATTTAATGCTTCACCTAACCTGCAATACCATTTGAAATGAACGGACACAGTCATGCCATACAGCAGCTAATGAAAGGATGTCCATGCAAGCCCACCCCATGTCGCTTGCATGGACATTTGGATTACAGGGAAACTATGCCAAAGTGCACAGCAGTCGTGTAAAGAAGTAGCTGCTGTATACTATGCAGTAGCAAGAATTACAGGCAAGCTTACTACAATGTCAAACGACGCGACAGATCATGTTACCATCTGCATGTGCAGCCTGCTGCTTCTACGGACCAGGTCCATTTGTTAATGTTACATTTAAATAATTACAAAAAAAGCTGCGCCAATCAAATAAGGTAAGATGCTAGATAACCAAGAAAGCCCTAGTATTGTTGCTCCTTCGAAGTTTGTACCACTTCACACGACATCTCATTTCATATTGCATACTAAGTACTGCCTTAGAACATTTGATGAACAAAACTCAATTGAGCCACACCTTGAATGTGTGGCATGCCCATCAGACAAACGGCAACACATCCAATGACAATTCTAGAGCACAGGTTACTTGTCCTTGCATAATTCTTACCTAATAAAGCCCTGTGGTACGCAGAATGAGAATTTCCGCAATTAATGTACAGAAGTAACGACTCTTCATAGTGGGTGGGCTCTCAATTTATTTCAAGTGAACCAGGGATTTTTTTTTTTCAGGCACACCATGACAGCACACAGGAGGAGTGTGTCTTGCCCACTCCCCATCAAGGAGGGGGTATCGAACTCGGGTTCATGGGCCCTCAGCAAATGCTGAAGTAACAACACAAGGCCGCTCAACCAAACTCCTTATATGGTCACAGCAACGCCGCACCTTTCGCTACATTCCAGCGCGCATGAAGAGCTGATGTTGTCACCGCCCTTGGCGATTCTCGAAAACATTGCGCAACACCTACGGCGTCATCGATTGAACTTGGGCGGGCAACCCGTCGCCACAACCGGACCCTCCGGGGAAAAAAAAAAAAAAATGTCGCTATCCCTGCATACGCAAGCCGATCCATCGTGCAGGAATACAGAGGCAGCAGTAACGCCCACAGCGAGTATAATCATTACGGCCCTATCAGCTACAAATCCAATTACGCTACTACGACCTATATATGCAAGGAACAATGGACAATTCAGACCCCAAAGTTACGGCAATCTTATAACAACGTAATGGCATATCGAACACTCAACAGCGATACGTGAACGAGAAAAGGGGTTCTGAACAACTGAGTACACACAGCACAAGAATACATGCACAAACATGTTGAAAAAAACTGTGCGAACTTTTAACGCGGGCGTCAGAAACCGGCTAGAAACGATTCCAGATAAGAATTTTGAAACAAAAATCGTCGCAACGCCACTTTATTATAACCCACTAACCTCCGATATGTGATCTGACGCAATATGATACGCTTAGTGAAGTTAATTCTCTTGTGACAGCAAATTACGAAAAAAAATTAGCAGGCCCACCGCAACGGTTATGACAACACCGCGAACGCCCGCGCAAAACGGACAAGAGACAACGGTCAAGATTGGCGGGAAGGTGATTTCGATACGAAAGTCGCGACGCCATTGGTCAAAAGCAGATACGGGCAGCCAATCAGCGGCCAAGAAATTTAAAAACTGCCGGCCGGGGACCCGGATGAGCGCGCGCGCTTTCCTGGCAGCCGCAGCGGACGCGAAATTTCACGCGCGGCTGAAAAAGCGTCGCCCAAGAGACGACCCTTTTATATAACCGCTCATCGCCAAACCACCTGCCTACGCATTACCTTGTAAGGAGTCAGACTGACGTTACCAAATTAGAAAGCGGCGCTAGACAAAAATGGACGCCAAACAAGGAAATGCGGCCGGGCGGCCACAATGGCCGATAGGTACCGGTAGAAAACTCTGGCCAAAGATTAACAGGACTAGGTAAAATCGATGACCAGACGTTACACACCAAATAGAGGAATAAAAAACACGATACGGAGGGTGATGCAACTACAGAGCGTGCAACTACAGAACTGAATGAAGAAATCAGCCCCGCCTGACAAGGCCTACGACACATGCACAGTGGGATTAGCGCAAATCGAAAGCCGAGACGTTTTATGCAGGTCAAAGTGGGCGAGCCGTCTAGACGTAATGGGGACGCACAAGTCACGGAAAGTAAATTCGCGTATGACCACGTCCTGCTCCCACGCTTGCAACGACTCCGGTAAGCGTGAGCAAGGCCTACGCGTGAAAAATTTGACGCGGCACGCCGCTTCTTTGGCGTGAACGAAAGACTACCGCTGTCCCCGTTAAAGAGACGGGAGCAAAACACGGCAGGGGCGAGTCGGGCTGGCTGGCGAGGCCTAAACCAACAAGGCACGAAGGTCGTTCCTCTTTTGAACCGAGTCACGACCATGAGCAGCCCCTTTGCAACGGTCACAACCAGGTCATCGCGCCGGCATTGTTAGCGGGTGGGGCTTCCGCTCGTTACTTTCAGATGAAGCGCAATACACCTCCAACGGCTGCTCACCGAAGCACTTGAACTAAGGTTAAAGCCTCAATCGTAAGTCGGGATTACGCGCGTAGCAGCAGCGCATCTACTGAGCCGGCATGGTGTTTTAACCGGAGCGGCAATTTGACATGCCATTAAGCCTAACCGCGCCCACACCCGGCGAGACACTTACGAATGAAAGGGCTGAAATAGCAAATGAAATCGTTCAATACCTTGGCGCCGATCTGGTTTCCGCACTGCCCCGCCTGGATGTGCACGATCTCACGCATTTTCGGTGTTTCTGGAAGTGCAAGCACAGGGAAGACTAGCTGAAACTGAAGCTCCCAAGTGGCCTCCTGAGACGCAGTCACCGGGTGCACGGGGGTTTCACGAGGGCCCAACTGGTTTTTACCAGTTCGGCCAACCTCGGCAGCCAATCAGCGAGCTCAACTCCAAATGGCGTACATTGGTTGGCGGAAACGTACCGCGTGACGTCGGCGCGCGCTGCTGTTTTTGTTTCAGTTTCGGAAATGAACGAGCGAGCACTTCGCACGTCCTCGAACCTTTTGTGCTGTCAATCCTCGAAACAATATTTTCCATCCATTGTTATTTTTTTCCCTTTCGGTTCGTAATATAGGCGTTGTCGTACAAGCGCTCACTGTCGTCGGCGTGGAGTGAGAACTTAAAGTACTTCGACACTGCGCCGACTAAAAACCACAGAACACGTGCACTGTATTCTTCATCGAATGAAATAGTTGTATAGGTTTGTTGGTGCCGTTTTCGTGGCTAAGGCTGTCGATTATTACACTATAAATCAACGTTCACTACAGAAAGAGGACGTTCGTTGTGATTCACGTTATATGATGAAATCTTACTCTTATTTTTTCCTACGAGCCTATTTGCATATTTTACCACCATTCCTATCAGGGATATGATACTACAAAGGTGTGAACCAGTTCATATCATGTATTATAAGAAATATACACATCCAGCTACGTGAGAAGTCATTGAACTGGACTTAGCAGGTCAGTTTTGGCGGTTTCTTCACCGTCGAGGAAGCAACGTTGACGTTTTCGCACGCCGCAATGGCCGCGCACTGTTTTGTTGTTGACAACGGTGGCGGGTCCATAAAAGCCGGTTTCACGACGCAAAATGTTCCCAGGTTGGTTTTCGGGCTACCCCTTGACACAAACAGAACGGGCAAGCTCGCATGCATTGTAACGTTAGGGCGCAGTCGATCGTGCCAGCGCGAAAATGTCACGATGCATGTTGTCACCGGTGTCGCGAACGAGAACCAAAGTGTGCGTTGTTGCTCTTTTAATGAAAGCGCTTGAAATAAATAGTTGAGGACACTATGTGCGTTACGGAGTTACCTCAGAAAGCGCTTGAAGTAAATAGTGAGGACACTATGTGCGTTACAGAGTTACCTCGTTTCTGAGTGGAGGAAGCACGCCCGCACATTAGAGAACAGCTGCGTAGTTGGCTTTGAAGTCGAGGGAGAGATTTGTGCAAGTGTCGTTACAAAACCACGCCTCTAATTAAAGCCTTTCGAAACATGCCACCCCGAGACGTGTTTATTTTTGGCTGGAAGGAAGTGCATGCTTGTTTTTCGCAACCTAATACTGTACGTCACAAGATAAGCTGTGATCACCGCGCTGTCATTCACTTATATTCGAAATGCTCAGCTTATAATCACGATACCTACTCGGACCGGGAGTGGAGCCCGTGATTTGCCGAAATGTCGGTATTTGCTGTCGTGACTGCATGGTCAATCGCCGAACGAGGGTCATTTCGATGTTCGGTTCGCAACATTTCACAGTGCGATTGTAGTTGAGACAGCCCGGCAGCGTTCTTGTTGTTAGTTTCAATAAGCCGCTGCCTCAATACTGAATTATGTACTGATTCGAAACATGCTTTCTCTCATGAATAAAGACGTCAAGGCACCGTCTGGCTGTAGTATTCTAAAGCTTTAGAGCAGTTGGACATTCGTAACACAACACAAAGTAATTACAATTTTTGACACTTGTCATGATAGGCCCGTAGCCATGGTGTTGTGCTGCTCAGCTTGACGTCATGGGTTCGATCCCTGCCTTGGCAGCCACATTCTGATAAACATGTTATGTAACAACACTCGCATACTAAATGTGCATGGTTTAGAGCTGCAGGTAGGCAAATTTAATTCGTGCACTGCATAATCAGACTGTGGTGTTTTCTTGTTAAATTCTGTAATTAATGCATCTTGTATGCATTTGAAACTGTTGTGTGTGCCTGCAGCGGAGTCAGCATTGAGCCTACCGTCCCAAGTGCTGATAAGATTCGAAACTAGGTGCGAAGAATTGTTTGTTTAACGAGAGAGGACACTGAGGCTTTGCTTTAATACTCCTGTGGCACATACCTGATAGGCCAAGTTTTCCATTTCCGAAGGACAATTTACGTCAAGCTAGGACATCTTCGCTGTTAAAATTGGTTGCCAACTAATGGCACAAACATTCTCATCACAGGTAACCTCAGCATTGACACTTTGTACAAAAACAATGTACCTAGTTTATAAGCACTCTGCTCATTTGGCCCATCATACTTTGAAACAACTAATAATAGGTGTGCCAACTCGATACTGTAGTAGCAGAGGTTGAACACTGGATGGCATGTTGAATAGTTATTCATTCTATTCCTTTGTTCTTTAGGTCTGGAGACCCACTTTCCACTTTATCTCCCAATAAAGTGGTCACACGTGATGTTTTGGGCTCACAAGTTGTTCAGTAGGCTTTCAAGCACAGACTCCTTTCGCAAGCGTCGCCACAGCTGGTGGAAGCCAAGTGGAACATTTGTGCCCATTGTCGCTAACTGCTGATAGAGCAGAGACAGATATTGAATGTACTACTTCTGCAGGCAAAGCAAGCTCTTCATCATGCGGCCACAGCTGCAAGTCCCCTTCACAAAAACATATGCGTAGTCAAGATTCAGCGTCTTTCTTTATTGTATGTTTTACTTTTTGTATGACGAAAGGGAAGGGGTCAAGGGCTCGTTCTTTATTTGTTAGGAACAACTTAATGAGGAAACAGACAATGAAGCCTAGGAAAGCATAGGGGAAGTTACTTGTGGTATTGTAATTGTGGAGAAAGTAGAAAGTATGCATATAGTATTATAGTATGCATATATATGCCTTTGAGATTTTGTTGCATGGGTTTAACTAATCCCACCCCCCTCTCATATTTTCTTTCGAGTTATGGGTCCCTACTGTGATGTGCTTCATTGTATTTTGTTATAGCCGATAAATTATAACAAAATACAATGTCGCTCCCATCAGTCCGGCACTTACATTCGCGACACAGAAGGCTCTCGAGCACGGCTGTCTCATCACACCATGTGGTGTACATGCGATTATGGGCACAGGGTTTGTTCTGCTATCTGCTGCAGTCTTTCAAGTTTTTTTTTTTCTCAATTGTTTTGGTTTATGTGCTGTGATGCGTCAGCAGCCACTGTAGTCAAGTTCAGGGACATGTGCAGTTAGTTACCTTTCCAATAGACCGAAACATGGCTCAATCGCTGCTTTTGCTCACCGTGTACATACCCAAACATGACGCCGTGAGGCATCACATTCCGGACCGTCCTACTATGTTATCTGTATCGCATTCATAGGCAAATAAAGAGCTATGCTTGTTCCCTAATATCTCCTAAGCCAAGCACCGGGGTGCATCACGGCCAGAAACACCCGACAGTTAAAGGGTTGATACGCTCCCCAACCAAATAAACATCCCTTGCAACTTGTTTGTTTTGCATACCCACAAGCCATTTGTCATCTTTTTTGTAACATAAAATATAAGTTTTATGTGCTTGCAAATGCAGCATGCACCAAAGAAGAAAATATTTCAGTAATCTTAATGTTCCTTTACATAACATTACAGCTGTAGTAGGTGAGAGTTTATGCAACCACTACAAGGGAGGAGGTGAACGACTCAGCTCTGTGTCACTGTCGATGGAGAGGAGGGGTAACTACATCATTAAAATGATTACAACAGGTTCACTATTATTCCAACATTTCTTTCCTCTAGCTGCTATTGCAAAGGGTAGGCTATGCCGACGTCCGTGCACAGCTTTGCCGTACATCTGGATCTACTTGAGATCCGGAACGCCAAGCATTCATTTTATCACCATGACTTGCCGAAGCTGCTAACCACGAACCCCAGGCAGTTCTGGCAAGTTTTAAACCCAAAGCACACTCATGACATCACACTGATTAACGACGCGCACGAAACAGTCACAGACCATGAGTGTGTGGAATTATTTAACAGCGCATTCGCATCTGTCTTTACGAAAGAGCTTGACGCACCTTCTCATTCGCCATCAGTTAACATCGAAGCATTCATGCCAGCTATCACAATTGTCGAAGAAGGCATTGTATCCATAATTGACAACATGAAACTTTCATCATCAGCCGGTATGGACTCAATTAATTCCAAGCTACTGAAAAATGCTAGATCGATTTGTGCTGCATATTTATCCTTCATTTTTTCACAGTCGCTCACCTCAGGAATCATTCCATACGACTGGAAAATGGGGAAGGTTGTTCCGGTATACAAATCAGGTAACAGAAATTCCCCCTTTAACTACCGCCCCATTTCATTAACCAGTGTACCCTGTAAAATCATGGAACATGTCATCTACTCTCAAATCATAAATTTTTTGGACTCCTGTAATTTTTTCCATCCATCACAGCATGGATTCCGTAAGGGCCTCTCCTGCGAAACACAATTAGCACTCTTTCTTCATGACCTGCACACTAACCTTGACCGAAACGTACAGACCGACGTAATTTTTCTAGACTACGCAAAAGCATTCGATAAAGTTCCTCACCGCCGCCTCTTGCTAAAACTTTCACACCTGCACCTTCACCCTAATATTCTTCAATGGATCGAACAGTTTCTCGCTAACCGTTCTCAGTCAGTCTTTGTCAATGGTCACCTATCCCAGTCACATCAGGCATCCCCCAAGGATCAGTCCTTTGTACCCTCCTATTCCTAATATATATTAATGACCTGCCCGATCATGTAACCTGCAGCATTTGCAAGTTCGCCGATGATTGTGCATTTATCGCACTTCAGTAACCCGCATGATCACGTACATCTCCAGACAAATCTTAACAGCGTGCTCAATTGGTGTAACACATGGTTAATGACCCTTAATCCTTGTAAATGTAAACTTTTGTCTTTTTCCCGTCACCACAGCCCATATCGTTTCCAGTATTCTGTCGCTAACACCCCGATTGCATCAGTACCATCTTATAAATACCCTGGAGTAACCTTGTCGTATGACTGTCATGGCGTACCACATTGTTAATATCATTTCAGCATCCAATAAGCAAATTGTTTTTCTTGAGACGCTCCTTAAAATTATCAACCCCTTCTGTGCGCTACCTTGCATAGCAGTCCATTATATGCCCTGTGCTTGAATATGCAGTGTCAATTTGGGATCCGCACACAAAAACAAATATCAGCAAATTGGAAAGAATACAGAAAAAAGTAGTGCGTTACATTTATAATTCTTACGGTCGCTCTTCGATTACCGAACTTTAATTAAACGAAGTGGGCTACTATCTGTTACAGATAGAAATAGAACTTGTCGTGTCAAATTTTTATACCAAATAATTAAAGGACATTTCGACATAAACACCGGGCATATTATCACTTATTCTGAGGGTTATGCTACCAGACACAGACATTCTTTCACAGTAACACCTTTATTATCGCGAAATAACTGCTTTAAATATTCTTTTTTCCCTAGAACTATTGTTGACTGGAATAACCTATCTGATAATGTGACACAAGAATCACTGTCTTCTTTTGAAAAATTATTGCAATAATCTTCAAAACTAAAGCAATTTTCAGTGCTTATTGTTATCCCTAAATAAAACCCCACCCCTTATGTAATGCCCCTCCAAGAAAGGGGGCCTTTAAGGTAATAAACTGAACCGAACTGAAGATTAAACTAAGGTTCATCTTGGATAGAAAAATGTTATTTCCAAAGAAAATGCCTTATAAGAATGACCGGCTGCAGTTTCAGAAAAACTATTTTAGTTATACCGGTTAGCAGAGCAAAATGTGGTGAACAAGAACTCTCATTGCAAATTCATAACATTTGTAAATTCTGCAATTTTCATGCAAACATTTAAAGCAATAAGAAAATCATTACAGTAAGAAGACAAAACTAATGTTTAGACTATTGGGTACACTATTTAATATCAGTTTTAGTCTTGTGCTGCAAATTCTTAGCAAAATACATAAGGCTGTTTTTGTTTGGTTGCCTTACAGTTTATCATGAACTATGCATAACACCCAATCAGTTTTTCTTAGTGCTTCAAATGCTTAGCAAGCTATATAAAGTTGTTCCTGTTATCTTTAACTTCACGAATTGTGCTTTCAATATGTATAAAACAAGTTTATCATTTGAGAAAATCGAAAAACCAGTGGGAAACACAAGACACAGAGAAAAGAAAACAATGGGACAAGCTGGCACTTACAACCGAACAAAGCGTAACTTGAAAGTCTAACCATACCTTCCTTGACAATTCTGTGCCTGTCAAGATGGCACAACAACAACAGGGAGGCGAGACTCTACGTGCCACCGACGTAGAGTATAGTGCAACTCCTGTCCACGCAGCGGCTGCAGCGTCGGGTAAATTTCTTTGCTGCGGTAGTGAACAGTGATCTACCTTGCGACTCGAACCCTGCTTCTAACACTGTAGTGTGTCCCTAGTGCAGTTTCTGAAGGTTCCAGTGCTCTTGCAGCAAATAAAGTGTCTCAGTGCATCGCGCTTCTCGCATACTGGCATTAAAAAAAGAAAGAAAAAAGCATGATTAGTTATTTGCCCAATTAGTCCTAGCTTAGTTAGATATGGCTTATTAGGCTTGGCCTAGTAAGGGATGATTTAATTATGCTTGGCCAATCATAACTAAATTGATAATGAGTAAGCCTAAATAAATGGAGCTTAAGTCATTAAACTTGACTTAATTTACCTTACATTAATTAGATTTAACATTGATAGCTAATTAGGTTTGCTTCAATTATGAATCAGTCTTAATTAGGTTCGAGTGAATTAGATTTAGCTTAATTAAGCCTGACTTAATCTTAGCAATCTTAAATTGCTTTAGTGCTTGTCATGGTTATACTAGCATTACATAGCCTACTGGAGGTGAATGCAGTTTCACCAATAGCTTAAATAGCTTCGCTGTTAAAATTGTACTACAAGGTTTTCCCGATCACTTTAATCAAAGTGCCTGCTAAATTAATCCGAGCATCGATGAAATAATCTAAGCGCCAAAGTATGTAATCTAGGCGCCAAACACTTCATCCGAGTGCCAACACATTCAATCCAAGCGCCAGCGCAAATAAGCCACGTGCCTGTGAGTTTAATCCAAATGCCAACTGCTTTAATCCAAGTGCCAGTCAATTTAATCCTTACACAAGAAACGGCAAGTTGGGCGTGAAATCGGCAGTACTGTTCAAATACACTTGACAGAATGTAAAATATTGTTACTTTATGCTTAAGGATGCTGGATGTCTACCTCAGTGGGATTTTAATTCAGGTACAGGTATCTGGGAGACAACCAAGGAAGAAAGAATGATGTACTTGTGAACATGGTGTGGCTCCCTGCTTGGTCAGCGTGAAATACATGTATATAATTCACCGTTTGTTCCGTTTCATAACAATATAACCAGAAAGCATACGACAACACTACTATTTATTGCAGCCACTAATATATCATTTATGAACTGAATTCCTGCTATAATTGTCATGAGGCCTGCTTTGTGTGTCCATACTCTAACAAGCACAAATGGGGGGTCGTCTGCAAGCCACCACCACTCATCAGGGCGAGTAGGACACCTGCTAATAGATCTTCTGAAAGAAAGTATACTTAATGTCGTCTATACTATATCAGACGGCAGTAGTATCTGAGGGATGCAGCGAGCATATGAACTGCATATCTGCGAGATGCAGTGAGCGTATATGAGCATAAACTGACTCGGGTGCTTAATTAACTTACACACTTACCACGGGCAATTTAGTATCACATACATTTAGCATTTCAGCATGCAAATACCCTGCTTTTCAATTGAACGGTTCACACCAAGGTGTTTGTGGCAAATACCGCAGTACTATTTTTCATAAGCGCTAGCAAGCAGTAGTAAAAAAATTACTGCTGTGGTTTAGTGTTAATATTGTTCAAACATGTAGCCCATCCGACCTTGTTAACCTCCTATTTCTTGTGCAAGGATTGAATTGACTAGCACTTGGATTAAAGCTGGTGGTGTGTGCATTAAACACAGTGGCACCTGGATTAAACTTACTGACACGAGGCGTATTTGCGCTGGCGTCAAGTCTTGGGCACCTAGATTAAACAGTCTGGCGCTCGGATTAATTTAGCTGGCACTTGGCTTAATGTGAGCGGGAAAACCTGTAGTGCTGATTAGGTTTTTTTCTTACTGCAGGTTAAACCATTTTATTCGACATTAATCCACGTCACTGTTTTAATTAATGTAATTTTTCTTAATCCATTCATTCCCTTTTTCATCGTAATCTACCTTAATCCACCTCAAGGCACCTTGTCTTAATCCACCTCGATTATCCTTACCTGATCATCATCTGTGTTAAATCAATCTTAATCCATCTCATATATGCCTTAAGCCTTGTTAATCTGCCTTGCTGTGCCTTAATCCATCATAAGTTCGTCTTAATTTTTAATCTCCCTTTTCCTAAAGCCTACTATCGCAATGCGTATCTTCACTCTCTTGGGATCCATCTAGCGCCTCATATTCGTCTCATCACGCGCACAAGGTTCACAATCATTCCCACACAAGATTTCAATCGACTGGAATAACTTGCCCAATCAGTTGTAAGCGCCACTGACGCCTCTCGTTTAAAAACGCACTCGTGAACAAGAACTTCTTGAAAAAGGAAGCATTTTGTATGTCAAGTGTTTCAATTTTTGTTCTCATTTTCTTTTTTTCCTCTTGCGGTCGATTACAGCTTGTTCAAATGTTTTTTTTTCTTCTGTGCAATCTTTAAAGCTAATTTGAACACTATCTTCTTTCCTTCAAATATTCATATACATATAGCTAGTTGCATTTTTTATTTCATGCAGTGTTAATATTCAAATCTATTCCTGTGTGTCTTCTACTTGTGTTTGAAATTCAACCCTCCCTGCCCCCTCTTCAATGTACAACCTAGTACCTTGAGGGTATCCAAAATAAAAATAAATAAATATTCATTAATTCATCTTAATACACCTTAATCCATTAAAATCTGCCTGGATCAATCTTAATCTGTTTTAATTCATTGTAACCCAAGTCTCGGAGTCGGCACCTATGCGCTCGAGTCCTGAAGGGCTTCCTTTCTAGTCACAGTAAATCGTGCATTCAAGCGTGACAGAATGATTAACCCGTCTACAATCACTAATCCACCATTAAATATGGAATGGGCGGAACAAGGTGAGTTAGCTTTGGTAGTTGCGCAGTTTATCCTGCCACTGTGGTGTGTGCAACATCCAAAACAAGCAGCACACAAAGTAACCACGTGCGCCTTGGAGCCCAAATTTGTGTGAACAGAAGCAAAGCTTCGGAGGACTGAAAAAAATGCAGTGATTGGGAGAGTACATGACCGAGCCTAGGCGCGGAGAGCGAGCAGCAGCCGAGTTGCGTTTTCAATAAGCCACTCTGCTACGACATGGAAACCTGGTGACGTAACGCAGTGGGCACCTACGCATACGCCACGCACAAGAGCTCTAGTTCCGCAGAGTTGAGAAAGACAGGGAAAGGGATGTTTGCGGTCACAATATCTGCGCTCTCAGCAAATCCTGAAAAGTTCTTTCGGCCGTGAATTTCTGAAAGGCTTTCTTCAAGAAACGTAAGAACAGGAAATGGACGTGGAAAAGCCCCAACGGGGAAACGAAAAACGAAATAGATTTCATAATGTGCACTGATCTGGGTATAGTACAGGACGCAGAAGTGGTTAATAAGGTCAGAATTAGCGACCATAGACTAGTAAGGGCGAAGATATCCCTCAATCTAAAGCGCACAAGGACAAAGTTAATCACACGGAAACAGGCCAACCCCGATGGCGTCAGGGCGAAAAGAGAAGAATTTATAATTGCACTTAAGAACAAGTACGACGCTCTAGGATGGGAAGATAATGAGGACATAGAGAAGATGAACGAAGACATTACTAAGCTGATCACTGAAGCAGCGATCGAAGTAGGAGGCAAAGCACCAAGACAAGTGTGAATAAGCTCTCGGAAGCTACTAAAAATCTAATCAAACAACGCCAACAGATGAGAATAACTAACTCAAGAGACAAGATAGAATTTGCCGAGCTGTCTAAGCTCATCAACAAAAGTAGAGTCGGAGGCATACGTAACCATAACGTGAAAGAAATAGAAGCAGCCGTCAGAAAAGGAGTCAGCATCAAAACAACTAAAAGGAAGCTCTGTGCGGGAAAGAACATAATGCATGCAGTGAAAGATAAGCAGGGCAACATCATTACTAACTTCAGTGATATAACCAAGGTGGCCGAGGATTTCTATTCCGAACTATACAGCTCAAATACGAGTCTCCCCACCAAGAGTGTATTAGATGTCGATCAGGACTACGAAATCCCATGCGTCACTGCGGATGAAGTTAGGGAAGCAATTAAGGGCATGTCCCGCGGAAAAGCAGCTGGAGAAGACGGCATAACCGTCGACTTGATCAAAGATGGCGGAGATTTCCTAACTGGAAAGCTCGCAACACTATACACACAATGCCTCAAAACTTCAAATGTACCAGTCAGCTGGAAAAACGCAAAGATTCTATTATTACATAAGAAGGGAGATGTAAAGGACTTGAAGAACTACAGGCCGATCAGTCTACTCTCAGCACTTTACAAAATATTCACAAAGGTTATCTCAACAGAATAAGGGCCACACTTGAATTTAATCAACAAAGAGAGCAAGCAGGGTTCAGAAAAGCATACTCTACCATGGACCACCTGCATGCGATCAATCAAGTAATCGAGAAATCCGCTGAATACAACAAACCCCTCTAAGTGGAACCCCGCTTTTACGTTCCTCACTGCTGCGTTTTCCCGGCTGTTACGTTGTTTTTCATCGGTCCCGGCATAGCTCCCATAGGGTCCCATGTATTGCGATCTCGGCTGTTACGTCGCAACTGTGGGCCTGTTCCCGCCTGATGCGTTGCAACCTGGCACGCCATACCCGCCTGGGCACCTCTATTTTGATTTGACTTTTGACAGTCTTGGTCACGCTTGCAGGAATCGCCGCCCACTGATCGCTGCCGAGATAGCTAGCGCCAGCGCTATCTCGGCAGCCGAGCGACACCCCCCCTCGCCTTTGCATGCTCGTTAAAGACGGGCGTGGCCTTTCCTCCCCGCTTCTACGGCAGGCGTCCAGATAGCGTTGATGTTATCGTCTCCGAGCGACGGAGATAGGCCGGCGCGTTTGATCTCTGCTTCAGCCGTTTTCGTCGCTCCCACTCGCGTGCTTTTATTCTAGCGACCGTACTTTGGGCTCCGGGGGCTTCCGGAGAAAGGAATCTGAAAAACGGACATCGCACTCGCAGCCCCTTTTGCGTATGACTGCGCTCGCCTGCGCAGCGATGGGCGCGGCCGCGCGGCTGTCCAAAGTCTGTCAGTGCGCGCGCCGGCGAGCGCAAAATACTATTCGAGGATATATATATTTTTTTTTGTAAAGCTGGCTAAACATCAGGGGTGCGAAAATTATGCGAGGAGCCCAAATTTGTGTGAACAGAAGCAAAGCTTCGGAGGACTGAAAAAAATGCAGTGATTGGGAGAGTACGTGACCGAGCCTAGGCGCGGAGCGAGGAGCAGCCAAGTTGCATTCTCAATAAGCCACTCTGCTACGACATGGAAACCTGGTGACGTAACGCAGTGCACCTACGCATACGCCACGCACAAGAGCTCTATTCTGTGGAGTTGAGAAAGACAGGGAAAGGGAGGTTTGCGGTCACAATATCTGCGCTCTCAGCAAATCCTGAAAAGTTCTTTCGGCCGTGAATTTCTGAAAGGCTTTCAATACACACCAAACCGCTTTCAAAACCAAGTCATAGGGATGCTTCAGGACCCCCTTCAACGAGCAGCTTTCACTTCTCCCGTCTCAAAATTCAGCGAAGTGTTAAGAATAGGATGAACGTCTTGTGGAAGGTGCATGAGTAGATGTGTGCTTGACATCCATAGGCTAACCAAGAAACTCGACAGCACCATGGCGGCTGAATCTGGTGGTACAGATGCCCGTTTTCTCGAAGAGAAATGCACGCTACGGCGCAGTGATGCGCGTATTGCGAGCGTCGTTCAATGAACTATTCCAAGGGATCGAGCGCCCTGATACATTAATATGTGCGAGACTTTGACCGAGATGGGCGTGGGCTGTATGAAATTCAAACACCTATCGAGCACTACGGCTACGAGCCACACACGATTGCTGTATCTCCGATTATGGTGAGTATATAAAATTTTGGTGTATACCAGTAAACGAGTTGACTTGGAGAGCATAGAGACACAAGCCGCAAATGCTTTGCAATCATATCCCTGCTCTACTGTTCCTTTGGAACAGTAGCGCTGGAATATGTAGTACTGCCAACTAGACCCTCGCGTTCTGTTGTGGGTATGTCACAGGGAAGGTCTGCCTCAGCCTTTGAGGGGTTGCAACGCCCCCTCCCCCCCAATCCAAGCACCCCTGGCATTCAGTGAAAAGTGCCAAACTCAAATCTATGCACTGCAGTACTGCACCACTGTACCACACAACCCCACACATCCTGCAATTGTAGCCTTGTAATACTACCATGCATCAGTAGGTTTGAACAAAATAATTTATTCAGAACTGAACATGGAACACAACAAAATAACATTTACCAGACAAATGAACACAGGGGTGGGGAAGAGGGAATAGATGAAGGAAAAACAAAATTAAATGCTGCCTAAGCCTCGGCATCAGCCTCTGGCTCGTCCTCGAACTCTCCTTCCTCGTCTGCAGTTGCCTCCTGGTACTGCTGGTACTCTGAGACCAGGTCGTTCATGTTGGACTCTGCCTCGGTGAACTCCATCTCGTCCATGCCCTCGCCCGTGTACCAGTGGAGGAAAGCCTTTCGGCGGAACATGGCTGCATAAGGACAAGGCACAATGAGCACAGGGGGATGTTCAAACAGCTATGCCGGGTGCTTTTAAAGGGCGTCGCAGCAGGTCTACCCAGTGCAAGCCTATAAGCCCATTGCTGTGACATGCAGAAGGTGCTCATATTGCAAACAACTTTACTTTTCAAAAGCACATGCTCCACCTTTTTTTTGCTGCTATGCACCGCAGCATCGGCCATGTAGCAAGGGTGCCAAACCGATAACTGAAAGTCCCCAAATCCTGGTATCGCGTCGCTGGGGACAGTTTGATTTCTGCAAAGAATGGACCATTTCTAAAGTCCCTGCAGTAGAATGCTCCCCGTTGGACACTTAAAACTGCTATAGTATGGCGAAATGTGTGACGTGGCCTCACAAGGGGGCTTCTAAAGAATGGGGGTGAAAGAGTGCTAGTAAGATATTACTTCAAGGTATTTCTACTACCTAATCTGTACCACTGATAGGTAAACTCATGTCAGAATTCTGCAAAAGTAATGTTGCCTCTCATTACAATCAACTGCAATGATCCACCAAAAAGTGTTTTATATTGGTAGTCCGTATACACGTGGGGACGTAGCGTTGCAGTCTACTATTTGGAACATCCTAGGCAATGTGGGGTAGCTGCAACTACTTGCCGAAGCTGCTAACCACGAACCCCAGGCAGTTCTGGCAAGTTTTAAACCCAAAGCACACTCATGACATCACACTGATTAACGACGCGCACGAAACAGTCACAGACCATGAGTGTGTGGAATTATTTAACAGCGCATTCGCATCTGTCTTTACGAAAGAGCTTGACGCACCTTCTCATTCGCCATCAGTTAACATCGAAGCATTCATGCCAGCTATCACAATTGTCGAAGAAGGCATTGTATCCATAATTGACAACATGAAACTTTCATCATCAGCCGGTATGGACTCAATTAATTCCAAGCTACTGAAAAATGCTAGATCGATTTGTGCTGCATATTTATCCTTCATTTTTTCACAGTCGCTCACCTCAGGAATCATTCCATACGACTGGAAAATGGGGAAGGTTGTTCCGGTATACAAATCAGGTAACAGAAATTCCCCCTTTAACTACCGCCCCATTTCATTAACCAGTGTACCCTGTAAAATCATGGAACATGTCATCTACTCTCAAATCATAAATTTTTTGGACTCCTGTAATTTTTTCCATCCATCACAGCATGGATTCCGTAAGGGCCTCTCCTGCGAAACACAATTAGCACTCTTTCTTCACGACCTGCACACTAACCTTGACCGAAACGTACAGACCGACGTAATTTTTCTAGACTACGCAAAAGCATTCGATAAAGTTCCTCACCGCCGCCTCTTGCTAAAACTTTCACACCTGCACCTTCACCCTAATATTCTTCAATGGATCGAACAGTTTCTCGCTAACCGTTCTCAGTCAGTCTTTGTCAATGGTCACCTATCCCAGTCACATCAGGCATCCCCCAAGGATCAGTCCTTTGTACCCTCCTATTCCTAATATATATTAATGACCTGCCCGATCATGTAACCTGCAGCATTTGCAAGTTCGCCGATGATTGTGCCATTTATCGCACTTTCAGTAACCCGCATGATCACGTACATCTCCAGACAAATCTTAACAGCGTGCTCAATTGGTGTAACACATGGTTAATGACCCTTAATCCTTGTAAATGTAAACTTTTGTCTTTTTCCCGTCACCACAGCCCATATCGTTTCCAGTATTCTGTCGCTAACACCCCGATTGCATCAGTACCATCTTATAAATACCCTGGAGTAACCTTGTCGTATGACTTGTCATGGCGTACCCACATTGTTAATATCATTTCAGCATCCAATAAAGCACTCGGTTTCCTCAAGCGCCATCTCTGCCTTGCGCCCAACATGTAAAATTGCTTGCCTACAAATCACTAATTAGACCGAAATTAGAATATGCACCTGCCGGTATGGAGCCCACATCAAACGTATTTAATCAATGCATTAGAAGCGGTACAAAACCGTGCCGCTAGATTCATTCACTCATCTTACTCATACGATATCAGTATCTCATCTTCGAAAGCGAAATCTGAACTGCCATCCCTTTTCTTGCGTCGACACACTGTAACTCTCGTGCTCTTTCACAAAATCTTTCATTCTTCGCTAAATCAGCCACCTTACATAACAGCCGCAGCTCGCATATCTCATCAAACCAGTCATCCATTTCAGGTTGCCCGCCCATCTTCGCGTACCACTACCTTTTCTGCCTCGTTCTTTTTTCGAGCAGCTACTAACTGGAACGGCCTCCCCCAGGACATCGTCACCATCGCCTCATCATCTGCCTTCCAAGACCACGTTATCAATCATCTTCAAAACTAAAGCAATTTTCAGTGCTTATTGTTATCCCTAAATAAAACCCCACCCCTTATGTAATGCCCCTCCAAGAAAGGGGGCCTTTAAGGTAATAAACTGAACCGAACTGAAGATTAAACTAAGGTTCATCTTGGATAGAAAAATGTTATTTCCAAAGAAAATGCCTTATAAGAATGACCGGCTGCAGTTTCAGAAAAACTATTTTAGTTATACCGGTTAGCAGAGCAAAATGTGGTGAACAAGAACTCTCATTGCAAATTCATAACATTTGTAAATTCTGCAATTTTCATGCAAACATTTAAAGCAATAAGAAAATCATTACAGTAAGAAGACAAAACTAATGTTTTAGACTATTGGGTACACTATTTAATATCAGTTTTAGTCTTGTGCTGCAAATTCTTAGCAAAATACATAAGGCTGTTTTTTGTTTGGTTGCCTTACAGTTTATCATGAACTATGCATAACACCACAATCAGTTTTTCTTAGTGCTTCAAATGCTTAGCAAGCTATATAAAGTTGTTCCTGTTATCTTTAACTTCACGAATTGTGCTTTCAATATGTATAAAACAAGTTTATCATTTGAGAAAATCGAAAAACCAGTGGGAAACACAAGACACAGAGAAAAGAAAAACAATGGGACAAGCTGGCACTTACAACCGAACAAAGCGTAACTTGAAAGTCTAACCATACCTTCCTTGACAATTCTGTGCCTGTCAAGATGGCACAACAACAACAGGGAGGCGAGACTCTACGTGCCACCGACGTAGAGTATAGTGCAACTCCTGTCCACGCAGCGGCTGCAGCGTCGGGTAAATTTCTTTGCTGAACAGTGATCTACCTTGCGACTCGAACCCTGCTTCTAACACTGTAGTGTGTCCCTAGTGCAGTTTCTGAAGGTTCCAGTGCTCTTGCAGCAAATAAAATGTCTTAGCACATTGCGCTTCTCATGTACCGACATTTAAAAAAGAAAGTGTGATTACTTATTCACTCAATTAGTCCTAGATTAGTTTGATATGGCTCATTAGGCTTGGCCTAGTTAGGAATGATGTAATTGTGCTTGCCCAGTCATAACAAAATTGATACTGAGTAAGCCTAATTAAGCCAAACTTAAGTCAATAAGCCTGACTTAATTTGCCTTACATTAATTAGGCGACTTAATTAGTGATAGTTAATTAGGCTTGCTTCAGTTATAAATCGTACAGTCTTAGACTTGAGTGAATTAGATTTAGCTTAATTAGACCTGAATTAATCTTAGCAATCTTAAATTGCTTTAGTGCTTGTCATGGTTATACTAGCATTACATAGCCTACCGAAGTTGAAGGCAGTTTCACCGATAGCTTAAATAGCTTTGCCATTAAAACTGAACTTTAGAATTGCCGGTCTTTGGGCTTGTTGGTAAACAGAATCTGAAAACATTTTGAGCGCTAAGAGACAAAGACAAGAGGAGGACGACACTACAGTGCGCTAACTTCAACAACTTAATTTTCAGGAAAATACCACCAATTTATCCATGCACAGTGGTGCCCCATCAGTCCCCACCCTAGCCAACCAGAAAAAGTCTCCTTATCTAAGAGGTCAACGTCACTATTTTGAGATAGCTCCAGCTCCAATAATCTCTCGCGTCTATCTTTTTGCTTTGCAGGAACCTTGCATGAATTATATTTTGGTGCGCAACCGCACTCCAAACAATGGGCAGACAAATGACCGTAATTACTCTTTTTTTTTCCACATTTGATCTGTGTTCATGTAAACGATTAAGACATCTTCCTGTCTGACCTGTATACTTATTTTCACAGGTCAGCGGAAGCTCGTACACCATACCTTTTACACAACCCACAGGAAGGTCATCTCAATGCTTCTTGGGGCACCCGACTGCTGGCTTACGGTGCGGCTCTGATGTCTACACGACTAGCCATTTCCTTTAGATTGTGAGCCATTTGATGCAGATAGGGAACAACTGCCACTTTTCTCCTACTTTCCGCCTGTTGGATGGCCACATCCCGAGGTTTACTGTCCAAGCGGCATCTTTTTAGCAGACACTCGACCACGAACACCTGCACCGACTTCGGATAACCTGCTGCCGATAACCTTTCCAACTGATTCATAAGACTTTTGTGGATCTTATGGTGGCAGGATTTCTTCAACGTGTTTCCAAAACACAGATTGGAAATGCCCCTCTTAACGAGTGGGCGGACTGGTATGGCAACAGGGACTTATTAGCTCTGGGTTTATATTCCCAACACACGTGCTGTTGCAAGAATTCGAGCTCAATATCTAAAAACCGCAGCACATTTCCAGATGGCTCTTCAGCCGTTACAGTAAGTGCTGTCTGGAAATGTGCTGCATTTTCTCTTCCTCAGTTTTGTGCGTGCACATGTGTCCAAAGAATGTGCAAGACCGGGTACGGCATCGCGAAAATCGGTCGCCGCTGTGCGGTGGTTCAGCAGAACTCTATATAGTAAGTAATTCCGTACAGTCAGCAGCGGTACGGCGGGTCCCTGCGAGGAACTAGAAAAAAAGAATGGGGGGAAGGGGGGCTTCTTCATGCCTATTGCCTCCCTTGTGGAAACATTGAAAAAGAAGAAAGAACTTCCACGTATGGTAAACAAACACCCTTTAGTTCCCACTATGTAGCTGCGAGTTTGCCCTCGCTACTGAGAAAATGCGAATTAGCTTCTTTCGAGTTCAGAATCATGGGAGCTGTGCGACATCCAAAGCAAGCAGAGATGCCTTTCTTTTTTTTTCTCGTCGATCGAAATCGCTTGCTAGACACTGATCTCATTGGCCTCCGTTTCCTGAGCGATCACTTGCAATAGAGGCGAGGGCCCTCCGAGCTTAGAACCGCCTCTTCTACGTCTACGCATGCTCGTCACCAAATTGGGCGACAACGCATGACACAAGTGGAGGCATCGATTTGAAAGATACGTTCAAGGAAACCGTATGCGCCTCGCCCATCTGTCCAATGGTAGCAGCGTGAAGTTTCAATTTATTGCCATTGCAAAGTTAGGATGGACGTCCACAAGAGGTTGGTTTCATGCTAGGAACGCGTTTGGCGCAGTTCTGGTGCAGAATAGTGAAAATGTGGCAAAATGTAGCAGGATAGCACGGGATCTGCCTTTTGGCGCAGTTTGGCGCAGCTGTCACATCACTGCAGTGACAACTGCCAAACTCAAATCTGTGCACCGCAGTGGTACACTTACCAGCATATCGAAGCTGGTACAATGACTGCAACATTGTACATCATAACTCTAGACATCATGCAATTGTAGCCTTTTAATACTACCACACATCAGTAGGCTTGCACATAATAATTTATTCATAACTGAACGTGGAATACAATATAAATATTTACCAGAACAGAATGAACAAGGGTGGTAGGGAAGCGGGAACAGATAAGCGGAGAAAAGATGAAATGCTGCCTAAGCCTCGGCATCAGCCTCTGGCTCGTCCTCAAACTCTCCGTCCTCGTCTGCGGTTGCCTCCTGGTACTGCTGGTACTCTGAAATCAGGTCGTTCATGTTGGACTCTGCTTCGGTGAACTCCATCTCGTCCATGCCCTCGCCCGTGTACCAGTGGAGGAAAGCCTTTCGGCGGAACATGGCTGCATAAGGACAAGGCACAATGAGCACAGGGAGATGTTCAAACAGCTATGCCGGGTGCTTTTAAAGGGCGTCACAGCAGGTCTACCCAGTGCAAGCCTATAAGCCCATTGCTGTGACATGCAGAAGGTGCTCATATTGCAAACCACTTTACTTTTGAAAAGCACATGCCCCGCCTCTTTTTGCTGGTACGCACCGCAGCATGGGCCATGTAGCAAGGGTGCCAAACTGATAGTAACTGAAAGTCCCCAAATCCTGGTATCGCGTTGCTGGGGACAGTTTGATTGCTGCAAAGAATGGACCAATTTCTAAAGTCCCTGCAGTAGAATGCTCCGCGTTGGGCACTTAAAACTGCTATAGTATGGCGAAATGTGTGATGTGGCCTCACAAGGGGCCTTTTAAAGAATGGGGGTGAAAGAGTGCTAGGAAGACATTACTTCGAAGGTATTTCTACTAATCTGTACCACTGATAGGTAAACTAATGTCAGACTTCTGCAAAAGTAATGTTACCTCTCATTACAATCAACTGCAATGATCCACCAAAAAGTGTCTGTTTTGTATTGGTAGTCCGTATACACGTGGGGATGTAGCGTTGCAGTCTACTATTTGGAACATCGCTAGGCAATGTGGGGTAGCTGCAACTACTTGCCGAACGTGCATTTCAAGGCAAGGCATGGTAATGAACAAAGTGAACCACGACCACAGACTGGAGCGCACATTCTACAGCAGAGCGGCTGCTGTTATAGCAGGTGCCTGAAGGCCAGTGCTAATCTTAATTATGCATCTCACAAGAGCAACTAATTCGCTAGCTAATACCACTAATTTTCTATACTAATTCACCAACAAATACTAATTTGCTAATTCTATACTAATTCGTCAAGAGAACTTGCCAGGACGTACGCTTGGAGCACTGGAAGACATCGCTTCCGAGACAGCAACAAGCAGAGCAACGAATGTCCAACGTAAAATGAACAAAAAAGTCACTTTAGCTCATGCACTCGGGATTTCTTTCCCCACGAACTTAGTTGTCGACAGCTTTGCTAAACACTGAACTAGCAGTCCCCTTGAATAGCCCCTGGGGTCTTGCAGTGTCCACCTGCTTCTCAGTGTGTACAACTGCATCCGCAATCATAAATCTTGTTGCTCAAGATTTGCTGCTTTTCTTTCGCAAGCTATTATCTTTGAACTTGCACTGACTAGTGCAGGGCACAGGAACATGTTGGCAAACTGTCCCCATGTTGTCTGCCTTCTGAAAGGCTTGGCTGGAAACGCCGTAAAAAACGGGGTCCTTAAAAATCGGTTGTCAGTCCCTTTAAAATTTTGCCTACCTCGCGTAGGCAAAGTAAAAATCTTCAGTTCAGTTCTCTTGTACCAAAGGCCTTCAGGCCATGTTACTTTGAGTGCTTTTGCTCCGCGAGGCATGCTTTTGCTCCGTGAGCCGAGCTACTACACAGGTACCGAATCCTCATAGCAAATGTTTTCACGCTATCGCTATTGACAATGGCAATGATACAAGCTGCGTCCATCCACTGTCCACAACTGCGACTATGGAGATGCAAAACAGAACCATGACACGGTGTAAGCATGGAGAAAATATGCTGCTTTGTTTTAGCAATGAACATTGTTACACCACTTCTCATAATGGCATGACCGTCGAGTCTTTCAGACACGAGTGATATGATCCGCTGTGGGAGTGCCGAGATTACCGGAATTGATTACTGGTGGAGATGCGTACCAGTTCTAAAAATGAGTGCAGATTTACATGGCAGCTGTGATGCATATTCAACTCCAAAGTAGAGCCTTCAAGATTTGATGATGCCGGCTATGAAGTCCCACCACGTGTCACGTGGCAAGAGAATTGCGGTGCCTAGTTCAAATAATCCATGCAGGATCCAGTTTGCTTGCTAATTAATGTGCTCCCAAAACAGTTTTATGAAGCTGGGCCGGACCGCACCACTTATTTTGAATTACCAAAAAGCTCGTGAGGTTTGAAAAGTCCACCCAAACTGAATCTTACTTGTTAAGCACAGCATCCTCCAACAGATGTGAATGGCACCCTCACACAAGCTATACACCTTTCCATCGGCACTCTCGCACCGGCGAGCAGGAACCTGTTTTTGTCGTCTGCTACGGCTCTCCGCGCCATGCCCCCTTTCGTTGGGCTGTTTGTTGCGCCGAGCCGCCCATACGTTTTGCCGTGCTTGCACGGTGCGCGCACTGTTTTTCGCTCACTAGAGCGATTTAAAATGTTCTTTAAGAACAGTCAATCGACAGGGCATCACTGCATTGTCTACGGTTGCACGTAACCAGAAGAAAAGAAACGCGGCACGTAAACGGCTGTGCAGCAAGCACAACGTTGCGCAGGAGGAGTGCGGCTGCGCACTCACTGACGTACTCGTGCCAAAACGCCGCACCGCTCATGTTCCCATGTGGTCTAACGCTAATGTCGCCAACACACCCTCAACCCTAGTCAGTGCCGTTCTTAGAATATGGTGCGAATGTCCCAGATTTCTTCTTTCATTCTCTCCCTACTTGATTAGCTTCAACCATGAGAGCTAAACGCGTTTCACGGTACTACCAAAGCAAGGGGTTTTAGTACAGACATTCCTTTTTCTTTTTGCTCTTGTCCTTGCTGTTGCATGCCTCCGGCCTGTGCAGTGCAAACCAGGTTGGCATGTTTTGTTGAACGGCAAACGTGCTTCAGCACCTTATGTGACGCGGACGCTTCCTTCAAAAGAAAAAAAAAGGTGGAGAGCTCGACAGAAGCCGATAATGAACTAGGCTGCGAGAACGGAGCCGAATGACTGCTTCTTGACCATGAGTGCTGATAAATGAGAAACCCGATTAGAAATAAAAATCCAGGTCTCACGCACCGTGGGAGCCAATATTATGCCAAGATGCCAGCGATGTAACTGTAAGTATTAGCCAACGTTATTCATTAAAGAGAAAGTCAGCACGCAATAGCCGACAGTTGAAGGAATTCTAGACAAGAGTAGCTATCTAGCGCTGGTTTTAATTGAGTAGATGCCGCACATATGCCATGGCTTATACATCATGCCACAACATTATTACATTGTTATGCACACAGATATACTCTGTCATTTACTGACTATCACACCTTGTTAAAGTTTACTTGCTTTGTTAGCAGTGTCCGAACGCCGTTGTACTACTTCTTGAGTTTTGTCGTTATGTTGAGTAATGACCATATCGAGCCACGATCATGTCGTGTCATGAACATGATTATAAAATATCACATCCCTCGAATTCTAGTTTGACACCCATTTCAACCCATTTAAAACTCTCATGTTGAGTCATAATCATGTCGTGCCATGAGCATGTCGTGTCATGAAAATGACTATAAGTCATATGACATATTCTCCTGTGCCTTTCGTTTTACAACCGGTATCAAACCCCTTTTTGCATAATGATGCTCATGTCATTTCATGTAAGCGATGTCATGAACATGATTATAGTATATCTTACGTCACATCCCTCGAGGTTTACTTTTCCTTTGACCCCCATCTTCACCCCCTTCCGTTAATTTTCGCTGTCATGCTCATGTCATATTACGTATCTCATGTCATGAACATGACTAACTCGTATCGCCTCTCTCGATCTATATCTTTCGTTGGGCACCGATCTTGACCCCTTCCCGTTGATTTTTGCTTCGTCATGCTCGTGTCATATGTATTTCATGTCATGAACGTGACTAACTCGAGTCTCTGGACCTGTATCTTTCATTTGACACCCAACTTGACCTCCTTCCTTTACATTTGTTTTTACAGAGTCATGCTCATGACATGAGCTCACCACGTCATGTCATGAACGTGACTATGACCGATATTACATTCTTCGTCATGCACCTTTTGTTTGACACCCATATCGATCCCCTTCCAGCGGTCTTATGTTTGCAGAGTCATGCTCATGTCATAGCATGACCTGAGCACATTATGTCATGTCATGAACGTGACTATGACCAATAATACATTCTTCGACATGCACCTTTTGTTTGACACCCATATAGATCCCCTTCCAATAGTATTATGTTTCCAGAGTCATGCTCATGTCATAGCATGACCTGAGCACATCATGTCTTGTCATGAACGTGACTATGACCGATATTACATTCTTCGTCATGCACCTTTTGTTTGACACCCATATCGATCCCCTTCCAGTGGTCTTATGTTTGCAGAGTCATGCTCATGTCATAGCATGACCTGAGCACATCATGTCTTGTCATGAACGTGACTATGACCGATATTACATTCTTCATCATGCACCTTTTGTTTGACACCCATATCGATCCCCTTCCAGCGGTCTTATGTTTGCAGAGTCATGCTCATGTCATAGCATGACCTGAGCACATCATGCCTTGTCATAACGTAACTATGACCAATATTACATTCTTCGACATGCACCATTTGTTTGACACCCATATCGATCCCCTTCCAATAGTATTATGTTTCCAGAGTCATGCTCATGTCATAGCATGACCTGAGCACATCATGTCTTGTCATGAATGTGACTATGACCAATATTAAACCTTCGACATGCACCTTTTGTTTGACACCCATATCGATCCTCTTCCAGTGGTCTTATGTTTGCAGAGTCATGCTGATGTCATAGCATGACCTGAGCACATCATGTCATGTCATGAACCTAACTACGACCAATATTACATTCTTCGACATGCACCTTTTGTTTGACATCCATATTGATCCCCTTCCAATAGTATTATGTTTCCAGAGTCATGCTCATGTCATAGCATGACATGAGAACATCATGTCATGTCATGAACGTGACTATGACCAATATCACATCCTTCGAGATTCACCTTTCGTTTGACACCCATCTCGACCGCCTTCTTACAGTTTCAAGCTTTTCCTTGTATTATGTGTCATTAATAACATGCTTTGTAAAATCAGGTCATTCTTTAATCGTGATTTGGTAATTATCACGGTGCACTCTCGTTATGGTAACCAGTCTAACCTACCTTGTGTGACTTACCAACATTAGTTAGGGATTTCAATCGTTGATTTCTGGACATGCTCACTTTCATAGTTATAGTCATGAGCATGACTTAAAGCCTGGCTATCATGCTGATTATGATCGAGTCATGTCTGCGTTAAATCAAGGGTTCCTTTGATATATCGCGTTACGTGATTAGTCATTTATTTCTCAAGGCATCGTTTCTTGTGATAATTTTCCATAATTTTGGAACCACTCTCTTTTAAGGTGACTGAAACATTAAGGTTACTCTAATTGAGACATTAAGGCTTTCGCCTTAATGAGTGGCACCATTGTTAGCAAAAGCAACAGTAATTTTATTATGATACGAGTAATCTTACAACAGTAACTCAAACAAAGAAGAGGCGACAATGTTCCCGGTTTCCCAGTTTTACTGCTACCGACCGGCCCCGCTGATCCCGCCTTTGCCCGCGCAATAACACGCGAAACAATGCCGATGGCAACTGTCCTGCTAATCAGTCAGATCCCACATACTCACGAATGAACCTACCTAATGATTCCGCGATGTTTACAAACAGCGAAAGCAAGATCTTGCTGAAACACACAACGAATGCACGCGCCCGCACGGAGAGCCCGGCGAGCAAACAGCCCAAGATGGCGCCGCCGCTAGACGTCGCTAGCGGCATTTCATGGCGGCGCCCAGGAGGGCTCTATTGGAAAGGTCTATAAGTGCTACATTTTACATGACAACAGGCTATGCAGAACATTGGTTAGACACTGCAGTCCCATAAGCAACTGTGCCGAGCATGCCAGAACTGGGAGCAGTGTTCTTATTTATGAAGTTGTTATTAATTCCAACTTTGGTTATAATTGAATAGGCAAACATGCTGACCCGGCAGCAAGCAAGAGGCACTGTGCTGTTCAAATGCCAACCATGCTGCAGAGCATTTTCACCAGAGGCAAAAGGCAGCACCACCAAGCTTTACTACCCACCAGTGAACTGTTCGGAGATTCGCTTGAAGATCTCTTGGATGGCAGTGGTGTTGCCAATGAATGTGGCAGACATCTTGAGCCCACGAGGAGGAATGTCGCACACGGCCGTCTTGACGTTGTTCGGGATCCACTCGACAAAGTAGGAGGCGTTCTTGTTCTGCACGTTGAGCATCTGGTCGTCCACCTCGCGCATGCTCATGCGGCCACGGAAGATGGCCGCCACCGTGAGGTAGCCGCCCGTGCCTCGGGTCGCAGGCACACATCATGTTCTTGGCGTCGAACATCTGTTGGGTCAGCTCGGGCACCGAGAGGGCACGGTACTGCTGTGAACCGCGGGAAGTGAGGGGGGCAAAGCCGGGCATGAAGAAGTGCAGACGGGGGAAGGGAACCATGTTGACTGCGAGCTTGCGCAGATCAGCATTCAGCTGGCCTGGGAACCTGAGAGAAGCAAAAGAATGAATTAATCAGAATGGAATAGTTACAACTGGCAGGTCAAACTCGCAAAAACCTGCCCAGAATGTGCAAAATGCAGCCACTCAAAATGTGTTGCATAAAAAAAAGAATGCAGCCACTCAATAAGAGTGCACAAGAGAGGTGCGAGCGATTACTATAATTGCAACGCAGCAAGTACTGTAAAACATTTCAGTTGTGGAATTCCGGCAATTATTTGTGCAGAAAGTGGCCCAGCAATGCATTTGATAGGACCAAGATTGCTATTCGAAGAATAAATCCAATTGTGTGAAGTGCCACTACATTTGATGTATGCATTAAAATTTTAACTAGCTTTCTCATTGCACTCTGTGCAAACCTTTCCATGCAGCTTATGTTACTGCCTAGAGACACATTCACCTATCATAACATATGAACACCTCACATTTTCTATAGAGGAAAGGAAAAAAAAAGGGAACAGAAGAAACAAATTGTTGCTGGCTGCTAAGGTTTGAACAAAGGTCTCCACCCTTCAAAGGCAGTGTCGTTAAACACAAAACTACACACCCATGGTTGAGGGGAGCTGCACAAACGTTTCCAAGATGTTGCTTTTACAATTGAAAGTGTTTATTTGCATTCAAGCACGGACTTGTGGAAAGCATGCATGTCCTTAGTCAGCTATGAAAAAGGGCCACACAGCTTTCATAGTGTGGATCTGGCGTTACTCTCAAGTAACAAGCACCATCTTAATTTACTTGCTGATTACTATCTAACAGGACCACCAAACCGCAACACTCACCTCAGGCAAGTTGTGACACCAGACATTGTGGCAGACACGAGGTGGTTCAGGTCTCCGTACGTGGGTGTGGTCAGCTTCAGCGTGCGGAAGCAGATGTCGTACAGGGCCTCGTTGTCAATGCAGAAGGTCATATCCGTGTTCTCGACGAGCTCGTGGACCGAGAGAGTGGCATTGTACGGCTCGACAACAGTGTCGGACACCTTGGGCGAAGGGACGACGGAGAAGGTGGTCATGATGCGGTCGGGGTACTCCTCGCGGATCTTGGAAATGAGCAGGGTGCCCATGCCCGAGCCAGTCCCACCGCCAAGCGAGTGCGTGAGCTGGAAGCCCTGCAGGCAGTCGCAACCCTCGGCCTCCTTGCGGACGACGTCGAGCACCGAGTCGACGAGCTCGGCACCCTCTGTGTAGTGGCCCTTGGCCCAGTTGTTGCCTGCACCACCCTGGCCTGAAAAGTGGGATGCATGTCAGACAAATCAATCAATCAATCAATCAGTGTTTATTCAATGAACTTAATACAAAAGTGGTTACAAAGTATTTGGACCATTAGCCTGTGTGGCTAGTTACTGGTCCAATCTAATACATGAATATTTTTTACATGTCAGGAGCAGAGGAGCACATGATATGATTATGAATCTTTATACAAGTTCAATGATTGAGTAGCTTCAAAGGTATATTATATATAATGAAACGCACATGGCAATAAATACGAAATTGCTGCTAAGTCCTAAGTACCCAAGTAATAAAGAAGAACTAATGGCATACATTGTGTAAAAAAGTACAAAAGACAGTGCACCCGAAAAGAATGGGCAGAATTTTTGCATAAGGCTGCGTTGAAGAATAAATAACAGTCGAACTTGCATCAGAACAAAGAAGAAAAAAAAAGAAACAAGAAAGGGAGAGATATGTACCAGGTGAGACATTATGGACGTGATCTTCACTGTGGTCAAGAACACGACTGATTGACAAAATGTATTTTGCAAGTCGAATTGAATTTGCGGGCAAGTTTAACTTCAATTGGAATTGTGTTCCAAATTTTAGCACCAGTGAACTGAATTAACCGTTCGCCATATACATTCCTACAATTGGGAAGGTTAAAGTTGCCATTGCCTGCATGCCAGGGCACACAGCCAAGTTACCAGAGTAATAAATAACCAAGTGAAAAATGCAAACATACATAACAATTTGGCCACAGCGGCCAGAAGTTGAACCCATCACCTCCCCAAGCAACGGAGAGGTCTCGTCGATGGCCAACTCCAACTTTTCAGGGTCAATTGATCTCAACGAAATTCAATACGTGCGATCACTGGCACACTGTCATGCATGCAAAGTTGCAGGCTTGAGCGATGTTCAGTGCTTACAAATAAATTCTCCCGACTGCCTCACACCACGCACCAGACTCCCCAGAAATATGGGAAAACATTGGTAAAGCTGTGCGGAACATCACAGACAAACATCAGAAGCACAGATGTGATGTAGCAGCCTTCGGAAGTATGCTGATGCTCCCTGCCAGCAAGCCAAACTGTGCTGGCATGTGCCGTAATTCCCTTGGTGACACTACCCCGCTGGATTTCATTTTGGCACTGCGAGGCCTGTTAGAAAGTATGTTCAAATTTGCCATTTCCAATGTCAGGCACAGTACACAAGAATCTCAGTAGCATATATTTGCTATTAGCTTAACCTAAGGGATGAACATTGAAGTTACTTAAAGCAGTTGGCATTTAAAAAAATGGCAAAAGGAGGAATCCTCATACAGAGGATCTGATATATCTAAATATTGGATGAATGAACAGTTGAAAAATCATCAATCATAAATGAAAAAGTACAGGGCTGATGCGCACACGTATCTCGTGAAGCCAAGCGAAGCACCGTTGTGAACCTTGTGCGCCAACGTGCACTGGTTCACGGTGGAGAGTCTGCGGGGACCTGTCACTGCAGACGAACCAGCACCGGATGCCTAGAATTTCGTGAGCCATCAGCATTCCCCGGTACAAATGACAATTAGTGCCAATGAAGCTGTACTAGCCAATTCCGACTGCACCAATGCAGAATTTGTGGCAGGATCCGTGTAGAGATGAACGTCTATGCCACGTCACTTGGTGCCATGCTCCAGGTGATTGCGTCGCGTTTGTCATTCGCTGCTGCTGTGGTGCAATGGAAGGCATTGGGTTTGCCTATTCGTAAGGCCTCGACGAAATTGAGAATGGGTTGAGGAACTTGATGGCCCACGACACGAAAGTCAAGCATACTGGAAAATAAATAAGCTACTGCTTGTTACGATCTCGGGAAACCAATCCGACACATGCACTGTTGTAAAAGGAGCTTCAAATAGGCGTATTTTATATTTCGAACTATTGATAATCGAACTGTATATGAAAACACATATCGACATATCTCTCCAAGGCAGAATGCAAATCTAGTGAATGAACTAAAGCTGTCATGATGAGACTCATTCTTAGGTATCCTGACAAATCGGGACTTCTGAGACTTCAAACATCCTTGAAAGTTGAATGATGGCGAAGAAGGCTGCATTAGCTGGAAAAGCCATTGCTAACATATGTTGTATACCTTCTGTTTTACCTGGGTCCTATCTAGGCAGGGTAATACAGCTGACATGTGTAAAACACAAAATTATACACTATACACAAAATTATGGAGCACTTTAGATTTCTAGTGACACTGCGTGCAAAACAAATGCACCAGAATAAGGCCAATGTACAGGACAAGCTACAGTAGCATACTAGTCACATTAGCCAAAAATCAGTAAAAGCTTCACCGCAAGGTAATGCCATGTTACGGTTGACGAAATTTTCAAACTGTTGAATACAAATACTGCTCAAACTGCGAGAAGTTGCTTGACTCAATCAATAGTTCTGGGCCTATCCAAATGCAAAGGCTGTTCACGCGTTCCGGCCAGTTGTTCGAGAAGCGGCCGTGTGTGGCAAGGAAAATGTGTTTTTAAGTACGTGCCACCGAAGAAGACACGACGACGCATTGCGTCACGGCACAAGCTGGCGTGAAGCCGACCAGCGAATCACGAGGCAACACGGCGGAAAAGAGCGGAGAGCCACGGGTTCGGGAGAAGAGCCAGGCAGACGTGGCTGGGTCACCAAGGAACCAGTGCGCGGGAGTAGAGACCTGTCTGGTTGCGAACTCGAGGTCTCAGTGGGCTCCCACCTGGGGCCGTACCACCTCTCACTTCGGGCCTGGCGTGGGTGGAACGTCACCAAGACGTTCCCGCTAGGCGAGTCCGGCCACCGTCCGAGTTGAGCAGTGCAGACGCCGAGCGCGCTCCAGGTCAACGGCCTCTACAGCGAGCAGCGTTCCTGACAGCGGCGTCAGGTATCGTGTCCATCATGTTGCTTCAACTTCGACTGTCCCCCCCCTGCATACACCTGCCGCAGTGACCGATCGCCGCCTTCCTATCCGGTGAACTTTGCCCGTTGTTTTATTCTGCCCTCCTGACTTATTCTGTGCTAGCATTCTACATTCCCAGCATTTCTTGTATTCTCTTCTACTTCATTTAATTATTAGATTCTTTCATTTCTTGTGTAAATACAATGTTTGTTACATAAGTGGCTTCGTTATTGCCCCGATGACTGTTAGGTCGTCGCTGGTGCACAAAAACACGAGCATCTCGTTTATAAGAGAGAGCTTTTCTTTGTTCGTCTTCCCCCGCTCGTTACAGTCCCTTAAAAGTTCTTTATAAATTTTACAGCCCTATTTTACTACCAGTGCTGTACAGCCAAATTTTGAAACAGATTTTTGAAGTCCCACCCCAGCAATGCACATGTGCTGGGAACAGAGAAAAGTGTACTATCCGATTTTTCCTAATGAAGGAGAGTCAAGGACGATGCTATATGCTCTTACTATGAATAGACTACTTACATAGGTCTTAGTCAAGCAACAAATGAGCCTGAACAGCTCTAACAAAGTGTGCTCCACTGCCATTTCGTGGCAGTGACGACACTGCATCGGACCCTTCAGTGATCCATTGATGCAAACACCATAAACGCCTTGTTCTTGCACTGGTAGTTGCTTCAACTCATTTCATAGGAAAAAAGAATGTGGTAGCTTCCACTCAACACAGGATTTCATAAGACAGTTCTGCAACAGTGCCAAACGCCAGCAGTAATGCAGCGAAGTGGTGCACGTACCGAAGATGAAGTTGTCTGGCCTGAAGAGCTGTCCAAACGGTCCAGACCGCACAGAGTCCATGGTGCCCGGCTCCAGATCCACAAGGATGGCACGCGGGACATAGTTGCCTCCTTTACCGAGAAAACAAGATTCACAAACCCAAGCACAATGGAAGTACAGAGAAACCTCACCATATTGAATACTGATATTAAGTGATTGGCTGTACAGACCTCTACACATATTGCCTTGAAAATTTCAATCATGCATTTTCAATCTTATTTTGAACAGGGTCAGATATAAAATGGATATATTGAATGCCGCAGGCACAGAGCGTGAGCTCTATTGACAGGCGCCAAGCTTTCCTGCAATATCGCTTCACTCAGGTTTATTTTCCTGCGATGGTGACCGTCCTATCATGGTTGTGCGATGGTATCTCCATTTTGTTAATGGGATGCTGACAAAGATTTGTAGGACATCTGTTCACATATGTAGCTGGGCATCTGATAATCCTAACATGACACAAATTGCTCAAGCAATTCCTTATAGTCAGTTTGTTTCGGACAAGGAGCTTAAATTGTGGAGAGCTCAGAAAACGATAAGCCGTCGAGTGAAACTAGTATTTGTAATGGGCATAAAAAAGTTTGACAACGAGAACGATGTTATGCTCGCCACACTTGTTCACATGCACGGAATATGACAGAAAGGGCCATAGCCACTTAAGGAGCAATGTGAAAATGTGCACATGAACTGTAAAAGAAACAATGGGCTCTTGTTAATTCAAACTTGAGGGGACATCACAATTTTCTCTGAATCACCAGATGCAAGCAGAATTATTTCTCAGTGCCACATACTGAGGAAAAACCAATGGATAGTTTTCACGTGCATTATTCCCAACTCGGTGTTTTTTCCTTTTTTCTGATAGCAGTTTCTCGCTGTTAAACATATACAACCGTTAATGGTCGGCTAAAAGAAACCAAAGCAGCCACTATTTCTGGTAAGGATAGGCAAAAGGTATGAATTAACGGGAGCAATTTAGTGGTGCAGTTTGAATTAAGCAGCTTGTAAAAACATAGCAGGCGAAGCAATGATTTGAAATTTGCCTGAATTAACCAAAACATCGCGAGATACTGTAGAAACTGCGTGCATTACTTATGGCCGCTGGTACAAGCAGCACTGCCCATGGGTACCAACAAGACCAAGCCATTGCATTGTGGTGTAGCGCAATGTATAATGAGAGCTTCTGATCACATATCTGGGTCTCGTGAAAGCTCACCTTCCTAACCCACTTTCTCTGCATGATATTCGGCCACCGTGGCAGATAAACAATGTGGTTTTATTAGGTATTCATTTCTTTTCCAAATGAAACCGGTTTCCCCGGTAATTTAGTCAGAATTCGTACTATCGTAAACAGGTCCCAAGCCATACATTATGGAAAACTTGAAAGAGTTGGCAGGCGTGGTAAGGTCTGCCAGAATTGACGTGCCACGCTTGCACTGCGTTGAGCTAGATTACAGATGACATGCAACCTGAAGCAGTGATCGTACTTCAAGTAAACTAGCTCTCACGTTACACGACAATGCAACTGCTTGGTTTCACCTGGCTCGCAAAAGTGGTGCTGCCTGTACCAGCGGCGAATGCCACGTTTCTATCTGCAAAGTACTGTACAAAACCATCCTTTATATACAATAGCGATACATAATGCTGTTCATCCTGTTAAATTAGGCAATGTTACTTCAACCTGCACACCTAACCAAACATACGGGGTGATGGCAGAACAGACAGACTAGCAAAATTGAGATAGAACTGATAGTACTTCATGCTGGAAAATTGAATAAACCAGTATTGTTTCCACTAATGCCATGAATGCTAATTTTGAATTTTAATAAGAGTACTCAATTAGCTTTTGGCAGCTCGTGTTGCTTATGCATAACCTCAAGAATGCACCTCTCCGCCCAATGAACTACGACTGCCAGCCACAGCAGTTGCCGAAGTGACTAAATTGGAGTGGCAATGTGTTAGGGCACCTGTCCAGTGATAGCCATGCACTTTGCACACTGTTCCTTGCTGCAATGCTGCACATTCTAGCGAGACGTGGTGTACGAATGATAAAAACTGACTAGAGAGCGACTTTTTTGGAAGTGCAAGTAGGTTAAGTTACTGTGGGAGAAAAAAGACCAACTGGTGTAACTGGCAAGACTGCAAGCAATCCAGCAATAAGAGGGAAGGAACAGGGCCTCACCGGAAGCCTCATTGTAGTAGACATTGATGCGTTCCAGCTGCAGGTCAGAGTCGCCATGGTAGCTCCCAGTGGGGTCAATGCCATGCTCGTCTGAGATCACCTCCCAGAACTGCAAGAGGTGCAAATGCATCCCATGAACAGAGCTTGCACAATCAAGAAGTTAACACTGCGCACAAGTGCATGACCATGCATGACCTCCCGTTATACTTAAGTGCAGCACGGCAAGTACTACTAGTAAACGTGAAGTTGTGGCTCCTTCAAGCACTATTACGACAGCAATGCTGCAAAAGTCTGCACCTGCACACTGCATGAACACGTGTACCCTACCGGGCAATCCAGTTATATGCCAGATGTTATTGTCAATTGCATTGCCAAATCACATTGTCTGTTATTGCCAGAATAGTACCATAGCCATGAGCTTAGATATTATGCATGCTAATACCACATTATGCCTGTCTAGTTAGCACCATCTGTACCAACCACTGCAAGATCTTGCAAGGTGCTACTAAATAGACTAAGGCCATGCTCTTGAATTTCAGGTTCCTTTCTACTTCACTGAAATGTTTCAAACACCTCTCTATGGAAGTTACTGAAACACCTCACGAAGTCGCACTACAGAAGGGCTCCTAGTTCATAGCTTAATTTCTCCTGAATAAACTCAAAAGCAGTCACTAAGCATTATGACCGTAAATACAGTACTTCGTCCAGTTCTCCAAGTTCACCTTCAAACTTGAGCCAAATGTGGGAACACAGATGTGTTCACTGTCAAGCATACTCAATGGCAAAAATGACTCACTTGAATGGCACGCATTGCGTCGGCTACCGATTACACAAATGGAGGCACTTGAAAAGTGCAATGAGTGCATTGCACGAAGTATGGAGTGATACGCGTATACACACTACGCTGCCTTACTAACCCAGAGAAGGACGAGGCAGCTATCTGGTACCAACTCTGCACAGTATCAGTTGAAGCAGTGCCTGCAACTATCTCCAAAAGCTCACAGGGGGTGGGTGCTTTCTGAAGTGGACACTAGTTATAGGAACAAGCTGCGATATTGAATCTATTCACTGCAACACTACCACGTACGAGTGCACTTATATACAGTAAAACACCATTGCAGCAAACCTGTTGTAGTAAAGGTACAGCAAAATAGTGTTACAACAGACATGGGAACACGTCGTGGACACTTCACGACTAATGTGAACTACAAGTCACAAGCATGGTTAAGCGATAATCTCTTCATTTCAGCAGGCACCACAGTACTACACTGCATTGAAATGTGTCCCTGCACCACAAGTACGCCAAGCATTGGTAGAAGTTGGAAGCTATTTGTCATGTCCGTGGGACAGAAGTCTGCAGTGAATGAGCGCGGACCACCTCACTGGTCTCATTTGTTGATTAAATCCACACTTATGTTGCATTCACATCCTTAAATGTTCCAACCCTCGAAAGGGTTGGGGTCAATAGTGCCAGAATGCATGTGCACATTACAAGAGCTTCCGATTAAATTACTTAGTAGTGGCCGGGCTGCGAGGCCTATTTATTCTGGGTAATAAATAGCCATGTCATGACAAATGAAGGTAATGGTACTTGTGGTTAAATGTTAACAGAAAAGGAAGTCTTTTAGGGCTTCACCTAAGCTGCAATACCATTTGAAATGGATGGCCATGGCCATGCCACACTACATATAATGAAACATTTGATTAGTTTCATTAGCTGACAGGGAAACTATGCCAACGTGCACAAATTTTGCAGAGTAAGGAACTGCTTGAGTAAGAAGCCTACAAGATCAAACAATGTGACCGATCACACTGCCATTTGCATGTACAGCCTACTGCATCTAAGGAGCATTACAAATCTGCCTACAACAAGTGAATCGAACAGAAAATAAGCTGTGCCATCAAATGTGGCAAGCAGCACAGGGTTGCCCACATTTCGGGGAAAGCAGAGTAGCATAGCAAGCGTACAGAGCGGACACCCCCCTTGAACTATGCGGCCGACGCAACTGCTAGCACTCCTAGCGGCCAGCTGTAACCGCACATCATCTTCCTTTTCCAGTCGTGCAGTTTTGGTTACAACGTTTATTTCTCGCATTTTCTCCATTGTACTTTTTCAAAGCCGTGCTGTAGTTGTGATAGTGATTGCCACCAGAACTATTTCAAGTACATTTAGACAAACAAACTGTGAGAGCCATTTTATAAGTGCATGGCGTTTATTAGGACAGCATTAAAACTGTACAGCCCATGTAAACAGGTGTCTTGCAAATAACACAATACTCCAATGTGCATTCCTCTTGAATGCATATGTAACAAGACATGTGAAACAAAAGACAATGATAAAAATTTTATTTGCATAATACTGCTTCCACACACCAAGAAACTAGCACTCTGGCATTGTACATGGTGTAAAGAAGGTTACGCAATTTTCACAAGCAAATATAGTCACGTGACAAACAACAGAACACTCTGCACAATCGCCCGATGGCAGAACAGTGACGTTAGCCCATTTGAGTAAATATTAATGAAAGTTCCTAGGACGCCTATCATGGCAAAAATGCATTAGACCAAGTATTCACGATGAAGATTCAGACATGCAAAAAGTGATCGACGACAACAACAGGAACACGATGAGTATCGTTCTCAGAACATGGTTTCACGACGTAGGTGACAATGCAGCACTGCGTATCATTTTACCAGTACGTACATGCTTATTAAAGAGCCCTTATTGGGAACATGTGTGCAATACTGCATCTGTAACTTTCAACTAGCAGGAGATGAAGGCAGCACGTCGACAGACATGGGCAGGGCAGAATCAATTATTGTGATTTTTGTGCACCTGTCATCGCTTTGTTTTCTCAGAAAAATGTGTTCGCAAAGCGTTGTGTCGAGCATTGTTTTCTCTAATGTACGTATGTTTCAGCCGTCCCAGGAACAAACCATGGTACAGTTTTTTCTCCTAGCTTACTACTTGTCGAAGTAAGTAGCAATCGCACAACTGAGTTGCTTGCCCATTTTTTGTTATGTCTCAACTGACGGACACTGAAAAGACATTCTGCACACTTTTGCGCGCAATACACTATTCGCTTTGTGCATCTAGTTTGAAATGCCAGTTGCCCAATGCAACATCAGACCCAGACTGGCGTAAAAGTAGCTATATTTTGCTGCTACTTTTACGATATATTTCAAGGAACTTGGGAATCGCAGCAGAAACATTGCAAACTATATATGAAAAAATATTAGATTTACTTGCTGTAAAGACGAGCCCTTACTGGCATCTTGAAAGGACGCACAGGCGAGTCAGCTTAAGCTCTAGTGGTGTGAAGGAGTTCCTATTTATACGTATCTATGCATATGCACCGTCAGCTATTTGCAATACTTATAACAATTCTACACACATCACTACAGTATATTAAATGAAGCTTTTTAAGAGCACAAGAATGAGTGCGTTGCAAGGCTGTCTCGCATGACATCACCAGGCAGTTGCTTCTTTTAAAGACGATAGTCTTTCTTGGGATACTTCAACGCAGAAATTTTGGTCTGTCTGTGTGTGTGTGTGTGTGTGTGTGTCTGTCCTGCTGCGAAAGGTGAACCCCTTCCTCAACGATCACCCAGCTTGAACTGGTAGCTACCTTCATACTTTTGAACACAGTCGGCCAAAAAGCAAATATTACGCATATCTGAGGCGCAACATCAATACGTAAGTATTAGACGGTGTGTTCCTTAAGTAGAAAATACATAGATGCGCAATTCTAAAGACCCTAGTGCTTGTTAGGATGCGCAAAAGCTGACGTTTCCTACGCAGTTCTGCGTACTAGGCAAGCTTCTTGCGTTTCCCGAAACCATGGCCAGATGGCGCCCTTATCTCACGCTCGTGCCGAACGGAAGGCAGCGGAACGGCCGCCCGCCACTCCGGCCGATCCCTTTCTCTCCTCGCGTCTCTTCGTTTTCCCTCTCGCTTGCGCAACTCCTCGGGGAAATAGAAACACGCGAACTGGGACTCATGTAGTACAGCCGGTAGAAGGCTATCGTCTTTCAACGACATTTGCAGCGAAGCACGGAGATACGCCGCCAATTTTTTTCTTTGGTTTTACTAGTATCCTGCCTCCTTTTGCTCTCGCCTACCCCTAAACATAGAGAAGTTAACACAGGGCATGCAAGCTTTGTCTACCTTCATGTGCGCAAATGTACTCATTGGAGGCGTGTGACGCATATGATCTCAGCATAAAGCGATCGCCCTAGCCCCAACAGCAACTGCGCTTTAATAAGCTTCCGATCCCGGACGAGCTACGTTCATTGTTTGCCCAGTGCAGAGCTTTCACCTCCTGTTCGCATATCATATATTTAGGAAGGTTCCTGTTGCCATGCACATCCTTGAAAATGAGCCCATTATTCGCCAAATGCAGTCACACATGTCTGGATGATGCAGACACTGTAGTTGAAATTTTAGTGTCATGAATTCGTTAAAAAATCCCCAGGCAGGATCTCTTTACTGACTCGAAAGGCCCGCCAGGCAGACATGAATTCAAACAATTAGTGAGCCACCATTATGGTCACTGACCGTTTTAGAGGGCGCTCTGTAGAAGTGTTATTCTCGAAAAGTGTCTATTACGAACTAAAATTTATGCTTCAAGTTTTTCCAACTGTCTCATCCACGGAGGCATGAAATCGAGCTGTCAAAATTTCTGTTCATGAAACGAACATGTCAGTGAAGACTCACTCTGCAAAACATGCAAAAATTTCCTTGAGCAGGGCTCAGAACAAAGATGGAATGAACCGACACCAGACACACTCTGGAACAGCACAGCACACACGCTCTTCTTATGTGCGACAGTCTCCACAACAGCAAGAAAATTACATTCTAGCTCTTGGATATATCTAAAAGCTCCCTCTGAAGGCACAAATAAGTTACCGTAAAGTTTGCCGGGCACGTGGTATGCCTTCAGCATAAGAAAATGCTGATGACTTTTGGCGAGATTGCTGGATTCATCTTTCAATAGTGAAGAGCAGTCGCAAGCTTCCACTGTCTTTTCCAGGAACATTTCGATGAGGTACCCCGCAACGTAGTACGTAGAGGAGTCATCAATTACCTTTGATTAGATGTCTGATGCTAATTCTGATATATCTTCAAAGGAAGGAAAATCACTGAATGCATGGAAGAAAAATTAAGGCGCCTGATGACATCGGCACATCGCTTTGGGACCTTCTATGCAGCAGGCTTTTGTAGACAACCTGTAAAAGAAAAAAAAGAAAAAGATGTGGAGAAGAGAAATGAACCCAAATGAAGACGCTCGCATAAGTGTCGCCACTATTTCTGCCATACAAAGGCAAAAATATGCGAACGTAAACTGGGCCTTCAAAATTTATAATGCAGACTGCAACAATGCCACGTCAGGATGTGTTAACAGTATGGCTGTTTAAGCTCTTCATTGCACCATCCATCTTGAACAGAAAACTATATTATGAAATAAGTGCACGTGTACTTTACGAAATGCACGATATTTGCGCACGCTCTTTGTTTACGCTCATGCCCTCACCCCCGACTTGATAAAGGTGGAGGCGTTTTGTAGCATAGCACAGACTGTGTAGTAAGCAAGCAGGTGGGAAAGGGAAGTGAAGATAAGGAGGATGGCGAAGGTAAGGCACAGCATATCCTCGCATAGTGTAGTACAGTCGAACACGGATATATCGAACTTGAGGGCTATCGCGAATTAGTTCGATATATGAAAAATTCGATATAAGAAAATACAGGCCCCGAGAGCTTACCTGTAGTGGACCATCACCTACAATAGGCGCATTCAAGAATGACAACTAATTCCGCACACACGCCATAACAGAATATTTTATTTGCGTGAAAAAAATCGCTTATCTTGGCCTGCTTCGTTTTCGAAATGAAGTTGAAGATGCTAGTCTCGATCTTATCAAGGCTGTCCAGGTGCGACAGCCCGGTTCCCTCCATGTCGCCGCAACAACGGCGAATGATGCCGAACGCTGCCGCCACTTCAGCGGCGGAGTACGCGCGTGTAGCCACCGCCTCATCTGGACGATCCTGCTCATCACTTGAGCTGTCGGCCTAGGCATCCTGGGTCCCTGCGACCGCAGCTACTATGTCCTCGTCAGTGAGGCTCGCAACGGCCTGAACATTGCAGTCCGCTTCCACGAAATTGTCTGCAGACACTTCGGGTGGAATGGCTGTCGGGAAGAGGGATGACAACTCGCGAAATGCGTCGTCTATGCGCTCGTCATCGCCGTCTTCACCGGTTTCCGCAAGTTCCGCCGTCTCGAAGCCTGCCTTGCGAAAGCAGTTGACCACTGTGTCCGTCTTCACGTCTCGACAGGCACCCGTCATCATTCGTATGGCACCAAGAAGGTCAACCTTCAGCTCAGTGCCCATGCGGATCATTGACCAGCAGCCTATCAAGGAGTCGCCTCCTGTAGCCCACCTTGAAGGACTTGATGATGCCCTGGTCAAGCGGTTCCAGCTTCGCCGTCGTGTTGGCCGGCAGAAACTTGAGCTCGATGTTTTTGAGCTCGCAGGTGGTGTGGTGGGCCGAGCAGTTGTCCACAAGAAGGCAAGCGCGACGCCCCGACTTGCCCAGCTCGACGTCCCACGCTTGCAGCCATTCCGTGAACAGCTGACGCGTCATTCACGCCTCCTTGTTTGAGGCGTAGTGGACGGGGAGCTGCTTACAGTTCTTGAAACAGTGCGGTGCCCTTGCTTTCCGGATCACAAAGGGCTGGAGCTTCCGAGACCCATCCATGTTGGCTGCCAGCAGAACACTCACGCGAACTTTACTCATTCTGCCCCCGTGACACGTGCTACCGCGGACGTCGAGAGTCTTGCTCGGCAATATTTGCCAAAAGAGACCGGTCTCGTCGGCATTGAAGATCTCCGCGGGAAAAAAGTTCGCCGAGATTTCCAGCCACTGTTTCGTCATCCACTGCTGGATGTCCTGGCTGCTGACGGCTTCGCTTTCAGCAGAAATGGTTTTGCCAACGATGTTGTAGCGCTGCTTAAATCGGTGAAGCCACCCGGTGTTGTTGGCGAAGCTGTCTTCACCGAGTGCAGCGGCAAACCATTTGGCCTTGGCCATCAGGATCAGGCCATCCACTGGAATGTTCTTCGCGTGCACTTCTAAAAACCAGACATAGAGTGCCTTTTCTACATTCCCGTGGGGAGGAGCGCGCACACGACAGGCTCCAGACGTTCGCTCCTCCGCCGCCTTTGCCTTGATATCTGCCTTGCTCTTCAACAAGGTACTCAGAGTGCTCCGTGGTACCCCAAAGTCGTCCGTGACGGTCGAACATTTCCTGCCCGCCTCAACACGCTGAATAGCCTTCAGCTTCATCGCAAATTCAAGGGTCTTGTGCTTCTTGACGCTGGCCATAGCTACACGAGAAGTCGACAATTCAAGGAGTCCGCAGCGGCTTTGCACACCATGCACGCAAAAGAGGAATGCTGCACATGCAGTGGTACGTAGGTGACGCGACAACGGAAGCGGACTCCGCCAACAAAGCGCTCACGAGGCGATGGCCACCTGCGAGGGCAACAGCAAAAGACGCGAGCTGTGGTTGGCTGATCAAAACTCGCAAAACAGCAACAAAAAATAAAAGAAAAGGCGAAAGGAGGAGGACGTCGGCTCCATCGTTCCTGCTCTCCGAGCCAACGGTTATGCGGAGAAAACATGAGAGAGAGAGAGAAACGAAAAAAAGAAAAAAAAAAGCTGTTCCGCAAGTTGGAGACCGTGCAGTCCGAGCCCTCTCGCCCTTACGTTTTTTTCGAGCGTTTCGGGTGTCGGCGGAGGCATGGTGCCGCGCGGAGGTCGCCGGGCGCTGCGAGTGCCAAAACGCACCTTCCAACTCGCACGTGGAGCCGCACTGCCGCGGAGGTCGCGGGGCGCGGCGAGTGCCGAAGCGCACCATCCACCTTGCGCGGCGTTCGATATATACGTAGGCGGGTAAAAATACCGTTCGATATAAACGTGCGAATTTCTATACTTTCGCAAAGGATTTTCAAGGGGATAACTTACGAGTTCGATATACCCGAAAATTCAATATATGTGGGTTCAATATATCCGTGTTCGACTGTATAGCAGGGGCTGGGAAAGGGAAGCGACGGTGAGGCATGTGTAGGAATGTACAGTAAGTACAGCAAGGAGTGAAAGAGGTAGGTTAGCGTGAGGAGGAGGGGCATTCCACTAGCTATGCTGTATCCTCAGTCATCGTACCACTAGCTCTTAGCTGCCCGAATATGTTGCGTCAGTCGGCGTTGGAGTGGCAGCCACACGAGACGCTTTTTTTCGACAGCTAATAGAAAAAACATGCGAACGTCCAGTGTCACGCCAGTTTTTTCGCTGCCCAATAGAACCGTTTGTACGAGAAAGAGCTGGCTTTTGCAATTACGCTCGTGCTTAAATAGCTTCATTATTTGCTCATGAGAATGCGCATCCGAAACATGAGTAAAAGCAAACTGTTCTGTTAGTCTTAAAATGGCCGCACCACCCAGGCAACAGGTAGGCATAACAGTTTAGGAGCACCGTATTTACTCTCGTAACGAATGCATTTGCATAATAAACGCACCCCCAACTTGGGACCCTCTGCAGTCCAACGAACGGCCACACGGTGGCTTTCACACTTCACTTGATCCGCGGTGTTCCCGGGCCATTCAGCTTTGTGATTCATAGCTCCCGCGTCCTGATAAAACTGGCACATTGCCGGGCGTAGCCGCATGCAAGCAGTGGTAACATTAAAAGCAGATCACCTCGCTGCTTATGACGTCAGCGCCGGCAAGGCAAATTATCTCCGGTGGATACCGAAAAAAACCGAACGCGTTCACAAACAGTGGTCACCGGTCTTGCCCAAAATTTCCAATATGGCCTGCCGAAACTGTTTTGTAATCAAATGCGATATATTCTAAGAAGCACTGTGCCATAGCTACCTGAATTCGCCAGTACAGATTGACATTCACAAAATACTGTTGCTCTCTTTCCCATTTGACTACGCAACATCACATTTTCCGATTATCTCTTCATACCTTGAGCTTCTGTTGCAACTGACATTGTGCATCGTCCCAGTGACATGCTATAAGTTGCCATAAATGGAGCTTCTGAAAAAAAAAAGAAACACGAAAAGCAATAATTATTGACTACAGCTGTTAGTGTACGCACCATGACATAACGCTTCTAAAGGTGTTTGCTTCATTAAATGAACTAACAATGCAACACGTACATTCGATACACTCAGGGCACTTACAAGTGCGTCACTTCGCAGGGAATAGAGCAGTTAGCTCGATTTGAGGCGAGCATTTGCCTGCACGCCCTAACATGGCTGCGCGAATGCACACACTTTTTGGATGAATGCCTTCGTTCTCACTGGTAACGACCGACAGATTCTACAGCCGTACATCTGCAGAAATAAAGACAAGTCATGTGCTGCAAAATGCAGGTAGCGAGATTGGGGACGTCTACATCGGGAGCAAATTACTGCATTTCACTGTGAACAGGAGAAGAAGAATTTAAGCAAGAGACCAAGCGGTCCATACCAATGGCTTGATCGAAGCCAACCGGCTACTTATGTAATGCAAAATATTAGGAAGAGTAGGTACTTTGACCGTGTACCCATCGCGAAGTAGCACTCTGGAATGCATAAATTGCATGTTCGTTAGTAAACATTGAAAATATTTAAGTAGTAAGTACAACTACCGTTAATTGTGTTCGTGATGCTAAGTTCAAGAGTGTTAGAGATCCCTTGTTCTAACGCTGCCGCTCTATGGGAAAAAGTTAATTAGGTACTCTTAGTTAATTAGCAGTCTGAATGGGACGCCAACTTCATAATGCATATTTGCCATGGTGATGTAGCATCAACTAAAGAAACATTACCTTATAAAGGAAAAATTTTTTCGGTAGCGGTGAGAATGATAATGTCGTTCTGTACATTGACCAAAACGGACGTGGTTTTACATCATAAAGAAGCAATATTTTTAACTCTGCCCCGAATGTCGTGAAAAATGACCGATGGCACCATCCTTGGTGATGTGCATCAAACACCAAGTTTAACTAGGAAACAACCACGTGGGTTCAATTATCCGGCCTAAAAGTTGGCATTTATTACTTGCAATTGCATTTGACACACATTTGGTAGAGTTCTTTCACAATGGAATGTGATTGATTTTTAAATTAATATAGCGAAACCCCAGTACCCAGTTTTGCCGGTGTCCCTACACATGCAGAAGAGGTGACCACTAAGAAAAAAGAATATTCTAAAAATTTCTTCTCACTTTCCAACGAAGCTACTGCAAGAGTACACATCGAATGGTACGCTTTCCCTTGTGATAAAAAACAGGAAATCGAAGTAAACAGGCTTTTTGAATGTTGAAAATACGCCAATATAGGTACATTATAGACAACTTTGGGCGGATGATAGCTTGGGAATTGTTTAAACCTTCAGGAGGTGAAAGGAATGCACTTAAGCTGTGAGCCATTTCTTTATTACAGTTGTTCTAGAGCGCTGTCCACTAACAGCCTAGACCAATGGTGTAAATTGTGCGAAGGCACTGAAGTGTACACATGTGATGGAAGACTGAGAGTGCATATGTACCACGTGCATTTTCCGCAACAGGAGCCGATGCTACACTGCCTCTTGGTACCTGCTGGAGAGCCGGCGGTGCCTGTGAAAAAAATTTAAAATGAAACGAAGTCCGAGCCAGTTCTACCGGAGTGAAATCTGTACGAACTGCGGATCAGTGAAATATGCCTGCACTCTCTTCCTCACCCTGACATCACTCTTGCTCACTTCGACATCTCATTGCTACCCCTTGCTACACTATATTGCACATGGCTACGTCATGGTTTGCCATCTCACCTTCCTTTGCCATCCCCTCGCTAAACTATACTCTACAAGGCTATACCATGTTTTACACTCTCCCCTTCTGCTCACCTTTACATCTCTACTTCTCACCCTCACTTCTCCTTCCTGCCCCTATACTGTATTGCACTATGCACGGCTATGCTACACTAGGAGCTGCTCGGCACATAGCCACTATGTGGCGCATAAACGTACTACACAAGACTATGCCATGCTTTAACCTCTCCCTCCTCCTCTCATTCTGCTTCACCATCACTTACCTTTCCCACGCCCTTACTATACTATACTATGTATGGCTGCTTGGCACATGCTTGGCACATGCCCAGACCTGCTTGGCACATGCCCGCTTTCTGTTGCGCACGCCCACCGAGTTCGTCTTTCTTTCTTTCTGCATTGCCCTTCACATTAGTAATGTGGTAGTGGGTCGACAGCAGGAGATGGTCTGTTTGTTCTTCGTGTGTGTTCACGACGATACGAGATAATGTCAGACGCTAACAGGCTGGGCCCCTAGAGCGCTCCGCACTTAAAGTAATAGCGTAATTTGATGTTTTACCTTGGCACACGACACGAGCCGCCCATTACCGAGGACGAGCACTAGGAATCGCTGTCTTCGAGAGCCTGCTTTGTTTTGGGTCCATGAAGCTGTCGGGGCTGAAATGTGCGCTGCACTCTTCCCAGAAAGTTCGGGACGTTTGGAGCAGCGGACCCAGGCCTGCGACCTGTAAGGCACGTTGTTGAGGTAAATCGTGCAAGCACTGACCGCACTAAGAAAAAGAAAACGTAATACTAAGCTACTTTAAGGGGGGACATGGTACCAGAAGCTATTTTCTTTATTTTTTAACCAAATTCAATTTAAAAGCACAGGTACATGTATTTTCTTGTGCTGATTTCAAAAATGCAGTTATTTTTTCTGTCACTCAATTATTATCGAAATAATTAGATGTTAATTACTAATAATTGGTAAGAAAATAAAAATGAACGGGGCAGAAAGTTAAATTTAGGGCATGAATGCAAAGCAGAATACTTAAGGAATGAACTGCTGCAAGCAGTTTTCAAATCCAACAACAAATAACAGTTTAGGAGCTCATCAAAGCTTAGATGTTTATGCCACAGCTACTAATGAACTTGAACAAAAGCAGATAAAAAATTATAGAAAGAGAAAAAGAACAACCTGCTTGCAGCAGTTCAAGCTATATGCATTCAGTATCATATATAAAAAAATTACAGCTGTATCTCTTCTAGGCTTTGAGAAATTGCCGCACTAAACAAGCAGAGTGAGTGAAAGCATGTTCTGAGAAAAAGCAAGAAAACAAATAAAGCTCATTTTGAACCAAATGTAATACAGAGTATTGAAATATACTTGCAGGTGATTTGTGGCTATTGGGGATATAACCTCGATGCCTACTACTGCAACATATGTAGCTCAGCAGCAATTTGGCATGAAAAAAGCCCATTTTTCTTGCTTTTTGATAGCCAAAATATAGCTTGCCTTGGGGATATAAACTGCTATTGTGGCTGAAATATCAGTCCGAGATATGAGATATTTGGTCAGCATCTGCAGCACTGCCTGTATGTTGCAAAAATACCACTTTCCAAAAATCGATTTTTTTCATGAAATTTTGTCTCTAAGAGCAGTGTCCCCCCTTAAAACAGCAAGACAAGCTCAGAGGAAGATGGAGGCGTGAATCGATGAAAAGACCGCAAAAAACAATGGAGAACACGGAAGTCACTGGAGCCAATGTTTTTAGTGGTCTGTTCATCAAGCCACTTTCTAGTCGCTTTCACTTGAAGGTCCCTATAGTGAATGGCCTTCACTTTTGTACTTTGTGTGGACGTTTGCTTTCTCATTTTCTTTGTCTCTTTATTACACACACATATACGTGCAATGGTAATGAAATTATGTAGAATGTCATTCAAATGAACGCTGTTATTAATTATATGTCCGTTTTCTCTGCACTTACGCAACAGTCAAATGCGCAAGAGGGCCCTGCGAGTATGCGAAGTTAAAGTAGTATACGCATACAGCGAGCTTCAAAGACGAGCTTAGTACATTTGTTTTCTGCTGTTAATTATTTATTTTGCCTGACGCCTTATTTGCATTACAATTTTTTTGGGAAGGGAGGACGGGTGTCAACGGGAACTACCAATTGAGACAGCGGAAGTGTCGAAATGCTCTCGAGCAAAAGTAGCTATCTTCTGTTGGTTATTCATAATGTCAATTGGAAATTTTATTTGAACTTAAATGCGGCCTCGGCGTGTTCACTATAGTATTTCAAATAGTTGAACCAATTTGTGCCAGCTACATTCCATATCGCTGTGCTAACTACAGAATAATGTCAAACGTCTATGAGAGCGTAACCACAACACTCATTAAAGTCGGTGGACGGGGCAAGGACGTATCACTCGTCTTATTAGAAATGCGCTGCTGCAAGTGCACACTGTTTATCTTGCTTTGAGCAAATGTTTTTGACCGTCTAACTACTGTGACATCATTAGCAAAACGGCCCTACATGTAAACGAAAAACGTGCGCTGGTATTAACCCCTACAACAGCAAAGATTTCCTTCATTCTTGAATTAAGAGCAAGACAGCAAACTAAACAATGAGAAAAATCAAATGGCTGGGCCCCAAGTGCCCAGGTCAGGTCTGGTGAAGCTTTCTTTTATCGCCACTGTCTGCTGCGAAAACACCTGCATTCATCCCCTTCCCCCACTTTCCCTGCCCTCGCCTACCCTCTCGTCTCACTTTTCCGCCAACGCAGCGCTGAGAAGGAGCGGTTGCCCATTCATTGGCTGTTAGCTGTCGCCCTATAAGTCGCGTGTTTTTGCAACCAATGGGAATTTACGCCGTCACCGGTGGGCTCTTAAACTGCTAACTCGACCGAGTGGTGGTATTATAGAAGACGGCAAACCAGTTACCCTGTATGAACGCTTAGACAGCTAAAACTAGCTCACGTGCTGCGTGGTGTTGTTTCGTGTGCCTTGGTGTCTGCTGTGAAGTTGCGAGCAGGCAAGAAGAAAACGACAAGCACCATGGCTACTTGTTTGCTACATGCCGCTCTCCTGTGCCTACGTTGCTTCGGAATGAAAGCCGTGTGGAGTTTGCGTAGTGTCCACGTCCGCATTTCCTGTCTGCGAGACGAACTTGCAACAGTGCGCGCGTTATCGTGAAGAAGCGGCAGCATCGACCATGGTGAATGCTTGAAGCTCTTGTCTTCGTTTGTTGTACTGTTCACCCGCACATGGAAGAAGTGTCTGCAGTGGCTCTTATTTTTACCGTGAAATAAAGGCACTGCAGTGAATTTATTCACATCGGCTCTCAGTGGATTGTACTGACAAGGATGAGTACGTTGGATGCGATACGAGCACTTTGAAGGCCTGTGCTATCCTGTGAATTATCCGAACACGGTAGGTAACTTGCGAGTGCTCCAATGTGAACGCACCTACCAGCACTTATCCAGACTCTCGTTTGGGTGAAGTAACGCAGGGAACGGCGATTGAAAATGTCGATAGACGTTCTGATCTCCCTCCCCTTTGTTTTTATTATCCGACGTCCGCGAGCGCTGTGTCTTTGGGAAATTTTTGTGGCTCGTGTCGTACTTGAGCGCTGCAGTGCTATGGAGGCGTGCTTTACAGTTTTTCAGGAGATTCAAGAGAATGGGGCTTGTCTGGAAGACGAAGATTAACATTTAACGAGTCCTATAGAAAAGAACCAGTGATCGAAATCACTCACGTTTATCAAGGCCTCAGCTCAGTGTAATGCCTGTGAAGAAAAATAAAATATGAAACCGGCGCTTGTGGCTGCGTAACCTTTCCTATCCGCAAAGTAGGAGGATGCTTTGCGTCCCTTGTCTAACCTCGGGGAGGGAGCTACATAAAACTTAATGAGTGGGTACCTGTGTGTATATAATGGGAAGGCGAGGATGAGCAGTACTAACACTTGCATTTACCGAAATTTGTTCCGGTAACTACTCGCTTGAAAACAACTTGCTTATTTTGTCGTCTGCTTTTCTCTTTCATTCTGTGTGAATTCGATCAGTTTTTGTTTCTTGCTTCTGCTTCATGCACGCTCGCATCATCTAACAAAGCCGTCACATCAGGGCAAACGCTATACCCTCGAGCCTCTAATCCCGCTTGGCAACTTTAAGACCATGGTTTCTGAGGTTAAGCGCATAAGGATTGTCGCTAGAATATAGCATATGCCTAAGGGTTAGTCCGAGCGCACTAACTTTTGTGGCACTCGTCTGGTTCTGCCAAATGTTGACAATATTTCATAATTTTACAGTATTTTGCTGGTCCAGTGCATTTGGTTGTGAAGGACGCGACTACACACGTGAAAGACAGCATTTTTCAATGATGAGTCGAGCACTTAGGTTACTTTCTTTGTTTATAAACTTGCGTCTTAAGCTAGTGTAGCCAGTGTGTACACAGAGCTTGTAAGAGACAGTCCATATAGCTTTGAATCGAAAGTGGGCTGTATCGTTTGTACACAAAAGCGGTGCGTTTTTACTAGCTTGGTAGGGTTAGTTATTTTGAGTGACTTTTGTGGGTCCACGTTCACGTTATTTCAAAATGACAATTTGATGTTTCCAGGTGGACCTTTCAGTCAGTATTCCTTTCCACACATGTATTCAGCATGCTTTACGTGTTATTCTACAGTCACATACGATTGTTTTGTTTGAAACGTGGCGATTATTTGGATTGCTCAGCGACCGACAGGAATGCTCTCATAAACACGAAAAAAATACATGTCCTCTACCGCCTAATCAAAATTGCATGTCATATGAAGGTACCACTCTATTACATCACTGGCAACAAGACATGCTGTTCTGGCTAACTGCGAAGTAAATGAGCTTAAATTTTCTTACCTTTTCTCGGCGAGTGCGTAAACGTGGGTGTCCCTGAAGCCAAACAGGAAGACGATGGATGGATGAATGTTAGGAGCGTCCCCTTTATAACAGGGAGGTAGCCCACGGGCCACTAAGCTCTACCTTTATTTTATCCCCTACAAATGCTTGTTTCCCCAAATCACACAATTTTCACCACAATTTTTTCCCCCTCGCCTACCTATTTTATCTATAATCGTTCCGCTGTGAAGTAAATCTTATTCGAACTACCTTGTGTTTCTGTTTGCTCCATACCTTTCCTCCACCAATACTCTAAGCACCTTTTATTTATCTCTATCGGCAACATGTTCAGCTTTACCGTGTTATCCCAGACACCGATGGCCTCCTGCAGGGTAGTGTCCACACCTAAACCTGGGTGGATATCTGAACATTCAATCAAAATGTGATCTGTCGTTTCCCCAGCTTTTCCACAGCATGTACATGTATCCCCTTCTTTATCAAATTTTGCTCTGTAACTTCGTGTTCTCAGGCAACCAAAGCGCTTCCCTTTGAATTATAAAATTTTTCTCTTGATTTCATCTTTCCCTTTGCTGTAGTTACTCAATGCCAGTTTCTTCTCCATTGCTGCTATCCAATCAGACTTCTCCACCGCTCTGACCATGCTCTTAATGCTCTTTTTTGCTTCATGCATTTTATAACAGGCTGTATATTTACTGGTAAGCCTCCTACCTCTCTTCCTCCATTGTGAGTCAACATTCTTCCTATACAAATATCTGAATGCTTTCGCTGCCCATCTACTTTCTTTCATATTCCTTAATGTCTCTTCATGCGCAATTTTACTCTTAGCTTCCCTTCCCTCAAAGTCAGAGCACCCCATATCCCTTTCAACAGCTCATTTGTCTTCCCATGGCTGCCCAATGCAAGACATCTGACCGTCCTCTGATTCACGTCCAGCCTTGATTGTACCTCTGACCTCATGCACACCACTGCGCTCCTGAATGTAAGTCCCGACACCTTTCCACAAACCGTGAATTACCTCATACCTGTTGTAACCCCACAGTGCTCTATGCTTCATTATTGCAAAATTCCTCTTTTCCTCTTTTATTTAGCTGTCATAGCTTTTTCCAGCATCGCAGCAGTGATGCCAACCTAAGACCACTCTATCCCTACATTGAGCCCCAGAAAATCCCTTAACTGCAGAAGAATCCCTAGAATATAACTTTTGTTGTTAATTTGGTTAATCCACATTTAAAGATGTCTAAACGTAATTCTTGCTTTGCGGCGTTTGTTCTCAATCTTGTTGAAGGTTGAAATTGGCGTATTAACAGCAACTGCCTCTCTTTCTTCTACATTTCCTGAGGCATATAGTTAATATACTTCCTGTGGTGTAATCATGCATAAAAAGTCTACCATAGTGCCACCTCCAGAGAGCCGACAGATCTCTGCTTTCTTGCAAGGTGACAGTTAATTTCCGATTGGCTACATTTGACATCGGTGTTCCATGATCTGCAACAGAAATGCAAGGGCCTTTTTTCACTACTAAGTGGCCACTCTCAACTTGAGACCAGCTTCCCATACCGGGACCTGTATTACTGGCTATTAGCTATCCTCCGTACTTTTATCAGCGTCACACTTAGCTAAGTACTTTGGTCACATAGCTTCACTCTTTCTACTCGGTTCACCTTGCTCAAATTCTCTTGATCCAGAACTCGCCACCTGACATGCCGCAACAAGGCAACCTTTAAGCGAACTGCACGAAGATGGGCGCCGTTAATTGGCCCAAATGTTACAATCTACGAACAAGGCCGTGGAGCTTACACTTCAACACAGCACAGTGAAGGAACCCAGCGAGCGTGAACTAGGTGCGTTTTTTTCTGCAACGCAAGAAGGCTCTCTGTCTTAACTCACGGCGCTCAAGATATGAATGCGCGCTTCTGCTGAACAATCATGAAGAGGAAGCTTCGTTTTTCATCCCAGTAGGCACCAGAAGATTCTCGTGGTGTCGCTGCTACTACCCTTGTTTCGTAAAGTGCAAAATAAAGAAACTGCAAAAAATTATCGGTATTTTGGTTCTTGTGGAAAAATGGTTCTCATTTGGCCGCCTCACAAAAATCCCTAGATTTCACTACAAGGACACCATATCCCTGAGTGACATGGATGATACCCTAGATCTAGGGATAAATCCCTATGGTTGGCATCACTGCGCGGTCACAGCGATGCAGGCACGGGCTGGGCGCTCCGTAGCTATGGCGACCGTCTGAAACAAAAATTATTAGCAGTGTAGTAATCATTTCTAACACTTAGCAATACAATTAACAGTGTAGTAATTGAATGTTTGATATTGAGTTGCTGTGCTTGCAACACCTAACAGGGGGACCGAATCGTACGTCTTGGCCACGGAAGGCAGCCATCGTCCACTCTTTACGCTTGCTACGTTACTCTATGGGGAAAGCTCTAGTATTGCGCAGCCAGCACTCCTGCAAGATTTCTTACACTACACATGGGATTCCATCTCGTACACTGCCGATGTTAATCAAAAGTTTATGAACGCACTGCATACCAATTGCTGCCTTAGGACATTTGAAGAACAAGGCTCAAGTGAGCCACACCTTGAATGCATAGCACGTCCGTCAGACCAAACTGATAGCAACGTACCCAACGACCATTCTATAAACCACATGCCTCTTGTCCTCGCGCTATTAATGTGCGAAAGCAACAATGCTGTCCGTATAGCGGGTGGGCTCCCAACTTATTTTGAAATGAACCGGGTATTTTTTTTTTTAGGTGCGTGCATCTCAAGATTACACATTATTTGTTTTGCGCGCTCCTCAATGAGGGGCATCGAACCCACGCCCTTAGGGCCTCAGCACATGCAAAAGTGCAACAGGCCGCTCAACGAAATTGAAACGCCTCATATGGTCATAGAGGAACGCTGCATTTCTCGCTACATTCCAGCGCGTATGAAGAGCTAAAGTTACCATCTGCCCTTGGAGATTCTTGAAAACATTGCTCAACACCTACTGCATCATTGATTGAACTCGGGCAGGCAACCCGTCGCCATGTCTGGTCCGAACGGGACGAAAAAGAAAAAAAAAAGGAAGTCGCGCCATCCCCGTACAAGTAAGCCGATCCATCGTGCAGGAATGCAGAGGCAGCAGTAACGCCCACAGCGATTATCCGCATTACGCCCCTGTCAACGGCAAATCGAATTACGCTAGCTACAACCTATATACAAGAAACAATGGGCAATTCAGAGCCCAAAGTTACGGTAGTCGTTTATAACAATGTAACGATCACACGAACACGTAATGGCGATATGTGGCACACGAATACATGCACAAACATTTTAAAAACAAACAGCGCGAACTTTTAACGCGGGCGTCACAAACATGCTCGAAATGATTCCAGATAAGAGCTTTGAAACAAAAATTGCAGTAACGCCACATTAATATAACCCACTAAGATCCGATATGTGACCTGGCGCGACATGATACGCTAAGCGCAGTTCATTCTCTAGTGATAACAAATAACGAAAAAAAAAAGTCTAAAAGCCGCACCGCAATGGTTATGAGAAAACACTGCGAACGCCCGCGCAAAACAGACAAGAGGCGGGAAGGCGATTGGCAGGAAGGCGATTTCGATAAGAAAGTCGCGACGCCATTGGTCAAGAGCTGATACGGGCAGCCAATCAGCGACCACGAAATTCAAAAACTGCCGGCCGGGGGCCCGGATCAGCGCGCGCGCTTTCTTGGCAGCAGCAGCGGCCGGGGAATTTTACGTGTGGGTGAGAACGCGTCGCCGAAGAGACGACCACTTTAGATAACCGCGCATCGCCAAACCACCTGCCTACGCATTACCTTGTAAGGAGACTCGGACGGACATTAGCAAATTAGAAAGCGCTGCTAGACAAAATGGACGCCAAACAACGAAATGCGGCGGGCGGCCACAATGGCAGCCAGGTACCGGTAGAAAACTCTGGGCAGAGGTTAACGGGGTTAGGAAAAATCGATAACCAGGCGTTAAAAACAAAATAAAGGAATAGAAAAGAGCATGAACGCGGCGCAAATACAGAGCGTGCGTCGCTGAAGAAACTGAATGAAGAAATCGGCCCCGCCTGACACAAGGCCTATTATGATACGTGCGCGGTGGGATTAACGGAAATAGAAAGCCGCGATGTTTTATGCAGGTCAAAGTGGAGGAGCCGTCTAGATGTAATGGGGACGTACAAGTCACGGAAGGTAAATTAGCGTACACCCACGCTTAAAACGACTCGGTAAGCGTAAGCAAGGCCTACGCGTGAAATATTTCACGCAGCACGACGTTGCTTTTGCGTGAACGACAGGCTACCATTGTCCCCGTTAAAGAGACTGGAACAAACACAGCAGGGGCGAGTCGGGCTCGTTCCTCTTTTGTCATTCCTCTTTTGAACCGAGTCGGGACCATGAGCAGTCCCCCTTCGGTCACAACCAGGTCATCGCGCCGGCATTGTTAGCGGGTGGGGCTTCCGCTCGTTACTTTCAGATGAAGCGCAAACGGCTGCTCATCTAAGCTTTTGAACTAAGGTTAAAGCCTCAAACGTAAGGCAGGAGTACGCTAGCAGCATCGCTGCAGCCACTGAGCCGGCATGGTGTTCTTAAAATGAAACTCCGGCGACTTTTTACTTTCCACTGATCTCAATCAAATTTTCACTATATGATCTCTTCGGTACCACAATAATTTACGCTAAGCCAGGCGGTTGCAATTCAATTAGCTTTCCTGAAAATGATTTTCAAAATTTTTAGCGGATTCCCACGCCAGCCACCCTGTGTTTTTGACGTCATTAACTGCAACACTACACTGCCTACGCAAGCAGGCGGGCCGTCTAAAGCAAAACGGCGATACTTCAGCGCTCAAATCGTCGCTGTCAAATTCAGAAGAGCGCATCTTTGGATGACATCGCTACTTTCATTTTTCTGGCACCAGCTCCATGTTTCTGATGGCGGGAGGCTGTGACGTCATCGCATACGCTGCGCAAGAAACGTCTACCCGTTTCGGATTAAACACATCGTTTATTCGGTTATCTAAAATCATTGACGAGTTTCAGAGCAAACTGAATGATCCTGGCTGCTGCAGGGCCATCAACACTAGTGCTGCGATATCAGAATAAGGCGGAAAAACTGCCGTAGTTGCCCTTTAACCGGTGCGGGAATTTGACATACCGTCAAGCCGATCGAACCGCGCCCACACCCGGCGGGACACCTGTGAATGAAAGGGCTGAAACAGAAATGAAACCGTTGAATACCTTGGCGCCGATCTGGTTTCCGCACTGCCCTGCCTGGATGTGCACGATTTCACGCATTTTCGGTGGTTCTGGAAGTGCAAGTACAGCGAAGACTAGCTGGTAGCTGGACTGATGCTCGTAACGGACCTCCTGAAACGCAGTCACCGGGTGCACGGGGTCTCTCTTCGGCCCGACCGGTGTCGGTACCTTTATACTTTCAGTGCCTGCCGGAAGCTCGCGACAACAACAGGCCGCCGCCGTCGGGGCGAGTACAACGTGCCGCCGACAGGCGCCGCGACGTAAGCAGGGAACTTTCGCTCAGCGCGCGCCTCTTCGCCTTGTAGCCTTGGCCGCACCGCCCGCATAACTGCGTGATGTCGCCGCTTTGCAGTGCACACATGAATGTGGTTCTATAATTTGTTCATTTTGTAATGAACACTGTGGGCATAAGGAAAACTGCTCCTATGAGGGTGCGTGTTCGCATTGAATGAAGACGCGCGTTTCCGGTGCTTTTCTATGAGGCTACGAGAAATATGAGCAGCTTTATTATGTTCGCGTTTGGATCAGAGCTGCCGGCGCTTTTTAAAAAGAATAGTCTTCTTTTTTTCCCGCGAAATGCCTGCATCATGAATTTGTGTCACAGAAAATGCGCCGCCAAGACCAAGAGCTCGCCGCACGAGTATCAGCTGGTACGACACGTAAGATGCGTTATATTGCACTGAGCCGTTCTACGGCCGGGAAGTGCGCAGGATGTCAGCGACTAAATGATTTCTGGGATTTTAAAGACGATAGTCTTTCTTGGGATACTTCAACGCAGAAATTTTGGTCTGTCTGTCTGTGTGTGTGTCTGTCCTGCTTTTCGGTTCAGTAGAATAACGAAAGTTTAACCCCTTCCTCAACGACCACCCATCTTGAACTGGTAGCTGCGTTCGTACTTGTGAACACAGTCGACCAAAAAGCAAATATTACGCATATCTGAGGCACAACATCAATACGTATTAGATGGTGTGTTCCGTAGAAAATACATAGATGAGTAATTCTAAAGACCCTAGTGCTTGTTAGGATGCGCTAAAAATGCGTCGCCAAAACGCGTATATAGGTGTTCTCTGGCGTCGCTATGAACGAAAAAGCGGACGTTTCCGCTTCGGTGAAACGACATGGTGCTGCCACTTACCAGTAGCTCTGCGTACTACGCAAGCTTCTTGCGTCTCCCGATATCATGGCCAGATGGCGTCCATATCACTCAGCGCTGCCACCATTTCATCAATGCCAGCCACATGCGGCCGATTCAACGTAGACGGGGCGCTGTCTGAGGCAAGGCAAAACATAAATGGCCGTTTGATGATATAAAACACACTCTACAAGACATGCCCAGACAACGCAGGGAAAAGACCGACGAGCAGATTGCAGCGGAGAAGCGCCGGCGTGCCGATGCCCGTCGTCTCAAGCGTGCCCAGGAAACATCAGACCAACGATCCCAGCGGCTAGCGAAAGATCGTGAATCGAGGCGCGCCGGAGGCAACAGGAAACAGACGAGGTGCGCGATGTGCGAATTGTCACTGACCGAGAGGCTAAGCGAGCGTACCCGGCGGCTGAACAGACGCCCGAAGCTCGTGCCGAACCACAGATGAACCGGGACTCATGTAGTACGGCCGGTAGAAGACAATCGTCTTTCGACGACATTTGCAGCGAAGCACGGAGATACGCGGCCAATTTTAAATGCGAAGCATTTCTTAGCGAACTTCGGCGACTTTGAGCGTATCTATCTATCTATCTATCTATCTATCTATCTATCTATCTATCTATCTATCTATCTATCTATCTATCTATCTATCTATCTATCTATCTATCTAGCCGCCTACGATTTTGTGCTCTCCTGGCCGTTTCGCTAATGGGATGTTTACGAAAATTGGTATGCCAGAACATGACTGCCTGACGAACGTAAATGACAGGTCATAACATGAAAATCATGACATTCATGTCATGAGTGGCATGATTTACATGCCACGGTCTTGGTGCTCTCCTGGCCGTTTCGCTAATGGTATGTATGCGAAAATTGGTATGCCACAACATGACTGCATGACGGACATGACTGACAGGTCACAACATGAAAATCACGATATGCATGTCATGAGCGACATGATTTAGATGCCACGCGTTTCCTTAACGGGATGTATACGAAAATTGGCATGCCACGACATGACTGCATGACTGTCATAAATGACAGGTCATAACATGAAAATCATGACATGCATGTCATGAGCGACAAGATTTACATGTCACGGTCCTGGCGCTATACTGCCGCCTCGTTAATGGGATGCATACGAAAATTGGTATGGCACAACAAGACTGCATGACGATCATAAATGACAGGTCATAATGTGAAAATCATGACATGCATATCATGAGCGGCATGATTTACATGCCACGAGTTTCGTTAATGGGGTGTATACAAAAATTGCTATGGTAGAACACGACTGCATGACGAACGTAAATGACAGGCGAGAAGAATCATGATATGCGTGTATGACCGGCATTGTTTACATGCCACAGTCTTGATGCTCTTGCGGCCGTTTCGTTAATTTCATATGTACCAAACTCGGTATATCCAGAAAACAATGAAAATCCATTTTACGTTCCTGATGCGTGCTTCGCATTTCCTTGATTCCCACCGCACTTGGGATCTGCCAATATTTTTACGTCCCAAAACCACGGCAATGTTATGAGAGACGCCGTATAGTGGAGGCCTAGGGCTCAAAAATTTCCTGTGGCACCTCCAGCATGTTCGTCTCTATCGACATGCAGCCGCCGCGGCCGGGATTTGATCCCGCAACCTTCGGATCGGCGTGACTCAGCGGAGTGACGTGACTCAACCAACTCAACGACTAATTAACTGCGAAGAATATACGCAAAGTCGCCTCGACCGTATCTACAAGTGAAAGAGGAGTCGCTAACTTGGCTTTAGGGAAACGCTAGCAGTGGCGCACCGACAGGGCGGGTTTTGGGGGTCGTAACCCCCCCTGAGGCCGACCTAACCCCTCTCCGTAACTGCTCCTATGTCCTTGCACTGAGTGCCCAACATACACCCCCCCTGAGGCCGACCTAACCCCTCTCCGTAACTGCTCCTATGTCCTTGCACTGAGTGCCCAACATACACCTCCAAGGGCCTTGTTGACGTTGTAATTTCGAATCACGATATGGCTTGAGGTCGGTTTTTTCTGCCCTTAGAAATGCATTGTATTCACTCATCTACTTAAACTAAAGCTGAAAGAGTACAAACCGCAAGTTGAGCCGGCGCAGAAGTAACAGCATGAAGGCCCTCTTTCGGGTGTGACTACCCAAGAGGCGTCGGCGGGGCGAGAGACAGGAACACGGGGAACGGGCATTTTAAGCATCTGTATTCCTGTCTTTCGGCTGCCGCGGCAGTCAGAGAATCGCTGGGGCTTTCGTTGTCCGCGAGTTGCGGAAACCGCGCTTTGACAGTCGACGTTTGCACGGTGGCTCAAAATGAGCGCGTACGCTCATTTTGGAGACGACAGAATGCCGCTTTGGAGACGACAGATTGCCGATGCGGAAGGGCGCCCCGCGCGCCCCTAGGTGCTTGAACAAAGACAACAGAGCGTCGCCGGCATATTGCAATCGCCGTACAATGCAGTACGAAGAACTGTTCCTCGGGCACGCGCACCTGACCGGCCACAAAAGAGCGACTCCCGACAGCCGCGTCTTGTCACCAGGCACTTCCAGCGTGAGGGCGTCTAGACGATGCCAAATTGCTTGTACCTGGAGTGTTTCGGAATGGAAGTGGTGGTGGCTAACGCTCGTTACGGTAATCTACATGTGTCACCGGTTAGGCTGTCCGGTGTCCCCTCCGAATGCTGAGTTTTATCTGCGTTTATATTTTACTTGTTATACTTTAGGAGAGGAGTTCGTACTGCGTTGCATTGTGGAGGAGGAGGAGGAAACAACTTTATTGACACTAGGTCAAGTGAGGGTGGGATAGGGAGGGTAACAGGAAAAGGAAAACGGTGGGCCCTCAGGCCGCCCTAGGTGGCCGAAAGTTCTTGAGCCTCGGCGACCTCTATGGCCCAGCGCACAATCCGGAGTTGGTCATCCGGACGTGAGCTGCACAGAGCAGCCTCCCATCGCTCCTGTCGGTCAGCCCTTCAAAAGGAGGAGTTGGTTTGTTGGGACAACTTCGATAAATGTGGTCGAAATCAGCTCGCGGACTTGAGCAGAGACGGCAGTTTGGCGAGGTGTCGCCAGGATGAATTTTGGCGTTGATTAAATGAGACTGCGAAGTGCTCGTTTGCAGTCGGCGCCAAACTACTTGTTCGGACTGTTGAGACGTTTATGAGGCGACGGGTATTGCAGGCGGGAATTGCGATAATGGAGAGTAATTTCGTGCATTGTGGAGGCGGGTCCCAAACAATAGTCGCATGGCGGGTTGGACTGGTGCGTTTTCTACTGGCGGCGTTGCCGTAGACAACCATTGGAAAGACGCCCTGGTGAGTCGGTACTGTCAGGGAGAAAAAAATTACACCATCTCCCCGAAGGGGACCATGGGGTGATGCGGAGCATCGCTGGGAGTTTCAACGGTGCATTTAACGGCGGTGTTTACAGGTTTGCAGTGTTTTCGGTGTTACCTTTGCGGTGAACCTTGCGTGTTATTACGTTGTTAACTTGGTTCGTTACCACGCATCGCGTGACCTTGTCAGAGTGTGGGTTGATGCTGATGCGTACTTGCGTCAACCAACTCGCTGACGGAACTGTTGCTTCCATCACACAACACCACCAACTTCTTTCATCGGAGAAGGAGGAGATACTACTGAAGCGAAGCGCGCGCGCGCTCTCTACCCGCTTTATTAAATGCGGAGCATTTCTTGGTCGCACGATGTCGCGCTTCGGCGTCGGCGCCGTCCACACCCCCCCTGCGCATGCTCGGCTCGCCTCGTGCCGGCCCACCGGGCGTTCAGCAAGCCGAGCATGCGCAGTGGGGGTGCGGACCTCTCCCTCGTGCTCCTCTGCCTCGAACGCGGGCGGTGTGTATATAAGCGGCGGAGCGCGCGTTCGGAATTCAATCCATCACTCGGGCAGCGCGACGCTTCTGAGAAACGGCAACGCCGAGCTGCGGATTTGGGTGGGCCTTCACTTCCCCATATTATGTGGGAATGCATGTATAGGCCACCAAACGTCAACTCCCCACTAGTACTGACCTCTCTTAGGGAGCCTTGGGAGGCCGTCCTCGCTCGAGCCGACCTGGAGACCCAGAAGGGTCTCTTAGACCAGGCCGAGCGTACAGCGGCGGCCACTGGAGTCCTGGACTAGGGACCCACCCTTCCCGCTCCCTTGTTCGCCCTATTTATCAAATAAAGTTTACCTCCTCCGAACTTCGTGCACGAGAAGCAGCGGCGAAACGTGAGCAGCGAGCTTTAAGACCCCAGGTACGTGAGCGAGAAGCGGCGTGCAAACGTCGTCAACGAGACGCGGCTCCGGACGCTGCTCGTGGACACAAGCGCCCACCTTGGTGCCGTCCAATACAACGACGGCACCAAGCAATAAAGACACACTAACTTTACACTCCTTGCCTTCGCTTCTCCTTCATTCAATAAATAAGAATAATAAAGACGAAATAACAATTAAGCATTCCCAAACCATACCCAATTACGCAACATTCACGCGATACCCCCACCACTATGCGACGCATTTACTCGAGTTCCCCCCGTGGGAAGATGCGGGTGGCATTTTTTTATTGCAGCAGCTGTTGGAGAGAGGGAAGGGAGAGGACAGTCGCGCATGCGTAGTGTGAGTGCGGACGGCGGTTGACGCGTGACATACCCGCGAGCAAGAGATGCTCCGCATCTAAAAGTCGTCTCGGGGCCGAGGACAGGGCGGAATTTTATAGATTCGAGAGAGACCTTCAGAGGTCGAGCTTGGCGCTGCCTCTGATCGAGAGATGATTAAGTTTTAAAGCTTGGTGCTTACCCCGTTTGGGTGCAAACGCTAAGGGCTCGGAACGAACCACTTGGTGTGGTCTGAGCCCAGTTGTGTTGTCGTGATGTCTGGTGACAGTACTGGCCGCCCTGGCCGTGTTTTGTAAATAGCGTACAGCCACTGTAAATAAACCCGCGTGATTTTACTGTGAGGAAATCATGGCCCAGACTCCGTCCTTCAACGTGTCGCCGCGGTCATATGAACCATCGAGAAGCAAGACCATTCCGAAACTTAACTCTTGTTACCGTAATCATGATGCGGGAAATGGGGTCCAAAAGATAGTAATTCAATACCTCATTGTTGGTCTGATAATACTAATAAATAAGCGGACTTCCACCAACAGCCTGAAACTAAGCTCTGCTACAGCAAGATACTGGGAGTTACTTCTCAGCTTTGCAGTAAGGTATTATATACTTGAAGAAAGAATTTCTTAGCGTCTTCGAGTCTGTGTCGTGTCATTTCTCTACATTTTTAACCCTAGCCACATTGTTTCCATATAACGAATTATTTCATTGAGTTTATGAGTTTTTTTATTTACTGTTGTCATAGATTTAATGTACCTATTCAGACTATGCCGTTCCTACAAATGCAGCTATAGGCCGACATTTCACTTTCAGATATAGTTTGACGAGGCTCAAAGGAAACATAATATATAATATGTTCTGCTCTCATAATTTAGAACATGCTGACTTGCAGAGTTTTTCTAAAAAGCATCGCACGTCCGCCAACCGGTCGGCATGTCGGCACCCATATATGACTGCACAGAGTGGAAAACTAAGCACGTGCCAGACAACGTTGTTTGGAGCTGTTATCATTTGGCTTTTTATTTGCTTTAGGATTCCTCCAGCTGAAGCAAGGGAATTACGTATTGCGCATGGTGCCTCCCCCCCCCCCCCTCTTCCGGACACATGCAACAACTGTGTAATCGCATGCCCTTCATGAAAATTTGAACCCTCCCCTGACAGAAATCCTGGGTGCGCTACTGCCAGCTAGACAGTTATTTAATTTGCATGATTAGTAGCGTGTGACCTGCAATGGGCACCGCATCTAATAAGGGGAGGGGGGCAAATACAGGCAGCAGTCGTTCCATCTCAGTGGTTCATAAAAATTGTGACAGCAGGTGAATTGTTCTACCAGAATTAATCTCTGAAATCGGCGCACATCCTGTAAGCTCGCTGTAAGCAACATTCGAAAGTGCATTTGACGCAGCAATCGATGGGTTCGTTAGTCACTTCCTCAAGTCCTGAAAGAGCTGCACGATTATCCGCAGCCGTGGCCTCGTGGTAGAGTGTCCGCTTCGGCTGCGGGAGGTCGTGGGTTGGATTCCCACTGCCGCCGGTGACCCACCAGTTCCACAAAATGGGCACAGGCGTCCTCCAGCCCGACACTCGGCTTTCTTCAGGGGTGAACTGCAACTGCCTGTGAAGGGAGCCTGCACTCAACCATCAAACCCCGTCGAAACATGTGGGCAAACCCTGAAAATGGTGGAGAAAAGCAGGCAGATCTGCTAAAGGCACTACGAAGTACGCCGCTCCCTTATGGCTGCAGAGCGAAAACAGCAGTTTCGGACAACATCCACAAAGGTGCTTGTGAAGGGGCTGAGACCTGTTGCTTCCTCTTCCTTTCTTCTAGGTCTTTTTTTTTTCAGCGTTTGTGCTAAAATGCATTCTCACGAAGGGGTGGAAGTTGAGAAGAAGGGTCATAGTTATTTCGACATTTTTCTTTATTGGTGTAAAAGTAAAGCGACAGTTGAGGATCCCACGCATATATGACAAAAAGAAAAAGATTGCGAAGATTTGGTATCTTACTTTACAAAAGGCATCGGGTCATATTTAGAAACGTACCGAAGTCACGAGGTTGAATTTAATGAATAATTTATGACCGCTACACGCAACAAAAATACGTCGACTGTCACACACACCTTGCGCATGCAATTCTTGCCGCTCTACTTTGCTGAACTTTTCTCGTCGCAAGCAACAATTATTGAAAAGTAGGCGGGTTGTGTGGGTTGCCTTCAGAAAAGCAAGGGGGTGTGCAAGGATACGAAATCTGCTTATGTCCCCCCAGACAACACATGGACGTCCTAAGGACTACGAAAAGACGTCCAACTTGGGAGGTAGGGACGTCCCATGGGATGACCCATATACCGCAGAAGAACATCCCAAGTGATACAAAAAGATGTTTTTGGGATGTCCCGCACAGCGAGGTTGTGGGAGGTTATTGGGATCTTTTTATTTCTTTTTTCTTTGTGAGATTTATTAATTTCTCGCATGCCGGCAGTCGTTCACTGACCACAGAATTCTTAGGACACCCCCCCCTAGAAAAAAGAAGGGCCCAAAATAAGGTGAATACCACGATTATTTATTGCACAGCAGTAGTCCGTTGGAAGTATCATATGCACAGATTCTCCCGCATGTCCTCTGCCTTCCGCCACCAGTTGTCTTCATTGCTAGACTACTGCCAGTTCTGCTGCACAGGTGAACGAGGACGCGGATGTCCGAGATTGTTTCTTATGTGTTCTGCGTTTCATTATTAAATAAGGCAGTCTGCGTAAAAGAAAAATATGACACGAGAGTGATGAAAATGCAGTGCGGCAGTAATACAATCGATGCAAATGTTAGCGTTGTAACAATACTCACAGCACACGACCTACCATGGGCCACGCATGTAGCGTCCATGTCTCGTACCCGTTGCTTTCGTGAGCAAACACTACAGAAGGGGCAACAAATAAAATGTGAGAAAGCTGCTAAGAATCTAATAACTGAAATGGTCTAAGCTTACCTCAAATGTTATGAGCTCAGGCTGGATCGCCGAATATTCCAAAGATGCTGGACACACCGGTAAATAAGCTGGTGACAATCAAAGTACCACGCACAACAGACCACGTGTGACAACAAACTGCAGAAACAGCTCGCAGTGGCTAAGGGTGTCGACCGTGAAGGCTCTTGCCGAAGTGGACGTATTTCGAAAAAAATTAATTGCACATTTGTTACCTCTGACAAATATTAGTGCATAGACTTTTTCGGCAGCATGTCTCTTTTATAACAAAGCTTATTTAGAAATTATTTTACCGCTTCAAATACAACTTTTCGGAAGGCGTGCTTGTATACGAAATTCCAAGACGTTTAAGGCGTTTCCTGTTTTTTGTCCGCGTTACCGCGTATGAGCAGAGTCAAAATGCGGTGGTACTATGGCTCAGCAGACTTCGGCGTTCCCGTGTGGTGATTGGAAAATGACTTGACAAATCAGCACAAGAGGCCTGCACTTCAGAATATTAACTCACTACTTTGGAAGGAATGCAGAATTATAACCGGCACCCTTGATCACCGCTGATTTCAAACGCGCGCGCTTCATTAAGCAAACACCGGTATGCATAAATAAATTGCCGGGTTATCGGGCATTGTACCGAAATAATCAAATAGTGGCACTTGCTGAAAGGCACTAATTTGAAGTCCTAGTAAAGGCCAACCATGGATGTATTTGGGATGATCCTTAAGTACATGTCCCTTGGACGCCTTTTGGACATCCCACATGGATATGGGATGTTGGTACATTTTTGGGACGTCCCTGGGAAGTTGTGTGTTGTCTGCGCCTTTCGTCGCACGGCAACGATACACGGGTGGTCTTCGTTTCTAGTACGACTTGCGCATAAGCACAAAGCAGTATATGCCTTCACCTCAAATGCACTCGGACAAGAAAGAAGCATCCAGTGAAGATGCATTGGAACAGAAAAGAACACACACTATGTCAATCAGAGAAGAGCAAGAACGTCGATTGTCACAGGATGCCTTCACGATCGAGGCAGCCAGCTACCCTGCTTACGTGGAGCCCCAGCGCGGCCGCCGCGAGCGGTGGGAGAGGAGGAACTGCGACGGCAGTCGTAGAGCGAACCGGCAGGCACTGAAAGATAGAGAAGGCACTACTGCTGGTGTTTACTAGCTTGGCCAACCTGGGCAGCCAATCAGCGAGAGCTCAACTCCGAATGGCCTCCTGTGGTTGGAGGAAACATCTCGCGTGACGTCGACGCGCGTTGTCGCGCTGTTGTTTTCGTTTCAGTTTCGGAAATGAACGAGCGAGCACTTCGCACGTCCTCGAACCTTTGTGCAGTCAATCCTAGAAACAGTATTTCTATCCATATTGTATTTTTCCTTTCATTTCAAACTATATAGGCGTTGCCGTACAAGCTCTATCTGTCACCACCGTGGAGTGAGAAATTAAAATACTTCGACTCTGCGCTGAGTCAAAATCACAGAACACGTGCACTAGCTGTATTCTTCATCGAATGAAATCGTTGTGTAGGTTTTTTGGCGACGTTCTCGTGGCTAAGGCTGTTAGCTACTTCGATATAAATCAACGTTCACTGCAAAAAAAGGGGGACGGTCGTTGGGATTCAAGCTCTATGACTAAATCCTACTCCTTCATGCTTTCCGACGAGCATATTTGCACATTTTACGGCCATGCCTATCAGCGACATAATACTATGGAGGTGTGAACCTGTTCACATTAAGGCATTATCATCAATATGCACACCGAGCGTCGCGAGAAGTCGTTGAGCTGGACTTAGCGCGTCAGTTTTGGCGGTTTATTCACCGTCGAGGAAGCAACGTTGATGTTTTCGCACGCCGCAATGGCCGCGCACTGTTTAGTTGTTGACAACGGCGGCGGGTCCATAAAAGCCGGTTTCACGACGCAAAATGTTCCCAGGTTTGTTTACGGGCCACGCGTTTACATAAACAGAACGTGCGGACTCGCATGCATTGTAACGTTAGCGTGCAGTCGATCCTATCAAGCACGAAAATGTCACGATGCATGTTGTCACCGGCGTTCCGAACGAGAACCAAAGTGTGCGTTGTTGCTCTTTAAGTGAACGCGCTTGAAATAAATAAGCGAGGACGCTATGTGCGTCACGGAGTTACCTCGCTTCTGAGTGGAGGAAGCACGCCCATACGTCAGAGAATAGCTGCGTAATTGGATTTGAATTCCAAGGCGAGATTTGTGCAACTGTCGTTACAAAACCACGCCTCCAATTAAAGCCCTTCGAACAGGTCACACCAAGACGTGTTTATTTTTCGATGGAAGGAAATGCATGCCTGTTTTTGCAACCCCATACTGTACGTGAGAAAATAAGCTGTGATCACCACGCTGCCATTCAGTTATATTCGAAACGCTAAGCTTAACCACGATGTACCTACTCGGACTGGGAGCGCAGCCTGTGATTTGCCGAAATGTCGGCGTTTGCTGTCGTGTCTGCATGGTCAGTCGCCAAACGGAAGTCATTTAGATGTTCGGTTTGCAACATTTCATAGTGCGATTGTAGCTGACACAGCTCGGCAGCGTTCTTGGTGTTAGTTTCAGTAAGCCGCTGGTTCAATATTGCATAATGTACTGATTTCGTCTTGAATAAAGAAGTCAAGGCACCGTCTCGCTGTAGTATTCTAAAGCTTTAGAGCAATTGGACATTCGTAGCACAACACAAAGTAATTACAATTTTTGACACTTGCCATGATAGCCCCCTAGCCATGGTGTTGTGCTGCTGAGCTTGAGGTCATGGGTTCGATCCCTGCCTTAGCAGTCACATTCTGATAAAGGCGTTATGTAACAACACTCGATACCAACTGTGCATGGTTTAGAGCTGCAGGTAGGCAAAGCCCGGGCTGATCATGCACTGCATGATCAGTCGTTACATCCTGTAATTAGTGCTTTTTGTATGCATTTGAAACTGTTGTGTGCGTGCGAAACCTCTTTGCAGGGTGCTTCCCAACTGCATCACCAAGGCCAAGAGTGAACGTCGGCGCCAGTTCATCGCCGACCAGCTGGATGACTGCAAGGACATGTCGGGCCTGTTCTACCTGCTGCCCTTCCAAAAGGTTGCTCTAACTAAATTGCACCTTCACAAGGGTATCGGTTTGGGCTAGTTGTTGCTTCATGACCACGTAAAACCGCCCAGTAACAACAGTCAAACGTGAAGAACTGCTTCAGAGTCGTGGAATGTGGGAACTTGTTAATTTTCCTCTCTAAAATTGTGTTGAAAGTTGCAGGGAAGTCGGCGTTGAGCCTACCGTCCCAAGTGCTGGCAGGTTCCAAACTGTCTTTCAAGTTCCTGGCCATTCAAGTCCATTGCCTGTTGCGCATGACTGTGTTAACATGAGTGAAACACATTCATTGGGAACTATGGGCCCAAAGATCACATGTAGCACTAATTCCTGCAAATGTGCCACAATGGTCTTTATGCAATGTGCAAGTGTGCTGTGTGGTGGTTTTGTTAAATTTCCCATTAAGCATAAGTCTGTCTTATTATAATCAGTGTGGTTCAGTTGCTTTTGTCAACTTATTGAACCATTTGTTTATTTATTTTCTCAAGGGTCAGTAATTGTGCATTACATCAGGGGCCGAGTGAAACGTGGCTAGCAAGTTAAGTCACAGTATGATGGTTTTCAATGGACCGTTTCAATGCTTGTGTGCCGACGGTAGGAGCAACTTTGGTGAACAGGCCATGCCCACCGTAGATAAAGTGCTGTTTGTGCAAGATGGCCATGTTCTACAACACATTGTGAAAACATATGTTTCATTCACACTTTTTCTGGTCAAATGCATACTCTTTCACGAAGCCTTTTGCATTACAGTGTTCTTTTTTTTCCAACTCGCTGCTGTTGCTGTTGTTCATTCATTTGTTTTACCTTTTTTCCTCATCATCTCTTCCGCAGGGGTATCTCGTCAACTGGGAAGTTGAGAAGCAGGTGTGGGACTACATGTTTGGGAAGGACGTCTTCAATGTAAGCAACAACGCTTGCAACTGCATGATCAGACAGGCACCTATAGTCTGTTTCAGAAGTTCCGTGCAGCACTGTGGAATCTACAGCCCTCTTCGGCCAGTCCGGAGTGCGAACGCATGTTAAACGTGTCCTTTCGCGGCTTCTCATCTGCCAATGGCAGGCGCTGCAGCGACAGCTGCAGCCCTGGAAGGAGGAAGATGAAGCGGGGTGTGCGTGTCCGAACAATGGCATTTCGTCTCGCTTCGGAAGAATTGTGCGCTCGATGGCCTCGTAGCCTTGGCTCTGCTGCACGGAACTACTGAAGCAGACTATAGGGAAGCCCTCAGGCAGCACACAGCTCTGTGGCTGAGTAGTCGTGCCATTTTGCAGCTGCGCGTGAGATTGCGCGTTTGCCTTCTGGCCGCGACTGCATTCTGATGCGGGTTGCACTGTATGAAAATGCTGCTGGATTACACCCAGCTGCTCACCTACACTCTTTCGCTATGGTGCCGTGTGCCATTGTACACAGAGTTCCAATGACTTCAACCGGCCTACGGAATTTAAAATGAATGCCTTGCAGGGAACTGCCACTGGTGTGGCATACTCTTTGAACTCTCCTTTCTCACTTTCAGTTTTCTTTATTTGTTTACATTTTGTGTGACGACACACCGAGGTAAGCGAAACTTGACCCAAAGGTACAGTGCCAAGCTCCGTGAGAATGATGGTTCCGCCGGCTGTTAAAGTTGACTCCTTTAGTGAGCGCTTAGGCCATTTCTGCAGCAGATTTTTGCTACCCCAGCAGAAGCAATGACTCCTCTGACAGGTCAGATTATAATTTTGACGAAGATGTGCCAGCTTATGTGCCTGAGACTGCTAAAAACATGTCTCATACTTGCCAACTATGACCTTGTTTGTACTTAGGGCCTCGGCAGTTGACCATTTGCAAAAATTTGTAAGTTGGCTTTTTTGCAAGCATGTCTCCCGACCAAAAATTCTCCTATACAGATTACTTTCCTGCTCTAAGTGCGTTCACATCTGCACACCCCATTCGACGTTCACGAGCACCACAAAGGCGTCTCAGAAATTTTGCAGGTAGTGAGCCGTCTCACAGCGAGTTCGACGATTTGCGGAGAGGGGCAGAAGCGAACGAAAGGAAAGGCGGGGACAGGCGCTGAACGGGATGAATGGTGTGACGAACGTGCACGTGTGCATGCGCTTGGAGTAGGAAAGCAATCTTTGGATGACAGTTTTTGGTTGGTAGACATCCTTTCAGGAAAGCCAACCTACAGATTTTTGCAAATGTGTGCACACGCTTGGAGTAGGAAAGCAATCTTCGGACGAGAATTTTTGGTTGGCAGACATCCTTTCAGGAAAGCCAACCTACAGATTTTTGCAAATGTGTGCACGCACTTGGAGTAGGAAAGGAATCTTTCGACGACAGTTTTTGGTTGGCAGAGATCCTTTCAGGAAAGCCAACTTACAGATTTTTGCAAATAGTCAATTAAGGAACCCAGCAGTTACGATGTTCACCGGAAAGAAATGGAATCAACTCGTCTAAGACAGAGCAAATTGGAAATCGTTGGCAGAGGTGTTCATCCTGCAGTGACTTAGAATAGACCGATGATTATGATTAATGGTGATGATACCTGAGCAAACAAGCTTCTGTTGAATCCATGGCGATGTGCTTCACTTCGTCGTAGTGCCAGTTTGAGGAGACCTGCCTGATCCTGACGGAGCCGTACTTCAACTTCCCGTCCATCAGGGAGAGCCTGGTGGAAGTGCTGTATGAGGACTACCAGTTCCACTCGCTCCTACTCACTACGGGTGAGTCAGCAAAGTTGTACGAGAAGGAGGATGGGGGGGTTGCACCAGCTTGTTCCTGTTTTGTATCAGAATATGTTAATTGAATCGAGTCAGTGTGCAGTCCTCTATCCTCAACACAATTTCCATCCCCCAGCTAAGCTTGAGGTTTGTCAGCGGAGAACCTGTTTCCTCAACAGTATCTTTAAGTATGTCTAACTTACCCTCCCCCACCCTAAGTGGGCGAGGAGGAGAAGCATAGTCTTGTGCAGAGAGGCTGCTGCTTGCCCTCACAAGACACAGACCTGTTGAATGCAGTGAATGCAGCGAGGAATGCGCCAAGTTCACAGCAGTGTGGCAGAGTGCAAGTTCCGTCCTCTCCCCTGGCAGTTTGACACCTGTTAGTGCCATTATGCAACACCACTTCTCCTAAGGTGTGATGCCACACCACACTAGTGAAGTCACGCACTTACCCCCTGTACTGATTCCTCCTTTCCCACACTAGGAGTTACCTGGTGGATGCTGTCAGAAGTCTGCATGAGCACTTTAGTGCTGGTCTGTTAAAATAATAATGAGAGATACTGTACCAGTAAGCTTGTGCGATAAGACAAGAGTCGAAGCTTGGTATAGCGAACTTAATATGACATGGAAATAGCTTCATTGTTTTTTGGTAGTTTGTTATAAATGTATGTAGTCTTAATATGGCAACACTACAGTTTGCTTAAGTCTTTATATCCGAATTCGTTTTATCAAGGTTCGGCTGCAGCTAAAAGAAGGATGCTTGCATCCGATCATCTGTTTGCTTCTAGTTTATAAGTTTATTAGACTCCTTGCAGTCACAGTTGTCGTAAAACTTGATGGTATGCACCAGTAACACTGCCTGCATGGAATCTTTGAAGTAGCCGTGCAAGCAGGGCATTGGAAAGGATGCACTGTGGCAACAGTAATGGACCCAAGGATAAACAGCAAGCAGAGCCCTTGGACTTTTTCTTTTCTGTATGCAGGTAACCTTGTATTAAGTACATAATGTTACATAGTACAGTAAAAAGACCGCTACAGCAAATTCAGTATGACACAGAAATAACTTCGTTGTAAATGCATGTTTGTAATACTATTTTTCGTTTAATTCCATAGAACTAACACTTTATTATATTGAGGTACAACAGTTGTGCTTTTTCAACTTGTCTGGTTGTTGTTTTTTTATAGCGGGGGCTCTGAGTGCCCTCAAGTACCGCAAGGAACGTGTGCGAGAGATGGCCTGCGTGGTGGTGGACAGTGGCTTCTCCTTCACACACATAGCTCCCTTCCTGCGTGGCAAGCTGATCAAGGCTGGCATCCGCAGGTGAGCATATAAAGCAACTTGCATTGCCTTTAGGTTAAAGGGACAATAACAAGAAATATTAAATTTGGTCGGATTGATTTATTATCTCTGTAGAAAACTGGCACCAATTTTTGTGTGCCGGTAAGTGTTCTTGTCGCACAGGGCACTGCCATTGAAATTCCCCAGTGCCGGTGCTCAATTTAAACAATCCACACTAAAACAGAGGACTGGATGTCACCATATCCGCTACCACATTCTGTGATTCAGCGGACATCCAAGAGAAGCTGTTACTGTTAGCGGATTTTGACAGGTCACTGTTAAAGGTATGACTAATAGCCGCTGGCAATTCCACGATTGTCAGTGGTAGCTCAACCTTCCTGACATATCACCAGCACTGTTGTGTTGATTTGATTGATTGATTTATGGGGTTTAACGTCCCAAAACCAGCTCTGATTATGAGAGACGCCGTAGTGGAGGTCTCCGGAAATTTCGACCACCTGGGGTTCTTTAACGTGCACTGACATCGCACAGCACACGAGCCTCAACATTTCGCCTCCATAGAAATTGCAGCCGCCGCAGCCGGGGTTCGATCCAGCGACCTTCGGATCAGCAGCCGAGTGCCATAACCACTAGACCACCGTGGCGGGGCAGCAGTGTTGTGTGTTGTAAAGTGAAAGCTTTGCCATCTTGGCAGTCTTCGCAGTTTCATTTGGCAGTCTGCACAAATTAACGACACAAATTAACAGCATCTAAAGGAAAAACGACTGCAGGACAAAAGTTTATTTTTACAATGAACACATTAGGTGGATGTACACCGAAATCACTCTTGAAACAATTTCAAAGCCTAAAGGAACTTAAACACACACAGCTAGCATTGGTAGAATTCAGCCTTGGCAAGGCAACCTTAGATGTTGTCTGGCAACTTCGCCGACATTGCCTCTTCCACGGAGCTGCAAGTCGTTGTTTCAACATCCAAGGCATTCCGTATACCGTACTTAGCTCCCTGTGTACCACGCGAAGCTCCATCAACCGTACTGCCTCTGGAGAACACCTACGAAGCGAGCGACCTCGCTCGTAGCATTCCAAGTCAGCGCGCGGTGCGCACCGATCTAGGATGTCTTCGTCGGGAAAATTAGTGGGGCGTGTGCAAGCGATTAGTGGGGCGTGTGTGTCTCTCTCAACCTTTAAGAGGATTGTTTCAACTTTCGTTTCACTTCGTATGCGCCATATTTTTACCATGACCATGTCAGAAGTGTTCGTTATAAAAGGAGAAGGCTTTAAGGGGGGACGCGGCACTTAGAAGTCGAAAATTGGCCCCAAAATCAAATTTTCATTTTCATCAATTTCGCATTCCCTGGGCCCTTCTGCACCTATTTGCCAAATTTGGCTGTTTCTTTTACAAGTTATAACAGTTAAAAGCTTCAACTGCGTGCAAGCAGACCTTTTGCCGGTAGCGACAAAAGTTTATCAAATCTAGCCTTTTCATGGCCGCGCGCCTCGCGCACTTCACTGGCACCGATCACATCCACATCTACGCTTGCGCGTCCCGAGTCATTGCGTACGCTGTCAGGGAAGGCGCCCACGCACACTCCTCTGTTGCTGATAGCATTTTGAAAAGGTGTCGCATTTGCGATGGCGGCGATGGTGTGTTATCCCTAACGTCATGCACTTTGCAATGCCCGGCCGTGCGAAAAAGTTCCGCTCGAAGCATCATTTTGGCCATTCACCGAAGAAAGGCAGGCGCAGAAAGCTGAATGGAGCTGCTGCTGTGTGGCGGGAGCGGGCTCCGACATCGCCTGATAATGCCGTTGTAAGCGAAGACGCTTCCCCGAGCGTGTGTGGCGTGGACTCTCGCCGCGTGAGCCGTGCGAGTACCGATGATATTACGGAGGAGTGCGCGAGATGGCTTCCCCCGACAGTGTACACCTTGTGGACTATGACCGCGTCGATGCTATCAGCAGCAGAGGAGTGTGCGTGGGTGCCTTCCCTGACAGCTTACGCGATGACTCGGGACGCGTGAGTGTAGATGCGGATGTGGTCGGTGCCAGTGAAGTGCGCGAGGCGCGCGGCCATGAAAAGGCTAGATTTGATAAACTTTTGTCGCTACCGGCAACAGCACGACAGATTGAGCCATCCAGGTTATGTCCCTGGTGCATTTTCTTACGCTTCTGTGAATATTTTTCTAGTAAAAACGTTCTGAAACGTTTTTTCTCATTTTCTCAAAACAACAATTTTGACACTTTTGCCGTACAGGAAGTAAAATAGCTTCTGTACTATTTGAGCTATCAGCATTATTTTTTTTGCCAGAAAGATAAATGCATGCAAAAGGCAAGATGCCTATTATCAAGGCAGTGTACACTTCGGAAGTTTTTTTTTTAATTGGTCACATGTGTGACACTTCAAGATCGGTTTTTCTTCTACCAGCTTTGGTGGCCTCTAACTATTGCCAAAATTGGACGAGTAAGCTTATTTATAGCATCTTGCACTCTTCTAGATTGTATTGGTACTCTAACCACTGTGTTTGGGCTTTCTGTTATTATGCTAATTTTGCTCCAAACAAAGGACCCAGCATACACAGTGATTTTAGATTATCTTGGAAACTATCTGCCCCATCGCAAAAGTAATTACATTTTTAGAATCAGCACTTCAAAATACACAAGCTGTGAAAATTTCATTCAGATCTACCCATAAATAAAAACGACTTTCAAGTGCAGCATCCCCCCTTAAGGGGGGATGTGGCTTTCGGTACAAACTTTCTTGTTTTTTGGTGTATGTTGATGAAAATTGGCACAGATACTAAGAACTGCTCTGTGATGCTTTCATAAAAATTTCAAAGCGATACAACAAAAACTTTTTGCATGACAAATTATTCCTTTAGCGAACCTCGTGGAGGGTCTGGAGTACTTACAAAACTAAGCAAAAAGTTGATAAACACTGGATGCACAGCCAAATGTATGCAGAAGGGGGTGACACTCCCAAAATATTTTTTTCGCAACACAAAGATATGTAGTTTAGGTTTTTTCCAGCGACACTGCAATAAGCACACTTGCACTGGAAACTAGAAACCCTACCAAAAAATTTTAAAGCATTAAAATGAAAAAAGAAGAGTGTCTCCCCCTGAAGCAGAGTTCAAGGAGCCTTACAAAACAACGGAATCAAAATCTGTGAAGTAGTTGCCAAGATATCTGCTCCACGAGCTAAGCGACATGCCAAAAAAACTGTTTCGAGAAAAGTGCTCTTAAAGTTTAAGCACCTCTTAACTTCTCTCAAGCACACCATTACTGTAATTTTTGGTTTGTTTTGTGACGTTAGACTTGTTGGACATGTGGCCTCCCATCTGGTGGGCCTTTGTTGCCCATCTTTATTTTTTTTGTGGCCTCCTTTTATGATTTACAATGACCATGTAGTATGCATAAATTTCAATGCAAGTTACCTGCATGAAGGGGTGGTGTAACAGACACTGCAGAATATAAGGTTTGTTATACAATTGGGTCGACTAACTGTAGTAATTTACCAGATTTCTTGGAATCATGCTAAATGTAATTAGTGGTCTTGCAAATGATTGCACAATAATGAACAATCACAGAATTATGATCGCAACACATGGCTCTCAACATGACAGCTATACTTCCTTCCCGAATTAAGAGACAGTCAAGGTAAAAACATAGTTGTTACTGTGATTGATTTCTGAGTAGTTTATTTCATGAGGCAAGAAGTTGAGGCATGAGGTTGAGTAGCTACAGTTTCACGCTGCCCCCCCCCCCCCCCTGCGCCCCTGGCTACTCTGCGAGGCATACAATATACAATGTGTCAGAACGTTCACAAGAACTTTTAGTGATACTAAGCAAGGCATAAAGTGCACCTAAACTACACCACCAGTGCTCGCTGACCGCACTTCATTTGTCCGCGAAGTGAGCGATCTGCGCGATCGCGGGGTCCAAGTCCACGCGCGCTGTGTTTGGTAGCGGCGTTTGCGCGAAATGCCGAGCCGCATTTCCGAATAGTCGGCGCGCAACGTGCTTGGCCTCGCGGTTTGAGTAGCCAATGCCCGAAATGTCTTGCCACTGATCCGAAAAGCCGCCGTGTGACGTGCTCGGCTGCTCTGCCAGCAGCCGATGCGCAGTTAGGCCTAGCGCGACTTTGAGCCGTAGGCTTGCGGTGTGTGTGTGGACGCGGCGCGGGGCGTCAAAGTACCGCCTACCGCACGTAATGCTTGGTTGCGAGTCCGGGATGCCGCCACATGATGACCTTTGTAGGTCCGACGCGACCGCGCTGCTGATAAGCGGAACGTCCGGGGGTACGATGTCTGTCGGTCCGAGACGCGCTTTGCAATGTTCGCGGCACGCCGCCGTTATCTGATCGCGATCGTACTTGCAGCGGGTGTGTCCCGTGCGCCTGCCAAACTAAAATGTAGTTTCGTTCTGAATGAGCGTCGATCTGTAACCGCAGAGCGAGTGCGAACACGCAACTGCGTAGCGCCACTCGACAGCCGTAACCTCGGAAGGCGCAAGCAGCAGACGATTTTCGCCCCACGTGGGAGCGTCAGACCAATAGCGAAGCGCGCTCGGGCAATAGGGCGGACGCGGCCAGTCGGAGCCCTCAAAACGACCTTTGAACATTTGCTTTTTGTGCGCTTGTTTTGGCGGGGAGGAGCTAGCTGAAGAGGGAAATTTGAAGACGGAGAACTGCTCTTTTCAACGCGCCCAAGATGGCGGCGGCCGATAGCGTAGTCGCGGAGCTATTGCGGTTTGAAAAACGCAGTTTTTTCATTATTTGCACGATGATTTTCGCCTCCTTCGCTAGTGAAATGAATTATTTAGGGCATTTCTACGCGGTTTTCAGCAAAGATATTTTGGAATCGGTGAGAGAAAGAGCTCCAGAAACTGAACATACTATTTTCAAAAAATCAATTTTTTTGGCATTTTTGGCGATTCGAAAGCCGCGTCCCCCCTTAAAGCATATGTGGACTCAGTTTCAATCGGTAATATAGGAAAATCTTAAATGCACTGAAACATGGTCGTTGTAATCGATAGATCATTATAAGTGGGCTGCACTGTAATGGCTCTTCAGAAAATGAAAACATGGCAGCCCGCTTATAAGAGACCTCTCATATAAGGGACAGAAACTGCACCCTGGTGCATGTCTCTTATAAAGCGGCTCAACTGTATATTTGTCGTTTCTTGCTACGCATTGCGCATATGCACAATCTGACTGTGAACTTGCACGAGAATGTTGACAGCCGCATTATTGTGCACATGTTTGTGGCAGGATCAACCTGGGAGGCAAGGCGCTGACCAACCACCTGAAGGACATCATCTCCTACCGGCAGCTGCACGTCATGGACGAGACGTACGTCATGAACCAGGTCAAGGAGGATGCCTGCTTCGTCTCCACATCGTTCCACGAGCACATGAAGATCGCCCGGTAAGGACCGTGAAGACATTGGTTCCTGTTTGGCTAGCAGGGAGACCTGTTTTGTGATTTTGTGCAACTGTAAATGTTACTACATAACGTCTTGACAAAAGAAACCGCCAGCATGCGAGAGTGCAGCATAGCTGTGTTTGTTGGAGAGTACTGCAGGTTTTAGCATATTGGATATAGTTAATAATTATGAGGTTATCGTGTGCCTATTGAAAACTGCTCCAGGAAAAAGAAAACCATACCACACAAGCTCTTATACCACTGTGTGGGCCAGACCTCCCTGGTGGTTTACTCCGCAGTCATGGACTCGCGTCGCCGTCTGGCCAGTAGTTCACAGGGCAGAAGAGGAGAGTACGAGGATAGTTAGAAGAGAAATATTTATAATGGTTATTTACAACACTTTGGTAGCTGACTGCCGAGTGCTCTCACGGGCATTCTCCCGTTGATTATGTAGCCCGCTTTCCCAAGGACGTCGTCTAGGAAAGACTCAGTTAAGGTTGCTCCTCCATTCCCACGTCGAAGGCCCGAAATGGGGAGAAGGTGATGCACCGCCCTTTTAATTAGCTTCGGTGAGGCAACCCTTCTTGCAGCCAGACCACTTGATGGCATCGGGACTCCTACGCACTCTTTTGGGTGAACATGTGATGATACTCTCCCTGCCGGCGTAATGGGTGTTCAAATGCTTTCCAGGTGCACATCCCGCATTCGAGTAGCCATTGTGTAGTGGATACCGGCGCTCACAATTAGATTTCGCTGGCATTTCCTCATTTCCGGCTTTCTGTCACAGCAACTTTGGAGATTTTGCTGGCACCGCCTCATTTCTGGCATTTCGATTGCAACACAGCCGAGAGGAGGTTGTGTTATGGGGGCTTCATGTCGGAGCTACGCTTATTCCTTCTGTGGCTGCTTTCTGACTGCAATAGTATCGCGGTCCGTGTGGTAATCTTGTCTATTTTGTAATGCCAAAAGCCGCAATGTGACAGTGAGGCACTCACTGTGCACCTGCCCAGCTCTGTTTTAGCCATCATTGCCACCTCTGTGCAGCAAGCCTCAGGCCTGGGTGACCACCTGACCTACACTGCTGGATCCGTGGACCATTCTGTTGTTCGGTAGCACCCCCCCCCCCCCCCGCATTGCACTACAATTTGCACCGCATGCAGTGCCCATGAATGAAGAAGTTTGGAAGAAGTTTCCGACCAGGGCATGCCCCAGGCAAGGAAAATAAAAGCAATTCAAAACCTGATGCTGTCAGAGCCAGTTCTCCCTCGTATTAGCTGACAGATTTGCTGACCCGTTTGTGTAAATGAAGTCCGTTGCAGCAGTCTGACAATGGGTCATCACTTGTGAGCCGTGCCTACTTTCTGCCAGTGCTAAAATGACAGATATAAAAGTGACTGCTCGCACACACTTTCAGCCACCTTGCACTCATGAGACAGGTAAGACAAAGATCATTGCAGGGCATACTTTCATTCGAAGATATTATGAGGCCTTGGTTTGGACGACGTTTATTCTCAGTAGCTCGGCAGGTCGCTCGATGATGCCAACGCGCTGGGCGCAAGAACACTATGATGATGATCACACACCAGCGATGAAGAAGATACGCAGAACGCATGGTGATGGTGATAAAATACAGATGATGAAGACGCGCTTAGTAAACGCCCACACTATTTCCCCCCCACGTGGAAGCGGCCATCCTGGACGCGATTCAATACATTGATGAACGCCGCGTGAAGAGTTTCATTCGGGACACGTGCACAACCTCCATATTGCGGCAACGGCCGTCTGTTGGGGCGTCAAGGGGAGTGACGCGATAGTTAACAGGTGAAGTTTGTTCGATGACCGTGTACGGTCCGATGAACCGTGGCTGAAATTTGGCGCACAGACCGGAAGTACGAGGAGGGGTCAGGAGAAGTACTTCATCACCAGGTCGGAAAAAAACGACGCGGTGGCATTCATCATAAACAGCTTTTCGGTCGTGTTGTCTGGCTTCTGTGTTGAGGCGCGCACGCTGGCGACACTGGGCTAGTCGTGAAACGAACTCTTCGCACGATGAAGGGGACGAAATAGCTTTAGAGCCGAAGAAGGAGACGTCCAGAGCGAAGGTGGGGGAACGTCCATATACGAGGTAAAACGGCGAGTAGCAAGTTGTTCGCTGCGCGGCCGTGTTGTAGGCAAAGGTGACGAATGGCAAAAGGACGTCCCAATTTCTATGGTCTGGTTGAATGTAGACGGCGATCATGTCTGCTAAAGTGCGATGAAAGCGCTTGGTCAAGCCGTTAGTCACCATCACCAATATAAATACACAGTTACCTAAGATTACAAGCAGTGTTACAGGGTGTATCACTGGTAGCACCAGAAAAAGCTGCAGAAGGTAAATTACAGCCAATGAATTGTCCATTCTTTTAGTAGCTTCAATACATACATACATACATACAAAGAACTTTATTGTGAGACCAGAGGGACTAGTTTAAGGAGGTCCTGGACCCCCCTCAACCAGTCGGTGGCTCCACCCAGGTCAGCACCGGAAGATCCTCCGCGATGGCCTGACCCCTCCGGACAGCCAGTAGTTGCAGACCCAGGTCCGGGCTGTGTAAACATCGCCGCCACGAGTCCTCGTCACTTAAGTCCGCCCCTACATTCGCGGGGCACTGCCAGAGCATGCGTGTTAGCGAGCAACTCTCGAGGCCACAACGAGGACCCTCTTCTTGAAAATCCGGCGCTATCCTACGATACGTACGTGGGCAGAGATACGTATCCATCTGTAGGAGCCTAAAAGTGATTCCCTGGGCTCTGTTGAGCCTAGCATTAGGAAGGAGAAAGCGCCTCATACTCAGCTTGTAGCTAGACGTAATCTCATGGAATGTTGTCAAAGGGTCCTTTCTGAGGTCAATGTTCCCCCCAGACGCCTCACCACCCCCCGCACGGTTCATGCATTCACGTGCAAGGGTGTGAGCGCTGGCATTGGGATTAACCCCATCAATGCCCTCGACGTGCGCTGGAAACCAAGAGATATGATGACCACCGGCCCACCTCGCCTGCCTGCGACCACTCCGAAGGAGCCATGCCGCCTGCTGCGAAATCAAACCTCCAGAGAAGGCCCAGACGGCCGATCGTGAATCCGAGTAAACCACGCAAGGCACCTCTGCAGCCTGAAGAGCTAACGCAATGGCGATCTCCTCCACAGCTGTGACCTGATCTGTGCAGACTGATGCTCGGGCCACCAGCTGCCCTTTACCATCGACAACCGACACCCCAAAGGCCCTCCGCGTACTGTACTCCGCAGCGTCCACAAAAAGCGCCGCTTTAGCATCGCTACCTACACTTCGAAGTATAGCCCGGGCTCGAGCCTCACGACGGCCTGCATGGTGCACCGCATGAATATTGCGCGGAATGGGATCCACCTGAATATCCTCCCGCTCGTCTCGTGTGAGCTGAACCCCGTCAGATACCTCCACCCTAGGAGCCGCAATGCCAGCCTCATCCAAGATCTTCAAACCAGCCTTAGTGCTGGACAGACGAGCCACCTGTGCTGCAAGGTGCGCCTCACTCAGCTCATCAACCGTGTTGTGCAATCCCAGCTCTAAAAGCCGCTCAGTGCTAGTCGTCTGTGGAATTCCCAGAATCCTCTTAAGCCCGACACTGATGAGCGCATCAATCTTCATCTTCTTTGTTCTAGTCCATTGCAAATATGGAACCGTATAATTAACATGACTAATAAAGAAAGCATCAAATACTCTTAGTAGTAGATCCTCTCTCAAACCACCACGCTTACTCGTAATCCGAGAGATCAGGCGCAAGATGTTGCTCGCCTGACCCCCCAATCGCTTAATGGCTTCTCCGTTACAGCCTCGCGCGTCGATCCACAGACCCAGGATTCTCACAGAATCCACTCTCGGAACAACCGTCCCATCCTGAGACCACAGCCTCACCGGAAGAGAATCCAAAGGCTCAAGGTTCCGCATGCCCTGTCGTGCCTTCCGAAAGAGTAAGAGTTCTGACTTCTTTGGAGAGAGCACGAGGCCCGCACCCTCAAGAAAACGCTCCGTGACGTCCAGCTCCTCCTGCAGCGACTCTTTAATCGTAGCCAAAGAGCCACGCTTACACCACACGGTAATGTCATCAGCGTAAATAGCATGCCCAATGCCAGGCACCCCTGCTAGCACTTCTGACAGCCTGTGGAGAGCAATATTAAAGAGTAAAGGGGATAAGACCAACCCTTGCGGCGTGGCCCTCTCCCCCAACTCGTACTCCTCACTCAATACCGAGCCAAATCTAAGACTTGCTCTCCTCCCTGCGAGAAAAGATTGCGTGAACCTATAAAATTTACGTCCCAAACTCGGCACAAAGATCTCCCTCAGAATGTGCTCATGAGCAACCGTATCAAATGCCTTAGCAATGTCCAACGCCAAGATCCCCTTGACATCACGCGTAGGATTATCCAGAACGGCCCGCTGAATGTGGAGAAGGGCATCCTGTGTGGATAGCATTCGCCGGAACCCGACCAGATTGTGTCTGAAGAGTTCATGTTGCTCTACACACTCTGTGACCCGATTATGAATCGCATGCTCTGCAACCTTGCCCAGACACGACGTAAGTGAAATCGGATGCAGGTTGTCTACGTGCAGTGGTTTACCAGGCTTAGGAAAGAGGACCACCGTTGCAGTACGCCACTCAATCGGCACCTGTCCAGTGGCCCACACAGTATTAATCTCTTTCGTAATAATCTCAATAGCTTTATCGTCAAGGTTACGTAGGAGCCTATTTGTGATCCCGTCTGGACCCGCTGCGGATCTACCATTAAGGTTAAACAGAACATGCCTAATCTATGACACCGTGAAAGGCGCATCAAGCTCTTGCCTGTCCGCACCTCCATATTCGCTCAACAACTGATCCCCAGTCACATTTCCGCTCCTAAGAGGCAGGTACTGGGTGGCAAGGTCATGGGCCATCTGCGCCTCCGTGATTCCCGTACTCAACTGCTTCCTAATGATCTGATCCGTCGCCAGACAAGACGCCCCCTTCGATGCCTTGTCATTAAGGAGACTCTTGAGCAGCCCCCACCTGCTACCCCTACGCATTCGGCCATCCGTCTCATTACATTTTTCGATCCATTGTTGCCGGCCAAGATCCTTGGCATAAGCCTCGATTTCCTTATTGAGCAAGGATATTCGCACCCTAAGCCTCCTATTCAGCCTCTGCGTACGCCACCGATTAAGCAGCCCATTTTTAGCCTCCAGCAAATGCGCTAATTTTGAATCCATTTTGGGAACTGCCAGCTGGGTTTCAATCTCCTTCGTAGCGCTTTCTACTGCCTGCTGCAGCCGAGCGAGAAGCCCTGAAAAATCATCGTCATTCGAGGCCTCTTCCTCTCTGATGCGCCTGAAGAGATCCCAGTCCACATATTTGTGCCTAGAAGGTGGCGGTGGCCGGACCTCAATAAGAGTCTCCAGAAGGTAGTGATTACTGCCTAGATCCTCCTGCAAGTTGCCCCACTCCCCGTCTGCATCCCTAAGGAATACCAAGTCAGGACTGGTATCTCGCTTCACTGAATCTCCCCTTCTCGTTGGAAACCTAGGATCCGTGATCAGCGTGAGCCCCAACTCCAAGGCCCGATTAGCTAAACCCGTACCCTTAACAGTACTACGACAGTGCCCCCATTCCATATTGGGAGCGTTAAAGTCTCCCGCAACAACCAAGGCCTTACACCCAGCTTTCCGAATCGCAGCCGAGAGCAAAGTCCCAAAGTCTCTCTGCCTGTCTGAGAGAGAACTATATACATTCAGAACAAAAACACTGGCCCAACACTTACGACCTCGAATAATCTCCACCAATGTAGCTTCAAGCCCCGACTTGTACTGTGGTATATCATGCGAGAGGAAAGACAACCCTTTCGCAACCAGGATTGCTATCCGCCGTCCCTTGTCGCCACGGCTGGCGACAGTGCGATACCCAGGGAAGGTCAAACCCTCCCCCGTCAATGTTTCCTGTAAAAGAATGACCTCCGGCTTATGTTCTGCCGATCGAACCAGCTGCACCAGAGCAGCCCTACGCTTGCTGAAACTGGCACAGTTCCATTGCCAGATCCTAAATCTACCCTCTTTACCTGCCATGGTTACGAAGCACACACCATCACATCAGCAGCCGCGCTGCCCTCCCTGCTAGGACCGGGATCGTGCAACTGCGATTCGGCTGCCATCTCATGCCTACCCTTAGCAAGAGCCTTTGGTCACTCCAGCACCGTGATCCTACCCTCCAAGGAGGACAGAACATCCATCATGCGAGATAACGTCGTCTCCATATGTGCCCACCTATCCTCTACGCCGCCAGCCACAGAAGACGGGGCGGCTTCCAACTGAACTGCCACGACTGCAGCCGTACTCTCCGATTGCCCCTCAGCTGGATCCAGGGCTCTGCGCTTGGCTTTACCCCAGAGGGGACCAGGTTCTTTCCGATCGCCCTGCGCCCTCTCCTTGAACGACTCAAAAGCCGCCTTGAGTTCCGCCAAGTCTCTCCTCAACTGTTAATTCTCGGCCTTGAGAGCTAGCATACGGGGATTTACAACATGCTCTGACGTGGTCTTATCCGGTGACCGGCCTCTTCGTTCAGGAGGCCCAGGCATTCTTGGCTTTATCCACCCACGTGGTATGCTTGTCAGGTCGCGAAGACCGCTGCCCAGCCGCATCCGTACGAGTTGCCGGCCGGGAGCGCCCCCTGGACTGTGAGTGCGAGCGCTCTCTGCACCGAGAGCGGAGGATGGAAGGCTTCCCTGCAGCTGCGGTCTCTGCCGATGATGCACCACCTTCAGCTCTGCCGGCACCGTCCCGCGCCGCAATCTGCTGTTTTCTTGCGCATTGTCGACGACGCCGCCTCCGATGCCGCACCACATATGGCACCTGAAAGCGCTCCTTGCAGCCCGTAAGATGTTGGCCACCGCACAACCCACACGTGGGCACACACTCATGATGCTGAACTTCACCCGTCGGGCCCGAGACCACGGGCACTCTACATCCACGACACTTCGTTTTCTCCTCCGCACTGCTAGGGCAGACGTCGGCCCAATGGCCGACTTTTCCGCAGGCATAGCAAGCGTCCACCTGGCGACGATAAAGGTAGCAGGGCACAAGCGCTGTTCCACCGTCAAAAAGCACCACCACAGCCGACGTGGTCTTAATCCGCTTCACCTCCAACACCGTTGGGTTCCGGCCAGTAACAACCATGCGCTTAAGCGCCTCATCATCAATCGACGGGTCAATGTTGCGAAGAACACCCTTACAGGTGTTCTCCGGGGCCGCGACATACGCAGACACCTCAAACGACCCCATCCGAGTGCAGATCTTGCAGACCCGCGCATACTTCATCGCATTGAACTCGTGCGGGGTAGAGACGACGATATTCTGCACCTTGTTTGGACACACCATATCCTCCTTCGTCTGATCCTCGGTCAGGCCTGCCGCCATAGATGGAGCCTGAGCTAGGTGAACAATGTCCGCCTTCGCCACATTCAGCCCGCCTCGCGGACGGACTATAACCTTAATATCATTCCTCGGGAGCCTCGACATCCGTGAAGCTCCTGCAGCCCACCTCAAGCCTCGTCGCACCGCTTCTTGCACCTTGCCAGAGCCGGCCGGCGCCTTCACTCCGCCACGCTGACCGCCGCCACCCGACGATCCTTTTCTCACATCACCTTTCCGGGAACGAAATGCCACAGTCCACCCGGCATCTTCCAGCTCCTCAGGACTCGTGTCCATCCCTTCCACCTCTACCATTGCCGGCATAACGCTATCGCTTCCCTCCGTCACAAAGACGAAGGCGGTCGCGAAGTTAGGCCTAGGCCTCACACGTCGCCTACCCAGAAAAGTAGGCTTAGATCGTTAGGCCCAGCACCTCTCAACGTGGCCAAATGTTCGAAATTCCTGGATACACTCAAAAATGCACCCACCGGCATAAACTTGATGTCACCAGAATCCGTGCGTCTTGCTGCTACAGAAAATACACAATTTTCCAAGGTTCCGACGGGAAATCCGCAGAAAACTATTCAAAAAGCAGGAGCCAACGTGAGCCCAACTGCACTGGCCGGCGCCTAGCCCTCCTAGTATCCCTATCCCTAGCCCTCCTAGTAGCTTCAATAATGTTACTTTTTAGACAGCTGTTCGCTTCGCACTTAGATGCACATCGCACTACTAAGGTATTTCGGCTTGACTGAAAGAAACATTTATATGATCGCTATCGCAATAATAGAAAGATATCATACAATGTGTAGATACAAACTGGCTCCGCACGAGAATTTGCACTCACTGTCGAAGAGGACACCGATTTGAAAGCCAGTTGCACTTGCACGAGAGCGTCTATCAACGTCGTCGTCTTCATCATCATCATTTTCACGTCTACGCCTGCTGCAAGGTAGAGGCCTGTCGCAGCTAATACAAGGGAGAAGCGGCTCCGGCGGCATCAGGTTTCAGACTGCTTTTATTTTCCCTGCCTGGGGCACGTGCTGGTCGGCCCTGTCCAAACTTCGTCATCGATGGGCACTGCACGCAGAGTAAGTTGTAGTGTGATGCAGGGTGCGGTACAGGGGCGCTACAACGTGAACGTCTTAGGCATGCGATGGAGCATGTGGAATGGTCTATCGTAGGCCGGGGTGAGCAGTGGATGGACGTGGGCGGCGAACAACGACATGGCTGCAGGAATACAGATCCTGGCTGACAAACACGAACTTACTAAATCATAACCTCCATTTGTCTATGTTAAATGGCTTCTTATAATCATGTGGTGACTAACTCAATCATGGTACAACTCACTCAGACTGGTGCTTCACATCTAGTAATGGAATAAATTTCTTGCTTCAAGTTGCTTGCCCTCTAGGCACCCTCTTCCTTTATTTCCTTGATGAGGTGTTCTTGCTTTGCTAGCTAGGTAGCTGTGTGGACATCAGACAAATTTATTGCCTGCTGTTCACTACTTTTTCACTCCTACATTCGTTATTGATGAGTGTTCTGTCAATAATCTACCAATGACCAAACCGTCCTGTGTGGATACTGAATCAGTGAGAAAGAAAAACTGCCTCTCGCAGGAAGCACGGTCCAGAGAACACAGTGGCCCGAGACTATGTCCTGCCTGATTACACGGTCATCAAGAGGGGCTACATCCGACCTCTCGAAGAGACCACTGGCAAGCCCAAGGATAACGAGCAGGTCTGAATCATCATCTTGAAATGCACATTCAATTGCCCAGTGTGACAGTCAGTTGCACCTTTAAAAGATCCTTCAAGAGGTCAGGACTACAGACAGACAAGCACACTCTTGCTCATTTACCTTGTTGGGGTCAAGTGCCATCAACTTGCTGGTGACTCCTGGTGACAACAATGAATAATACCAATCTCACTGGGACATATTTCTTGTAACCTGTCGAGCTCACCTTAACGCTCCTGTGGCCACTGCAGTGGTCTAGTGGTTATCGTGCTTGTCAGCTGACCCTAAAGACTCACGTTCGATCCTGGTCACAGCGGTCACATTTCAATGGATGTGAAATGCTGGAGGCCTGTACTACGTAATGTCAGTGGACATTAAAGAATGCCAGGCAGTCGCAATTTCTGGAGCCCTTCACTCCGAAGTGCCTCATAATCACATCGTAGTTTTAGGATGTAAAACACCAGCAGTTTATGTTATTAACATTTAATAATTAGTACGGTCCATACATCTCCCTCCTGGCCAGCCTCATTTTCTTTTAGCTGTGACTTTGGCTAACATAAATTTTACAGCAGAGTTGTGTATGGCTCGCCTCCTTGATTTCTTCATGTTTTTTACGTGAACGTTCAGGCGAAGTGTGTAGCCTGCTGCCTTTGCCATAACCATCAGGCTGCTGAGTAGAACATTTTAGCTTCTTATCTTCTCTATCCACATGAGCACCGCATGCTCCAATTCTGGGCGATTCACCGACGAGTCTCTTGTGGTTGCTGGTGAAAGCATCAATCGTGTAAGCCTCCTTAACCACTCTCATTTTTAATGTGAGTTAAGCGAGTGCCTTTAAGAATGCCACAGCCTTTTGTAGTTTTGAGTTTGCTTGCCTTGTCAGCATCTGCTTCACAAAGGTTTTCCACCTTCTCCTTGAGCATTTCGTTACTGTGTTCTTTTGCCACAAGAAGTCATGTTGAAGTATGGAGATTACTAGGCCCAACAGCCAAGGGCAAAAGCCCCACTCCACTCCTAAACCCATCGCATCGCGCAGAACCCCATCCCAGCTCTGATGAGTGCGAGTTCTTGCGACCGAGCTTGCAAGCACAAAGATGAGTGACACACATACAGGTACGATGTGAAAGCACGGTATGCCGCACATCCCACAACTGCCCTTCCTCTTAGAGTGCTTTCACCATCTGTTGTTATGCCAGGAGAGCTCGCAGATGCAGTATGAAATATTGCCTTGAAGCAGCGTGCAGTTTAAATTATCAGTAGAGGAGCCAATACACACAAGAACTAATAAGTAGGGGTGCGAATATTCGAAATTTCCAATAATTTTCGAATAGCGTTTGCTATTTGATTCGATTCGCACTGAACTTTTACTGTTCGAACTATTTGAAGTTGGTAATTAAGGGAAAAAAATACGCTATGTCTCGTGACAAGTGGCCCATTCCCACAAGTGCGCTTCGCCGCATAACACCCGTGTACTGCGGCAATGTTACCACTTGCGTACTGCGGCAAAGCTAACACTCGTGTACTGAGGCGAAGTTAGCCCAGCTTTCTGTTGCACAGTTCCATTGGACTGTTCTTCAGGACTTTGCAATGACACTGTGGGAATGTACTAGTCACACAATAATATCTTTGCCCATGTTTAAACCCTTTCAGCCCTGATTTTTTTTTAATGGGCAGACTTTTTTTTTCTCGTAAGTATCCCTTCACTAGCACCCCAAGAGCACAAAAATTACAAATTCGAGCACTTCATTACTGCAGTGTAAAATATGGCGGTATGTCCTATATATAGGACACCAGGGCTTAGTGGTTGTAAATTGCAAAATGGTGCAAGTTGAAATACTAGCTATTTTTCTATTCAAAGCACATATAAACCTTGGAAAACTAGCGTGATAGGCCACTTACAATAGCCAGTGAGCCTGAAAGTGCAAAAAGCAAGAACTTGATCTCGGGATACACATCAATTCATTGCACCTGAATGGCCTCCGTTTACATATGACACGGTTTGTCACTCGTAACATCCTAGTATTTTGCAGGATTCTCATTTACTTCGATAGAATTGCTGTCACGAATGTCTACAAGAGCAAAGTGTCGGTGTGGGACTTCATCGTCATCGTCTTCTACATCCTTCACGGGCCGTTCACATAGTGCAACAAAACGTATTTTGATCAGTTTTATAAAAACGTGCCACTGTTAGTCTCCTTACAACTAGGAAAAACAAGTCAGGCTAATTTCTCGCTCTTCTAAAAGAATAACAAAAATTTGAAGGATGACACAAGCAATACGGGCCTGGATCCACAAGCTTTGCATTCAGGGTCGTGACAACCACTTAGCCCTGGTGTCCTATATTTAGGACATGAAGATTGTGGACTACTGTGGACGATCTGTAAATGATAAGACGGAAGTAATCTGTCAATAGGTGGTCCAGCATTTTAGAAGCAGGGGACAAAATTACGATAGCTAGCCAGAATGTAGATAAGGAATAAAATATTGTCAAAAATGCAGTTTCTGCTCTTGTCGTCATTTTCGTCTTCTGCCATCTTGCTTCTACATCTGTAGTGTTCCGAGGCAAACGAGGTTGAAGAAACTACTACGCCTGCTGTCACAGCTATGTTGAGAATACCTCAGAATCTTATTTGACTTGCTTACTTATTTAGGTTATGGTTTAGAGCAGTTTTTGTTCATGTCCTTTTTATAGGACACCAGGGCCGAAAGGGCTAACAGTCCATTCATGCATAGTATTATTAAAAAAATATTCAAATATTAGAAAAATATTCGATTCAATTCACACTTGAACATAAATATTCGAATTCTCTTCGCACTCAAAATTTTGCTATTTGCACACCTTTCCTAATTAGTTCAGTTATTCATAGATGCCTATGCATCATTCACTGGACTGTGACTGTCACTTCGAACTTAGCCTAAAGTCCTAATTAACTAGGTACTAGGTAACTAATTAACTAATTAACTAGGTAGATCCGAAGGTCGCGGGATCGAATTCCGGCCGTGGCGGCTGCATTTCGATGGAGGCGAAATGTTGAGGCCCGTGTACTGTGCGATGTCAGTGCACGTTAAAGAACCTCAGGTGGTCGAAATTTCCGGAGCCCTCCACTACGGCGTCTCTCATAATCAGAACTGGTTTTGGGACGTTAAACCCCACAAATCAATCAACTAGGTACGGGTTAACCTTTCACTGTCACTGATGTCCTGGTACACTCACGCGCCCCCCGCACCCCCTGCAGTGTCACTGACGTTCCGGTATGTTTGCCATTGGTGCGTTCAAAAATTCGTGCCCCGCCACAGTGGTCTAGTGCCTATGGATTTCAGCTGCTAACCCGAACGTCATGGGATTGAATCCTGGCTGTGGCGGCTGCATTTTGATGGAGGCAAAATGTTGAGGCCCGTGCGCTGTGAGATGTCAGTGCATGTTAAATAACTTCAGTTGGTTGAAATATCCTGGCCCCTCCACTACGGTGTCTTTTATAATCATATCATAGTTCTGGGACCCCACAAATCAATCAAATAAATAATTTATGCCGAAGTGCAAATGTGGTGTGCTTTGACTGGCTGCGTGATCTGTCAGATCTTTGTACAAGCTTGTGTTTATTGTGTTAGTACAGTGAAACCTCGTTATAACGAAGTTGAAGGGGGAGCCATAATTACTTTGTTATAACCATTAGTTCGTTATAGCTAATATCCGTCATCTATGGGAATTTCAAGGGGAATTGCAATTGATTCGTTATAGTGCTGCTGTCTCGGCTAAGTGACCATGCTGCGCCCATGCGATTATGGGTATAACGGTTGTTCTGCCATCTGCTGCAGGCTTGCAGGTTTTTTCTTTTTCTTTTTATTCTGTTGGTGTGTCTGCTATGGCGTGTTAAGCTCAGGGGCATGTGCAGTTGCCTCTAGAATAGACAGAAACATGACTCGATCACTGCTTTTGCCTGCCTGCTATGGAAAGTCCAGAACATCTTAGTACGTTGTCTGTATTATAATCACAAGGAAGAATAAATAGCTATGCTCATTCCCTGATATTCCGGAAATCAATCTGGCACGGGAATGCGTCACAGCCTGAAGCCCCGGGTTTTTCCACTGTAGCTCTTATGACATGACCAAAATGAGAAAGCTTTAGTTTTAGTACTTTTTCTCTCAAAGAACTTTTAGGATTGATTTCTCTTGTATCTAAGATATTTGATCATATTGTAGTGTATGGGATTCCTAAATGTCTTTTCCAGCACAGTAACAAGCACCTAACTTCTTTCATATTCCTGAGATGTCTTTAACTTGCACTGCTCTACAAATAGAACATCAAGTTGGTCTGCAGTAGATCCCCAATAATTGAAACTTGAAGGGATCCCGGAATTTCATTTGAATAATCAGATTCAGGCATAAGTATGACTCAGTGAAACATATCAGGTAAAACAGATGTACGATCATCACGGCAGTCACCTTGAGCATTTCATGTTTCCAGGGGCAGAGTGTGTATGTCACTTAATTCAGATTCACTGAACAGTGAAACTTCGTTATAGCAAATTCAGTATGGCATGGAAACAGCTTTCTTATATATCTGATAATTCATTGCGAGTCTATATTCATGGCGTTGTTTTTGTGGCAGTACTAGTTTTCATTAAATTCGCTATAACCAGTAATTCATTATATGGAGGTTCAACTGTGTCCACAAGCATTTACTTGTCAGCGTGCAGCCACAGATTCTTGAAGGGAAGCCTTCTGGATCTTATTTTTCCTTCCACACGGCCAGCATTTCTACCTGCAGATGCATGGAGACTAGCGCCATGTTGTGGTACAGAAAATCCAGTGGTGCGCACGTCACGCTGCTCATCGAGCTAGAACACAGCACCGCCGAAAAAGTTGGCACTTGATCCAAAGAGAGCTTAATTCTAGAAAGTCATGCCTACGCAAGGGAAGAGCCATGGACCAGTGCAAATATCAAGTGTGAATTTAAGGGTCTCACTGTGGCGGAAAAAAGGTTAGACACAAAGCTTATCTACAGAAGTAAGTTTTGTGCAGAAAAGCAGCTTGGGCTTGTCGGCACGCGATCATACTAGGAATAGCGCCCACAATGATTCGGACAGAGGGTCTTGCTTCCTCTGTCTGAGTCTTTGCGTGTGCTATTCCTCGTGTAAGTTTTGTGTCTACGCTTTATTTCTCACCACATTGCAAGCTTTGATCGACAGTTGCCATCTGTGTTTTCTAGTTGACTCGTCTGTATGTGCAGGCCTGAATTTTCCGCGTTAGGTCCTTCCATGTAAAGTTTGCATTGATGATCCTGTCTCTAAAATATAAATTGGCTCACATCAGAAGGTGAAAACAGTGAAATTACAATGTCTGTGACCCCTTCTTCATGGAGGAGCCCTGCTTTCAACTGTAGCACTGAGCTGCAGGGAAGAAACACGTCCTTATGAGAATTGCACGTCACCTACATGCTGCCTTTATTAATAAATGTTTTGACTTAATGAAGCTGGTTTTAACTGTGAAAACATGGTAAATAAATATATAACGCGGTGTGTGATTACATGGGGCATGCCATATTTCTTTCACATGTGTCAGTCTATGGATCATGAAGGTTCAAACTGTCAGCAAGTGTTTGTATGCAGAACGTTGAGCACGTTGGTATGGTTCCATTTTGGAAAAAAGCACAGAACTGAGATCTAGGCTTAACTGCTTTCATTCGTGGTCTGGGCTTTGCGCATGTTCCAAAATTACCTCATTTGTATGAAGTGGACTGCATTGTTCTCCATTCTCATCAACCCTCATGTGCACTTTCATTTGGCACGCAGCTCCTTCGGCTGAACAATGAGCGGTTCATGGTTCCCGAACTGCTGTTCCACCCCTCTGACATTGGCATAGACGAGATGGGCATCCCAGAGGCAATCAACCATGTTGTTGAGACCCTGCCAAAGGGTGAGCATGGCTTCTCCTGTTATGTGTGCTTTTGATGACAGCAAAGTGAATCACATGATGGACATGTGCCTTACAGCATCTAGTATTTTAGGTTTTTGTTCGCTACACATTCCTGGTTCTTGCGCCATGAATTTAAAGTTGTATATCTTCTTTAAAGGGGCCCAGCAAAACTTTTTGAAGCTAGTGAGAAAATGCTGCTGATTAGATGCGGATTCTCCTGTGAACATGTGACTTACTCATGTGAACGTGTGATTTAATGTACGTTTGCACTGTTTCTATAACTATCAACTACTACTCAACGCTGTTCAGTGGCCGTTTTTGTGTCCTTATCAACATGTAATTCTCTGACAGGAGGTCCCCTTTCAGCCTTGCGCTGAAAGGGGACCTCCTTCTGTATATTCTAACCCAATGCGTTTATATTTTTGCGACGAATAAAGATTTGATTTTATTCGATTTGAAAGTAATTATTTGCATGCACACACCAGAAAATTTTCAATTTTTTTTCATATACGGCTAAGAAGCGCCTCTTCTTGCTTCAAGAAATGACGCACTGGGGGCACCAACTATGCCATTTGAGGCAGCAGTACCAATATTAGTTCATATCTTGATTAATAAAAGATCCTTTGCAACACTTCATTTCTTCATTTTGAGTTCGACAGATAAACACAAGTTATCTGTCCACCTTGAAGAATACCAAGAACATTCAAGTGGTGTAGTCGGTGCTGCCAGTGACTTCATTTGTCAAAAGAAGAGCAGGCAATTTGCAGCTGTATTAGAAACCGAATTGCAGATTCCCTGGTCTGGAACAGTGCAACAATACCTGGCTCACATGTTCACGGGTGCCTCAACAACTGACTTGCACCATTTTTCTGGCAATGTTCAAAAAGTGTTGCAGGGCCCCTCTAATTCCCATTAGCCCATGTGTACCACCTCCTTCTTTCCCACATTTCTTCCACCACTTGCTGCGTTGGAAAGCTCTGCTGGTGCCTTCATCTACAGTAAAACCTCGTTATAACGAAGTTGAAGGGGGAGCGGTAATTACTTCGTTATATCCATTAGTTTGTTATAACCAATATCAATTTCATCTATAGGAACTTCAAGGGGAACTGCGATTACTTCGTTATATCCGATAGTTCGTTATATCCAGGTTCGTTATAACGAGGTTCCACTGTACAGCTACATGTTGCCATTGAAGGCAGCACCTGTTGTGGAATGCCATTTGTGCAAGGAACAGCCGAGTTTCTTATTGTGAGGAGTCGGCACTTGGCCAGGTTACTAGTTCCTGGCTGGGAGACTACACAGGTGTCCATGTAGGCTTCCTAAAGGCAGCATGGGCTAGCTCACATGTCATCATTATCACGTGTTTGTACTCCTGCCATCCGACAACTAAACCATTCAGTTGGTTTTAGCTTTCCCCATTCTGTTGCTTCCTATTCATGATCGTGTTGCACGCTGATAAGTTGGCCCTCCTGCGTAAAAGCATTCTTATCGAGTGGATCATTGTCCCAGGTCATGGGTTCTTTTTCCGTGATCACCTAAGAAATATAGTCATGAGGCTTCCACTGCACCATATTCATGATTGTAGGTGAACCTGTTTTTTTTATTTAAATTTGAAAAATCCGAATTTGGGTGGTGAACTTACGTCTATGTAGTATTGCTACTAATGGCAAGACAAGTGAGAAATTAGGGATGCTACAGTTCGTAGACATAGCAGTAGTGAAATGAGAGAAACAGGCATCCACAAGGGTAAGTAGAAGTGTAGGATAGTGAAGACCATTTGACTCATGTGTTAATCATTACCGTAACAGAAGAGGACTTATTGTTGAATGCTGCTCATGTCTTTGTTTCATATGCAAAATGTCCGTTTTCTTCATGACACACAGAGATGCGACCCCATATGCTGAAGAATGTCCTCCTGATTGGTGGAAATGCCTGCTTCCCTGCATTCGGCGAGCGAGTGTGAGTTTGAAATACTGTACCCTGCTTGTCTTGGCATTCGGTTGCCACTCAACTGCACATGTTGGCAATCATTGTAATAGCACAGCCAACCCATATAATACAACCAGGAAGGTTAGGCATGTCTGAACAAGAGTGCATTTTCGAATGTTCCTTGAACTTCCGAAAATAGCTGTATGTGGTACGCTGCTGCTCGCATGCATCTTTGCAGCGATGTGCGCTACTGTATTTGCACGATTGTAAGTCGACCCATTTTGTTAGAAACTTGAGATCCAATGTAGGAGGGTTGCAGGAGATGTATATTTCCTACCCTCCCCTCCCAAAGATCCATGTCTTAGATTCCATGTTCCACTTGAAGACCATTCTTTGTTGTGGTGTGCTCATCAGAAGCGCCTGCGTGTAACAGAAACTTGTAGGTTATGCGAACAGGAAAACTTACGGTACTAAGCAAATTCGAATATTGATGTTCAAGTGTGAACTGAATCGAATATTTTTAAGGAATTTCATGTTGAAGTACACAGAAAACATACTGCTAACCTGTGAGCATAAAAAAGAAATTTGTTATATGACTAGCTTACTCCCTCAATGTTCCTAGACAAAACAACAGTCTGGTCCTGAAGAACACCTCATGGAGGACTGTGCAGGTGCCGTATGCTGAGATGTGTTGCTAAAGGTGATAGTACTATTGCTTTGGTGACGTATGTGTGTCCTTTGGTGGTGATTGGCTGGTTGAGCAAACTGGAAACCTTCACTTTCCCAGTTTGTTCAACCAGCCAATCACCACCAAAGGACACACATACGTCACCAAAGCAATACTATCGCTGTTAGTGACAGATCTCAGAATGCGGCCCCAGATGCATAACTGCCACAGTACATAAGTGTCAGCTTCTCTGCAGTGCGCAAGTGCTGACTTCGCCGCAGTACACAAGTGATATGCAGCGGAGCATGCTACATGCAGGAATGGGCAGTTTAACAGACAGCGCATTTCGTCCTACATTCTTAAAATAGCTCGAATAAAAAAAGCAAGTTGCAAATCAAATAGCAAATGCTACTCGAAGACTATTTAGAAGTTTGCATATCATCCCTAGAAATGTGCCATCATTGGATGCCAGTGTCTGAACGGTCGAACCTCCACTGGTCTCTGATTAATGAAAGTTTTGAGAATTTGTGCCCTGTTTACCGTGGTTTAGATACAGTTAGTGTTCCATTTCTGTGGTAGAACAAATTGCTGTTGTGCTCTGTTACCATGAAAATCTGATGAGACAAGTAGTGGTACTACAGTACATTGCATTCTGAATTTTACGTGCAAACGCACACTTTAGCAGACCCCCCCCCCCCCTCTTTTTTAGCACTACCTAAGCTGGTTTGAGCTGATGCTCGCTGAATATTTGCTGATGTTGGATTAGCTTTGGCCAAGTGATGGTGATTGTTGGCTAATGTTGGCCATGTGCGGGACATGTATTGTGCAGTCTGGGCATCGTACTGTCATTCCTGCTCGAGGGATGGTGCCTGCAGCCACAAGTTTTACCCAGATGGAGACATGTCTTGGTGCAAGCACAAGGGGGCACAGGCATTGGGTCAGCGAGCACCACCTCACACTCACTTACTGACCCCTTTCCAAGGGAAGGCTATGCTGCCAATCTACAAAAGATTGACCGAAGAAGGGCTGCTTCAGCGTTGTGTGAAGAACCAAACACAAAACGCAGCTGAATCGCTGAACAGCAAGATATGGCCGTTGTGCCCAAAGACCAAGTTTGCGACGCGAACTGTCGTTGATACGGCAACAGCAATCGCTGTCCTTTGGTTTAATAAGGGGCACACACAGGTTTTGAGGGGGTGCTGCAGGAGCTTGGAATTCTCCCGTCGAAAGAACTGCGCCCCCTAAGTGCAGACATGAACAAGAGGCGCATTTCTAGCATGTCAGCAAAAGTAACTGCTGAAGCTAGGGCCAATCGTCGCAGTGCAGCAAAAAAAGCCTGCCTGGAGGAGGCAGCTCGCAGGAACTGTGAAGGTGCAACATGTAGAGCTGGTGCATTCTGAGACTGTGAGCTCTTTTGAGACAACCTTGCTGCCATGCTCTGTAAATTTGATGAGTATTGAATGAATGACACAGCAGTAAACAGGTTTTTCAACTTTCAAGCACGTTTTTCTCAGTTTCTTCGATTTGTAGCATTTTTAGAGGTTGTGCACTAAAGTTCGCACACTTTATGTAGTCTGATCATAATGAAATTTGGCATGCTTGTACTTTAACATGACCTGAATTCAAAGAAACAACTTTCGCAGCATTCCACAAGCATATTGACTAAGATAATTTGAAAAGTTTCATTCTTGGGAGTGGTAAAACAGGAACTAAAAAGTTGGAATTTTTTTTAGACTAAAACATACACACTATGCTATATTTCTGTGCTTTATTGAATTCTTCTATTCTTTGGGAGCAAAATGAACTATTTTTTAGTGTTTTCTTATGCTCACTGTTATCACCCAAGGTTGCACAAAGATGCATTGTTTTTACAATTACACGGTGTGCAAAAAATTAACCAGATGAGCTACCCAGAAAGTAAAAGCAGATTTGAAAAGAGGAGATCAAACTTTATAAATGGTGCAAGTTTCATTGAGCTGTCACAAATATTAAGGAAAAAAGTTTTCCGAGGAGCATCTCCCCTTAAGTTCCACAGTACTGCTGTCTTCATTCAATTTCAATCCAATGATGCCCTCGCAAACATATAGAGGAAGAATTTTTTTTCAGGAGTGACAGTTCCAACCAAAGGCATTGTACTCCCCATTTTATTCAGAGAAAAGTTGGTTTCACTTTAAAACGAAGGAACATCATGCCGTAATTTAATTACTACTAGGTGTGCATAAAATAATTCACACTAAGTTTGTCCTCTGCTGCTGTTAAATATTTCGTGATGCCATGTAACAAGCGGCGCTTTCCTTTTGTGACACAGGTACACAGACCTGCGCTCCCTGTGTCCCGAGATCTGCGAGGTGAATGTCACAGCTCCAGATAAGTAAGTCTTTTTGGGAAGCCATTACCAGTGTTTCGCTGTGTGCTGTCTGCTTCAAGCATATGTAACCCCAGTGGGTAAATGCACAGGTGCTCTTTTTTTTTTCCGTTAGTTTTTGTACATCCATGACTGGTAATAGACCCCTTTGATAATTATAATGCTAGCTTTCCTGCAATGCAGCTTGCCTAACTAATGGTGGTGTGGTCAATTCTGCAAACGGCCTGTACGAGCGCAGTTTGCCTGTGATTGGGCATGTGAAATGTCGATTCAGCCTTTGTGATACAAGCATGCACAAAAAGCAAGCCTCAGCATGTGAACCCTAAATTTTGACAGGATTTCGATCAAGACAGCTGTCATCATTAGTTAAGCAAATGTGCAGTGCAGGTAAGCACACTTGCAAAATTTTGAAAAGGGTCTGTGTTATGCCACTGCAAGGGATCTAGCTGACAGAGCTGTTCAGCTTATTGCTAAGTTTAGCCAGGCATCTACACAATTTTTATTGTATGTTAAAGTTTCATGCTCTTCAGGAATGGTTCTATACAAGTGATACAGTAGACTTTCATTAGTTCAAACTCCGATAATTCAAACTTTCAGGTAATTCAACGAAATTTAAAATGTTTAGGTTTGCCTGCTATGTTTTCAGTGTATTTAAAAGCTTCTTAATAGAAACTGTATCATGTAGTTCTGATAATTCATACTTTTTGCTTATCCTTACCAGAAGTATAGCCTGCTTTGGTTCCTTCTTTGCGAGCGCATATTTTTTGCACAGCCAGAAGTAGAGCCAATTGCTTGCCAGCTTCTATTAACGTATTTAAAACCACTAGTATAAGAAGATAAAAAAAAAGCACTGATGCAGCAACAATGTGCATGGTAACTGGCGATCTCTTCTTTTTACCGGTATGTTGCACTGAGCCATACTTCTGCTTGCATCTGATAATTAAAAAAAAAATTCTGGGGTCCATTCAAGTTTGAATTGACAAGAATCTACTGTAGTTCCTGTTCGCCCGGGTCAGTATTAATTCAATTTCACTGTGTGTTTTGTAAGTCTGCGAGGTTAACATTCAAAGTCAATGGTAAAACAGCTTGTGGCACAGGACACATATCTTTGCTGTAGAGCTAATCATATAATCACGATGTGTGATGGTAATTGGGGTAATTCAATAACAAGGTACACCCATTACAATTTCATCACAATGCAGCACTTGCTATTTGTGCTTCAAATCTACTTGAAATCACGCTGGCATCAAGCAAGACAGAATGACATACTTTGTGCCTTTGCAGTGTTCTCTGTATTGAAGATTTTTTGGCTAATACAAAGTTGCAGCTGAGTCTCACACTGTGAAATTCAGCAGATTTTCAGCTCTCAGCAGTGACATCACCATGCTGCTTCTTTCATCTCAGTTGACTATTGCAGCTGGAGAGGTACCCAATATCAATGCAGTAGTAAACGTGCCCATTTGTTACATTTGCTACCATGTAGAAAGCACTGTCGATGCCAATGCAACAAATATTAAAAACATGAAGTAAGCACAAGGGAGCCATGATGCATTTATAACTACCATTTGCGATGTTCTCTGTGAAGTATAGCTTTGGAGATATCTGGGATCTGTTGCCAAGGCGATGGCATTCATACAGGGTGCGCACAGTTCCTTCAAATCCTTGAAAGTGCTTGAATATGAAAATTCCATTTTCAAGGCCTTGGAAGTCCTAGAATTTATTTTCAGGCCTTCAAAACCCATGGACTTTTCGTGGGTTTCAACGGATACTAAAGTGAAAATGTGAAGTGGTTCATGATGATAACTTATGTTTTAAGAACTCGATTGTTATTATTTTGCCATTTTATGTTCAATATTCAAAAAGGAAATGAATGCAAACGTTTTCGTTTTGAAATTCGCGGCAAAACTTTGGCCTTGTAACAGTCAAAAGGCCTGATCTCCTTTTTTGTATTTTCGCCAATTTTGCTCCGTCAGATGTTCTGAAGGGGCAACTCTGACGGTTTTTTGCACCATATTCTGATATTGACGTTTTCCAATAGTTTGCTCAGAAACTCGTCAATAATTTTAAATAACTGAATGAAGGACGTGTTCAAACCGAAAGCGAAACAGGTAGATGCTTCATGCAGTGTATGCAATGATGTCACAACCTCCTTGCCATCAGAAATATGGAGCTGGTGGCCCAGAAAAATGGCCAGAAAAATGAAAGTGGCGAAGTCATTCAATGATGTATTGAGCTCTTCCGAACTTGCATCGACGATTTGAGGGCTGAAGTTTCACCAGGCAGCATTGCAGGCAATGACGTCAAAAGCACAGGGTGGCTCGCTTGGGAATCCGCTAAATATTTTAAAAATCCATTTTCAGGAAAACTAAATGACTTGCAACTGCCTGGCTTTGTAGAAATTATTGTAGTGCTGAGGATAACATATACTGAAAATTTGATTGAGATCAGTGAAAAATGAAAAATCGCCGGAGTTGCCCTTTAAAGAGCAACTCCGACGGTTTTTTTTCACCGGGTTCTGATATCGATGTTTTCCAGTGGTACTCGTAGTTCTGTAGCAGCCATGGTGGTTCAGTCTGGTCAGAAATGCACCAACAATTTTTAATAACTGACTGAAAGGCGTGTTCAAACCGAAACGGGTGGATGCTTTGTGCTGCATATGCAATGACATCACAGCCTCTCCGCCATCAGAAGTGTGGAGCTGGTGCCAGAAAAATGACAGTGGCGAGGTCATCCTCTGTCAAGCCAGCTTTTCTGGACTTGACAGCGAGGCTTTGAATCCTGAAGTATGGCCGTTTTGCTTTTAACGGCCCGCTGGCTCGGGTAGGCAGCGTTGAAGGTGATGACGTTTTAAAAAGCACAGGGTGGTCCACGTGGGAATCTGCTGAAAATTTTTAAAATTCATTTCCAGGAAAACCAAATAACTTGCAACCACCTGGCTTGGCTTATATTATTACGTAAAGTACTGAGGAGAATATATATTGAAAATTTCATTGAGGTCCGTGGACACTGAAAAATCACCGGAGTTGCCCTTTAAATTTTTGGCTTCCTTAGAAAACAATGTATGTCTTAGCAGACGCTGTCAGAGATCTGGGACGTCACACACGTTAGTGCTAGAACTTCAAAGCAGCGTTGCTACCCGTATTTTCTTTTTGCACATTTTCTAGCTTACCGAAGGTCTTCTCCTCGCAAGGTTGGTGTTTCTGGTATTTTGAAAAGCTAACCTATTAATATGAGAAAAATTGCTTTTCACTTTAGTGTCCCTTTAATGGGATCTGATAGTGCAAGTCGACATTTCGTGGAGGTAGAGCATGTTCCCGGCAAATGTCATTGCTTACAGCATACCACGCATGCATTTTAACAGCAGAGCTATGTGAGGTTGTGTTGTGTGTTGGATGATCGCATTGTTGGTTGTCACGCAGGACGAAAAAGTGGACGCCCTCTTTCCCTCGGACCACTGCTACACGATAGTGGCTATGCGAAGGCCAGTATGCGATAATACTATGTAGGAAAGGTTTAGCTTAACGTTAAGGGTTCACTCGCCAAAGCTACGGCTGCATTTCTGTTGTGCAAAATGCAAAGACAGAAGGAAGTGCATGGCGAAGGATCACATATGGCTAGTGCATAACGATGAAGGGTGGTATGACTAACATGAATGATATTGCTACAGAGCCGGTCAAGGTACGAGGTCAAGGTCAACTGTGGTACAGGTGAAATTACCCTGAACAGCGCGCTCCTTGCAACACTTGCAGATGCACATTTGAGGGACGAGAACTTCTTTGTGGTTTCAGACGACTTGCTACTAGCGCCTTGGTCGCTGTCACGTGTGTGTGTCAAAACTACTGCTGCCGACCTGTCATCATTTGACGCGCAAGTTCAACCACTCGTTTCAAACTGTGCTAAGAAGGACGTACTTGTGCCACGATCTGTCGTGACAGTAGTGAATGGCGCAGCGAATTTGTGGGCATTCAACTGCTCATCCATTCCTGCTGTACTCCCGCGTGGTATGAAACTTGCTGAATTTGACGAAATCAGTTACAGTGCCATCATGGCCTTAAATGAGGAGGCACAGCCTGCCGCAATCAGCCCCTGCCGAAATACTTCTGAACAGCAGGTTCTACAAATGATGAGCAAGTCGCTGCCCTCAAATGAGCACCAAGTTCTCATGGCGCACCTTTCTGCTTTCGATTTCACACAAGATGGCAAACAGGCATCACTACCGCACTCTCGTGCTTGCCACAGAATTGACATCGGTTCTGCACGTCCCATTCGACAAAAACCTTACCGTGTCTCCTCGGCAGAAAGAACACTTATCGCCGAACAAGTAAGACATGCTACAGAAAGGTGTCGTTCAAGAATCTTTTAGTCCATGGGCAGCACCAGTCATCCTAGTTAAGAAGAAGGATCGATCGTGGCAATTCTGCGTCGATTACAGAAAACTGAACACAATCACCAAGAAAGATGTCTACCCGCTTCCTAGAATTGATGACGTCATTGACTGCCTGCATTCGGTGGCATATTTTTCATCAGTGGATCTGCGGTCGGGCTATTGGCAGATTGGCAGTCTAGAAGGAACAACCTCATAGTATATGGTGTTCCGGAAAGCGAAAAAGAAAACAGTGACACTTTGGATAAAACAGTGAACGATAGTATAGTCAAAAACATTCTCAAAACCGAGGCAGTTGCCATAGAAAGGATACATAGACTAGGAAAGCCTAAATCTAACAAATGTAGACCGATAATATTGCGGCTTGCCGATCATCGAGACAAAATAACCGTATTGCAAAACTGTTACAAGCTAAAAGGTAGCAATGCCCCGCCACGGTGGTCTAGTGGCTAAGGTACTCGGCTGCTGATCTGAGGGTCGCGGGATCGAATCCCGGCCGCGGCGGCTGCATTTCGATGGAGGCGAAATGTTGAGGCCCGTGTGCTGTGCGATGTCAGTGCACGTTAAAGAACCCCAGGTGGTCGAAATTTCCGGAGCCCTCCACTACGGCGTCTCTCATAATCAGAACTGGTTTTGGGACGTAAAACCCCACAAAACAACAACAACAACAACATAAAAGGTAGCAATTACTCTATAGGTGCGGACTTCTCAGCCCGCATTCGTAGCATAAGGAAGAATCTGTGGAATTATGGTAAATCAAGAAAGGAAGCAGGAAAAAAAGTGACCTTAAATTATGACAAGCTCCGGATTAACGGTGAACTTTTTTCCTGGGATGAGGAAAAAAACGAAGCCATTCCCGTGAGCCATGATGCAAATGCCTATGCAAAACAAAAAAACCAGTAAGGCGAACTGCAGAAACTACGGCCCCGCAAAAAGAAGTAACCTTCATCAATCTAAATGCGCGTAGTCTACTGAACAAATCTGACTTGCTTGAATCTTTATTACTGGAACTAGAACCAGATTTTATAGCAATTACTGAAACTTGGCTATCAAGTGACATTCATGATCAGGAAATAGGTAGCCCAAACTACACGATCATACGGAAAGACCGACCCACACGTGGTGGTGGCGTGGCTATATTTATCAATAAAAAGCTATCTTTTAAGGTTCTTCCAGATGTTGAAGGCGTAGAAGCAATATTTTGCAAATTGCTGATAGGTACTCGTGCTATCACTGTGGGTTGTGTATACCGTAGCCCCTCTGCTTGTAGTGACGTCATTACTTCACTTTGTAATTATATGCAGAGTCATGTATCAAATGCCAGACTAATCCTTCTTGGTGATTTTAATATGCCAGATATAGATAGGAAATCTATGCAATTCAAGTCTGATAGCTTGCAACTAATATGTGATCTAATGCTCAATTTCAATTTACGTCAGATAGTGACCCAGCCCACCTGAGTACATGCATCATCATCAAACATTCTTGATTTAGTTTTCTTAAGTGATCATTTCTCGCACGACACTACTAAAGTAGAAATTATGGAGGGCATCTCAGATCATGACTTGATTTACTGCACTGTAAGTGTGACTGATACCAGGATTTCATCAGCAGACACTGCTTTATTATCCTGACTTTAGCCATGCTGATGACACAAGCATAATCGACTGTCTTTCTTTCGAATACGATTCATTCGTAGCACTCTCACATAACCTATCCACTGACATCGAAACAATTTGGAGTAAATTTGCAGTCATCGTGACGTCATGCATAAAACGCTACGTACCGATCAAAAAGAAGAAAACTAGGCAACTAAACCCCTGGATAACACGCGATGTAATACATGCGAAACGAAAGGTAAAACGATTAAGGAAAAAACTGAACTTGAAAAAAACTAATCTAACCAAACATGATCTGACTGTAGCCGTTAGTCATATGAGAAGTAAACTAAAAGATGCTAAAAATAATTACTTTGCAAAGGTACTTCCCACATTTTCGATAAGCGCTCCAAATAAGTTTTGGAAATATATAAATCCAAAGAAAAATGATGAGCCCACGCAGTTCCTCTGAAGACAACTACTCTTGTCAACAACTCTCGTCAACTCTTTCAACGATTACTTTCAATCCGTTTTTACTGTAGATGATGGAAACATACCACCCATGCAATCTTCTGATCATTCACCAATAGAACCCCTGACAGTTACCGAACAAGGCGTGTTCAACCTACTATTAAACATTGATACCAAAAAGGGCCCGGGTCCTGACAACTTACCAAACATCTTCCTTAAAAGGTATGCGGAGTGGGTAGCGAAATATTATGTGTAATCTTCAATAAATCACTGCAGTTATGCACTGTCCCCGCAGTATGGAAGACCGCCAAAATTATTCCAATACATAAAGCAGGCAGCAAAACCATGGTTTCAAATTACAGACCAATATCACTAACTTGTTCTGTGTGTAAATTATTAGAACATATGATATTGAAACACATCAATATTTACCTAGAAAAAAAACATATCCTGTCTCCTGTACAACATGGTTTCCGAAAGGGACTCTCAACAATTACTCAACTTTTAGAATTAATACATGATGCAGCCCAGTCTATTGATAACCATAAACAAATTGATCTAATCTTCTTAGATTTCTCGAAAGCATTCGACCGGGTTTCACATACCAAATTAATAAGTAAATTACAAGTCACTCTTGGAGATAGTACCATTGTTCACTGGATTAAGGATTACTTAACCAATCGCTCACAATTTGTACAGTTACAGGACACCGCCTCTAGAACAACAGCAGTCTCGTCAGGCGTGCCACAGGGCAGCGTCCTAGCACCAATATTGTTCACAATATTCATTAATGATCTTCCCCTCTCAACTAAAGTAAAACTCAGGCTCTTTGCAGATGACTGCGTACTTTACCAAGAAATTAATACTCCTTCCGATCACCTAATCCTTAACAGAGCTCTAGAAGATGTACACAAGTGGTGCAAAAAATGGCAAATGTCCCTCAATATTGGTAAATGTGTTTCCTTGGCAATAACCCGCAAAAAACACAGGTCCAACTTCTCCTACACTATTGACAACTGCGCCTTAACCACAGTCTCTAACCACAAATATCTAGGAATAACGATTTCAAACAATTTGAGATGGGATACTCACATTGATAACATTACTGGCACAGCCCTTAAAAGACTATTTTTACTGAAGAGACGCCTTAAGCAGGCACCACCGAATACCAAACTAATAGCATATACAACCCTCGTCCGATCTGTACTGGAATATGCCAGCCCTGTCTGGTTCCCGTTCACCCAGCAACAAATTAATAAATTCGAAGCGGTTCAAAGAAAAGCAATAAGGTTTATTTTTAACAGGTATAGACAGACAGACTCACCGACACATCTACTTAGTAATGCTGGCATCTTAACACTACAAAACCGAACGAAACTAGCAAGACTAAAGCTAATGTTTCAACTACTACACAACATAATAAAAATAGACACTTCAAGGTATATATCTTATTTTCAAGGCAGACCAGCCCGTCATAAGCATTCCCATACTCTTGCCGAATACTCCTCCAACACTAATTGCTTTAAATATTCTTTTTTCCCTCTAACCATTAAAGATTGGAACTCACTGAAACCTCCCCTAACGACCGAATCATCCATAAACTTGTTTACAACGGCGATTGAAAGCGAATTGATTGCCTCACAAAGAGCACTAACGATATTACAACATCAGTAAACCCGCTAAGCGAGGAGTCTGTGTCATGTTACTAATACATAGTTTTTCTCTGCTGCTTATATGAAGGCAATGTTTTAGGCGACATGTTCTTCAATTATTATGTTGTTCATAAAATTGTTTAAGCAATGTAATCAATGGTAATGTATACTTGCTGATCCTACGCTATGTTTACAAATGTATACTTTATCCTTTTGCAGCTGTTTTTGGCGATAATCTCGCCCATGATTTTGTTACTAAAATTGTTTTATTGTGTGTTCTTCTATCGCAATGTATAATGTATAATTTTGTATGTAATATTGACTTTTTTGTGATTTTATCCATATATAAACCTGTGTAAACATATAGTATTTTTCATGTGCCTTCCCTGCTATAATCTCTGAAGGGATTGGCAGTATTGTTAAATAAATAAATAAATACCCATGCACCCAACCGAAAAGGAGAAAACAGCCTTTGTAACACCAGACGGTCTTTATGAATTTAACGTTATGCCGTTTGGTCTTTGCAACGCGCCAGCAACATTCGAACGATTTATGGACACGATTCTATGAGGACTTAAATGGGAAATTTGTTTGTGCTATCTCGATGATGTGATTTTTGGCAGCACTCTGAATGAGCATAACAGACGTCTGAGTATTGTCCTTAATTGCGTCGAGAAGGCCGGTTTGGTGCTAAATTCCAAGAAATGTCGCTTTGGCGAGACCGAAACGTTGGTACTTGGACATCTGGTCGATAAGAACGGTGTGAGGCCTGACCCATGCAAGATCGAGGCAGTCGGCTCTTTTGAACCACCAAAGTCAGTACGGGAGCTACGGAGTTTCCTGGGCCTTTGTTCATACTTTTGTCGCTTTGTACCGAGATTTGCCGACGTGGTGCACCCCTTCACACGCCTGCTCCAAAAGGACGTTCCTTTTGATTGGTCATCGGCTTGTGACGACGCATTCAGGGAACTAAAGTTTCTGCTAACATCGGGGCCTATATTACGCCACTTTGATCCATCCGCGCCCACCGAAGTTCACGCTGATGCTAGTGGTATCGGAATCGGTGCCGTACTAGTCCAACGTCACCAAGGATGCGAACACGTTGTGGCTTATGCTAGTCACTCTCTGACTAAGGCGGAACGTAATTACACCGTCACAGAGCAAGAATGTTTGGCAGTAGTATTCGCTGTCCACAAATTTCGGCCCTACATCTACGGACGACCCTTCACTATCGTTACTGACCATTACGCTTTGTGCTGGCTGGTAAAGCTCCACGATCCAAGTGGTTGACTGGCCCGTTGGGCTCTTCGACTTCAGGAGTACGACTTCGTCATCTCCTACAAGTCCGGTCGTCGCCACGCAGACGCAGATTGTCTTTCCCGCCTCCCTCTGCCGACAACGATGTGTGACGAAGACCATTTCGAGGACTGTTTTGCCTCTATTTCTTCGACTTTCCCAGACTTGACGACTTTTAGGGCTGAGCAAGAAAATTATGTTAGTTTGGAGCCCCTCTTTACTGCCGCACTGCGTCCTCAAGCCAGTGGTCGATTTTGCGTGTGAAATGGCTTGCTGTACAAAACCAACTATTCGGCACAAGGCACACGCTTCCTTCTGGTGGTTCCACAGACTCTGCGTCTGGATATACTAAAAACCACGCACGATGACGCGACCTGTGGCCACCTAGGCTTCATCAGAATGCTCGATCAGACACTGGAGCATTTTTACTGGCCGAAAATGTGAGATACAGTCAAGCAGTACGTCGCTGGTAGCGAGCAATGTCAACGCTACAAGCGCCCTATGACCACTCTACCGGGTCTTCTTCAACCTGCGCCGCCCCCTTGCTTGCCGTTCGAACAAGTGAGTATCGATCTCTTAGGGCCGTTTCCACGATCCTCTAATGGCAATCAATGGGTGATCGTATGTGTAGATCACCTGACTCGCTACGCAGAAACGGTGGCCATGCCATCTTCAACCGCTGCATGTGTCGCCACGTTCTTGCTACGATTCGTCATTCTTCGGCACGGTTCCCCTCGCGTCATCATTAGCGATTGTGGTCGCCAGTTTGTTGCCGACGTCGTGGAAGAAATGCTTTGTCCCTGCAGTTCACAGCTACGCCATTCGACACCTTACCATCCTCAGACCAACGGTCTTGTGGAGCGTACCAATAAAACACTAACAAACATGCTGGCGATGTACGTATCTTCCAATCACAAAGACTGGGATGACGTTCTACCTTTCATCACTTATGCATATAATACCGCGAAGCATGAGACCACCGATTACACTCCCTTTTACCTGCTTTACGCACGTACGCCGATGAACAGTATTAGCACAATACTACCGTTCGACTTCCACAGCGAGTACTCTGTTGCCAAGATGCTATGCCTTGCTGAGGAAGCCCGTCGTATCGCTCGACTTCGCACCGTGATATCTCAAGGCCGATCTAAGAAGCGTTATGACAGTCGCCATCAACCAGTTTCATACGCCGAAGGAGACTTTGTGTGGGTGTGGACGCCACAACGCAAACGCGGCCTATGCCAGAAGTTCCTACTGCACTATACTGGCGCATTCGTAATTGTTGATCGTTTGAGCGACTTGACGTACGTGGTAGCACGCTTGACGTCTGCTAATCGCCGGTCAAGCTGAACACAACTGGTCCATGTTGTACGGCTCAAGCAATTTCATCGTGCACTTCCCAACTGATGTGGACTTGCCCGGCGGGCTTCGTCTGTGAACCGGGGAATGCTACAGAGCCGGTCAAGGTATGAGCCGGGGACTGAGGAGAAGGAAGACGACGTTAGGTGGTGTGCAGCGGATCGACGCCATCATCGCTTGATCATCGCCAACCTCGCCCTGTAAATAAACATTGCCCACTGCTCAACCGTAACAATATGTCACGACGTCCATGACACCCCTGTAAGCTATGTCACGATTAACGATAAAAGAAGAGCTTCGTTCTTCCAACAGTTCACAGCGTAGAAGTGCCCTGAACTTTTTTGTAACCATCTGGCTTGCGTCGACTTCGGTGGGACAAAAGCCGTAAGTTACCTGGCTACAGTGAGCCTAAAGCGTCTTCAGTTGCTCGGAAAAGAAAAGTTACGCGAGCATGGTCTTCTGTAATGAAAATACAGTTGTATTTAGTTGTATTTCAATGTCTTTTCCCTTTGGCTTTATGTTGAAACAGGGTGCCTTGGCAACCCACTCAACATTTGTCATACATCTCGTACTGTATTGTATGTGACACAGCAGATAGGTTAGGTGATATCTTGAGCAGTCATATCACTAAGAAGCAATAGCTGTGTCGTGAGTCGGGAAGTGCTAGGGAAACTCAAAGCAGGAAGAAAGCAGAATCATGGAGGAAGTTGAAGGCATGGAGATAAAGAAAAGGAAGCACAAGGCAGTTGATTTTTTAGCAAGCACAGTGGATGGATATGTAGAAAATGCAGAGGCAAGTGGAAACACCATGCATATAGTGAAAGTAAGTGGCCTGAGAAAGACTGCCAAAGCTTAGACTGAAGCATTCGATGGCATTAAGATGCAAATAAATAAAGAAATGCTTAAGAATTTTGTCTAGTCGAATGGAAGTGTACATGCAGGAAGGGAAATCACTGTTATTTCATCTGTACAGTAAAATTTAACGTGTATGAACTACAGTAATAATCTTAAAATTTTTAAAGGTCCTTGAACAGTTCTTGAATTTTTCTCAAGGACACCCGTACGAACCCTGTCATAATCCCGAAGAGAATGAGGGTACTGGTGATGACGGTTGAACACTTTCAGAACAGACAGTTGTGTGTAAGAGACATCATTTGGTGGGCTACCTTATGTCTCCCGTTAGTTGGACCTCTTTTGTAACAGACACCCCTGAGGACAGTTGCTTACAAAGGAGAAAATAGCCTCTAAATTGTGGTTGACAGTCTTGCTTGTAACAGATATTTTAACTCCAAATGCAGTCTGTTGGCTGCTACCTGTGGCTAATTCAATGTAGAATCATAGAGAAATGACAACCAATTAGAGAAAGCCGTGTTGGAGAAAACCTGAATTGTGTTCTGAGTGGCACAGTCCACCGGACCAACCACCTAACATTGAGGCTAACGGTATCTACAATAAACCCTTTGTAACAGGCTGTTGCCTTCTCTTAAGGTCACTTTAGCTGTAGTGTGCCCATATCAAAATAGGGGTTGACCAGTAAATGAAAACGTGGCACCATGCTTATAAAGACCCCTCACATAAGGGACAGAAACTGCTTCCAGATGTGTGTCTTGCACTAAGGGGTTCAACTCTCCACAATGCACCACCAGTTGTTTTTTATTGTGATAGCAATTATATGGTCAGTCTCGACGGCTTTTATTGCGATGGCAATTATATGGACAGTCTCAGCGGGTTTTTGCCGTCGCCGTCATGTCCCGTATAAATTCGAAATTGATAACAATCCCCCTGCGCATCGTACCTTCTACCCGCAGGTAAAAGCACGCGAGCGGGGGGACGAACGCGGCTGAATCAGAGATCAAACAAGCCCTGGCCCATCTTCATTGCTTGGAGCGGGCACGTGAGATCACAATCACACCGCTCGGGAGGCCTGCGTCGAAGTGGAGGGAAAACGCCCTGCCCCTCTTTAACGAGCATTAGAAGACACGATAGGGTGGGGGGAGGGGTGCTGTAGCTTGAGTGACAACTCCAGACTTTGCGCGGCTGCTACCACTGCACGCACGCTATATCAGCAGCCATAAGATGTGCAGCGTACCGCTTGATCGCATGCTCCATTCCAGGCATCTTGCATATAGTCGCAACAGCGGCAATGCTCTCACCACACCGCACTCACACGAATGCGTCTGTGAGTGCCGGAAGGAACGTGCTCGCTTGATGCCGCTGTGCTGGGCTAAGTTTCTCGATGGTGCAAAGTGCACATAACTTAGTGTGGTCACGTGGTGTGAAGTGCGAGCCAGGAGACATCAAAACAACATGACTTAGCTCGCAGCTCTGCTGGGCCGTTGGTCTCTGCCGCTCGACCATCCCATGGTACTTTACACAACTGCATACTTACTTAACAAGCCCATGTTCACTACAATTCAGATTGCCCCTAAAGATGCTAGCTACTCTTACTTCGTAGCTGTCATGCATTGCTATCGCATTCATTGCTTCGCCCTTCTGGCTAAATGTGATTTTTTTTTTCATGTGAAAAAGTGCAAGCGATACTTGGACCTGACCCAAAGTATGCCCGTTTGCAAACATTTATGATGTTCCTGAATGTGCTGATAGTAAAAAATTATGATTGCTACATCTCCTATCACTATAGGTCAGGAGCAGAACTAAGGACCTTGGTGTAACAATTTGGCAAATAAAAGATCAGGTTTTGCATGTTGCAATTTTGGGACATCGGGTAGTAAAAGGTTGAGACACCAAATTTTGAGACTACAAAAAGCCTGCTGTAGGCTTCCTATATGCAAGGGCACTAACCACGGTGTGCTGTACACGCAAAACGTTTGAAATATATTTACACTTGCTTCCAAAATGTACTTAAGTGCTCGTTCTCATGCGTTAGACCCATCACCAGCGCGACTGATACCCATGTCACCTGCAGAAAAGCACAACGAAAGTCTTAGTGACGACATACAACGTAAGAGTGGCATACAAGGAGCAGTGAACCAAACCACCACACTGGGGAAGCCTAGGCTACTTTGTATTTTCCCTGTGGTTGTCTGGTGAACAGAAGGCGGGGATGGCAATGAAAGGATGTGATAATGTGGCACCCTGAGTGTTGGGGGCACTCACACTATATTGTGTCAACTTTAAAGCTGCGCAAGTGCAGCACGCATGTGTGAAAGCAGGCAACGTAGTAGCGCATGCATCCCTAGACAGTGAGATCAGTGTTCAAATTGATGCCGAGAAACCTCAACTAAAACTTGTTCTCATAAACAATGTGACGTGAAATTATTTACTGATAATATGGGGATCTTCAAGAGTGTGTCGTGCTTCCTGTAGCAATAAGAAACAGTTGAAACAAAGAACACACAAACAATAAATTTGATGTCTCAATGCCTTTTAACAGCTCTTTAGTCTTGCCCGATTGATTTCAAGGTGCCAGGGTACTGCTGTGGCTATTGTCGTTGTACTGGTGAGCATGCATGGGTTTCCTTCCTGGATAAAATGCAAGAACATCCATGCACTTACAAATTTAGATGCATGTTGAAAAAGCTCCAGGTGGTCAAAATCAATGCGGAGTCTTCAATTGCTGATGCACCTTGTACTAATTATATATCATGGTTCTGGCATGTAGACTCGTAATTTAAGCTTCTTTTCTTTGTTGCAGTCCCATCACATATGCATGGCACGGTGGTGTGATGGCTTTCCAAGACCCCGAAATGAACAAGCTCATCGTCACAAAGAAGCAGTACGAAGAGAATGGCACTGCCTACTGCTTGGAGAAGTTCGATTCGTGAGGTGCTTGTGTGTGTGATTAACTCGACTGCATCTCGATTTCAGCAGCTTCATAATCATGGATGTCAGTATGGAAGACCTGAAGGTGTGTTTGTGTTTTGAACATTGGAAGAATATGTTGTGTGCTTGTGACCATAATAAAACTCATTCTTACATTCCTGCTTGGTGATCTAATTATGAGCGTCACTGTGTAATATTAAAACTGTGTGCACGAGACCATAATAAAGAGTACCTTGTCCTCTGCTTGTGTAAGCTTTATTACACTTGACAATGTTACTCACATTTGTTCTTTGTTCAATCAGTGCTGACGTATTTCTTGCAGTCTCAGTGAGCATTAAATGCAGTAAGTCCCTTCTAAAACAAGCTCACAGACTGTCAACTTTTCCATCTTACCAGAAACAAACTATACAAAAAAGTGGTAGCAAGCGAGATTAATAATATAGGTTCACAGCAGGAACAGTAAATACAAAGAGAGCATTTTTTGGTTAAAGCCACTGTAGAAATGCTGGCTTCAAGCATTCTAGTTTCATCATCAGCAGCAGCAGCTCATATGCGCCCACTGCAGAGCAAAGGCATCTCCCACAGTTCTCCAGTTATCCCACTCCTGTGCTAACCACGAACACCTTATCCGTGCAAGCTTTTTGATCTCAGCTGCCCACCTAACTTTCTGCCGCACTCTGCCACACTTGCCTTCTCTTGAGGGATCTCTTGGGAATCTATGACGGTTGATGCTGTCAAGCAAACGAGCGTGCTATCACAAAACAAAGATGTATCCTCTTCATTTTTACATTGGGAATGCAGGCCAACAAGGTAGCGCATTTGAAGAATGATATGCACTATATTTTCTATATCCTGTTGGCCTTCCATGCCAAGTAAGTGTTCCAGGCGAGTGCCACGCAGCTCGCAAATGGCACTCGGTAGCTGAGAGGAACAAATCTAAAGTTGATGAGCTGTGCCGCAGGCCAGAGTATGTAGTTTGCCTTTAATATGGGCAAGAAGTCCACTCGCACTGTGTTCTTGATGCTCTCCCACGAGCGTCGCTGGAGCGTGCCGAGGCTCACCAGAAAGCTCGGTATGAACACCGGGGTGAACAAGGCCTGGTCGAGGAACACCTTCTTGACGACCAGTGCCCGCCCACCACCACTGCCAACGATGCGATCGAGCGTGATGTACCAGACACGGAGGACGGGGCCGACAAATGCGACGCCCATTACGAAGAACCTGAAAGGTTTGGGAAGTTCGAAAACATCAGAAATCATTGAAGAAAATGTGAACTTTGTGATTAAACAAACAATCACTTTTCCTTTCGCTGTTGCACTTGTTCCCAATACTTATTGAATTGATGATTGTCATACGCTTTTTGATCTCACTACAAATTTCTTGTTTGACATTCTTCAAATGTTTCATTTCATGAATTTGTTATTTTTTTCTTTTTTGTCTCACACTTTGCCAGACACATATATTGTTAAAAAGCTTCTTCAATTCAGCTATGAGAAGATGTGACATTAGCGGCCTACATGTCATTTATATTTGAAAATGGCTGGCACGAAGTGCTTAAATTTTTCAAAACTGCACGAAAGAAAAGGACAACACAAGCCAAGTGACAATGCACAATTACACCTTGATTTGTCCCACCTTTTTTCGTATTTTCTCTATAGTGGTTTTTCGCCCTGCAGAGAGCCACATTTCATGACAGGCATTCACTGCAAACGTAGTAGCAAAGCACTTTAGGCATCTTACAGGGTATTTGGGTGCTAGGCCCAAGACATGTATTACAGAAGGTGCAAGGATCACACTAATACAAAGTATTTATACAAGGACTCCTTTTATGCAACTCGGCTTGCATGGAATAGACCAAACACAAAAGCTGTTAGTCCATCTGTGTCCTGTCAAAGAAGAGATTTTGGTGCAACAGAGATGGAGTAAGTTTGGCAGGAATAGAAGCAGGTTTCCAAATGTTGGGCCCTACTTCTGACATTACACCAAGTGAATCCTTTGTTGTGAAATGTGACACATTACAACTATGAATGATGTTTACATACATGCATTACTTTATCATCTTTTCCAGTTAAAGTTCTTTGCAGTGTTCAGTGGAGTTGGTACAGATATGAACGCAAACGTTGGTCAAACTGCAAACAATTGCAGTCGCATCATGAATCACCTGCACCTGATTTTTGGGATTTATGGGGTTTTACGTCCGAAAATCATGCTATGATTATGCAAGATGCCGTAGTGGAGGACTCTGGAAATTTCGACCCCCTGGGGATCTTTAACGTGAAGTGAAATCGCAAAGTACATGGGCCTCAACATTTCGCCTCCGTCGAAATGCAGCCACCGCGGCAGGGATTCAATCCTGTGACCTTCGGATCAGCAGCCGAGTGTCATAACCACTAGACCACCATGGCCTGTACCTGAAGCAAACAAAAATCTTGTCGGTGTCTCACTGCGAACATCATGGATGCGAGCCAGACTGATGAATGACGCCTGTTCATTAATTCATTCGTTAGCTTGACAAGAAAATAATTTGTAACTCCTGTAGTAAGTCTTTACAAGCTGTTCAAGAGTACAACGTAGTTCAGCCAACTTGCCAAAATGTACCTGGATCCCTTAAGCAGCTTACATCAACGACATGTCAATCTCTCAATGACGTTCAGAAAATTCCATCCAGATAGGATCCAACTGCGATCAAAAGTGAACGTGGAAAACTGGTGTAATTGGTCGAGTTAAACAGAAAGCTTGCGTTTTCTTAACAAAAGAAGCTACTCTTCTTTTCCCCCCCATTTTTTATGCTTACGGATGCCAACACCCTACTTTTCTATACCTTTTATTGGCTTATACCGATATCGCAACGTCGCTTTCGATCGCGATCGGGCCGGACTAGCATCGAATTTCTTGGTCCTGATTGGCTTGTTTGCGGATGCTGCAGAAGCTCGGCGGCAACTCGCAGTAGAGAAATCTAATCGTGCCCAATCGCAATCAGGCAGTGCACCGTATGACACCGGTGTTATTAGCGCGATATGCGGAAGGGCGCCAATTGCGATCGACCCTAATCGGGATCGAGCTGCTGATTGGTTCATCTGTGCTAAGTATGTGTAAGGCAGCCAATCGCGTTCGAGAAACTAGATCCCGATCAGTGCTTGAATGCGATCGGAAGTGCCTATGTGACACTCGTACAACATACATACATACATACCGTGCCGCTCGAGGCACATCGACGTTGGACCGGCGCTCGAGCACCTTCTGCGCGATCAGGTCACCCGACAGCATCACGGTAGCCGTAGTGATCAGCTGCGTCTTCACCGGGTGATCGCGTATCGCACGAGCGTAGAGGTTCCATACCTGCCGCATTTCCAAAGTTGCCGCAGTACTGGCGCAAAATCGCAAGCTTCGCACGGACGGCAGTCCGTACGTGCACTAAAGTGTCGTCAAAGTGCTGTGTTTCTCGCCCACCGAATTCGCAACCGCGTGTAGAGACAGCGGAAAGAATTTCAAAAAAAGGCTTGCGCCTCAGAAGTCCGATGTCGGCCGTTATCACGAAGTGGTACCGGCAAAGGGACAGCGCTTCGCGGGTCCTTCGTGGTTCACATGGTTCACACGTGTGTGCTCCGGCGGCTCCAGTGATGCCAACCTAAGTCGCCACTTTATCCCTAGATTGAGCCTCGAAAATTCCTTAATTGTAAGTAAAATCCCTAGATGGTAGTTTATGTCGTTATAATTTGGCCACTTCCCATTTAATGACGTCTAAACGTAGTTCTCTCTTTGGCGCACTTTTTCTCAGTATTGGTAAAGGTCGAAATCAGTTTATTAACAGCAAATGCCGCTCTTATTTCTACATTTCGTGTGGTATATCGTTTATATACTTCCTGTGGATACAGTTTACTGTGCACTCTAAACTATATGGATCACCTTCCCTTACTGGGACCTGTATTACTGGCTGAGAGCTATCCTCCGTACATTTATCAGTGTCCCATTTGGCCAGTTATTTAATTTGGTCACACACTCTCACTTTTTCTACTCGCTTCACATTTTTAAATTCTCTTGATTCAGAACTTTCCATCTGACATGGAGAAACAAGCAACACGAGCGAACTGCACGATGACGGGCGAAGTTAATTGGTACAAATGTTACCACCTACGAACAAGTTCACGTACCTTACAGCTCCTCTTCAACATAGCACAGTGAAGGAACCCCCTCTTTCACTTACATGGAGAAACAAGCAACACGAGCGAACTGCACGATGACGGGCGAAGTTAATTGGTACAAATGTTACCACCTACGAACAAGTTCACGTACCTTACAGCTCCTCTTCAACATAGCACAGTGAAGGAACCCGGCGAGTGCGAACTAGGTGCGTTTTTTCTGTGCATTGCAACGCAAGAAGGCTCTCTTCTTTATATTATAGGCCTATTGCGCTCGTTTGGCGGCGCCACCGCTCTCTCACCGCGCAGCGCCACAGCGGCCAGGATGGGCATTATCTAGTTCCTGGCGTGCGCAAATCTTGGAGGCCATGCATTCGCTTTCCGGAGAATAGCTCGAAGTGCACCGAAAGGCGAGCCCCGTTTACTGTTTTGCTGCTACAGGCAGATCGCCAACGTTGACAATAGTTTAGAAGGAGCAGTTTGGCTCGCGGGGGCGACTTATACGCCGTTATAATCACACATACTGCGAGAACTGCTCAGTGCCGTCTATCCATCAGAAATCGGTCAGCGGATTGCGCAGACGAACGTGGATTGCGGCGTGGGTTTAGAAACTCACATTAAACTTTCCTTGGTGTAATTCACATGTGCGTGTTTTGTAAAGCATGAATTCAGAAAATTAATTTAACGGCAACCTAGCGAGCTCGCTAGTTTCGTGGTCGGCGTGCACTAGCAGAACTCTTGGCTGGTTACTTTGCCTTATCAGCCGCCTTAAATAATAAAAAAATAAAAAAACGTGGAGATCTCATATAGCAATGGCCTTTTCGCTTTATAGCACTGTTAACGCGTCAAATAAGCACGCTATAGCTGTCATGCGGTGGCTGATTATTGCTTGGAATGATTTCTTATGCGCCGTCCTAGTCCTCTGCAGACTAACAGACTGGTTGTTTTCTATGAATGGTATGTAAACAGCATTTCTGCGAACGCATAGACACCCTTTTCGCGGACTCGTTGTCAGCTGCACAAAATAAGAAAAATTGTGCAAACTTATCGCACCTCCGTGGCGCTGACCGTGTACGCCTATATGACGGCATATCGTACCTTAATTCCGTGCACTTTGAACAAGCAATCGACATATGCTACGTACGCACGCATGACCTCAAAGCGAAATATCGCCGATTGACCGTGTTTTTAGACTGCGTGTTTTTAGAAATCGTTGCTTTGAATATGTTAAAATGTGTTTTTTTTTTCGCCTGTAGGTCGTCTCATGACCAGCCGATCATGAGAGTCAGAACGATCTATGCAATTCGCGGATGTCGCACATTAAATTAAAGAGCTACGCGACTAAAGCACCTGATCCTGTCACCGGCCGCCGTTGCTGCCATTCGAGTGATGAATAGAACTCCGAGCTTGTGAAAAGATATTTACCAACGAGCGGCAGCTTCACTACGCGCGCCCAACGGTTGCAAACCAACGTTGCCCCAATCACCATCGTTTCATTTACAGGGAAACGGATAAAATTCCATCGTTGGTACCTTCCTGATAGTGTTCCTAAAGCTACTATAGAATCCATACACGCAACAGCACGTAGATGTAAAATATCCCCGCCGCGAACGCACGCTCGCGTTGCTCTGGCAAGGCCGGCCGTGATAACTCGCAGTTTTTTCCGGCGGCCGCCGCCAGTGGCTACAGCGGCGCTGCACGCACGATTTGAAACAGGAGCGCACGAGGCCTATAGTGCACTATACTCTGTTCCAAAGAAAAATCCTGCTGAACAATCACAAAGAGAAAATTTTGTTTTTCGTCCCAATAGGCGCCATAGGATTCACGCGTTATCACTAGTCTCGTTAAAAATAAAAAGCGGCAAAAATTATGAGTATTTTGGTTTTACTTGTTGAAAAATGGTTCTCGTTAGGCCGCCTAAAATATCCCTAGATTTCATAGCAAGGACGCCAAATCTCTGAGTGACATGGAAATACCCTAGATCTAGGGGTAAAACTTTAGGGTTGGCATCACTATTCTAGCCACTGTAACATCACTATAGAGGCTGGAAATGTTTTATAGCATCACTGCGTGTTGACTTTCAAACACGTGACCCAAACTTCCGAAAAACACGGCGACCGCGATGTACTTCCGTATATAAAACGGAACAATATTTGAGTAAAGGAAAACATAGCCTTTCAGATTGGCAGCTATAACGAAGGCGTAGGCTGTCAGTGCATAGCCAGTGCGTTTCCAAGCGAAGGCATAAAAAACAGTGAACATAAAATTTAAAATTGGCGAGAGGCGGGAACAACCGACAAAACGCAGCGCAAACAACGAGTGTACCTAATGTCACGTGACCCGACATCCGCGGCTCACGCAGGCGCGAGTGTTTTGAAAACAAGTTAGCGCTCAACAGCACGGTTCGCGCTATTGAGCGTTTATAGTGGTTCGTCTTGGTGCATTAAAATTGCTTACACGAGCAGTTTACACAACCCCATCATGTTCAAGTTAACCATACCCCCCTTCTCCCCTCCTCCCCGGAAAAAAAAAGAAAGATAAAGAACGACACTGAAACGTTCTGTATGACCGACCAGTAATTCCAATAATTCTATGTTACCGTAAGGTATCTGATATGGAAAATGAGCAAAACAAGACAAATATATGGAGTCTCCTTAAGGCAACATATGTAATTGTTTGAATACGGAACGGAACGTTTGACCAAGGAGAGAGACACGAGAGTTCTTCATAAGCGCTTGTGTGGGGCCAGTCACACTCAGGAGTTGTCATTCTTTATTTATGCTTCCTAGGAGCGTAGCCAGGGGGTGACACTCAGGGCGCGTGCCCGCAGCATAAAAGGACACCCGATAACACCCCGCCTGGTCAGCTTCCACTTCCTATCGGGGGAGTGCCCCCAGCGAAACAAATTCCTGGCTGCGCCACCGTGAATCCTAGTCGGCTGATTTTGGGTTTGAAACAAGTACGCGATGAGACGGCGTGGTGCATCCACGCAACACCGCATGCACCACCGCTGATATACGATAATGAGCCAGTTTTCGAGCTTCAAACCAGCACATGTATAACTTGACCGCAATGGTTCTAATGTGGCCTTTTTACACATGCCATCGACCTAAGCGTAAACCTTGCACCTCGGTAAACAAAGCTGCTTGCATAATACGCCTACGTGTGATCCTATAGCAGAAGAAGAGAAGAGATCAAGATAGCATTTAATGAGACGAAAGGAGAAGAGGTCGGCCTGGAGAGTGGGCCTCTGGCCTGCTACTTCGATAGTATAATACCATTTTACTAAGAATGTGATAACACAAGATGAAGAAAGCATGAAAATAAAGTAGTAACAGGTTTCAATAATAAATAGTATATTTATTACGCAACGTAAAAGTTTTTTAGCCGTTCGAGAATCACAGACAACGCTGTATGTTCCAGCACTACATCACATAATTCCCGGAACATGGCAATTCCATGCAACATCTAGATGCCAAACGGCTCGCGATAATGTTTAAAATACGTAGGTTCTGACAAAAAACAAGCAAGACATAAATGCTGACGAACGTTCGAACAATGCCTTTCACACCAACTGTTTCCGGTGTAAATTTTTCCTAAGAGTCAAAAGAGCGTAGTTTATCTATAGAGACAGGGCTCCTTGGGCAACAACCGTATACATCACTGATTAAATTACTCTCAACCATTTAGGACAACCTAAATGTCAATCACAAATGCAACGGAACGTTTTCTTTAGTTTTATGTTGAATTCCCAGTTCTCCTTATACTGATTAGAGTATTTTCTGATGCCTCGATTCCTTGTTAAATATACTAACGTTGTTCACACATATCATCCTTCTACTAAGATCCCACAAGGGATTCCAAGTGTGTAAAATAAATAAAATGCCATTTTTCTTTCGTTCTCTTCTTTCTCAGAGAGTAAGCATGCAGGCCATGCGGTAGTTTATCTACAAATGGTTTTCGCTTGTCCGCTTGCCTTCAGGGCCACATAGGATTTTACGTACTGCCCTCTTTTGTCGCACTTGGAACAAGAGTTTTCAAGTCCGTGAACTTCGAAGTCACTTCGCTGTGGCGCGTCCTCTGCGTCCTGTTGGCCTTGCTGGCCAAGTAAGTGTTCCACACAATAGCAACGCAGCTACCGAACACCTGTCGGTAGCTGAAGGGCACGAATCTGAAGTTGATGAACTGCGCCACGGGCCAGATCATGTACATGGTCTGCAGGATTTGGAAGTAGTTGGCGCGCAGCGACTGCTTGATGTCCTCCCACGATCGCCGCTGTAGCGTGCCCAGAACCACCATAAAGCTGGGCACGAACGTGGGACCGAACAGAGTTTGGTCCAGGAGCACTTTCTTGAAGACCACCGCACCGCCGGAGCCGGTGCCGACGACCCGTTCCAGGATGAGGTACCATCCACGGACGACGGGCCCGACGAAGCCGACGCCCATGACGAAAAACCTGCGCAGTTGAAGATGACGTTATAAATTGATCTTAAGAAAATCATGACAGCTGCGCCGACGTGAAACCTGGTAGGTGCAGAGGTGCTGGGAAGGTGACGTGTTCCCGCAGGAACACGTCAGCTGCCTGCTAATGGGATCGCTTTACTATGGCAACTACGACGATGACGACGATAGACGCCGACGGCCGGGGCTCATTAACAGAATTAAGTTCGTTACAGTCGCTTCTGATATGACAGAGAAAGAGAGAGAGAGAGAGAGAGAGAGAGAGAACAAAACTTTACTATAAAATATAAAAAAAGGGATACCGTTGCCCCTGAAGGAGGGACATCGCAAATAGTCGGGGCCCTTATTCCAGGGCTCCGCTGGCCCATGCCATCATCTCTGCCCTTTGGACCAGCCAAAGCTGATCCGTAAAAACCGAGCTCGACAGCAGTGCCTCCCATTGTTTCTCTGTGTTGTTCATGTTGTGGTGTTCTTCAACGTGTAGCGTACACTCGCACGTAATGACATGACAACCCTACACGTAACTGACATGACAACCCTACACATGTACTGCCTGATCACACAGCCTCCAGAATCGACCCACACAATTATTGCAAGCGAATTTGACAAACTTCTGCTAATTATCGCAATTAATCCTGATTATTCCTGTATGTTACAGTAGTTCAAATCATACTACTTTGTTCTGAGCCAGTTTTGACCAATTATACACGTGCTTTTGGAGCACAGTTTGACAGCTTGCTTATTCTGAGCCAGTTTTGACCAATTATACACGTGCTTTTGGAGCTTAGTTTGACAGCTTGCGTTACCGTGGTGGGCGAAAGGAGACGCCGACATTCCGAGCGCATAAGGTGCTTCGCACCTATGCGCTCGGGATGTCGGCGTCGGGATGTCCTTCGCACCTAGTAGAGGGATCTTTAATTCATCCCGTCACGAGCACTTTCCCATTAAGCGTGGACCAGGGACTGCGAGAACCAGGGGAGCTCTTCCGTAACTGTCCACTTAAGATTGACGCACAGCCTCCGAGATCAGAAGCGATTGAATCATCTTCGTCACCATAAGCTCTCGTAGTCTATCCAACCAGCGGTGGTGCCAAGATTGGACAGTCCATTAGGTGGACTGTTCATTACGCTGTTACACTGTTAGACTCTTACACAATAGCTCCACAGAGCGAGGCGACAAACGTGGCATCGTGGTGTGACCCTTAGCGCTTGCTTCCCCCAACTATAATGTTGATCAACTTGCCGAATTCGCTGTTCTTATGCGACGTTTAGGACTGAGTTTGTCGAAGGCGCAAATGTGGCGGCGATACGCACTACACACTGCAATTGATGCTGCCAAATGAAAAAAAGACACTTTTACAGCGTCTTTCGCCATAAGCCAATATGAAAGCGTAGAGACACATATGGCGCGCTTGCTTCATTTGTGTTCCAATTCTGTGAGGTTATGATGTGATGAGAAAAGGCCGTTAAGGTGCTTGCTTGGTTGACGGCGTTCGTTGCAGTTTAGAAGCGGCTAATTTTGAGCTATTTGGTTGTGATTCAACGCAGAAAAAAAACTGACCTTCAGATATGGGCGCTGTAAGGAAGAGAAGCGGACAGCGTAAACGCCGGCCATCTACGGAGAGCATGGAGATATGCGGAACGGGTGACAGTGCGGCAGAAAAGAAGCTAGACAGAAAGCTTATCCGCGCATGCTCATGAATTCCAGCGCCGCTCGTCGGTCTGCTACACGCGATAAGATCCCACGCGAGACAGCAGCCTAATCTAAGACTATGCAACGTAATCTAAGACTGCAGTTTGTATTGTCTCTTATTTTTTTGCCTGTGGCGGTGCCTACATGCCTTACTGTTTTGAACAAAAAAGTGCGGCAGCTGTTCTACCCTTGAGGGTTGCTGTTGGTGGATACTTTGCACGGAGGAAGAAAAGAAAGCTTGGGTATGGCGTCACGTGCCAATATTGAGTCCCAGTCATGAAAAAATTTAAAGGAGAGAATCACAGGGAATGGGCGCCGGTCATGTGGTAGGCAAGCGGTAGATTTAATGCACGATCAAAGCGCCACTAAAGATTACCGCGTCCAAAGACCCTCAAGCGGTCCGGCAACCACGTTGACGATCTGTGGGGTTTTACGTCCCAAAACAGAAGATTATGAGCGACGCCGTAGTGGAGGGCTCCGGGAATTTTGCCCACCTGGGGTTCTTTAACGTGCACTGACATCGCACAGCCCACGGGCCTCAACATTTTGCCTCCATCGAAATGCAACCACCGCGGCCGGGATTCCATTCCGCGACCCTCGGATCAGCAGCCTAGTACCGTAGCCAATAGACCACCGTGGAAGGGGCCGGCAACCATGTGGGCGTAATCTTGATTTGTGGGGTTTAACGTCCCAAAACCAGCTCTGATTATGAGAGACGCCGTAGTGGAGGTCTCCGGAAATTTCGACCACCTGGGGTTCTTTAACGTGCACTGACATCGCACAGCACACGGGCCTCAACATTTCGCCTCCATCGAAATGCAGCCGCCGCGGCCGGGATTCGATCCCGCGACCTTCGGATCTGCAGCCGAGTGCCATAACCACTAGACCACCGTGGCGGGGCTGGGCGTAATCTTACCTCCGAGGCAAGATATCAGAGGAGGTTGGCTATCACCGAAGCTCTAGCGGAATCACGTGACGCCGTCTCCTATAGTAGTTCATTTTTTAAATTGTTTGTTGTTGTTGCTCCATGGAAGCAAGCTTGGAGGGCCACCGACTGTTTTCAACCTTATTATGTCGCGCTAGCCCACATGCGCGCATGACTTCAGTGCGCCAGCTGGCTGGCTTGCATCGAGTGTGTACTCAATCTGCCACATGTTGTCAAGGCACCCCTGAGCACGGAACGACTCCAAACACGGATAAGGTGACAAATTTGCGCACATACAGGCAAAGAGGCATACCTAGCACGCTGCTGACGCGGCCTACGATCTATGCTGGCGCTATACGTAGGTTTCTCATTCAGATGCGCAAAGCGTGCGCCAAGAACTGAAATCAGCAACAGGATGAAACACCGCTGTCCACCTTCAACCAGATTTTACTGCTTCAAGGTCGAAGTGCCATAACTTTATTAATCTATTTCGGTGTCTACCTATTTCAGTCAAAGCCAAAGTGCTTCAGCATTTCACATTACTATTCTTGGTTAACTTGTTTTTAAGTTACCCCGGCAAATTCTTGTTCAGTGTACACAAGCGGTCAACATATACTTTGTTGATATACTTGCAACTACACATAGCCTGTACTTTGAAGACTATATAGGCAAGAGGAAAAAAAAAAGAATAGTCTTCAGTTATTGCTTACTTAAAATAACATTGGCTCTGCCACGGTGGTCTAGTGGTAATGGCACTCGGCTGTAGATCCGAAGGTCGCGGGATCGAATCCCGGCCGCGGCGGATGCATTTCGATGGAAGGGAAATGTTGAGGCCCGTGTGCTGTGCGATATCAGTGCACGTTAAAGAACCCCAGGTGGTCGAAATTTCCGGAGGCCTCCACTACGGTGTCTCTCATAATCAGCTGGTTTTGGGACGTTAAACCCCACAAATCAATCATTAAAATAATATTGCTTGTTCAATGATGAATTAAATATTGATTGCGCTCTGCACAGGGCTTGCTCACAACACAGTGTACACTGGTCCTGGCGGCCGGTCTTACTTAGGTGGAGGACAATAGCTAGAGGCCCACGTACTGTGCAATATAAGTGCACGCAAAAGAACCCAAGGTTGTCAAACTTCCCAGAGCCCACCAGTGCGGAGCGCGCCTCATAATTATATCGTAATTTTGGCCAGTAAAACCCCAACTTCTTATTATGGTAATATTAACAGAGTACATTAACTTTTTTAAAAGCAAAGTTTCTGCCAATGGGCTTCTTTCCATGGCACTGATGAAGCAACGGTGGGCCGTGGTCAATAAAACCATCTTGCTTAAGACATATGCGGCATGTTGGAAAGCACTGGGGATAAGTTTACGAAATCGATTACAAAAGCATCACCGTTGAACCGCCGAACCCCGAAATGTTTCATGGCGAGAATTGCTCTTAATTCGTACTGTAAAAATAAATCTAGTTTGCATACAGTGCATAGCCAGGTCAGCAGAACCGGATGGGAGTAAATTATAATTGGAAGCAAATAATCTTTCCTCGAAATAGCCACCGGTGCCCTTGTAGCGACGTGAATTCGAACACTTGCGCGTGATGCTTACCGCGATAAACGCTATCAGGTGGTCAGGTCGTCAGCCGTATCCTGTTCTCCAGTGAACGACGCTTCCTTTCGCGACTGCACACATGTTTTTACAACCATTTACATTGTGCGAATTTGGGCTAGTCGGTAAGTTCGTCCTGCCAAAAGGGATAAGCTTGAACAAAAATGTACTACATCACAGGTACGAATGCTTGGTGCTATTCATGCTGTTGACCAAGTATAGCTGTTTGAAATGGTAACCTTATGCATGACGTGTTGAGCTGCAGAACGGGCTTTGAATATCATTTTAAACGATGCGATGTTTAGGATACGCTTTGCAGACAGAAAAGAGACGGAAAGAACAGATCACCTAACATCGCACTAAGAGGAGTGTAGACACCGTAATCCGACAGTTAACTGAGCACAGCATAAGCTTCGCGTGCTTAGAAGAAATGTGACAAATTATGGCTAAGGACAGGTAGATGGCTTAAAGGAACTATTTGAATTTCATAGTCTAGAAACACAGTGCGGCTCCCGTTTTCAGAATTATTGCGATAGTCATCAACAAAACATTACATCAGAGACCGAAAGGAGTGAGTTTCGAAATGGCTTGGGCGGTAATGATGGTGGGTTTAACCAGGCCTTGGCAATAGGCGCAAAGCTGATAGGTCATCGGGCTGTGGTTACTGCTTCAATACCTACATGCTGTTAACATCACTAGATACTCGTCTTTGTCGTCACTCCCAATCTGCCCACTAATCTGGCGCGTCTCTTGGAATCATGAAGTACGTTATATAATAGTTGTAATATTCAATTACTCATGGCTTAATCAAGAACATGCCCGCCATTAACAGGATCCCCAATAACCGGTCTTTAACGAAAGATAATAGAATTATCATCGAAGATTTTCGCGTAGAAATTACATGCTCATACAGAAGCCGTCAAAAAAGACACAGAAGCACGAATTCCAGTCCCACACTGTGTGACTAGAATTAGCGCTTTTGTGCTTCTCGGCGAAAACTAAAGCCCACGTAGACGTAGTCCGCTCACACGGACTAGGTTCTATTCATATGGAACAGGAACTTAAGGGGCCGACATCAGGTGAAATAAATAGTTACACTGAGTATGTTAAAAATACTGTTATAAACTGTCTCGGTAAATCCCTCCACAACTCATCATCATGAAGTGCACACGTAGATGTGAAACCGACAAGTTAAAAGCTTTATACTTTCTGAGATTTAGATATAAATAAATACAGAAAGAAACAAAGGTATACCTTGCCGCTCGTGGTACATCGATGTCGGCCCGGCGTTCTATCACCTTCTGGGCGATCAGATCACCCGACAGCATCACGGTCGCCGTGGTAACCAGCTGCGTCTTCATCGGGTGATCGCGCACCAAACGCGCGTACAGATTCCATGCCTGCCGCATTATCCGAAGCTGCGGCACAGCTCTACAAAGCGGACGGAATAAAAATGTCTGCCAGCTCTTTTTAGTCACTCGACTCGAAACAGGCGAGGTCTTGGGGAATCGCGCAACCGGTATGCGAGCGAAGGCGACTCAACCGACCCAACAGCTATAAACTGCACGGACACGTTGGACGCACTCATTCACGATGCCCGCCGACGAATGAAAGAGAGGCGGTGCTAGACGTCGCCCCTGTGACGTAGGTTATCGCGAGTGACGAGGTCGAGGCGGCGGCCTCGGATGACGACACCTCTCCCAGCTGTGCTCATGCGTTTCACACGTGCCTCTTGCCAAGGTAGGTGTAGCACGACCCGTCCATCTGGAAAGGGAAAGCGCAGGCGCGTTGCACGAGTTCGATCCGCAGCGGCGGCCGCCTTTAGCGCCGCCACCGGCGAATGCGACAAGCTTGACATAGCCTCAGAGACTAAACACACCGAGATCTCGGAGCCTGTGGTTGCTTAATGCCGCTACAGATGTCGCTTCAAAATTTCCGTGCTTTGGAGGGCTTTCACTGTGAATTTATGCAGAACTTGTTGCTGGGCGGGTCGGTGGAAATAATGAGGAATAATTATACTTAAACATGAAAAAAAAACAGACTTAGAATGGAAGATGAAACAATAGTGTGGATATATTGAAGCGTGCCACATGGCTAGGCTGCCTATTTACGCTTTCTTACCTGTAAATTAAGGGCAAAAGAAATGCACGAATAGTGAAGTGTAGATCACATCAGAGCGACGATAAATATAAGTGGTGCTGATGAGAGGAACTTTGGAAATGAGCATAGTTGGCAGCGATCACATTACAGAAACGTAATTACAGCACAGTAACGTAATTATAGTAATTGAGTTACTGCTTGTTGTAATGAGTAACATAGTAAATCAGTACCATGGGATGTAATTTAGTATGGTAAAGACATACTGCAAGCGAAGAAGTTCAGGAAAACTACTCATTACTTTCTCAATTATTCTTTTGACTAGGACAGAGCATGCCCACTTCTTTTGTAGCATAACTATTCACCGAATAAAGGAAAAGAAAATAAAGAGGACAAGTTAATCTCAGTTGCAGACCCCAAGTATGAGATCAAGGAATGCCTACAAAAAACTGCATGTGAATGTACTGCAAACAGACTGTATATGAGTTTATGCATGGATGACAATCTTTTGCTGAAGGAATTTCATTAGTTTTGAAAATAATGTCATTTTACTAGATTTAGGAAAATTCTAGAAACCAATTACTAATGTATTTTGACTCCTTTCTAGAAATTATTTTGCCATCTCAAGACGAGTGTGTCCCTCGTACACTCTGTTGGTTGCCATAACATAGCCGCTATCTCTCTTGCGTGCTTTTCCATTATCGCTCCCGGTACTTGCAAATCCCGAGGGACATGCTCGATATCAGCGTGACGGAGCATTTCTGTCGGGGGAATAGCGGGCGCAGAGTTCTCAAGAAAGGGAGATCAGTGAAGACCACGCACCGATTGGCTTCTAGCGCGAATAAAATCTCCAAGGTGTGCATATTCGTTTTTCAAGGTCACCTTGGGAAATGAATAGGCAGATAGACCGTAATTATAACTATTCGTATAAATCGTTCCTTGGTAAATTATTGAAGTGCAAGAATGCTCCTTTTCTGTCGCAACTGCTAAGAAGTGCAATAAAGCAAGAAAACCATGGATCATATGTAGCTTACCGAAAATTTACCATTTCTATAATTGTTCGTAGATATCATGTTGCAGGGCTATAGGTAAAGAACATATTACAATGGGATCTCGTTGATACCATCCGAAAATTGCGCCAGCCGTATTAAAACACACTGCGCCGATGGGATGCTGGTTAAAAAAAATCTAGGAAGCGTGTCATGCGCGATCGTATGAACGAGGTGTCACTGCACTTTTGAGACCCGGGTGGTCAGAGTCATATGTGCTATCTTTCGTATTTTGTATGAATTCGCAGACAACACACCTGGAGCGATATGAAACTTCGGGTAGGAGTTGAAGAGGTGGAAAGCCTGCCGGGGTGAGGGTAGAAGAGGACACTGTTGTGAAGTTAAAGGAAGCATTAACGTTTTAAATTCCTCAACAGTAATTAGCAATTCTAGCGTCGATTTTATTGTCTTTCTAACTACCTGACTGTTGTCCAATCAGCCGGAGTGAGTGTATGCCATCCTGTTTGGTCTACAATGACATGTGCACGCCCGTTCAATGACAGTTGATTTCATTGTGCCGTTGTCATAGGGACGCTGCAGCACTTTCACTTACAGCAGTAAAAGTGTAGAGCCGGAAATGTGCCTGCAGTGTCTCTTTAGGCGGAACTTTACAAGGTGTTGCCCAGTTTTACTGGCCCAGCGCGAAAAATCGTTTTGCAACACGGCGAGTCAGGCCCCTTATCAGAGGTGGGACTCAGACGAATGATGCAGTCGTTTGTGTCATCCTTCCGCTTTGGTCTGGATCGAGCCTTATCTGAGAGTCGCTTATCAGCCGGCCGACTCTCGGAGTAGCGATGACAAGGCCACTTACCACATTAGGATGTGCGTCTCGGCCAGCCTTCTGTAAACTACTAATCCACTTGAGACGAAAAAAATATTTGAGTACTGTACTGACATTAGTAACCGCATTAATGGCGCATAATTAGAAGATTAAATGACGGTCAAATTTTTTTTACAATGCTGACCTGAATCATCAGAAACAAAGCTTTTGTGTCACGTAGAAAGAGAAGTATTCTTTTTAAAATTTTGGTTGCATTGGCACAACAATCACTTTATGAAACTTGCTATGTCGTGACTGTGGTTCTCTTAGAAAGCAGTGTGTTCTTTGCTGATAATTTCTTCAGCTACCCTGTAACCATGTGTGCACCCGATCTCTTTTTACCACTTTAGTCCGACTCATGGCTGCAGCGGGAATTTTTCATCTTTCACCTATTATTTTATACCATTATATTTTTCGATACCTCTTTCCCCTTTCCTTCCCTCATACCTGTTCTTTCTTCCCTTTTCTATCCACAAAAATTTACTGTATTGGTACTAGCCATGTCCACTTTCCTTGAATTGGGTTAAACCTGTCACACTTCGGAGGCACAGGCAGAAGTAATTTTTTATGTTCTTCTCGCCTTCACTATTATTTAAGTTTCGTCGCCTAGAGGTCAAGAAAGAGCAAGACACATTGAGCCTATGGAAGAAGTCGCCCTCCTGCGTATCCAACGCGTTTATACTTTTTTGAATAATACCGCGTATTCCTGCCGATGTTCACTTCGCTGAAGCCAGTACAGTGTTCAACGAGTCGTTCAACTCTGGGAGCAACGTTATATATGTGCGGCTTCTGTAAGCTCAGGAAGAGTACAACCAATAACAAATTACACACGTACTTCCAAACTGAGATTATACATTCTTTCTATGAAGAAAGAGGACATGGCTAGCCTAATGACAATGAGATATTTAATTAAATTCCAGTTATGATTACGTACTACGAAATCTACAAGTGAACCTATTTCCGGATTCGGTGTCCTCAAATCAGAATATCGATTACCATGGAATGAAGCTGCATGAGTATGTCGCATTTAGAGAGGATCAATTATAAATCGCGACTAAAGGAGATAAAATATTGGCCCCCTATAAGACAACGCAAATATCCATGATGTCACGGCAGGTTGGTAAAGATGCTACGATAAGGGAGTCGTAGGCTCTATTTCCTTACTTCACGTGCTCTCGCTTGCCAAGCGTCCTCTCTTGGCAAGAGTGGTTGCTCTTGGCATTGTGAAGGCATAACTAATTATTTCAGAGAACTGCTCTCTTTTTTTTCCTTCCTAGTAGCTTTTAAAAGCGACTTAAATGAGCTTGTGCACTGCTGTAGTGACGCTGCAATGTTGTTGTACACTCAGTACAACTAAAGGCGTTCCATACAGCGATTTGTTTATATCCGGACGCAGCACAGTGGGAGATACGAAGCGTACAGCTTAAGTGGGAGCATAACGCACACCGAATATTCTCTAAAGGGCAACTCCGGTCATTTACCAAGTGTCCACTGATCTCTATGAAATTTTGAGCACATGCTCTCCTCGTTATTATAATATCTATGCCAAGCCAGGCGGTTGCAAGTCATTTTGTGTTCCTGAAAATGACTTTATTTTTTAAAATTCGAGCGGATTCCCATGCGCGGCACTCTGTGTATTTGACGTCATTACCTGCAGCGCTGCTTACCTTAGCAGGCGGGCAGTCAAAAGCAGAACGGTGTCCCTTCAGTGCTCAGATCGTCTCTGTCAAGTTCAGAAAAGCTGGCATAACTCAATATATTGTAGTATATGACATCGCCACTTTTATTCTTATGGCGCGAGCTCCATATTTCAGAAGACGGGGAGTCTGCGATGACGTCACATACGGTGCAGAAAGCGTCTACCCGTTTCGGTTTTGGTTTGGACACAACGTTAATTCGGTTATTTAAGTTATTGAGTTTCTGAGCAAATTGAACGACCTTGCCTGCTGCAGGTCTATCATTACCGTTGGAAAACAGTGAAAACTGCCGCAGTTCCCAGTTAAAGCAGTGCGAGGTGAACTCCAAGCTATCTGTGTCTTCTTGGCCTTAACAGCGCTATATTACGCCACCTCGGAAAAAAGGAGACAACAGGCAGCGATGCATTGTGTCTCCTTCTCCCGCCACTTTCGTGTCGCACAGTTCCAGTTTAAACACCTTTTTCAAAATTCCGGAGCATTAGAATTATACAGTAGGCTTTTCACGAGTGGCGGGTGTCATCCTAGTACGTAATGTAAGCTGTGCATAGCTGTGTAGCCAGCGAGGCTGTGTAGCACAGAGCAAAGAGGAGACACCAAATTTTGACGAAAAATCTAGGGTCTCCGTACTTGAGAAACGCATGCTCTGATGGTTTTGTTACAGTTGTAATTTCTGACGTAGCAGCCAATGGTTAAAGCTAACTATGTGCTCCAACACCACAACCACGGAATCCCCAGACGGATTTTTGTAGTGCTTACCCACGGGAGCTCCGCTATAACTGGCATACTATTGTGCACATTCCCGTCGAATTCCCGCCAAACGCGCAGCCAGTCAAGGACTTCCACTGGACCAGAAAAATATCATAAAGATGCAGGCGAGAGGGTTCATATTTGGAAAGGTACGCGGTTCACGCTGTTCTGAAGAGGCTTCAAACGTCTTTGTTCTAAACGTGTATCTTTCAGTACGAATACCTACACCAACATCCTCAAGCCTCTATTCTATATAGTGCAGGAGACAGGATACTTGACAAATCCTGGTACAAGCTTCATCTGTTTCTGCATTGCAGCTGTCTCCGACACAGTCCCCTGAGGATGAATCACTGCTTGGTGTGTCCACACGCTGGTCGTTCCACCTTGTGTTGGCCTTCCAGGCCAAGTACGTGCACCACACAACAGCCACGCAGCTTCCAAATGGTTGACGATAGCTAGAGGGCACGAAGAGGAAGTTGATGAGCTGCGCCGCGGGCCAGAGGATGTACCTGGCCTTCAGCATTTGCATATAGTTCGCCTGAAGTGAATGCTTCATGTCGTTCCAGGTGCGCCACTGGACTGTGCCCAGGGCCACCATCAAGCTGGCGGTGAACGCCGGTGCAAACACGGCTTGGTCCAGCAAGAACTTTTTGATGACCAGTGTGCCAATGCTGCCGCTACGGACCATTCGTTCGAGAGTGATGTACCATAATCGGATTACGGGACCAGCAAATCCGGCACCGATGACAAAGAACCTGCGCCGTTCAACGAGAGAAAGTGAGCTTGAAATTCGTTCTAAAGATAGCGATTATCCTGAAATTAAACAAAAATTTCCACCGCCTTAGTAGCTTAGAACTTAAGGAGTTCTGATGAGGTAGGAAACGCGGGTTCGATTCTCACATAGAGCGGCTGCATATCGATGGAGACATAACGGGGCACCCGTGCACTTGGATATAGATAAACGCCAGAGAATCGGAAGAGGCGAAAATAAGTCCAGAGCTCCTCAATGGGCGCCTCATAAAAGCACCGTAGTTATAATAAAGGAAACCCAGAAATTATTTCTTATGTCTTGATGCCCTCAGAGGATTGGGGAGGCGTTATCTAGTAAACATACGCGCTCGTGACGCCATCTATGAAGTGGTACAAATGGAGCTGGAAGGCAAAGACGCTGAGTCAGTTAGCCGGGTGTTCTCCAGGATATGTATTCTCATTTTACGTAATGAACGTGTACAGCGCTAAGTGCAGCGCTCTAGGTTGCCTTTCTGGCCAGCTGCAATGCTCAAGGACACCGTATTATTAAATTAAGTTTTAGTCGAACTTCAGAAACACACATTGGCATACTTATCTTTAGAGGCTAGTTTGTGCATTCGAACGAGAGATTACAGTCGGGCAGCAGGACAGCACCCAAGAAGACACACCGCGATCGAGTGTAGTGGGGGTCATGACGTGACAGCTTACGTGTTCGATCTCTGCTCCCTCATTGGGGGGGGGGGGGGTGCACCTGTTTCACACACTTGCGCTCCTACTTAGCGATATCTCATTTGTTGTGACACAATCAGGCAAGCATGCTTCCTTTTCTTCTGCGTATATACATGCATGACAATCAACAGTTAACAGAAATGTTTGCTCCAGATGCCATGGTTAGTTACTTTTCTTGCATTTGGAAGGCCGCAACGGAAACATTTTAATAAGCATGGAATCGCAAGCAAGCTCACGAGCATGGCCTGTATGAGGGAGGTCTGCGTTATGCGGCCCCAGCTATACTCACACAATGTGATGAATATAGTGACAACGGCGGGAATGTTGCGACAGGAAGAGTGGTCCTGTGAAGCTTGTCGTTAGGTGCATTAAAGGGATAGTAAAGAAAAATATTAAATCTGGCTAGATCAATCTTTTTGCTGCGGCAGAGTCTATGACCACTTTCCGTGCGCCAATAAACAATTTTTTTACGTCGAAAACTGCTCACCGAAAGACCCTGGTATCGCTGCTGAATTCGAATCGCCCGCATCGGAAAGATGACGACGTCACGACCTGGGTTGCCCACACTTCGGTGCAACGAGCTCCACGGCTTAAACAGATGGCAAGAACTTTGGCTGGTGCACCATCATTTTCAAAGTTTATATAAGTGAGTTTTCATTTATAACCTTGAGCAGTAGTCAGGTACTGGAAATAGATGAGCTGACGTCATTTCAAAAAGGTACCCACAAAAAGGGACAGAGGGCGACAATTCAATTTGTCAATTTCGTAGTTCACTCGCTTACTCCGGTCTCACCAGGCATGGTTCACTGGTTAGCACGTAAACCTAATCTTCCCATTTATCTCCACTTAATGTTTCCCTGTGATGTCCCTATAACGTCGCTATACTCACGGATGAGCCTACCTTGCCGCCCGCGCCTTATCCACTCTGGGCCGGCGTTCGAGTACTTTCTGTGCGATCAGGTCTCCCGAAAGCATGACGGTGGCCGTGGTGGTTATTTGCGTCATCGCAGGGTGATGACGTATTAGACGCGCGTACGTGCTCCACACCTTTCGCATGTCAACAGTCGCGACGGTTGCACACAGCCAAGGGATCGCGCGAATACACCCGTTCTCGTTCGCACAAACCAGTTTTAACTGAGCGAAGGAGACAACACAGAGACATAGAAGCACAGACGCACACATTGAGCGCAGACTTCCAACTGTGTTTATTCCACGAAGGAAGAACATTTATACCGAACAGCAAGGAGCAGTACCACAGATAATTTTACACGACGCTGAGTAAAGGTAGCGTGAACAGGTGCGCGTTCCAAGCCCGGAAGGGTCCTGATGTGCCCATCTAAGAAATCTGTTTCTCTTCTTGATAATGATAATGATGGTGAACTAACGCGAGTGTCTCCTCTCTTTCCAATGAAAGAAAGCGTCGATAATCTCTCTTTCAGTTCTTGATTTTGCGTTTGCGCGATTGAGCAGATATATGCTGGCGGGGTTTGGGAGTCAGAATGTGTACGAATGAGTTTTGCTAACTTAGGACATTTGCGCGCGTGCTGTAGCTGACAACTGACACGGCTGACGCTGACACAGGGGCTGATAGAGGGCGGGATCCCTGTTTTTAGGTCTCGCTTATCACATAAACGGAAAGGCCAGCACGGCGTGGCACCGTTCACACCTGTAGACCCACATCTGTCTTGTGCCCTGATAAGCGCAGCACCGCAATCCCGCAGCTGCTCTGCGGTTCTGTTAGGGTCATTGCCCCAGCGTCGTATGTTGTGCAGTTTCTACGGACCGGGATGTGGCAGGTGTTCCTCTTCTTGCATGCACAGCAAGTCGAGGTGCATAATGATGATACGGCATGCTGACGTAGCTACACGGCTATCACGTTACCACGTAATAACTGCTGCACGTGCGTTCCGTAGCCACGATACGATTAGAGGGGCTTTGAAAATTTTCACTACCTAGACACCTGGGGCTCTTTACCATGCACTGAAAACGCACAGTACACAGGTCTCCATCATTTTCTCTACCATCGTGAAATGCGACCGCCGATGCCTGGACTGAACCCACGTCCTTAGAGTCAGCAGCCAGGTGCCATAACCCTCTAGACTACGTGGCGGAACTAACCACGGCGCCGCCGTGGCGAAGACGTTACCATTTAGGAAGGCACATAAAAAATAACGCGAACTTTTTATCCTAGTGGCATTATTACAATGCGTTCGAGTGTTAATTGGGACGAAGGAGTTCTGTAGCATGGATATCGGACACGTGATGGTCTACGTTACTGTGCAACATGGCTCTAAATGTAGTGTCCTTGCGACGTTTTATTCACTGCAAGTCGGCGGAAAGAATAGTAGTGACCATGAAGCAGCATAATATATATCAAAGTGAAAATTGAGCAAGTTGGTGGTGCATAATGAGGTACAGCGCGAGCGGAGACAGGGACATGTTCGTCTTCTTATTCCTGTGTCCCTGTCTCCGCTCGCGCTGTAGTTTATTAAGCAATATGTATCATCATCATCACCATCATACCACCACCACTACAACCAGCAGAAGTAGTAGCCTATTTTAAGTGCACTACAGAACGAAGGCTTCCCCCGATGAATTTCAATTCGTTCTGTCCTAAGAGAGTTATTCCACTTTACGCCGTCGAATTTCTTGGCTTCATCGCCCCACCCATCGCCCCAACTATTCTGCTGGGTGCAAACCTAAGGCGCCGCCAGGGGGCCAACGCCTGCTTCCATACAAATTTCTTGAGGCCACAACACGCCTCGCAAGATTGGTCGGCATGGGATAAACAAATATTCTGCTGAGGAAACTGACTCTTAAGAGTTGATTTTAGTGTGAACAATAGTGACGTCACCAGGAGGTCAAGCAAATAGTGAAAGGCGTACACGAAAAAAATTTGCTTACGCCCATGTTGTATCAATTCGTAGCGTGGTACTCGCATGCGCTGGAAGGAGAGGGTCGCGATGCGTATTTAGGAAACATGCCCTCGCCACACGACGAGCTTCGTTCAGAGCGCGGTAACCCGAGCACGAGCGCGTCCTTCGAAGATGCCAAAGCTGCTGAATATCGCTTCATGCAGGATCAGTTCATGTGTCCAGAAACGCCGCCTCTGACTCAAGGCCACGCGCGAAGTCTGAATAAGGAGCTCCAGGTGCTCCGCTCGCCACTTGTCAAAGTCCGGGCATTGTTCTTCGAAGCCGACTGTGGTGTCGGTGACCGGCTGGGGCCATTCTTCAGCTGCGTTACTCAGAGGTCGTTCCCGAGAAACTCCGGCGACGTCTTCTGGGCAGCGCTGGTTATAGGCCAACGTTTGTCTGAGCCAATTGTTGAACGACGGTGCCCAGTGCCAGCGTTGCCTTCCGGGCAGCGCCGGCATTGGACCAGCGGTTGTCCGAGCCTTCGCTTGCGGACCGTTGGAAGCTGCGAGTGGAAAGCCGTCCACGATGACTGGATGTGGTTGTTGATGGCGTCGATCTCGTCCACGACGACGTAGCGTCTTGAGCAGTTGCGTGGGTCCAGGCTGTCCTCTCGGTCTTCTCCGTGAACTGTTTCGTCGATCACCGTTTACAGAACGTCTTGATTAAGCTGGGAAATCAAGCTTAAAAGCGCACTGAAGTCACCCGACGGCTTCAACTTGGTCGACGCTGGGCACTGTACAATCGCGAAGCGTTCTGCGGGTGGAAAGATGTCGAAGGCGTCGCTCCCCATTTCGTCCATTGTTTCGTTTACATGGGCCAGGGCTTTGCGCACTCTTTGCCGACGTTCCTCGAATGCAGAATACTGAGGCTGCTTGGTTTTTCACTTTGACAGCTCCTGTCGCCTCTCCAGTTGTGGCTACGCTATTCTTCTTCTTCTTCTTACTCTTCTTGCTGTTATTGAACGCACATAATCAGATTATGTAGATAATGATGTGGACCCTTTTAGCACGTACCCACTCCGAGGGATGAGCGAAGTAGGCATATCAATATTAAAAAATGCCATCCTGTTTCAGAGATACTTTTGTTTATAATTATGCTATTTAAATAAACAAGAAGATGTGGAATACATATCTGTGAATATTAATAATTCTGGACAAAAGGATTGAAAATGACGAGAATTATTATACGGTTTTTTGCCTTGGTCAACAAATAATGATTAAGATTAGATGCTGCGATTCAAGTCGGCTCCGCTACAATGCTGTAGCAGCTATGGCACTCGGCTGCTTATCTAAAGGTCTCGTGGTTGAATCCCGTCCGCGGTGGCTGTATTTTGACGGAGGCACATTGTCGAGGCTCGCGTGCTGTACGGTATCAACGCACAGATTGTCAAAATTTGCGAAACCCTGCTCTACAGCTACTCTCATAATCATATGGTGGTTTTGGGGCATAAAACCCCAGAAATGAACGAAAAATGAACGGAATTATTCTAAATCTATTTGACTACGTTATAAAACCTTGAACGGTCGCACATGCCTTTCTTTCGTAGTGGCCTAGTTATTATGCTTTAGAGATAGCAACTTTGCAGGAATAATATCTTAGAGAATCATGCGGGAGGGGGGGGGGGAGTTAAACATTCGATGTGAGGTAAAAAATGGTAATGGCTTTCTCTCCTCCACATTGAGAATGGAGCTGCGAGGCCGTGAGACCAGTTCCGTGTTAAAGAAATTAATATTGGTATACCACAGCCTAGCCGAATGCTAACTGGGATACTTTAGTGACACCCAAGGTACTTTTCTAGGGTGTCAGAAGACGATTAAATCTGGATAATTGTGGAAGGTTTATAGAAATCTACCATCGTCATTTGCCTCCAAAATCTGCCTGCTAGAAGAAAAGCTGGTATTGGGAGAATACTAAAATGTGGACCGTTTAGTGACGCCTTCGCCAATGGGTGTTTCGTTTAATTAAGTAAAACAACTTTATGACCAGGTATCGAGACCGAACGAATAACAAGCGCCGGGGGAAAGTTGTATTTAACCGTCTTGCTATTGTCTACAAAAAGTCTCTCAAGAAGACAAATGTAAGTGGAAAGGTACCAATATTATTCTTAGAATGAAGGCAATACAAAGCGTAGCAAGCTACTAAAAATAATGTATAAACACGTGTATCTAAGTTAGGCATACAGAAAAAGTTCTCGCCGCACCGTGACCTTTTCCAGAGCCCATTAGCGGGAGTACGAACACCCATTTCGAAGACGGCGACGCTGATGACCTCTTCTCACAAGTTCAGTCCCAGCACCAACAGACGCTGTCTCCGATTGAACACCGAGCACGTCTAAGGAACGTTTTGCATGTACTACATTCGCCACATGTAAAAGTCCACGCATGCTGCATGGAGATCGGCTCTGGTGTCGGTGAGCAGGTAACGCCGTTCTTCAGCGGTGCCACTCAGAAGTTTTTCCCGGTGACTCCCAGCTTCGCCTTCTGGGCAGCGTCGGTGCTGGGCCAGTGGTTTCTCCGGCCCTTTTCGTGAGGCCCGTTCGAGCATGGGGAAGCTGCATAGGGAAAGTCTCACACCACAGCCGGATGTGGTCGTTGATGGCGTCGATCTCGTCCACGACGAGGTAGCGCCTTGCGTAGGTGCGCGGTTCTACGCTGTCCTCGTGGTCTTCTCCATGAACCTCTTCGTCGGCCTCCGTTTCCACAGCGTCTTCATTAAGTTGCGAGATCAAGCTCAAGAACACATTCAAGTCATCCGACGGCTTCCACAAGGGCAGCGGTAGGGGTTGCACTACCACGCAGCTTTCCCCCAGTGGGAAGATGTCGGACACGTCGCGCCTCATTTCATCCAGTGTTTCGGTCGCCTGGGCCAGTACTTCGCGCACTTTTTGCCGACGTTCGTCGAATGGCAGAAGACTGAATCGGCTGTTCTTCGCCTTGACAGCTCGTGTCGCCGCTGCGGTTATGGCTGCGTTCTTCTTCTTCTTCTTCCTCTCATTGAACGCACTTAATCCGATTGATGATATCCGCGTGTTACCGTCGTCGTCTGTTTTCTACATTCACCAGGGCCCAGAAAACACTCGTGGGCATAGTTGCACCGCATAGTTACACCGGTCTGTGTTGGTCGGCCTGCTGGCTCGAAGCCGTCGCCAACAGCGGTTCGGAGACGGGATGGCCACTTGCATCAAGGCACTTCTCGGAGACCGTGCTGTAAAAGGCTCTGGGCGTTGGTGCACCGGGCGGTCCTGCGATCAGCCATCGAATGGATACCACTACCGCTGTGCACAACTCGCTGTGTAATGAGCTCAAGAAGTTGCTAGTCTTTCCTGAAGACTATCGCCATTGGAAGCACCAACGCTGAGTTGGTGCTTCACACACTAGGCACACAGTGTTTGAACGGTTGACGATGTCTGAAGAGCAGGAATCCCAAGTTGATGGGCTGCGCCTCTGTCCATAGCATGTTGCTGGCCTTCAGGATTTGCAGACAGTTTGTGTGCAGTGACTCCTTCACGTCGTCCCTGGATCGCCGCTGAGCTCTGTCCAGGACCACCGCAAAATTGGCGATGAAAGCGGGTGCAAACGCGGCTTACTCGAGGAAGAAACTTTTGATGCCAAACGCTCCGCCGCATCCATTTCCGATGACACCTTGGAGGGTGAGGTACTAAACTCGGATAACGGGGTCAACGAATCAGGGAACGATAGCGAATAAGTTGTAAAGAAGCTGCGAAATGGATTTCAAGAGTACAAGTTTTAAATGCGAAATGTTTCTTGTTCGCATAAAGTGTGCCACATGTAAAACTGTCACATTACTTCATCTATGCAATGCCCAATGTGCGGCGTTCGCACGCGCGCTTCTTCTCTTGCGTAGATGACCTCAGGCCGCTACTACACTGGGAAAACTGCGGCTGTCGGGCGCACGTGTGCGTCGATTTCTCCGGTTTCTCTAACTCCGATTTCTCTACTTATTTCAAATTACTCAGCATTATTAAGCATTTGTAGGGCCTTTCATTCTTCTAACACCTGGTTCTTCGGAAATCCCCCAGAGGGGGTGTGGGCCACACAATTTGGTCTACATCTACATATACATGTTCTCAGGTGCACATCGTTCGCTGGGTCTCGCAGCGTTTTGCGAGGCGTTTTCCGAGGCCTCGGACCACGATGAAATGCGGATGTGCTGGAGACAAACACGGATCAGCTAAGTGTCCATCAGCTTCGCTGCTTCGCTAGCATTGCGTCACCAGTGAAGGCTTCACAAGTTCTTTCTTCGTTATAATTAAACACGCCACGTGCTCGCTGTTCCATTGACACATTTCTGTGACGAACGAGAATTATATATGTCGTTAAAATGCGCTTAACGCATTATTTAGATGAGAAACCAAACTTCCCTGCCCAGCGTAGCATAACTGCACCGGGCGCAGGACACAAAGAATGCCAGACGTCTGTTATTCAATGCGTACTCCAAGACTAAAGGAGTACACATTGAGTAACAGACGTATGGGATTCTTTGTGCAAAGTTGCTCCTGTAGTAAGACCCCGGGACAAGAAGTCAGTCTGCGAAAAAAATAACAGCGCGACGATTCTGCCAGGCGCAGACCTACAGTGCAGCCATGGAGGTCAACGCCTACTTCCATGCAAATTTCCCTCGACCGCTGCCCACGACGAAATACTGGCGGGCATCCGCGTAAGTAAAGTGTGTGCTGAATAAACCGACTACTAAGAGTTTATTGTAGTGTAAAAGGTGGGAACCAAAAAGCAATACCGTTTACTTCAGGAGGAAGACCAAGGGATAGTGAAGGGCATTCCTGAAAAGGGCTCCTTACGCCCATGCTGTATGAATTTGTGGCGTGGTTTTCTCCACGTATGCGTGGCAAGGCTAGGGTAGCGATGTGTATTTATGAAAGATGCGATGCTCAACAAAAGCTCTCAAGAAGTCAAACATATTTGATAAAATGCCAATATTATCTTTGAAAATCCCGCGATATGGAGCATAGCAAACTACTCAAGATAATCCACACGCACGGTACATGTATACTAGGCGTACAGGCGAAGTTCTCGCCGCGCGACGAGTTTCTTCGAAAGCGCGGCAAGCCAAGTACGAGCGCGTCTTTCGAAGACGCCGATGCTGATGAAGATCTCTTCATTCAGGATCAGTCCCACCAACCACAAACGCCATCTCCGATTGAAGGGTACGTGGACGCCTGAACAACGTTCTGAAGGCATAGCGTTCGCCAGTTGCCAAAGTCCACCGGTACTGCACGGAAGTCGGCTCTGATGTCGGTGACCAGCTTGCGCCGTGCTCCAGTTGTGTTAGTCATTTTTTCCCCGAGAAACTCCGGCTTCGTCTTCCGCGGAGCTCCTGTAATCGGTCAGCGTTTGTAGCAGCCTTATGAAGAGGCCCGTCAGAAGCTGCGCGTAGACGGCTGCCCACCTCGACTGGATGTGCTCGTTGATGGCGTCGATCTTGTCCATGTCGATGTAGCAGCTTGAGCTGGTGCCTGGGTCCAGACTGCCCTCGCTGTGCTCTTCGAGAACCTCTCCGTGGGTCTCCGTGTTCACAGCGTCTTGATAAAGGTGCGAGATCACACTTAAGAGAGCACTGGAGGCCTCCGATGGCTTCGACAAGGGTGGCGCCAGGCATTGCACCGTCGCGATGCTTTCTCCCAGTGGAAAGATGTTGGACAGCTCGCATCCCATTTCATCACGTGTTTCGTTTACATGGGCCACGACTTTGCGCTCTCTTCGCGGACGTTCTTCGAATGGCGGAAGACGAAACTGCCTTGTTTTTCACCTTGACTGCTCGTGTCGCCGCTGCAGTTATGGCTGCGTTCTTCTTCTTCTTCTTCTTCCTCTTATTGAATACACTTAATCCTATTGATGATACCTGCCTGTTATAAGGAGCCGTCACCGCCTACTTTCAGCAGTCACCAGTGCAAAGAAAACACTTGTGGGCACAGTTTGACCACTTGAGTGAAATGGGTGGGTCCGTGTCGCTGCGCCTTCTGGTTCAGAGCCGCAGCCGACAGTGGTTCGGAGAAGGGACGACCACTTGCATCAAGGCACTCCTTCAGTGACCATGCTGAAAGACGTCCCGATCATGGGTGCGGTTGGGCGGCCCGGCGATCAGCCACCGACTGGATACCGCTACCGCTGTGCACAGCCGGTTGTTGAATGAGCTTAATAAGTTGTCCGTCGATGCCCCCAAGATTCTATTGCCAATGAGACTGCGGACCTTGCGCGCCAAGTACGTACTTCACAGAACATGCACGCAACTACCGAAGGGTTGACGATAGCTGAAAGGTACGAAGCCGAAGTTGATGAGATTGCGTAGCGGGCCTTGATGATTTGCAGATAGTTTGCATGCACTGACTCCATCACGTTTTCCCAAGATCGCCTCTGGACTATGCCCATGACTACCGTGGTACTGGCGATGACCGCAAAGACGTCTTGCTCGAGCAACAAAGTTTTGATGCCCAACATCCCGCCGCCGCCGTTTCCGACATCTTCGAGGGTGATAAACCAAACTGGGATAATGGGACAAAGAAATCAGACAATTATGAAGCTGCGAAATGGATTTTATGAGTACGAATCTTTAATGAGAAGAATTTCTTGCTCGCGTAAATTGTGCCACGCATTGCAAAACTATCGCCATCATTAGTTCTGGTCCCCAAGAGTGCGCGTGCACTTCTACTATGCGATGCGCAAGGTGCGGCGTTCGCACGCGCACTTGGTTATTCCCTTGCGTAAGTGGCCTCAGCGCGCTACTTCACTGGGAGAACTGCGGCTGGCAGCAACAAGAAGAATGAAAAGGTCGACTTGTACGGTGCATAGCGTTCGGTGCGCAGAGAGAGAGAGAGAGAGAGCAAACATTTATTTGAAACAGAATGAGGGATCTTCCTCGTAAGGTGGAGCCGCTAGTTGCCGCGCGAGTCGTAGCCGATCATCCGTTCTGGGTGGCGGGAAACAGCTGGGTCAAAACAAAAAAAATTCCGTGGGCCTCGCAGCGCTTTGCGAGGAGTTCCCCGAAGACTCGAACCATGACGAAATACGGGTGTGCCGGGGACAAACCCGGAACATCCATGTGTCGATAAGCTTCGCTGCTTCGTTAGCCTTGCGGCACTAGTGCAAGGTTCACTAATTTTTTCTTCATTATAATGGAACACACCACGTGCTCGGCGTTCCATTGACATATTACTCTGACGACCATAATCGCATGTTCTTAAAATGCGCTTAACCTATTAGTCAAGTAAGAACCGAAGCTTCCGTGCCCAGTATAGTTTAAACGTCTTGGCCTCCGTGCCCATCTTGGCCGTCCAGCACGAGGGGTGCCGGAGGATGCCGGAGGATCCGGAGCACGAAGGATGCGGGTCTTTTAATATTTGCTCCAAGCAAAAGTGAGCGAAATGGGTAGCTGCTGCAGTCCGACCCACGAAAGGCAGGCGGTTCGTGAAAACAATTTACTGTGCGACAATTATGGGGGTGGAAACATAGTGCAGCTATCGGGACTAACGCCTACTTACATGGAAATTTCCTGCAACTGCGGCCCGCCTCGGAAGACAGGCTGGCATGCGCGCAAGAAATAGCTTGTTGTAGAAACCGGGTGTTAGGAGTTTAATTGTTAAACAGTCGTGCCCATATAGCTGTATCATTTACGTCAACAGGAAGACAAAAGAATGGTAAAAGGTATTCCCGAAAATAAAATCTCTTTAGCACGTGTTGTATCAATTAGAGCCGTGGTTTTCTTGTTGTGCGCGCTGGAAGGGTACAGTGGCGATTCTTATTTAGGAAACATGCGACGCTTCACAAGAAGTGTCTCGGGAAGTCGAATATATCCGCAAATATTTCAACATTATCCTTGAAAAGCCGGCGGTATGGAGCGTAATAAGCTTTAACGAGCGTAATGAAAGATTATCTATATATTGCGTGCATGCAAGGTAGGCACGCAAATGAAGTCTTCGCCGCACGACTAGCTGCTTCTAGCCTGGGAAACCGATTACGAGCGCAGTTTTCGAAGACGCCGATGCTGATGCAGATCTCCTCACGGGGGACCAGTCCGAGCCCCCAAAAAACGATGTCCCCGATTCAAGGCGGCCCACGACATCTGGACAACGTTCTCCAGACATTCCGTTCGCAACTTGTCAAAGTTCGCGCGTGCTGCATGGAGATCGGCTCTGATGTCGTTGACCGGCTGGCATCCCGCTCGAGTTGTGTTACTAGGGTGCACTTCCTGGCGAACTCCGGCTTTGCCTTCCGCGCAGCTCCTGTATTCGGCTAGCGTTTGTCTCAGCGTTATGTAGAGGCCTGTAAGAAGCTTCGCGTGAACTGCCACCGGCCACGACCGGATGTGGTCATTGATGGCGTCGATCTCATCCACGAAGATGCAAAGCCTCGAGCATATGCGTGGGTCCAGGCTTACCTCGCGGTCTTCTCCATGAACCGCTTCGTCAGCCTTCGTGTCCACTGCGTCTTGATTAAGCTGCCAGATCAAGCATAAGAGCGCACTGAAGTCATCCGAAGGCTTCGACGAGAGCGGAGCTGGAGATTGCTCCATCGCAATGCTCCCTCCACGTGGAAAGATGGAGACGTCGCGCCTCATTCGTCCAGTGCCTCGATGACCTGGGCCAGAACTTCGCGCACTCTTTGCGGACGTTCTTCGAATGGGAGAAGATGGAAGCTGCTTTGTTCGTCGCCTTGACAGCTCCTGTCAACGCTTCTAGTATGGCGGCGTTCTTCTTCTTCTGATTCTTCTTGTAACTGAAGGTAGTTACTCCGATAAGTCATATCTGCGTGTTCACCAGTGCCCAGAAAACACTTGTGGGTAGAGTTGGACCGCTTGAGGGCACACCTGTCGGCACATTTGATGAGCTGCGCCTCTGGCCACAACGTGTAGCTGTCCTTCAGGATTTGCAATCAGTTTGCACGCAGTGACTGCTTCACGTCGTCCCAGGATCACCGCTGAACTGTGCTCAGGACGATCATGTAAGTGGCGACGAACGCAGGTGCGAACGCGGCTTGGTGGAGGAACAAACTTTTGGTCAACAACACCTTCGAGGATGAGGAACCATACCCGGATAATGCGACCAACAAGTCAAACGACGATAACGAACACGATACGAAGTTCAACGAAGAAAGCAAGCATGAAATGGATTTTAAGAGTAGAAGTGTTACTAGAAAGGAATGTTCCCGTCAACTTCGAAAAACTTACTACAGCATTGTTAACTACATCGCTCAAACGTCTACCGCACGCAGTATCAGCGCCTTACAACGGCGATAATCTGCGAGACCAGCAGCAGTGCACGCAGGCGTACAAAGGGGCCTTAATTGGCAACGCTAGCGCAAGCGTCCTCTGCCATGCAGTTGCTTATGCGACGATGCTCGCCCTATGATAATGCCTGTATTCGTCTCCTTAAATAAATAAAAAATGGTACTCTATAGTTGAATTCCAGCACCACTAACGTGAAACCTGGGGAAGTGCAAAGCAGTGGTGCGCCGGTGTTAGTCGCAGCAACACATGATTAGCTGAGGTGAACTTCGTTTACCATCTCAACAGAAACTTTGGGCCTCTCCTGGTATCAGTGAAGTCAGGCATTGTATGTACGGGCCAATCCTGGAGGCCATGCGGTCAGGCAGTGATATGTGTAGGGTTGCCGGTGGGGAAGTTTCGGAAGCGTGTGTCTTATTTTCAGTTAATTATTGTGATTAACTAATGGTTATTGGTGTAGTGTATGTTATTTTTATTTATGCTAGTTTAGTTTGAATTGGTTGGAGCAATGTAAGCCTTGCTTTGGGAGTCTTTATTCAACTTCGTTTGGAGTTTGATCCCGCTTGCCCGACACGGTGGTACTCGGCTATGGTACTCGGCTGTTGATCCGAGGGTCACGGGATCGAATCCCGGCCGCGGCGGCTGCATTTCGATGGAGGTGAAATATCGAGGCTCGTGCGCTGTGCGATGTCAGTGCACGTTAAAGAACCCCAGGTGGTGTAAATTTCCAGAGCCCTTCACTAGGGCGTCTCTCATAATCAGAGCTGGTTTTGAGACGTTAAACCCTAAAAACAACAAACAGTTTGATCCCGCGATGGATGGATGGAAGACAAGCCGGGACCCTAACGCTCTTGACACCTAAAAGAAGGAAAACTGCGGTACGAACAAAACTGTGCGCAACTACTAAGCACAGTATATCAGTGCGCCTTCTCTTTATCCTTCCTGTTACTTCATCCGGCTAAACATTACAAATTTGATGGTCAGGAAAGAGAAACGAAAAGAAACATAAAGCCAGTTCCACTCCTGTGGGATCTAAGTAAACAGCGGATAAGGGGCAAAGGTGTGGAATTCACTATCACCATTATATAGCACTAACCTTATCACTATTGCGGGCAAGAATGTGCGTAGTGGCTTGAGAGCAAGCGCTGGTCCGCTCATGATATCACTGTCATCCTATGATGTCACTATAATGACGTCATAAGACCCCCTATATGTGGTACTATCATCACTGGCATGATCAAGTAGCAGTGGGCTGAGCCCAATGATTTGAATAGTGGCGAGAAGGCCGTGGGTACCCGGGTTCGAATTTCACCTAACCGGGAAAGTTTCGTTTGTATTATTTACCTCTCTTTACTCTTAACCTCTCTGCTCTGCACTTCGCTGTGCGTAGGTCCGCCGAGTTTCCTGCGACGCCTATCGCGATCGTAACTGTGAGCTTAAAGAACTCCGCTGTTAAAACACAGCGAAAATGTTCGTGACGTTTCCACCTGCAAATGCGCGCATTGAGGGTACCTTTAACAAAGAAAGGGAATGTGCCGTCCTTGAAACAGCAGTGTGGTAGACGACGCTAGCGACAGTGCTTCTCGCAAATTATTGCCGCTGCAAGGCACTCGTACCGTCTGCGGTCTACGCTCGCGTGATACCGGGTGAAGGCTGTGCTACAGCATACCCGTGAAGAATGGATTGTAATGACTGAGCAGTATATGCACAAGTCGGGGAAATTATGTATATACAACGTGTAGTTCATTGGAGAGCGCTCATAGCGTCAGCGCTTTCGTGAGCTTCTATTTGCGCGGTATGCAGTTTCCCTACTTGAGCACGCAGTGATCTGTCATTCCAGCCGACAAATGCATGTGGGCACCCTTTTGTTTTCTCTACACGGGCGACAATCATCGCTTGTCTTATTGAATTCTTAAGACCGCATCATAAAGATTTAAGTAACCCTGGGACCATAAAGAAATTATTGCACGTGGCTTGCGTGGGGGCCGTTTGAGAGGAGTAGTTCATTTATATTTGTTCAGTGTAATGTCTATGATAACTGCAGAAATACGACGGTTTGTCAGCGCAGTATTTCAAAAGCAGTCGTCTAGCGCGATCTGGAATCCAGCCTTCGCTCCTGGAGAATTCGAGTGCTTATAAGTTGCCTGCATAATTTAGCTATTTGAATCAGCGTACATCCACATGGAACTATGCCTTACTTATCGTCTTCGCATGTTTACGCTTTGTCGTATGCCTCCCATGTCCCAGTCTCATACGCCACAACAATCTCGTAATCCTACGGCTGTATACGGTTAAAGGTCATATGTAATTTGATAAACACGTTGAAGAATTCTATAACAAAATAATCTGACCAAATTTTGATTGATATTGCAACTGCCTGCGTTTCAAGCTGATCCTCCATTATCTTGTTGGTATGAGATGCGCCATTGCTGAGACACACTATAGTAAGTTCAGAGCGCTCTTACTCCTGATGGCGGGGCTCATATGACATTAGAGCACGCTTAACATTTTTAATCATTTAAGACACGAAAGTTCAGTGATCAATATAGCTCAAATGTCTTGGGCGCAGAACAGAAACAATGCGGGGTGCCCGATACTCAATATCGGCCAACCCGCAAGGCAGCAACATGAGAGTAGCGTTGAAGTTCGCTCCCTCGAGAGGCACTTGGCGCGCAAAAAGTGAATTGCCAAGCGATACTGCCGTGAACAAGCCGAAGGAGCAGCGGTTGGTCGACGGACGGCCAACGCCTACTTCTATGGAAATTTCCCGCGTCCGCGATTCACCTCAAAAGACTGGCTTGCATGCTCGCGAGGAAATAGTCCACTGAAGTAACCGACTGTTACATGTTCGTTTTATTGTAAACGGTCGACAGAACTACAGCAGAGGTAAAGTAATACCATCTACGTCACGGATAGGACAGAGCAATAGCGAAATGCATCAGTGAAAAATCTTTTTTACGCCCATATTGTATCAATGCGCGGCGTAGTTTTCTCATCGTATGCGCAGCGAGGCTAAGCTTGCCTGGTTATCCTTCGCGTGTTCCACTGTGCTCGGGATATATGTATATGTGCGTTCTTCGCTGCGATGACTGGTGTCACTTTCTGCGTAATGTATTAGCGCGATAGGTGTGGTAAACTTACGGGATTGGCCTTCTACGCCAGCGAAATGATACGAGCTGAGTGGGGCATTGCCTTCGAGGTGAGTAGAAAGAAAGTCGTATTCATTTCGTCTGAACTGAACTCTACCTTTATATGATTTCATTGATTTAAGGGGTTCAACAACCCAAAACCATGTCATGATTATGAGAGCCACCATAGTGGAGGGCTCCGAAAATTTCGACCACCTGGGGTTCTTTAACGTGCACTGACAACGCGCGGCACACATCACCCAGACGAAAGGTTGGGGCCCGTGTACTATGCGATGTCAGAGCACGTTAAAGAACACCAAGTGGTACAAATCTCCAGAGACCTCCACTACTGCGTCTCGCATAATCAGAGCTGGTTTTGGGACGCAAAACTATAGAAATTACTGCTGGTATTATTATTAATGAAAAGTTACCACGATAGCTGGGTCATGAAGGCAGCCTAGATGAAGGCCAAACATTGGCTGAAGCAAGCTCAGCGGTGCAAAATTAGTGCCTTTTATTCCATGCTTCCCTTACGTGCGTCGTTCATGGCAAAATGTTCCTAGCTTTCTAAAAAAAAGAACGCCTAAACTTAGCACATTGATTTCTACTGCAAGCTCCATCACAGTGGTCTACTGGTTACGACACTCGGGCGCCGATCCCAAGGTCACAGGAACGAACCCTAGCCGCTGCGGTTGCATTTCGCTGGAGGCGAAATGTTAAGTCCTGTGTGCTGTGAGATGTGAGTGCAAGTCAAAGAATCCCAGGGGGTTGAAATCTTTTTGTCCCTAAAATACAGGGTCACTCATATCGGGGTTTTGTCACGTGAAATCTGAGAAATCAATCCACCAAGCTTTCTATTCCAAGCCTAAGAAGCCATTACAAAAGTGTAGACGAGATCGCATGCTTAGCTGCATGCTTAGCACCGATAACACTGCTAGAGCTGAAGATGACAGAACAGAAAGCCCGCCTAGTTGTTGTTTCATCTTGAATTGACTTGTACAGCGCGAAGAAACACAACAGACGACAGAGAAGCACACACGGACAGCGCTCTCAATTGAATGTTTATTGCATACAATACATACTCAAACGTGCACACGCATGCGCAAGGAAAGTTGGATTACAAGAACTAGGTGTATTTTCGCGGTGTACAAGTCAATTCAAGATGGTAGAGCTGTGCCCACTTCTTTGTAGAGTACGCGAGCAGCCGGCCTCGCTCAGCCCAGGCGCTTGTGACGCCTAATAAACCTGCAGATCTTTTCACGTTCTTTTAAACGAGAAATTGTGATGGTGCGTCTTTTTCTTTCGGCTGTGCGCATTACCCTGCGCGGCTGTCTTATTCTACGCCCGTGGCAACGTAATTGATCATTTCAGCTACAAACACGCATCGTCTCGTGTGAAAAAGTAGGGCGCGTGTTATCAGCCGAAACGCGTCAAATCTTGGCATCGAGATATCGAGAGTGCTCACAAGTAGAGCGTATATTGGATTAAAAAAGGATATTTGTCGACGTTGCCACTTCTCTCGAAGCATGGCCGCATGCCTAGTAGGCCGCGAACTTTCCCGGGCACACTACGCGAGACGCTGCAACCACCTCAAGGTGTCACCCAGCAGAGCGAAGCCGCAAAACCCCTCATCGCATGGTCTACGCAGAGGTGGACTCGATGAAGACTAGGGATGCAATACTTTATAAAACTTTTGGGGGACGTGAAGATAATTTTTTTTGTGCTCGTGAGTTTTACGAAACAAAAATCGAAAGATTGAAATAAAGACGATTGCGGGCGTAACTGTGGAAGTAATTGTTAATTATATATTTATTCGTTGATTTATTATTATTGGTAATTATTGAATAATATAACACATTATTCCATCATACAAGTCTCAGAAGAGCTTAGTGGTTCCAAATCTAGGCAGTGTTGCACGTCAGGGTATTAATACCTAATACGGCGCAATAAACCGAATCACAAGAAGAGAAGGCGAACAACTTCTTGTTTTGTTTTAGTGCACTGTATTATTTAACTATGAACGCATGCCATCTGGGGCCAATTAACTGCGCTTCTGCGCCAAGGCATTGGATTTTCATGAAAGCGTCAAAACTGAGGTTTATATCAATGTGTGTCGAGCTAATTTCCCCATTATGCGCTAACGTTCCGCTCAGCAGCGGAAGAAGCCTTCCGGTCATTGAGCTTCCAGTGCACTAGCACAAGGTTTGGTCACAATCATCAGCAAGCCTGTTGCATGGCTTCGCGTACAAATTTCCGAGCTATGAGCCGTTTCTTTCACATGCCGTAGAGGAAGGGGCAATCTGCAGCATGCGAACGGGGTGGAGGTCTAGTGGTTGGTTCAGGCTGCAGCGGACTGCAATATTCTAGTTCTCTGCAGTTGGAGTAACGAATACAAGAATTGTAGTTTAGGATAAGTCGTTGCCACAACGTGGACTTGTAAAAGTACCCCGAGGACTCCCAAAACTCCGTTTTCGACCAAATGTACTTTGCATTATCTGTAGTTCCCGTCATTAGACAAGGTTCCAGCCATAGAGGCAGGTAAACCATAGAGATAAGATAAAATAGGGAACGTTAGCGGTAGGCTCGCTTACAGGTTAAACTAGAAACCTTGATGTACAGTCAGCCACAAAAGTTTGCAGACAACGCGAGGGCGTACCAAATTTGCGTTCCGCGCCACCTAGCGGTACGCCGCCTAAGGGCAACCGGAGAGCTCCGCCGGATCTGAACCTTCTTGCTACTCGCTAGCATGTCAATTTTTCATGCCTCGCACGACATTGTTAGATTGTTGTTTCGACGCACAGCGCTCGTCAGCTGTAAGAAAGCCCCATAGCCGCCTTGATAGCGGTATCGCAGCCGTTACGGCCATCGAATGGTTTTCCGATGAAGAGATATCAGTTTCGCTAAAGGCTATCCAGATATGAAGCCGTGGTGTCGGATACCGAAGAGTGCGTTGCGTTGAAAAGAGAAAGGTGAGAAATATTTGTGCAAATTTGGAAAGCAGACAGCCCGTAGACGTCAGCAGGGATGCTTCTTGAACTTAGCGCTGCTGCCCATCACAGGTGACATGGCGACAGTGTCGCGAATAAGCTGTTCGCAACGCGATGGCGTGGTCCGTAAACAGGTGCCAGGTTACGGAACAACCTCGATTTATCAGACGTTTTCTTCAAGTCATATTAGCGGAACTTCTTGCAGCAGTCACTGTAATTTACACTATATTGAACTGATGCCAAATAGCTCTCTTGTGCCAATTAGATGCCGTGTGCTTTGCATACGAGAACTGCCGCGTTATTTCCTTACAACTGATCCAGTGAGTAAACGTAGTACTTCTTAACATAACCTGTGTCTTTACTAGTTTACTATGGACTCAGGTACATGTTTTGATTGTAAAATGTGCTCGTAACTTGTCTAACACGACTAGCAATAATATAATCTAAATAACGCGATTCTCATTAGTTTGGTCCTGCAGGTACGGTCCCCGAGCCGCGGAGCGAGGAGGGGCCGGGGGGGGGGGGCTGCCTCTTAATGTTCTTGCCAGTTACATGACGATTATCGTTCATCGTTTAGCTACGTTATTCTGGCGGTTTTCGGGATGCGGAACTTGACTGAATTTCTTTCTCTTTGTTCAGTACTATCATCACACGTAATTGAAATTTGTATTGAACAAAGTGTTCTGTACTCGATCTCATGTATCGAATGTTTTGTTTATGACTGATACACTTTGGCTGGACACTTTTATTTATGTTACTGGTTGTCTCTTTTGTTGCTCCCGTTTTCCAACAAGACCTTTAGGTATCGGAAAAATAAATAAATAGAAAAATAAATAAATAAATAAATAAATAAATAAATAAACAAATAAATAAATAAATAAATAACAGAAATGCGAATCGCAGGCTTCATCCAGAATTTCCTGGGTTACGCCATTCTGATGCAATATGAGTACTTTCATGGTGACACAATGTTTCCTGTATATCTAACCATTGGAAAATACGAATTGCTTTAGTTTTTTCACTTAAAGCTTACATGAAAATAGACACTGCAATGCCCTTAGTAAACTCAGTGACATAGTGAACGTGCCAGAAGACCTCTATCTTCAGCTGTGCAGGTCGCAGATGAGTTTTTCAGCATTGATGAAATCAAAGCCAAAGGGACCCTGAAGCTCCGCCCGTGAATAAATAATGGTGTGAGAAAGGCCGTACGAGACACGTTCCTCTGAAAAGAGACCGTATAATACGGCATAACAACCGATATAATAAATGATAGTGGAAATTTATATTTAACCGTCTTGCGACGCTCAACAAAAAGTCTCTCAAGAAGACAAATGTATACGAAAAGGTGCCAATATTATCTTTGAAAAGAAGGCGATATGAAGCGTAGCAAGCTACTAAAAATAATCTATGAACACGTGTATCTAAGTTAGATATACAGATCGAGGTCTCGCCGCACCGTGACCATCTTCCGTATCGCAGAAACAAACGTACGAATGCCCCTTCGAAGACGGCAATGCTGAGGATCTCTTCTCGCAAGATTAGTTCCATCACCCACAGACGCCGTCTCCGATTGAAAGCCAAGCACGTCTAAGGAACCTCTCCAAGGCACTCCATGCGCCACTTGTTCAAGCCGCGCATGCAGCATGGAGATCAGCTCTGATGTAAGTGAGCAGGTGACGACATACTTCAGTTGGTGTCACTCAGAAGCTTCTCCCGAGGAACTTCAGCTTCCCCTTCTGGGTAGTGCCTGTACTGGGCCAGCGGTTGTACGAGCCTTTGCTTGAGGACCGTTCGAAGCTGCGCGTGGACAGCCGTCCACGATGACTGGATGTGGTCTTTGATGGCGTCGATCTCGTCCCCGACGATGTAGCGTCTTGAGCAGTCGCGTGGATCCAGGCTGTCCTCTCGGTCTTCTCCGTGAACTATTTCGTCGGTCTCCGTATCTGCAGCGTGTTGATTAAGCTGCGAAATCAAGCGCACTGAAGTCACCCGACGGCTTCAACTTGGTCGGCGCTCGGCACTGTACAGCCGGGAAGCATTCTCCGGGCGGAAAGATGTCGAAGTCGTCGCGCCCCATTTCGTCCATTGTTTCGTTTACATGGGCCAGGGCTTTGCACACTCTTTGCCGACGTTCCTCGAATGGCAGAATACTGAGGCTGCTTTGTTCTTCGCTTTGACAGCTCCTGTCGCCGCTCCAGTTATGGCTGCGCTCTACTTCTTCTCTTCCTCTTATTGAACCCACATAATCAGATTGTTATGTAGATGTTGATGTAGTAGAACCTTTACAGGTACCCACTTTGAGGGGTCAGTCAAGGACTAGTTAGTTGAACCAACATTAAACAGTGCCAACCTTTTCCTGAATACATTTGTTTAGAATTACGTTATATAAATGTACAAGGATATGTAGAATACATATCTGCGAATATTAAATTATCTGGGCAAGAAGATTTAAACGAACGAGAAACATTATACGGTTTCTGCCTTGGCCGCAAATAATAAGACTAGATTCTGTGATTCAAGTCGGCTCAGTTACGGCATTGTAGATGCACTCGGCTGCTTATCCAAAGGTTTCGGGGTTGAATCGCGTCGTCGGAGGCCGAATTTCGACGAAGGCAAATTGTCGAGGCTCGCGTAATGTACGGTATCAATGCACAGATAGTTAAAATTTCCGGAACCGTCCACTACAGCTTCTCTCATAATCATATGGTGGCTTTGGGACATGAAAAACCCAGAAATGAACGTAAGTTGTCTGAATCTCTTTGACTATGTTATAAAATCTTGAACGGTCGCAC